>JAZHEH010003213.1:0-1215000 GCA_036589455.1 Ateles fusciceps | reverse complement strand
ATGAGAATATCCAACAATTGCAGGTCTAGAGATGACCACACATTCACATGGAGAACAAACAGGGGTGTTCATTATACAACAGGCTGTGAGGCGGGAAGAGAAGGGAGACTCTAATAATTGTCCCTCGTCGGGAACTGGGCCAGAGCACTGTGGCATTCATACAATGGTGACCAATGAAGTTGCTGAAATAAAAAGTCCAGAAAACATGCATTTTTTAAAATGTGACCAGAAAATGTATTAAGACTAGTCACATATATTTAAAAAGCAATTTCTCTTTTGAGTACATACATAGACTACATAGATTTTTTTATACATGGTAGTTTATGTTCATATCTAGGGTTGTGTGAGCTGGTAACAAGCAACTCTGAGTAACTGGCTACTAAGGAATGGAAAGAAAGGGATCCAATGGGGCCAGGTTCGGTGGCTTATGCTTGTAATCCCAGCACTTTGGGAGACCCAGGCAGGCAGATCATTTGAGGTCAGGAGATCAAGACCAGCCTGGCCAACATGGCAAAACACCATCTCTATTAAAAATACAAAAATTAGCTGGGTGTGATGGCACGTGCCCGTAACCCCAGCTACTTGGGAGGCTGAGGTAGAGAATCACTTAAACTCGGGAGGCGGAGATTACAGTGAGCTAAGATCGTGCCACTGAACTCCAGCCTGGGCAAGAGAGCAAGACTCCATCTCAAAAAAAAAGAAAGAAAGAAAGAAAGTGCTCCGATGGGGGTGTGGTGTTAAATTGCACATGTAAATCTTAATTTTATTAAATTGAAGGCAAAATAATTAAAATATTTGTAAACAGATTTGTCAAATCTGGTTGATGTGACATTTGTCTAATATATAATGTTACTTTCATTTGAAATATCACATATTATACAGTTACAAATTTATTTAATAAGAAAGAAAACTTATTACAGTGCTTTATTTCTTCAATAAAAGCCTATGAGGCAGAAGAGTTAATAATGGTTCAAATAACTAAAGGAGGTATTTTATTTAGGGAATAACTTCTTAAAGGTGAGATTTCCAAAGTAGCCATTATTTACATAGGACAAATGCTATTTTATTAGGTTTCTCAAAGATTAAGCTGTCTACAAACTTAGGTATCATTCTAATAAATATTTTAATACAGAATGTTCTAAATTTTAATAGGCAAAATAATATTTAAGTTCCTCCCATGTGCCATGCATAATCTTACAACAAGTATAATTTCATTTTTATAACATTTCAGTGCCTTACCTCTTGCTTGTCTCCAATTCACAGGTGAAGAAAATAGTGACACTTCCCTTTGTTCCTATACAAGTAGAGGGTTTGAATGCATGTCTCTAGGAACCCAAAAGTCATGCACCTTCCGAGGCAAAAGAGATTTACCATGTTACAACATATAAAAACATAATAGAGTTAGGAATTGGATAAGTATAGAGGGTTGAATAGTGTTCCTCCAAAATTCACGTCAACGATGAACCTCAGAATGCGACCTTATTTGGAGATAGCATCTTCAAAGGTAATGCAGATATAATCAGTTACGATGAGGTCCTACTGGATGAATTTGGGTCCTAAATCTAATGGCTGGTATCCTTTTAAGAAAAGAGAAAACAGAACACAGACACAAGGAAGCAGCAAACGTGAAGACGAGGCTGGGGGTGCAGTGATACAGCTACGAGCCGCAGGGCCACCAGAGGCTGGGAAGAGGTAAGGAGGGACCCTTCCCGAGCCTTCAGAGAAAGCACGGCCCAGCTGACAGCTTGAATTTGGACTTCCAGCCTTGAGAACAGTGGGACTATATTTCTGTGGTTGGAAGCCATGCAACTGTAGTACTCTGTCATAGGAAACTAACATAGGGTTACAGCTAAGACTCCAAATGTATTGACATCATATTTAATTTTTACAACTTTTGCTCAGTTCCATCTAGCCTTCTCTCAGCTTAGAGATGAAAAGCATAGTCCCTACCTTCATGCATGTACAAGGGGGAGGATTGGAATCCAGGTCTCTAGGAATTCCAAATTCCTGCATGTTCCAGGGCAAAGAAGAGTTCACCGTGTTATGGCATGTGTGGAAATGCAAGAGGACCAAGAATTAGATAAGCAATTTAAAATAGTCATCCTAATAATTCCTGATGGATAATAATGATGATAGCTGTTAGTGAAATCCATAAAAGAAATGCTTTATTTAGATGGCTTACATCCATTCTACAACAATCTCTATTTTCAAAACTTAAGCAACAAAAATTTATTAATTTCATATTTTCGGCCATCGCCATAAACAGAATCAATCTCACGTGATTAAATTTGGGGCATGTAACATATAAATCATGTCCTCTATTAATAAGATGCTCCTATTTGACTTGTAGAAGTTTGTAGATCATTTAAAACTGAATAAATTATTTGCTTTCAGAACTATAAAGACTGGTATTTGCCAATTGTTTATTTTTTTTTCAAAACACAGAAATTTGCTGTTTAAGTGTTTGTTCAGATTTCAAAATTAACTTCTTATTGGAGAAAACTAGTTTAATTATGTTCTGATTTTCTGTCTTCTCCTTGTAAGAACCATAGTTTATTATGAATTCAGGAAAGCTTAAGTTTCTATTACCCCTTTAAATTGAATTGGGACTAATTGGTCAACAGTCCTTGGCAATAATGAGTTGAAACTAGCATTACTTTCCTAATGTATTGTATAGATGCACTATCTTGACTGTGAAACTCATTCGAGTTGGGATAAGACTGCAGTGGCTTTCACCAATAATGTCTCAATGGCATTTAATTGAGGAGTAGAGAAAAGCCAAGGGCTGCCCTTATTTAAAAACCCCTGGCTGGTGTCAAAAAGTAGGCACAATAGTATATTTGTTAAGTACTTTGGAATTAGCTATACCTGGTACAAATACTAGTACTTTCTAGGTTATTTTATGTTCAGCACTGGTCTATGCAAGCCTACTCCCCAAAGTCCAAGGAAGCTGAAAGTCCAAAGGAGGAGGCCGACAAATCTAGTCTCTTAGAAAAAAAAACATTTAATAAGGTCTTACAAACAGAGGCTATGTCTGTGTCTTGTATAGTCATGGGACAAGATGGTGGATCCCTGTACCATTACCCTCCAGATCCAGAGCTTATATACCACTGGGAAAGGGTATACATACTTTACAAGGGAGGTGTAGGACAATTGAAGTACGCTAACATCAAGGGATTGCACCTTGGGATTTACGGTAAGTAAATTTAGGATTTACGGTAAGTCCCTGCTCTTACACAGGGAACAACAGATAAACTGAATATCCTAGAGACACTCCCAGAATGGCTTAATCAAGACCCAACCTGGCAGATTAGCATCCAAGATGGAGTTGCTATGGCGTTTACACCTCACAAGCTTTAAGACCTAGGAAACGGGGACAACACTCCCTCTAAGCCTAATTCCCCCCTGTGTATTGGGTTCATAAAAGTACCTACCAACGACTTACCAGTCACAAGGAAGGTGGAGTGATCAGCCCAGCATGGAAGGCTGTTTTATTTTTATCACTGACATTGTTTAGAAATGCTGGTGTGTGCAATAATAACAAGCAGCGCGACTGTTGCTGTTTGTGGTGGTGTTGTTGTTGTTGTTGTTGTCTTGTTAAATTCTCCATGGCCAAAAATCACTTCTTTACTGTTCCCACCAATCCACCCTAGGCTGGCAACTAGGACTCACTTCCCAGTATTACTACAGGGATGAAATGGGCTGGTCCTGATGACATTGTCCTGGAGTCACTGCCAGTGGCAGAGGTAGAACATTGTATTTATCAAGATTCCTGGGAAAGGTGAGATGAGACAGGCAGGACTGTTTCCCAGGAGCAGATAACTGGCACCTGGGCAGCACTTCCCAGGGGCTGCTCATGGCCGCGGGGCATGATATAAGGGAAGCACTGACTTTGGAGCAAGTAAGGTGCAGTCAGAACATGGGTGGAAGGCTGTTTGTGTGACATCTCACAGCACCCGGAAGTTTACGTTACATGCGCTGCAAGATGTTTGGGTCTTGTGGAATATTTTCATAGAAATCAGTAAGGGGATATAGCGTTGTGACTATGGACAAAGGGCAGGACCAAGAGGGCTGGCAGGGAAACAGAGGAAAGGAAGCATAAGGAATTAGGCTAGATAATTGGCTTAAAGGTTGCTAATATCAAGATACTCTGACAAGATTAAATAATATAAAAAGTGATAACCTGAAGCAGACTTAAAATCTAGATAATATCAACAAAGATAACGTGAGTGGGGAGAAGAGCAGACGCTGTCACCTTCATATTCTTTTTTCCCACAGGAAATTTCTAGCCCGGTGCTAAGATAGACAGACAGAGAAATATATGTGTGTGCTAATACATATCTGAAAATCACAAAGAAACTCCAGGAATAAAAACCAGAATGATCAGCTTTTAAATCACTAAGGAAAAGAAATGAGAAAGGAAACATAGTATGTGAATAAATAGCAGAAAACATAAAAAACAAAGAACAGGACCAGGTGAGAGAAGATTCATGAGACAGATGAGAGCCAGTTGTCACGCTGAAGTCATTTCTAAGATAAGACACAATTTACAAATCATGTCCCTGAGGTGAAAAGCATATCAACCTTTCTATCACTCCATTTCTAGCTCGGGGAACAGAGAGGCCTACGCCAGTGCCCAGTGATTCCTGAATTGGATGTAAATAAAAAGCCAAACTCCAACGACATTTTCTATAATTTTTATACATGTATTCTGAGGCTGGATTTGCTGGTATTTTGTGAAGTTTAGTGCATCTATGAGAGGCAAGATTGAACTGGAATTTTTCTTGTTTTACCATTTTCAGCTTTCAGCATCAAGGTTAGTCTTTTAAAATAATGTGAGAAAGCACTGCCTCCTTTTCCATTCTCCAAAAAGTTTGTATATGAATGTAAGTATCGAGCCAGGCACAGTGGCTCACGCCTGTAATCCCAGCACTTTGGAAGGCCGAAGCAGGTGGATCACCTGAGATCAGGAGTTTGAGACCAGCCTGACCAACATGGTGAAACCCCATCTCTACTAAAAATACAAAACTAGCTGGTCATGGTGGCGCATGCCTGTAATCCCAGCTACTAGGAAAGGCTGAGGCAGGAGAATCACTTGAACCTGGGAGGCGGAGGTGGCAGTAAGCCAAGACAGAATCACTGCACTCCAGCCTGGGCAACAGAGCGAGACTCCATCTCAAAAAAAAAAAAAAAAACAAAAAAAAAAAGTAAGTATTTGTTCATTGAATGATTAGTAAAATTCTCTAGTAAAATAATGGGGCAGTGTGTTGTTGGTGTGAGTAGATTTTTAAGTAAATACTCGCTTTATTTAATGACTATAGGTCTTTCTATGTAAGTTTCTAATTGTGCTTTTTATTTTCATTTTATTTATTTATTTATTTATTTATTTATTTTTTATTTTGAGATGGAGTCTTGCTCTGTTGCCAGGCTGGAGTGCAGTGGCACAATCTTGGCTCACTGCAACCTCTGCCTCCCGGGTTCAAGCAATTCTCCCACCTCAGCCTCCTGAGTAGCTGGGACTACAGACCACGCCTAGCTAATTTTTTTGTATTATTTAGTGAAGAAGGGGTTTCACCGTGTTGGCCAGGATTGCTTGACCTCATGATCCACCCCACCTGGCCTCCAAAGTGCTGGGATTAAAGGCATGAGCCACCACACCTAGCCTTTGATTGCCTTTTAAATCAATTTTTTGTTATTTTTCTAGGAAATTGTCTATTTTATCTAATTCGTAAACATATTAGTCATTAATTTATTCGTAGTAGTCTCTCAGAGTTTTATCTCTGCTGTATCTGCAGTTAAATTTTCTTTTTCTTATTCAATATTATTCGTGGTTTTTCCATTTTCTTCCTATGCAATCTTGCCCAGAGTTCATACTTTTTACCTGGCAAAGAACCAAGTTCTGGTTTTGCTAATTCTTTGTAATTAATTCTTTGAGTTCATTTCATTAATTTCTGCTTGTACTTGTATTTTTCATTTCTTCTACTTTATTCTTCCCTAATTTCTTAAAGTGCACATCTAGCTTCTTCATTGGCAGTTATTTCCTCTTTTATAAGCATTTAAAACTATAAATTTCCCTTGAAATACTCTTCTCCAACATTTGTTTAATAAGGTGGGAAAGGTGTGTGAAAAGATACTTTAGTACAGATTTTCTGGGGGGGGAATTTCTATTATTTTTAAGATTACAAATAGGATTTCACTGCCTTGTTCTCTTATTTCTAATTTAATAGCACTATTCTAAGAGAACATGATTCGTTTGACACTATTTCTTAGAAATGCTTAGAAACTTGCTTTTGGGGGCTAGACTTGGTGGCTGACCCTTGTAATCCCAACACTTTGGGAGGCTGAGGTGGGCAGATCACTTGAGGCCAGGAGTTTAGACCAGCCTGGCCAACATGGAGGAACTCCGTCTCTATTAAAAACAGAAAAATTAGTTACGGGTGGCGGTGAGCACCTGTGGTCCCAGCTACTCCAGAGGCTGAGGCATGAGGATCCCCTTGAACTCCAGGAGGCAGAGAATGAAGAGAGCAGAGATCACACCACTGCCCTCCAGCCTGAGTGACAGAGCAAGACCTTGTCTCAAAACAAACAAACAAAAAAAAAACAAGTAAGTGGCTAATTTTCATAAGTGTTTCATGCACATTTGAAAAATTACATATTTTCTAATTATTAGTTGAAAGATTTTATATACTTTTAAGTCAATCAAAGCACATTAGTTTTGCTGTTCAAATTTTTTTGGTCTGTTCATAAAATAATTACTTAGAGAGATACATTAATTATTTCACTAGATGTATTAACATCTCCCACTATATATATTTGTAGCTTTCTCTTTTTAAGTCTCTCAATTTTTACTTTCTGTATTTAAAGCTATATTATTGGGTTACAAGTTAAGAATTATTATAACTTTTTCTGAATTATACTTTTACAAATTATTAATGACCTTCCTACCTAATATTACTTTTTTTTTTTTTTTTGAGACAGAGTCTCCCTCTGTTGCCCAGGCTAGAGTGCAGTGGCACGATCTCAGCTCACTGTAACCTCCGCCTCTCAGGTTCAAGCAATTCTCTGCCTCAGCCTCCGGAGTAGCTGGGATTGCAGGCACTCACCACCACGCCCAGCTAATTCTTGTATTTTTAATAGAGACGGGGTTTCACCATCTTGGTCAGGCTGATCTTGAACTCTTGACCTTGTGATCCACCCACCTCGGCCTCCCAAAGTGCTGGGATTACAGGCATGAGCCCCGTGCCTGGATAACATTTTAGTGCTGATTTCATATATTGCTTTTCAAAAATATCCGTCATGCTTTATTTTATAACATAAAATTAATTGACTTTTACCATTTAAAAAGTATCTTATTTTAAAATTATCTTTAACTTAAAAATGCCTTTGAGAAAAATAAAAATTATATTCCAACACTCAGAAATTAGACTTTGATGTATATTATTCCATCTTTTTTCTGTTCATACATATAATGAATGTATATACATTTGTAAAATGTACATATACTACATATAATTTGTATATATAAGGTATATATGCATTATCTATAATTTTTTTTAAACAAAATGAGATTACACCATATGTAGCATTTTACACCTGCCTTTGTTCATTTGACAACCTCTATCTTTCCACATTTATGTTCATGATTTTCTTACTCAAAATCAGAACTAATTCAAGCTCACACATTGAATCTGGTGATATACTTCAGAAGAGAGACAGAATAGAGCGAATAGTAAATAAATTCTAATATATTCATCAGTCCACCTTAGAGGAGTATATCAGAAGAAAATTTTACAGTATGTGTGTAGGGTAAGAAGAGAACAAATCACAAAATAATGTATGTGTTCCCAAACATATTAGATTTTTACGAAGAAAAGTTTTCTAAATTAAGAAAAGCATATAGAAGCCTGGAATCTTATCATGAGCCAAACGTAACTTCCCACAATATCCAATTATATCTCTAATTGGAATCTGAGGGATGATTAGTTCTATAAGCCCTATTATTAGCCTCAATCTACCACTCCCCTGTGACATTTCTGAAATCTCCCGTCAGCCCAAAGCGTATTGTCCAATGGCAGCTGTCGTTCATGTTCTTGTTCAGTAAGATGTATTTGAGATAAAGCGGTGTTTGTCCTTACATTCTTGTATGTATACTTGGATGTTGTAAAACATTTTACTATTTAGAATTTTTATTTTTATTTAATTACTTTCTAAGTAAAAAAGTTATTTTATTTTTTAAGTAAAAAGAAGAAGGTGTTCCAAGGTCAGACGTTCTGTTTCTACACTTCTGAGATGTATCTAAGACACTGGTCCCCAAAATCTTTCTTGAAAGATAAGAAGTAAACGGAATCCCAGGAATAAAAGTGTCTATTCTAAATATTTATTTTTTTAAAAACTGTCATGTTTTATTCTATAAATAAACAGAGGAAAATCCTATTATTAACAAATTTATTTCAGGAAAAACCACTTAATTACATGAGGAATACTATACTTTTAATTTATTTTTAAAATCTCATTATTATATATGATGACTAGTACTCTCTTGAGTATGTTTTCCAGGATTATTTGCATTATTCATTGTGCTGGGATGTATATACGGATTGATAGTCAGCAAAAGTGTTGCTGCTGATATTAGTGATTTTGGGAGATTTCAGTGAAAACGCATCTTAAGGTCATGAGTTCAAACTGAATGCTCCGAATTAGCACCTTATGCTCCTATTTTTACAACAAGAAGTTTCATTGACAAAACTTTCTAAGGTATTGTCACACAAAATTTTCTTAATAATGTTAAGAGTATTTGGGGAAGGATTTAAAGGGAATGATTTTAAATTTTGTGAAGTTCTCTTAAATTTTTACCTAAAATTACACAAAAATTAATAAAATGTTACAGAGAATAGTGCATTAAATGACATAAAATTGGATGGAGACACACCAAGCATAATTACCATAAATGACTAATTTCTCCCATTGAGGCATAGTCTTTCAGACAGATTTTTGAAAAATAGAATATTGACAATCTTAAAATATAGAAAAGTTTAAAAATTAAACGAGAAGAGGCATGATTTAAATATTCATCATTCAATAATGTCAGACTTGCTTTCACACAATGATGTTTCCTCATCCAGAACATGGTGGGTGTCTAATATATTTCTGTTGGCTGCCTGACACACTGAATAGATGCATGAATGAATGAATAAAATAGCACTATGATCTAATAAGGAGGTTTTCCGAGAAGAGTGAGGTCTTGAACATGGTTATCAAGCAATAGAATAACAGGACTTGCTAGAGAGAAGTTTGGGGAAGGCGAGGGTCCCTGTATCGTGAGACGCGTGTAAGTCCAAAAAGCAGATAGCTTGAACCAGAAGGTCATCTTGGTGGAGGAGACCATCACAATGGTTATGGGGGAAGATGAGCTGTGTGGAAATCCCTAATGACTGAGCCTAGATGTTTATAGTTCCTTAAGGAAAATGAGTGAAAGCAATCTATTAATACAGAACACACATCTAACGTAAAGTCAGAATGAAAGCATTGGTTCAAACGATGTGGGGCCCAGATCAGCAGCATCAGCATATCCTGAAACTTGTTAGAAATGTAATTCAGGGGTCTCACTCCAAACCTCATGAATCATACATTTTGAAGTGGATCCAGTAATCATTTTTAATGAGTCCTCTAAGTAATTCTGATGAACTCGAAAATTTGAGAGCCATTATTTTAAAGTATTTGTCGCTGTATTTTAAAGTATTTTATTGCTGTTTACTCACGGTGTCCCATACAGTGGTGCTCATAACACTTGTTGAATAAATGAGAAAATAAAAGAATAATAAGAAATTAGTATAGAATATGATAAAACATCTGAAGCAATTGTATAATTTAAATAGGAAATGCTATAAGCTTCAATCAAGTAAGAATGCATGAAGCATTTATTTTGGAGGTAACATGCAGCATGGAAAATATAAGACATGTAAGGCACGTTCCTTACCAGAAAGAAACTTGAATATAGTCAAAAGATAAGACATTTCAGGAGATTAGTAGCCCAGTGAGACAAGGTATGATAATGCCACATCAGTGGTATAGAAAATAGACGTTTTCATTTCTTTGCCCTCTAGGCCTGACTGAAAGTTTCAGTTTGAGCAAACTACCTATAGCATAGGTTAAAATGGGAAGGCTTCAGGGTAAAGGAAGGAAGGAAGTTCCTTCCTCAGCACCTGTAAGGAAGGAAGGGTCTGCACCTGTAAGGAAGACGTATAGGAAGGTATACTAGACGAAGGGAACAGAGTGTAGAAAATGATGACCAAAAAATAAATCTAGGCTGAGGTTGTAAAACCATAAACACATCAGCTCTATTAGACTGGAAGGCTTGTGCAAAGGAAGAATTATGAAGTGACACATTATACTGGGACCACATTTGAGAGAGATCGAAATTAATGGCAAAAGAGCTCCTACCTGATCCTTCAGGAACATGGTTTGGAAAAAGAAACAAAATAATGAAAGTAGACATGGATGAACCTGGAAACCATCATTCTCAGCAAACTGACACAAGAACAGAAAATCAAACACCGCATATTCTCACTCATAGGCGGGTGCTGAACAATAAGAACACATGGACACAGGGAGGGGGAGCATCACACACTGGGGTCTGTCGGGGGGAAATAGGGGAGGACAGCGGTGGGTGGGGAGTTGGGGAGAGATAGCATGGGGAGAAATGCCAGATATAGGTGATGGGGAGGAAGGCAGTAAATCACACTGCCATGTGTGCACCTATGCAACAATTTTACATGTTCTTCACATGTACCTCAAAACCTAAAATGCAATAAAAATAAGTAAATAAATAAAAAGCAAAAGAAATAGAATAAATCTAATAAATAAAATTATTTTGACCCCCCCCCAAAAAGATGTTGCACGTTTTTAGCTAAAAGCAGAATAGCCTTAGGTTCCCTATGTATCTTTCCTCTCGCCTCCCACACCCCTCTAGACTTACAACTTTGCAAGTGTAACAAGAGTAATCCTTTTTCTGTTGCATTCCATTAGCATTTCAGGAGATTCTTTATTTCAAATTCATCATCAGTTGGTGATCTTCACACTTTGCCCTGTAGACTTGATGCCTAGAAATTAATTGTCTGGAAAGCACAGAAGTACTAATGGCCGTTACATTATGGGAAAAACTCTAAATTCTGTAAAGTGAAGACTGCTTTAAAGGAGTGAATATTCTTTCTCTTATATTCCTTTTTGTAAGTCCAATTGTTGTATATCAGATTCTTTAAAGTAAGTAATACCAGAAGGAAAGTTAAAAGCACTCCACGCTTCATTCAAACGCAGATGGTGATTCGCACAAGATTTACAGATGAATTAACTTGTCTTAAATGACTCACCGTTCCACTCCCACCAGTGCTCAGTTATTTTTTGGTGTAATAATTACAGCCCACAGTAGACGATTCAGAAGCACAAATCCACCCTGAGTAATTGCTGACTCAAAAAATAATAAAATTGTGACATCTGCAGAATGGAGAAGAGCTGTTTTTAGATGATTCCATTGCTGTAGAAGAAAGCACTTCAGGATGACAGACGACTATTTAGAAACCTACTTAATGCCTTTCTAAGATATCTTGAGATGGCAGAGTAAGCTCAAATTATTTTGTAAAGATTCATAAAGATTTATGGAAGTGGCTGATCGCACAAGCAGTAAGCGAGGTGATAATCCCAGAGCTAGCAGGCCTCTGTTCCCATTGACGCTGTGTAGTTTGCACCCCGGAAGTGGAAGCATCCCCCTGGGAAAGGGCTCATCAGAGCTCATGTGGACCAGGTGCTTATCCTATGCCAGACTCCATAGTAAAGAGTTTGCAAACCTATCTTTTTTTAATCCTTACTGGAACACTATAAGCTAGACTTTGTGATCACTTTCAGAGGAAGCTGAAGTGGAGAAGAGGCCTCAAGATGACCCAGAAAGTGACAGAGCTAGAAGTTGGACCACTTCTTTTTGTTGCCAGAGTATATGACCTTCACCTCTCTCCCACCGTAGAGCAAAACTCTGCTACTGTTGCAGTCTCACCAACGCACCACCATGTTTCAGTCTTATTGTCTGAGGTCGTATCCGGAGTTCTTTGTCTCACCACTAGACACAAGGGTGAGGTTGGAGCGAAAGTTTAATGGGCAAAAGAAGAAAGCTCTCCACAGCTGAGAGGGTCCCCCCAAAAAAGTTGCCAACTGCAATGCTGAGTCCAGGGTTTTATGGCCTGGAAGGGGGAGGAATATGCTGACTGGTTTGTAGGCCATCTTGGAGAAAGCATCACTTAGAGAGAGGTATGATAGTGTAAAGAACCAACTGGAGGTAGAGGTGAAGGCTTAGTTTGGGACCTTGGCTCGGGACCAATCAGGGACTGAAGTGATGATTCACCCTATGTAAATGAAGACTTAGCCCGTGGCCAATTACAGAAAGGTAGGCATATGTAATACAGGTGAAAAGTAAGAGACCAATAGGTGAAAAGTAAGAGACTAAAAAGCATGCCAAGCAGAGAAAAATGTGTCCAAAAAGGAGTGGAATTTGTTCATAGGGGTTAAGAGAGTGTTTCCATCCAAGGACATGGGCTCTTTCTTATCTGAGGCCAGCAGTTTGATTTTCAGGCTGCTCTTTGTATGAAGGAGTTTTATCAAGGACCCACCCTAACTGCCTGCATAGCCAGTTTCTTACTCTCTCCTCTCACTACCTCCTGATCTATTCCAGGCATTCACTTACTTAGATTTCTTCTAGTTTTACCTCAAAAACTGAGTGTATCATACCAAGAGAGCAATTACATTTCAAACAACTTGCTCATAGTGTTAACTGAAAAAAAAAAAATCATTCTATGAGAAATCCTCTTTCCAGGCAATGAGACTGTTAAAGAATTCTAGTTTCACTCAAGCTGAACGTGAGCCTAAGTTTTGGTCAGAATCCAAATTGCTGACACTTCAATCTAGAAACATCTGTTACAGCTGCTAATGAAGCTGTTTAATAGTGATACATGAATTAAAAGTGAAATAGATTTTTTTGAAGTGCTGTGACATACTTTCAGTAAGGTATTTAATTAATTTCTTATTTAATTGAAAAAGTATGATACATTTTCCAATCAAAAAGTGGCAAATTAATTCAACTTTATTTTCTTTTCAAATGACCTTTGCATTTATTTCACATTTTTCTGTTTTATACACCTGTTTGTCCTGCATTATACATACATCTAAAATCTAGGAGCATAACTTAACCTTTTTTCAAAACTCATCCATAACTTCCTAATCTTTTACTTTCCCTAAACTCAAAAACCAATATGCTTATCTCTTTGTCTTCTAAGTGTTGAGAAGCTGTCATTTGCCTAGTGGCAAATATCTGCTTATAGTTATTATTCAATGACCCTAAAATAAGATTAGTTAAAAGTTATCATAATTAACATTTCTCAATTGAATGTAAATAAAATTATTGTTTAAAGTGAAAAAGCTTCTCTAAAAAGAAAGGACCCACTATAATATTTTCCACAGCAGATGTGCCACTTTTAATTTACATCAGTGCACAAAGTTTCCAGTCTCTCCACATCCTCACGAATACTTTTTTTTTTCAGTAATAGCTATCCTGGCCAGGAGCCATGGCTCACTCCTGTAATCCCAGCACTTTGGGAGGCTGAGGCGGGTGGATCACGAGGTCAAGAGATCTAGACCATCCTGGCCAATATGGTGAAACACCGTCTCTACTAAAAATACAAAAATTAGCCGGGCGTGGTGGCACGCGCCTGTAGTCCCAGCTACTCGGGAGGCTGAGGCAGGAGAATCGCTTGAACCCGGGAGGCGGAGCTTGCAGTGAGCCGATATCGCGCCACTGCACTCCAGCCTGGCACCTGGCGACAGAGTGAAACTCTGTCTCAAAAAACAAACAAACAAAATAATAGCTATCCTAATGGGTGTGAGGTGATATCTCATTGCGGTTGTAGTTTTTATTTGCATTTCCTTAATGCTTAGCGATATTAAGCATCTTTCCATATGTTTGTTAGCTTTTTGTATATTATCTTTGGAGTAATTTCTATTCAATTCTTTTGCACATTTTTAAATAGGGTTATTTGGTTTTGCTGTTGATTGTAGGACTTTTTATATATATATACATAATTCTGGATATTAATCCCTCATCAGATATATGACTCCAAATATTTTCTCCCATTCCATAGGTTGCCTTTTTACTCTTTTGACTATGATCTTTGACAATCGGAAGTTTTTTAAGTTTGAAGTAACATAATTTTCCTGTTTTTAACTTATGTTGCTAATGCTTTTAGTGTCATAACCATGACATCCTTGCCAAATCCAACATTAAGCTTTCCCTATGTTTTCCTCTAAGAGTTTTATAGTTTTAGTTCTTCTGCTTAGGCTTTTGATTGATTTTGAATTAATTTTTATATACAATCTAAGTAAGGGTCTAACTTCATTCTTTTACATGTTGACAACCAGTTTTCCCAACATCATTTGTTGAAAAAAATTGCCACTATATCGTCTTCGCACCCTTGTCAAAAGACATTTGACCATATATGCAAGGGTTTATTTTGGAGATTTTATAGTATGCCATTGGTCTATATGTCTGTCTTCATGCCAGTTACACAGTTTTGATTATTGCAGCATCTTAATAAGTTTTGAAATCAAGAGTGTTAAGATTTACAACATGGTTCTTTTTAAAAAAAAAAAATGCTTTCGCTGGCCAGGCACAGTGGCTCACACCTGTAATCTCAGCACTTTGGGAGGTCGAGGCAGGTGGATCACAAGGTCAGGAGATCAAGACCAGACTGGCCAACATGGTAAAATCCCATCTCTACTAAAAATACAAAAATTAGCCAGGCGTGGTGGTGTACGGATGTAGTCCCAGCTACTCAGGAGGCTGAGGCAGGAGAATTAGGAAATTGTCTGTTTTATCTAAGTTATCAAATTTGTTGGTATGCCATTGTTCATAGTATTCTCTTACAATTCTTTTTATTTGTGTAAAATTTATTGTATTGTCCTCTCCTCTATTTTTGATTTTATTTATTTTAATCTTCTCTTATTTCTTAATCTAACAATCGTTTGAAATTTTTGTTGATTCTTTTCTCACTCTCTTTTTTTTTTTTTTTTTTTTGAGACGGAGTCTCACTCTGTCACCCGCCTGGAGTGCAGGGTGTGATCTGGGCTAACTATAATCTCCACCTCCCGGAATCAAGTCAGCCTCCTGAGTAGCTGAGACTACAGTCATACGCTACCATGCCTGGCTGATTTTTGTATTTTTAGTAGAGACGACGTTTCACCATTTTGGCCAGGCTGGTCTCGAACTCCTGACCTTGTGATCCGCCTGCCTTGGCCTCCCAAAGTGCTGGGATTACAGGCGTGAGCCACCACACCCAGCCTGTTGATCCTTTTTAAGAACTGACTCGGCTGTATTCATTTTCTCTATTGTTTCTCTATTCTGAATTTCATTTATCTCTAATTTTTATTATTTCCTTCCTATTCTAGCTTTGGGTTTTCTTTTTGTCTTCTTTTTAGGTTCCTTAATATATAAAGTTAGGCTGTTGTTTTGAGATCTTCCTTCTCTTTTAATGTAAGCATTTATAGCTATAAATTTTCTCTTAGCATTGCTTTGGCTGCATTCCATAAGTTTTGTTATGTTGTTTTCTTGTTTTTGCCTCAAGATACTCTCAAGTTTTCCTTGTGATTTCTTGTGATTGTTGTTTAGGACTGTGTTGTTCAATGTCCACATATTTATGAACTTTCCAGCACTTGGATGAAATATTCATTGCCAAAAAGGTGGCCAACTAAAAGTACCATACACAACAAGACTGTCCATCAAGATAAAGATAAATTAAGATTTTCCCAGACAAATCAAAGCTAAGGGAGTTCCTTAACATTAGACCTGCCCTAAAAAAATATGCTAAAGGAATTCCAGCTACTCAGGAAGCTGAGGTGGGATTATTGCTTGAGGTAAAGGGCTCAAGGCTTTAGTATGCTACAGCCACACTTGTGAATAGCCACTACTGAAGTTTAGCCTGGGCAAGATAGTGAGACCCTCTCTCTAAACAACATTTTTTAAAGTATACATAAATGTTTTAAAAGCTATGATACAAAAACAATTAACAAAATGGCAGTAATAAGTCCTTCCTTAGCAGTAATCACTTTAAATATAGATGGATTAAATTCCCTAATCAAAAGACATAATTTGGTTAAATGGATTTTTAAAAATTCAATGATATGCTGTCTATGGGAGATGCACTTTAGAAACAATAACACTCATAAGCTGAAAGTTAGAATTAAAATAATTCCTAAACTTCCAGTTTTCTATTAAAAAAGATTTTGTTTTTAAAAATGGGATCTCACTTTGTTCCCTAGGCTGCAGTGCAGTAGCATGATCATAGCTCACTGCTGCCTTGAATTCCTGGGCTCATGGGATCCTCTTGCTTCAGCCTCCTGAGTAGCAGGGACTACAGGCATGCACTGCCATGCCCAGCTAGTTTTTACATTTATTTATTTATTTATTTATTTTTTTGAGACAGAGTCTTGCTTGTTGCCAGGCTGGAGTGCAGTGGCACGATCTCGTCTCACTGCAACTTCTACCTCCCGGGTTCAAGCGATTCTCCTGCCTCAGCCTCTCCAGTAGCTGGGATCACAGGCGTGCGCTACCACACCCAGCTAATTTTTGTATTTTTAGTAGAGACAGGGTTTCACCATGTTGGCCAGGATGGTCTCGATCTCTTTACCTCGTAATCAACCCACCTCAGCCTCCCAAAGTGCTGGGATTACAGGCGTGAACCACCGCACCTGGCCTAGTTTTTACCTTTTTTTATCGAAATGGTGTCTCATCATCTTGCCTGGGCTGGTCTAAATCTCCTGGGCCCAAGTGATCCTCCCTCTTTGGCCTCCCGTAGTGCTAGGATTACAGGCACGAGCCACCTCCCCCAGCCTCCTCTAGTTTTAAGAGATGCTGATGCCTGTAAAGATTATTTGACAACATAATTATGAAGAAACTCGTAATGTAATTCAAATTAAAATGTAAGATGCAATATTCCAAATGAATACTAAAGATAGACAATGAGATAAGCTGACCCAACGAAAATATAGACTTCGATAAGTACATTAAGATTCTTCAGATTTATTTCAAATGACAGTTCCTATAGCAGATAAATACTTATCACGTATTTACTGGTTAAATACTTATATTTATGTATGATTCTGTATTTTTCCCATAAACATATATTATCTTCTATCTTCTATTTTTCAGGCATTTTTATTGTGTCTTTACATATTTTCTCTCATTTTATCTTCTTCTCAGCCCTATGAAGAATCTGGATATTTATTATCATCACCATTTAGCTCAGGAAAAATTTATGTACGAGTTAGTTGTGTTCAACCACTCATATGTCTAGAAATTCATCTAACAAATATTTAATCTGGCATCCATTATTGGTCTATTATTATTGAATGGAACTCAGTCTTACTCATGGTACCTTTATGGTGAGATTCAAATTCATGTGTCATATTTAGTCCTTATACTCACCTGTGTAGTTAACGTTAATTAACAATATTATTAAGTCTATATGACTAAGCCATCCAAGAAATACAGTTGGACCCTGGAGTCTTGAACAATGCAGGGGTTAGTGCCATCAACTCCCCACACAATAAAAAATGTCAGTGTAAAACTTTTGATTTCCCCCAAAATTTAACGTTACTGACGATGTAAACAGTCAGTGAACACATATTTTTATGTTATACATATTATACACTATATTGCTACAGTAAAGTAAGCTGGAGAAAGAAAATGTAATTACACAAATCGTAAGGAGGAGAAACTGTATTTACTCTTCATTAATTCAAGGTGGATCATCAAAAAGCCTTCATGCTTGTTGTCTATACTGAGTAGACTGAGGAGGAGGAGAAAGAGGAGGAACTGATGTTGCTGTCTCAGGTGTGAAAGAAGTGGAAGAACATTTGCATATATGTGGACCCAGGCACCTCAAATCCATGCTGTGCATGAGTCAACTGTATTTTTATAGCCTGGTACTGCAATAGCCATGCAGAAAGCAGTGGTAACAAGATAAACATTGGCTTCACCTAAAATGAACTTTCAACACAGCAAAGAACACAGTTATCCAACAAGCCTAATAATTGTAATACATATATACACAAATTCATGTACACACACACACACACACACACACACATATATATATATAGTGAAAACGGATTACAAGTGTTGTGTGAACTATAACACAACAATTCTAGGTTTCATAAAGTAACTGACAGCAAATAAATTTTATCTGAAACTGGGTAAGTGAATAGAAACTAGCCAAGGGAAGAGTAAAAAGGAGGATGGCAAGTATGGAGCATTCTAGGAAAAAGGAAGTGTATTAAGCAGTTCTTTCATTGCTATAAGGAAATACCTTCGACTGGGTAATTTATAAAGAAAAGAGGAGGTTTAATTGGCTCATGTTACTTCAGGCTGTACAGGAAGGATAGCACTAGCATCTGCTTTTAGGGAGGCCTCAGGAAGCTTACAATCATGCAGAAAGATAAAGGGGGAACAGGTGGAGCAGGAGCAAGAGATAGTGGGAGGTGCCACACACTTTTAAACAACCAGACCTAGATCTCACATGAGCTCACTCATCACCAAGGGGATGGTGGGAAGGCTTTCATGTGAGATCCGCTTCAATGATTCAAACAGCTCCCACCAAGATTACGTTTCAGCAGGAGGCTTGGCACGGACACAGATCCAAATCATATCAGGAGGGAAAAGTTTGGAATAACTAAACATACAGCACAGCCAGAAAGATAGGAGGAGGAGAAGAATACGTTCAGAAAGGCAGTAGAGGAGGCAGAGGCAGCTCCCAGGAAGGGCTTGTGAAGCATGTGAAGAGACATGGATTTCGAGGGAAATGGAAAGCTTTTGAAAGGCAGCAGTGAAATTGCAGGATCAGGTTTTCATTTTCATGAGCATTTCAGCTCACTGTGGCTGACCAATGGCAAAGACAGTCAAGAAGACCAGTGCTTAAGCATGTGTATTTTTAAAGTGATATGACTTTAGGTTCCAGCTGCTCAACTGCTTGGTTTGTTATTTTCATGACGTTTACCAGGTCACCTGAACCTGGTTAAGTCCCAGTTTTCTCAGCTGCAGATTATAGGTGGCTATGTTTACCTTAAAAGGCATGTCCGAGATCACATGAATTAATACATATAAAGAACTTGCCACCCCAGAACCTGGCAATAAGTAGAATTCAGTTAAGTGTTTCCTCTTACCATCACATTATTTTTTTTCTCAATAATCGGTGTGTTAGTCCATTTTGCATTGCTATAAAGGAATACCTGAAGCTGGGTAATTTACAAAGAAAATTAGTTTATTTGACTGACAGTTCTGCAGTCTGTAAAGCATGGCACCAGCAACTGCTTGGCTTCTGGGGAGGCTTCAGAAAGCTCCAATCATGGTGGAAGGCAAAGAAGGAGCCAACATGTCACATGCTCAAAGGGAGCAAGAGAAAGTGAGCAAAGGAGAGAGGAGAAGGTACCAGGGTCTTTTAAATAATCAGCTCTCAGCTGGGCGCCATGGCTCACGCCTGTAATCCCAACACTTTGGGAGGCCGAGGCAGGAAGATCACGAGGTCAAGAGATCCAGACCATCCTGTCCAACCCAGTGAAACCCCATCTCGACTAAAAATACAAAAATTAGCTGGGCATGGTGGCGCACACCGGTAGTCCCTGCTACTCGGGAGGCTGAGGCAGGAGAATCTCTTGAACCTAGGAGGTAGAGATTGCAGTGAGCTGAGATCACGCCACTGCACTCTAGCCTGGGTGACAGAGCAAGACTCCATCTCAAAATAATGATCATAATAACAATAATACTAATAATATCAGCTCTCATATGAACTCAATACTGCCTGGGGGAGCACCAAGCCATTTATGGGAGATCCACCCCCATGACTCAAACACCTCTCACTAGGCCCTACCTCCAACACTGGGGATCACATTTCAGCATGAGATTTGGAGAGGACAAACATACAAATCATATAAATTTGGCATCAAAAATAAATGGTTATTACCCAAAATCCTTATATCATCTAATGCATGTATAGGTTACCTTAAAGATCTATTGATAAACATATAAATCAACACCAAGAGGAACCCACCAGCCAAACAAACATGTAACAACTAAATACTTTGCTTCTGGATGACTTTGTGTAAACAATGAAATTAAGGCAGGAATCAAAAAATTCTTTGAAACAAATGAAAATAGAGACAAAATGATACGGGTTTTGAACGTCCCCTTGAGATCTCATGCTGAAATGTAATCCCCAATGTTGAAGATGGGGCTTAGTGGAGATGTTGGATCATAGTGGTGGGCTCCTCATGACTGGCTTAGCACTACCCTTTGGTGATGAGTGAGTTCTCATTCAGTTAGTTCACGCATGAGCTGGTTGTTTAAAGGAGCCTGAAACCTCTCCCTTCTCTTGCTCCTGTTCTCACTGTGTGAGACCCTGGCTCCCTTTCACCTTCCACCAGGACTGAAAGCTTCCAGAGGCCCTCACCAGAAGCAGATGCCAGCACTATTCTTCATGTACGGCCTGTAGAATGAGCCTAATAAACCTTTTTATGATAAATTACTCAATCTCAGATATTCCTTTATAGCCATGGCAAATGGACTAACACATGCCACATACCAAAAGCTCTGAGATCTGGCAAAAGCAGTGTTAAGAGGAAAATTTACAATGCTAAATGCCTACATGAATAAGATAGGTCTCAAATTAACAACACAAACTTCCACCTAAAGGAACTAAAAAGAAAAGAAATAGCTAAAATCAGCAGAATTAAGTGAAATTGTGACCTAAAATACCATACAAAGGATCAACAACATGAAAAGTGAATTATTTGAGAGGATAAACAAGATTGAGAGACTACTAGCTTGATTAAGAAAGAGAAAGAGAGAAGGAACAAAGAAGCACAATCAGAAATTTAAAAGATGACATCACAGCTGATGCCACAGAAATACAAAAATCCTCAGAGATTGCTATAAGTATATACATGCATACAAACTAGAAGAGGAGAAGGTTAAATTCCTGGAAACACACAACCTACTAAGACTGAGCCAGGAAAAAAACAGAAATCCTGAACAGACTAATAATGAGTAATGAAATTGAATCAGTAGTAAAAAAATCTACCATCCACAAAAAGCCCTAGACCAGACACAGCTGAATTCTACCAGATGTACAAACAAGAGCTACTCCCAATCCAACTGAAACCATTCAAAAAAAAGAGGAGGTGTGGTTGTGACTCTTCCCTAACTTTTCTTTCCTTTTCTTTTTGAGATGGATTTTCGCTCTTGTCGCCCAGGTTGGAGTGCAATGGCATGATCTCAGCTCACTGCAACCTCGGCTTCCCGGATTCAAGTGATTCTTCTGCCTCAGCCTCCCATGTAGCTGGGATTACAGGCACCTGCCACCACGCCCTGCTAATTTTTGTATTTTTTAGTAGAGACAGGGTTTCACCACATTGGCCACGCTGGTCTTGAACTCCTGACTTCAGGTGATCCACCCGCTTCGGCCTCCCAAAGTGCTGGGATTACAGGTGTGCGCCATCACACCTGGCCTACTCCTTTCTAACTCTGAATGAAACCAGTATCATCCTGATACCAAAATATGACAAGGACATAACAAAAAAGAAAACTACAAGCCTACATTCCTGATGACCATAGATGTAAAAATCCTCAATAAATTACTAGCAAACCAAATCCAGCAGCACATCAAAAATTTAATTTATCATGATCACGTGGTCTTTATTCACAGGATAAAAGGACGGCTTAACACATAGAAATCAATAAATGTGATTCATCACATAAACACAATTAAAAACAAAAACCATATGATCATCTCAATAGATGTAGAAAAAGTATTTGATGAAATCCAGCATCCCTTTATGATAAAAACCCTCAAGAACCTAGGCATTGAAGAAACATATCGCAGATAATAAGAGCCATCTATGACAAACCCACAGCCAACATCATACTGAAGGCAAAAGTAAGAGCATTTCCCCTCAGAACTGCAATATGAAAAAGATGTTTATTCTTACCATTCCCATTCACTTAGTACTGGAAGTCCTAGCAAGAGTAATCAACCAAGACGAAAAAAAGGTATCCCATTAGAAAAATGGGAAGCCAAATTATCTCTCTTTGCTGATGGTATGATTCTATACGTAGGAAAGCCTAAAGATTTTGCCAAAAGACTCCTAGACCTGATAAACGACTTCAGCAAAATCTCAGAATACAAAAATTAATAGCATTTCTGTACACCAATAATGTCCAAGCTGAGAAGGAAATGAAGAATGCAATTCCCTTTAAAATGCCCACCAAAAAATAATAAAATATTTAAGCATACATCTAAGCAAGGAAGTAAAAGATCTCTACAAGAAGATCCATAAAACACTGCTGAAAGAAATCCTGGATGACACCATCAAATGGAAAAGCATTCCATGCTCATGGATTGGAAGAGTCAATATTGTTAATATGACTATACTGCCCAAAACAATCTACACATTCAACACTATTCCTACCAAATTACCAGCATCATTTTTCACAGAATTAGAAACATACTGTTCTAAAATTAATTTGGAACCAAATAAGAGCCCAAATAGCCAAGACACTCCTAAGCAAAAAGAATAAAGCAGGAGGCGTCATATTTTCTAAGTTCAAACTATTCTACAAGGCTATGGTAACCAAAATAACATACATAACACTAGGACAAAAACAGCCACATAGATCAATGGAACAGAATAGAGACCTGTGAAATAAAGCAACACACCTGTAACCAATTATATTCGACAGAGTCAACAAAAATAAGCAATGGGGGAAAAATACTCTGTCCAAAAAATGGTACTTGTAGAACTAGCTAAGCATAAGCAGAAGAATGAAACTGGACCCTTACCTCTCACACTATACAAAAAATAACTCAAGATGGATTAAAGACTTAAATTTGAAGCTTCAAACTATAGAAATCCTAAAAGAAAAGCTAGGAAATACTATTTTAGACATTGACCTAGGCAAAGAATTTACAACTAAGTCCTCAAAAGCAAATGCAGCACAAACACAAATTGACAAGTGGGATCTAATTAAAGAGATTCTACACAATAAAAGAAACTATCAACAGAGTAAACAATCTACAGAAGGTGTTGGAATATTTGCAAACTATGCATCTAACAAATGACTGATATCCAGAATCTATACAGAACTTAAGTAAAAAAAAAAAAAAAAAAAAAACCTAAAACTAAATAACAAAGAAATTATCCAACCAAAAAGACATCCACATTCTTATGCTCATTCCAGCACCATTTATAAGAGCAAAGACATGGAATCAACCCAGGTGCCCATCAATGGTGGATTGGATAAAGAAAATGTAGTACATATAGACAGCATGGACGACTACACACTGAAACGAAAGAATGAAAAAATGGGCAAGGGACATAAACAGATGTTTAAAAGAAGACATACAAGCAACCAACAAACGTGTAAGAAAATGTTCAACATCACTAATTTATCAGAGAGACGCAAATCAAAACCGCAATGAGATACTATCTCACACCAGTAAGAATGATCATTATTAAAAAGTCAAAAACAAACAGATGATGGTGAGGTTGCCGAGAAAAGGAAATGTTTACACACTGTCAGTGGGAATGCAAATTAGTTCAACCACTGTGCAAAGCCATGTGGAGATCTCTCAAAGAATTGAAAATGACTCTACCATTCAACTCAGCAATCCCATTACTGGGTAGCTGCCCAAAAGAAAAGAAATTCTTTCACCAAAAAGATACCTGTACTCATATGTTCATAGCAGCATTACTGACAATAGCAAAGACATGGAATCAACTAGGTGCCCATCAATGGCAGATTGAATTAACAAGATGTAGTAGTACATATGCAACAGGGACTACAACACAGCCATACAAAAGAATGAAATCCTGTCCTTTGCAGCAACATGGATGCAGCCAGAGGCCATTATCCTAAGCAAATTAACACAAACAGAAAACCAAATACTACGTGTGCTCACTTATAAATGGGAGCTAAGCATCGGATATACACAGACACAAAGATGAAAAAAATAGACACTGGGAATTTCAAAAGGGGAAAGGAAGGGAGGAAGGGAAGGGTTGAAAAACCACCTATTGGCAGTGATAAAAACTACCTACATTCTCTACTTGGGTGACAGGATCATTAGCAGTCCAAACCTCAGCATCACACAATCTACCATATAACAAATCTGCACATGTACTTCCTGAATCTAAAATTTAATAAAAGGCTGGTAGTGGTGGCTCACGCCTGTAATCCCAGAACTTTGGGAAGCCAAGGTGGGCAGATCACAGGAGTTCAAGACCAGCCTGGCCAACATGGTAAAACTCTGACTCTACTAAAAATACAAAAATTAGCTGGCCATGGTGGCATGTGCCTATAATCCCAGTTACTTGGAAGGCTGAGGTACAAGAATCACTGGAATCCAGGAGGCAGAGGTGGCAGTGAGCCGACATTGCACCACTCCAGCTTGGCTGACAGAGTGAGACTCCATCTCAAAAATAAAATTACATTAAAAAAAATTTTTTTAAATCAATCCATACCTCGGAATTCTTACAAATAATTTAATCAACTCTAAATTTATTGGCAAATTAACACACTGATTTTAACTTATATGTTTTAATATGAAAAAATACAGCTTTGCTTGAACTCACAAATTTTGATGTTTAAAAACTATGTCTAAATAGTCTTGACCAAATTACAAAGTTGTGGGTGAAAACTGAACAGGGAGACGTGATCAACTAATCACTCAGTCATTCCATACTAAATGAAAGCAGCAGATTTTCCTAAACTCTTCCCAAAAGATATATTTCATTAGACAAATCCATGAACTATAGACAACTTGAAGTGTTTAAAAATAAATCTCACTCTTGATATTGAGATGGAAAACAACGTATTTTGTTTGTTTCTTGATTGAACTGATTGTCAACAATGTAACTTATGCTCTACTCAAAAACTGGCTATATGTCTATATTTTGATCATGTCTTCTTTTTACATTCTGATAGAATCTACTTGATTTCTAATAGCTATATTAAAATAAGTGGTTAAATATTAATAATAAATATATAAATGAATAAAATTATAGACAGTCATTTACAAATAGATTAATTAAATGTCAGTATTAGTCAAATATTACACATGCTTGAGACATCTCAGAGAAAAAAATGACACCAACTCATGAGGTTATACAACCCATCCTGGAGCCTCCTTCCTTCCCCCTGGCTATATAACTTCTAATTATGCTCACAGACCTTACACACCTGAAGGAGTTATTAAACCTTTTAAGTCGATATGTGGCAGGCCAGGACTCACTAACAACTGCTTCAGTACTGACTGAGTGGTTAAGTTAAATATTAAATGCCAGCTCTCTTATACAAAGGCTGGGATGTAACAAAAACCCACTAAGGGTTTTTGCCTAGGCTTTTGCTGGGCCTTACAGCATGGCAAAAATAACTAAGGAATTCTTTACAGGACCCATTTAGGATTAAACGAGTTTTATTGTGGGTCTGAAGAAACTCCCCCAGGCCTTCACAAACAAGTTTATTGGGGGTCCAGAGGAACTCCTCAAACCTCTGTGATTTAGCAGGAGACAAGATAAGGGTAATCACTCAATACCTGGACCCACTTAGATTAATTAAATGTACTGAGGTTCCAGAGGAAGGTGTTCAGAACTCAGACCTCAGTTATAGATTAAAAGAAGTTAATCACTTCACATGTTTTTAGATGAATGCACCCTACACATAGACATTTAGCATAGAAGGTATATAAGCTCTGGAAAACTTTGTAATTTTGACTTGGTCTGGTGATAATTTCCAGGCCTTCTCACTGTAACTGGTTACAGAAATAAAAACTCACTTCCTCCCCAGTTCATCTGTATCTCATTATTGGGCGGCAAGAAATAGCAGCCCGACCCTCAATTTGGTCCGTGAACAATTATAGTGGCAATTCCAAAACGCAGGAATAAAAATATAGTGCTTAATACTGCAAGTTTCTTTTAGATTAAAACACCTTGAAGAAGTTTCAATCTTGGCTATAACTGGATATAATTGGAGGAGTTTCTTAGTGATATATAAGAGTACCAGGTTGTTAAACTCACATAAACACAAAATAAATGCTGTTTTATCTGTCTAACTGGTAGTATATGCTCTTAAGCATTTAGGAGAACTTCTTTAAACTATACAAATATAATAACACTAACCACAACTCCTTAGTTCTCTTTCTCATGCAAGAAATGTAATTTTAATGTTTATTTTATGAATAATTAGGTAACTGATTCATTGGTATAGATTTTGAAACTTGCCTATATTAAAAGAAATATAGATAATTTTTGGAATAAAATGGAGCTTTTCAACTTAATAAAGAGTAAAGTGAAGATGATAGGGTGATTTTTCTTTCTTTTTTTTTTTGAGACAGAGTCTTGCTCTGTCGCCAGGTGCCAGGCTGGAGTGCAGTGGCGCAATCTTGGCTCACTGCAACCTCCACCTCCTGGGTTCAAGCAATTCTCCTGCCTCAGCCTCCTGAGTAGTTGGGACTAGAGGCGCACGCCATCACGCCCAGCTGCTTTTGTATTTTTTTTTTTTTAGTAGAGATGGGATTTCACCATGTTGGCCAGGATGGTCTCGAACTCCTGACCTCAGGTAACCTGCCCGCCTCGGCCTCCCGAAGTGCTGGGATTACAGTCGTGAGCCACCGCGCCCGGACTTGATAGGGTGATTTTTCTAATTCTCCTGCTAAACTCTTAGCATCTCTACATGCAGTGTCATTAAGGGCTGGGAAAATGTGTGCCGAGCTTGTTAAAGGCCATCAGTGTTGCTTATGAAACATATTGTCACTCCAGTATCATATAAACACCAGACATCAGATTTCAACCTAATCCTATGGCATAGAGGCCAAATTTAAGCTTCAGGAAGGACACATTTATTTCCAATGACAAATTTTAGTTTTGATTTTGGTGTTTGATAATGATTAACGTGATCAGTCTCAACTTCTTTACCCTTAGAGCGGAGCCTCTGCCCCCAAATCATCTCTTCATCTTAGAAATAAATGTAATGATGTATTCCTGCTTCTTCTGTACAAATTAGTGGCAAATACCAAGATATTTACTGGTCATCAGTTATTCACAACATTGCATCACTGACTCACATTAAGTGGTCCCAGAAGAGGATTTTTTCCAGAAACAATTCCTCTACCCAAAAACTGTGACAAAAATGGTGGGAAATTCAAACACTGTGGCAAGGTAAAAAGGGACATACTTGTGTGCAGATAATTTGACTAGTTCCTGCAAAACCAACAGACTGCACAACTCACTGTAATTACCCCTGTAACAAAGATAATTTCCTGTTTTTTAAGAGGTATTTTCAAGTATTGGGAAATCTCATTGTCCTTAGAAGGAAAGTGTTTCAGGACTTACAGAGAGAGCAGATCCTGGGCCCTACATCAATGAGGTTCATTTTTCAGCTTTAACTGTCAAATTAGATTTTTGCTTGAGTTGGCAGCAGGGCAATTGAGTTGCAAACCAAGTTTTATCCAAAAAGGAATTTTAAAATTATTTTACATATAAAGAACTCATGCCTAGAGGAATTAGGTCATACAGTTTCTTCAAAAAATTTAAAGAAGTTGCTTCTTTCTCCTATGAATATATACTATAAAGTTGTTTCCCAAGGCTAAGTAAAAGACAGCACTTGGGGAAAGAAAAGCTCATAACCTGAGGACTTTCTGTCCTAAGGGATGTGGGAGGAGAAGGAGGGAAAGAGACAGAGGTGGAGATGTCAGGCGTAGGCATATCAGCCCTACCACCCTGGATATCCAGTTCTGTGGTAACAGGGAAGCCTGGCAGGAAAAACTTAAAATATCAGAGTTGGTGGCCTATTTCCCTTGGCAAATTTAGGAGAGGGGCTCAATGCCACTGGAAGTAGCCCTACTTGGCTACTTCCTACGTGATGGGAAGAGATAGCTCTGAGGTTAACAGCCGGGTGACAGAGATAAACAGCAATGCCGAGGCAGTGTTGCTGTCCGCAGGGCCTGTGTGCCAAGTTCAAGAGACTCAAAATTCTGCAGTAACTTCATGGGGTGACGCTATTAGAATTCCAGGGACACCATCAGAGGCATGGGCTCAAGGCCAAGAACGCCAGTTTTCAATTTGCTTTACAGAAAAAAACCCAACTCTACGCTATACATAAGAGACACCATGGCTGGGCATGATGACTCACACCTGTAATCCCAGCACTTTGGGAGACTGAGGCGGGCAGATTACCTGAGGTCGGGAGTTCGAGACCAGACCAGCCTGACCAACATGGAGAAACCCCGTCTCTACTAAAAATACAAAATTAGCCTGGCATAGTGGCGCATGCCTGTAATCCCAGCTACTTGGGAGGCTGAGGCAGGAGAATTGCTTGAACCCAGGAGGCAGAGGTTGCAGTGAGCAGAGATCTAGCCATTGCACTCCAGCCTGGGCAACAAGAGAAAAACTTCATCTCAAAATAAAGAGAGAGAGAGAGAGACAACCTAAAACAAAGTGATTCAGAAGTGTTAAAAATAAAGGGATAAGTAACGCATGCCAGGAACATGGAAATAATAAGAAAAAAAAAGAAGCAGTCCAGATCTTTTTTATTTTTTTGAACCAGAGTCTCACTCTGTTACCCAAGTTGGAGTGCACTGGTGCAATCTTGGCTCACTGCAACTTTCGCCTCCTGGGTTCAATTGATTCTCATGCCTCAGCCTCCCAAACAGCTAGGATTACAGGCGCCCAGCACCACACCTGGCTAATTTAAAATATTACTCCCCCCCCCCCCCCCCCCCCCCCCCCCCCCCCCCCCCCGCCCCCCCCCCCCCCCCCCCCCCCCCCCCCCCCCCCCTCTCCCCCCCCCCCCCCCCCCCCCCCCCCCCCCCCCCCCCCCCCCCCCCCCCGCCCCCCGCCCCCCCCCCCCCCCCCCCCCCCCCCCCCGGGACCAGCCGCAACCTATTTCCCCCCCCCCCCCCGGGGGCCCCCCGAGCTACGCCTCCCCTTACTCCCCCCCGCCGCCCGGGGGGCGGGGGGCCCCCCCGCCCCCCCCCCCCCCCCGCCCCCCCCCCCCCCCCCCCCCCCCCCGGGGGGCCCCCGACGCCCACCCCCCCGGGGCCTCCCCCCCCCGCCGCCGGGGGGGGGGGGGGCCTGCCCCCTCCGCGGGGGGGGGGGGCGCGGGGCCCCCGCCCCCCCCGGCGCGGGGGGCCGGGGGCGCCCGGGTCTTTTTGGGGGCCCGTTTTCGCTCTTTCATTTTGTATTTTTAGTAGAGCTGGGGTTTCACCATGTTGGCCTGGCTGGTCTCGAACTTCTGACCTCAAGTAATCCACCCACCTTGGCCTCCCAAAGTGCTAGGATTATAGGCGTGAGCCACTGGGCCCAGTGAGAGGTGTATTTTAATGCTAAAAGCCATAAGTCACACTTGAAGTAAAACTTTTAGGAAAATTAATGAACCAAATAACCTTTATATCAGCAATCACCTTTATAATGCAAAAAATATGGGAGATTCAAGGAGTTAAAGAGACAGCATACTTGTAACAGGAGACATTCATGCACCACTCTCAGCACAGGACAGGTCAAATGAACAAACAATAAATCAGGAAAAAGCATGCTCAAACAACATAGCACAACCGCAATGAGGTAGCTCCATGGATATACATTCATGGAGCTGAAGATATTAGGCTAAAAGGAAGACATCAGTGAGTTTCATGATGTAGAAATACTACAAGAAATAATTCTGCCCATAATACCATGAAGTTAGAAATTATTAGAACACAAACTTTAAAAAAAGCTCTTTTTATCCTGGATACTAAAAAGCCTATTAAATGATAGGAAAATACAAACTGAAATTACAAAATTTCTTTTAAAGATCATAATATGGTGTGAACCCCGACAATTTGAGACAGGTCTCAGTTAATTTAGAAAGTTCATCTTACCACGGTTGAGGATGAGCCCATGACGCAGCCTCAGGAAGTCCTGATGACATGTGCCCAAGGTGGTCAGGGCACAGGTTGGTTTTATATATTTAGGGAGACACGAGACTTCAATCACTATAAGTAAGAAGTACATTGGTTTGGTCTGGAAAGGCAGGACAAGGAGAAGCAAAGGCAGGAAGATTAGAAGTGGGGAGGGAGCTTCCAGGTCACATAGGTGATACACAAACCATTACATTCTTTTCAGTTTCTGATTAGCCTTTACAAAGGAGGCAAACCAGATATGCATCTGTCCCAAGGAGCAGAGGAGTGACGTTGAATACAATGTGAGACAGGTTTGCCCTAAGCAGTTCCTGGCTTGAGTTTTCCTTAGTGATTTTAGGGGCCCAAGGTATTTTCCTTTCACAACAGCATTAAATAAAAGAATTTATGAGACACATTTGTTAGACATAGTGAACTCCAAGTTTCTCTTCAAAGAATCAGTATGCCAGTATTTTCAGTTCTTTGTCCTCCATTTTAAAGATTAACTTACTTGTAGTTTCAGTAAACAACTTTTTCCATCAGTTCTAATCAGTAGCTCACATCTGTTCCCCCATCCCCTGCTCCATCCTGACTAATCCCTGTCACCTGCTCCGGTCACCTGCTCCAATCACGTGCTCTGACCTAGGTCACCGCTGGCTACGTGCTCTGACCTGTCTCGTAACTGTCCTTCCTGCCAAACTACCCACCCCAGCACTCCGGCCAGTACTCCTGCTCCCTTTAAAATAGCCAATCAGAATTAGACTAGATGGTGCCGGTCTAAACCCAGCCAATAGGGGAATGACACAGTAGTAGGGGCTACCTGTGTCAGGATAAAAACCCCTTCCCGTCCTTTGTCCAGGTGTGCACTTGCCATTGTTCCATCTGGGAGACATACCCTTCTATAAAAGTAAGTTGCCTTGCTGAGGAAATTTATATTCGAGTGCTACTTCTTTTGCGGCACTGAAAATTTACATATAAAACATTTTAAAATGTAATTAGAAGAAAATTCATATCACTAAACACTTAACAGAGAAAATAAAAGAATGAAAGTAAATAAATTAAATTCTTATCTCAAAAAACTCAAAAACAAAAACCAGCAAACTAAACCTAAAAAAAAGAAAAGAAATAATAAAGATAAAAGTAGAAATTAATGTGGTAGAGTGTATAAAAATAGTAGATGATAAGTAAATTTGAATCCTACATTTAAAAAAATAACAAAAAGACAAAATAGGCCAGGTGCAGTGGCTCATGCCTGTAACCCTAGTACTTTGGGAGGCTGAGGTGGGTGGATCATGAAGTCAGGAGATCAAGACCATCCTGGCTAACATAGCCAAAACCCCATCTCCACTAAAAATATGAAAAGTTAGTCAGGTGTGGTGACACACACTGTAGTCCCAGCTACTTGGAAGGCTGAGGCAGGAGAATCACTTGGACCTGGGAGGCAGAGGTTGCAGTTGGCCGAGATCGTGCCACTGCACTCCAGCCTGGGCGACAGAGCAAGACACTGTCTCAAAAAAAAAAAAAAAAAAAAAAAAAGAGACAAAATACTTGTTAAATCAATCATAAAGAGGGAAGAATGGGCACAAATATGTGTAATGTTTTTATATGACATAGAGGAATACCATTAAACCAAGAAATTTTTTGAATAACAAAATATATTGTGCAGACTTCTACATAAATAAAATGGAAAACATATGAAATGAGTAATTTTCTTGGAGAAAGCAGATTACCAAAATTAATTCCATGATAAACAGAAAATTTAAACCAACCAACTTTCCTAGAAGAAATCATGATGTTATGAAACTACTTCACAAAATAAGCATCAGGCCCAGATGTTTTCACAAGAAAATTCTACCAAATCTTTAAGGACCAAAGAGTTCCAATACTCTATAGGCTGTTCAAGAACATTTTAAATGAAGAAAAGTTTTCTAATACTTTTTGTGAAGCAAGTGTAACATTAATACCTAAACTAAATTTAAAAAGTGACAAGATTACAAAGCAGTATAACTGATACTGAATGAAACCGTTCATGGCTGATAAACAGTTCTATCAAGAAACACATGAGTTATCTTCAAACATGTTGGCAAAGTCTTTGAAAAAGTTCAACATACTTTCTTGACGAAAACACTCAAGAAGATAGGAACTAACAGACACTTTCTTACTATAAACAAACATATACGTCTTAGTCTTAAAGGCAGCATTTTACTTGATAATGAAACACTGGAGGCGTTGACGCTAAGATCAGAACAAGGCAAGCGGGTTAGGCTGGGACCCTGCATGTGGTGAAGGGGCTGCAACCAGCCTCATTCCAGGTCTGTGCTTTGCAGGTCTCAGTTGTCTGCCCCTACTGACCAGGCCTCCGCCTCAAGTCCTGATCAGGCTGCAAAGTCCTTGCCTTGGGCGATACCCTCATTGTCCCAGTGGTGCAGGTCACTTTGCCCTCACTGTGGGGACCCCCTGTCTTCCTCAGGTTCTCTCAGCTGTCTGGACCATATATTTGGCTAGGAGGAGCTCTGGAAGTAAACAAGGGAACTTCAGCCTTTACTAGACACCACAGGAGGGCAGGGCTTGGTGGCGCAGAGGCCATTTCTGGTCGGTCGGTCTGTCTATCTATCTATCTATGTTTTTGTTGTTGTTTTTTAGACAGGGTCTTGCTCTGTCACCCAGGCTGGAGTGCAGTGGCTTGATCTTGGTTCACTGCAACCTCCACCTTCTCCCGGGTTCAAGTGATCCTCCCACCTCAGCCCCTCCCCTGAGTACCTGGGACCACAGGTGCTCACCACCACTCCGGCTCATTTTTGTATTTTTGTAGAGACAGGGTTTCACCATGTTGGCCAGGCTGGTCTCAAACTCCTAACCTCAAGTGATCCACCTGCCTCAGCCTCCCAAAGTGCTGGGATTACAGGCCTGAGCTGCAGTGCCCAGCCTGCCTACCCTTTTTAACCACTACTTGGCACCATACAGACTGGCAGAGAGCTGACTGAGGAGGATTCACTAAGGCCTGGTTCCATCCCTAGGCAATGCCCCCAACAGCCAGTGAGCAAAGCCTCTCTCCACCAAACTGTCTTCATCAAACCCCTCTTTGTGTTCCACTGTGACTCCATTCTCACTCACCCCAGAGATTTTAACCTTGAGGAGGGATTTAGATACCAATGTATTCTTCCCCTTTCTTCTTCTGTTCTCTGGATCCTCGCCCAGCAGTCAAAGGGAGCTTTGCTATGTCTTCGTCTCTCCTGCCTCTCCGACTTTTTTCCACACATTGCTGAATAAGAAGCCACATGTCCTAGACTAAAGGGCAACAGGGTTGTAGGGAAAGCCTGGGAGGGGGAGCTGGGTTACCAAAATAAAGAAATACCATCAAAAACACTTAAGAAATACCTCCATTGTACAAAGAAACAGTCTTGGTTTTGTACTGTGACATACCTGTGAAGATCTAAACTCTGGAAAAGGCCGAGATGTAAGAGAGGACCATGCTGCCTCCAACTCCAGAGGGGCTCAGGTACCCTTCAAGTAATGACCATGTATAAAACCAGGCAGTGCCACTGATTTTTTCTAGAGTGACTAAATTTGGTGCATGGGAGGGTCATAGAAGAGGTAACAACACAGAATACGAATGGCAGAGCTGCCAGAAAAAACCCGGCCAACACAACTGTGGGAATTAAATGACCATGGTTTGAAGATAAAGTGTGTTATTAACTTTACACACTTTACTTTCGTTAAAGTAATAAAAATTGAAATCTGGGAAAAAGATAAGTGGGGGAATATATAAAAGGGGTGATTATCTTCATGGGATGGAGCTAATCAATAAAGTTGAAACCTATAATTAAAAAATAGTTTAATTTTTAATGTTTTTCATAACCTTTTTCTTTCTTTGAAAGGTATCTCAGAAGAACCAAAATTCCCTGATGCAAATAAATATTACCTGAAACTCAACACAAGCTATATTTTCACTTGTTTCTTTTGTATTTGAATAGAAATGAATTTCACACTTTTTAAAATTTAAGGAGTAATAGCTTTGTAAATTACTTATCTCTGTTTATTATCTATAAGAGAGAGATTAAGCATTTCAAAAATACGACGGCAATTTTGGGCTACAGAATTTATAGGATGTTTAAAGTTTTAACTGTTCTTTATTTTTAAATATTTTATAATCAACAAGAATTAGTTAGGCCAGGCACCGTGGCTCACACCTGTAATCCTAGCACTTTGGGAGTCCAAAGTGGGTAGATAACTTGAGGTCAGGAGTTTGAGACCAGCCTGGCCAACATGGTAAAACCCTGTCTCTACTAAAAATACAAAAATTAACTGGGTATAGTGGTGGGCACCTGTAATCCCAGCTACTCAGGAGGCTGAGGCAGGAGAATTGCTTGAACCAGGGAGGCAGAGGTTGCAGTGAGCTCAGATTGTGCCATTGCACTCCAGCCTGGATGACAAGAGTGAAACTTCGTCTAAAAACAAAAAAAAAAAAAAGAGAGAGAGAATTAGTTTGACAAAAATTTAAAGGTTATCTTGTAATCAAGTGAAATTTTTTTAAGTTAATAATATTAGTTGCCATTAAGATAGTTAAGACCTTAAGATAGTCTATCTTAAGGTCTGTTGCTCTGCAAAGACCCTGCAAATTGGGTAAAAGGATATGCTACAAGAATGGGAAAAACAAAAACTTTCATATTACCATGTATATGCTGACAAAGGACTTGTATCTAGAATACATAAAGAACACTCAAAACTCAACAGTAAAACAAAATCCAATTAAAAAATAAGGAAAATGAAACATTTCACCGAAGAAGATGGCAAATAAGCACATGAAAAGATGTGTAACATCATTTGCCATTAAGGAAATGGACAAACCAAAATAAGATCTCAATACCTACCTATCAGACTGGTTAAGATAAAAAATAGTGGTAATACCAAACAATGGTGAGGATGCAGAGAAACTGGATCACTCATCCAGGGCCAGTGGGAATGTAAATTATCAAAGACCTGGAACCAACCCAGATGTCCATCAGCGATAGACTGGATAAAGAAAACATGGCACATATACACCATGGAATACTACACAGCCATAAAAAACATGAGTTCATGTACATTGTTTAAAGTGTTTAACAAGCATCTTTTAAATAGACACATATATGTCTAGTCTTAACCTAACCTAAGGGTTACCAGAATGCTCTCTTTTTGTGTAGGCTTTTCTAAGACCATTTCTTTAAGGTAAAACTGAGCAAGTTGGCCAGGAATTGGAGTATTACCAACAAGTGTTTTAAAAAATGAAATTCAGAAAGGAAGAAAGCAAGACAGAACTACAAAGACCAAAAAAGAAAATATACAGAGAAAGATGGACAAAGAAATGGAAATGAAGGAGGAAGAGATGGAGAGAAGGCGGGTCCAATGGTCTGCTACCTTGCTCTTCATCATTAGACAGCAGCCTGTTTGTTTTGTTATAACATGAAGCGCAAAGAAGGATGTGCTGACCAGATAATTATCCTAATTGGTGAATGTACTTATATATTTATCTCACATTTGGAAAGCCAAACATTGTTAATGTTACCCTATGCAAATATTCTAAAATATTCAACTGATGATTTTGTTTAATCAACCTATTGTAACCTGTACACATTGCTAATCTCCATAGAAATAAAATATTATTATTTATATATATATATATATATACATATATTTCTTTTTTTGAGATGGATTCTAACTCTGCTGCCCAGGCTAGAGTGCAGTGGCAGATGTCAGCTCACTGCAACCTCTGCCTCCCAGGTTCAAGTGATTATCCTGCTTCAGCCTCCGGAGTAGGTAGGACCGCAGGTGCACATACCATGCCTGGCTAATTTTTGTATTTTTAGCAGAGACAGGGTTTTACCATGTTGGCCAGGATGGTCTCAAACTCCTGACCTCAAGCGATCTGCCTGCCTCAGCCTCCCAAAGGGCTGGAATTATAGGCATGAGCCACAGCCATGCCCAGCTAGAAATGAAATTTTTAAAAAAATAATTTTTTGTTTTACAAATGTATAAAAAGTTTGAATAATTCAAAAGGCTTGCATCATTATTACAAAAAAAAAAACACATCCATGTTTTGTGAGAGACATCAGTTAGTTCAATTATAGAGTAAATTTTAAAATCCTGAAATGAACACCAAAATTTGACTCCTAATAAGGTTGAGCTATCTCTAAATATACCAGGCAAGGAGGGCCTAGAAGAAGCCACAGCATACCCATTTTAAGACCACAGAAGAATTACCTTCAAATCTGCTTTCTATTTAAAAGCACAAGGTTAAGAGGTTTCGGTTCATGTCCCATCTTATCATCAATTCATTGCCCAACCTTGAGCAAGTCGCTTAACCTATGCAAACAATTCACCTGCCTTGGTCTTGCTGTAAAGAGTAAATGAGAATAAATGTGAATGCCCTTTGAGAACTATAAGGGTGCTCAGCATTATTGCCGAGGGCAGCATTTATCAAGAATGGCACAAAGAAACAAAGACACACTTCCATACCTGCAATATAGTGCGTGCATTGCAGTGTTTCTTTCTGCACTTAGGCTGAACTCAGCCGCACAAATCAACAGAACACTAAATTATCTTCTCTTTAACTAGCACTAAACACTGAGCAAAAAAATGGCGAAGTGATTTAATAAATACCACTAACAAACAGTAGTAAATAGATAATAGATTATAAAACTATTATCTATAATTCCGTCAATTGCTTAACAAACTCCTCTTGATCACTATTCTATTTAGCTTTGGTGCTAGTTTCAGGGAATAATTTTCAACATAGAAGGGCAGCCTAATACATTAACAGACACAATTATAATCACAAACCAATTTCAATTGGTAAGTCTGAAATTTAAAAAATTAGAATAATTATGTTGGAGAAGCTTCAAAAGGTAAACGTGGTAGCTAAACTATAAATAGTAAGTTACAAATTAGGAAAGTTTGTCCTTTTTTTCAATGGTAAGATTTTTTTAAGCTATGATTTTTACTTTAAAAATAAAAAACTTTCTTTAAGTTTTCTAGGGCACTGCGTACTATACTCAGTCTTCTTCAATATATTGATAGTCTAGCTAAGTGAACAACTCAGCTTCAATATATCTTTTGATATATTTGTTATTTTTTGACAGATTCTCATAAAATTCTTTTCTGAAGGAAAAATTATAGATGCTATGTGCTAACATTTTTCTACAACTCAGTTTTAAGATACTCTCATTCTGCATATGACTTTAATTTGGGAAAGTTTATTTCAAACATCAATTAAAGAATTTTTATAGAATACACAAAAGACACCTAATTCATTTATACTATTTTTAGAAAAGTAAAAAAAAAAATTTTTTTTTTAAGATGGAGTCTCGCTCTGTCGCTGGAGCACAGTGGCAGTGATCTCTGCTCACTGCAACCTCCGCCTCCCGGGTTCAAGAGATTCTCCCGCCTCAGCCTCCCGAGTAGCTGGGATTACAGGCAGGCACCACCACACCCAGCTAATTTTTGTATTTTTAGTAGAGACGAGGTTTCACCATGTTGGCCAGGATGGTCTCAATCTCCTGACCTCATGATCTGCCCGCTTTGGCAGATCCCAAAGTGCGGGTAAAGACGGGGGTTTGACCATGTTGGCCACGCTGGTCTTGAACTCCCGACCTCACGTGATCCGCTCATCTCAGCCTCCCAAAGTTCTAAGATCATAGGCGTGAGCCACTGTGCCTGGCCTGCCCTTCATTTCTCTCACCATTTCCGTGGAACTCTGCTCCTTGCCTTTTGCTCCAGAACTTTAGAAAGCTCTCAGGGCCTAAATAAGTTTGTTCCGTTTTTCTGAAACTTGCTAAGCATGACAGGATTCCAGGTCTTCTCAAGGAATCTAACTTACTGATTGCAAAAGAGAAGCACCAAGTTAGGGCACCAACTCCACATGTAAATTACCTACATAATCCCAGCTTGTCCATTGGCCAGCTTTATAACCTTAGAGAAACTATTCTCCAAGCATCAGTTTCCTCAGGGTGAAATAGAGTTAATAATATCACCTAATTCTGAGTTGCATTAGTTAATAAGAATGCTAAATTCCCAAAACTAATAATTAATTACATCATAATTAACTAATATCTTTCATTAAGTAATACCCCTAATTAAGTGCATTCAAAGCCCTTACTGTACTTGGCACATTGCAAGTTCTCAATATATGCCAGACAAAGTTGGCAGCATTTCCTCAGGATGGAAGGCCATCATTATCACCTCACTTATAATTTTAATTCCAGTTTTCCTTACAGATACCAATACATCAGAAAACTTACCCTGTGTCAAAATATCACTTTATAAATATTTTCTAAAATTCTGTAATTTTGTTTTCTGTACTTACAAACAAATGTTCAAGTTTTTAAGTGTAGAAGACAAAATGCTAGAATTTTAGAACTGAAACAGACCATTTTTATTATCTTCCCACAATTCTGTGCTGCCTCTAAGGTTTCCTTCAGATCAATTAAACATCTATTAAGTACACAATGTGGAGACCCTAAATCAATCCATGAATTGATACTGTGAATAATCGACTTATACTGGCACTGCCAACTCAGGGGGAAAAGATAGGATGGTGTCTCAAGCATTAGGTCATGAAAGTCCCAGACCTATAAATATAGTAAAACAACATAGTTAAATTTGAGCTGAACTCAAGTATAATTTTTCACATGCTTCACTGTCCATGGCTACATGAACACAAGAAGAGGACATTCTGCAGACACCAAATTAAAAATTGTCTTTGTCCCAGCCTCGGTCTCACCTAATACACACGCGCATTCTTAGCTTATTCCCACCACCCATCCCATAGTCGTTATTATTTTGCCATGTACATGAAACCGGAGGAGTGCCTGCTCTCTAGAGTCATTTCCTGGCTCTATGCCTCAAGCCTGTAGTTCTTGCTGGTCCATAGATGACTAAGAGCATGTCTGTTTCTGTGTGCTCCGATGGAGTCTGCTGGGGGCACATAGCTGCCAGTCTGCCCCACTATGACCGAAAGCCCTAACACTCTGCAGGGGTGTCTAGGGCAGTCACCAGTGTGCCTGCTCCTTCCTGACACATGCATGGCTGTGTTTTCAGTATACATAACTGAAGGAAATGTGCCAATAGCTGCCAAGACCAAGCAAATAATTTTATTTATTCATTTAACAAATGAGACCCGCAACTCACCAGGCACTTGGGATACAGCTGTGGAAAACCAGATGTGTCTGTTGCCATGGAGCTTACATTCCAGGAGGGAGGTAAATAAATAAATATTTAACATGTCAGGTGGCGTCAGGTGTGAGGAAATCAACACAGCGCAAGAGCTAGAGATGCAGGGAGACTGTATTTGAATGAGATTGTCAGGGAAGAAGGCACTGGAGCAAAAACTTGGATAAGAGAGACCAAGCCCTGCTGACACGGGCAGGGAATATGTGCCGGGGAAAGGGGAGACCAAGTGTGACGTCTCTGGAGGCTGCAGTCGGCTTGAGTTGTTTAAAGAAGATCAGAGGGGGAAGTTGGCCGAAGCAAGGTATGCAAGGAGCAGGTGGAAGATGAGCTACATCATGTTGGGTGCTATAGGTCAAGATAAGAACTTTAGATTTTACTTGGCGTGAGATAGGAAGTTCCTAGGAACCACGGCTAGAGTGGAGAAACAACATGATTGGACTTGAGTTTTAGGAGAATCTTTCTGGCTGTTGGTCAGGAAAAGAAACTATTAGGAACTAAGGGTCTAAGCAAGGAGACCTGACTCATTATATTCACATCACCCATGGCCTTTGATATTGTGGGGGGGGGTCTATGAAATTATTACTCTATTTACACGTGGTCAATTATGTTTATTGAATGCTTTGTGCCAGGTATAGTGTTACACACCAGGGCCATGAAGGAGATCAAGGTACACTTCCTGCTGTCTAAGGACTTACAGTGTAATGGAAGACCCTGATAAAATAATAATGACAACACTCAGTATAGGTGCTGTAATGGAGTGTTGTACCAAGTATTATCAGAGGAATAATACTTTCTAGTATTTTTTTATATGCTAATAATTTATATTATTACTACTTTGAGTAAAGGAGAAAAAGGAAACTAGAACTGTGCACTCTGACTTGCCAACAAGGTACAGAAAGAAAGTAAAGATTTCAGCAGGTTCCCAAGTGCACAAAGAATGCAGCCATGCAGACTGTCTCTGAATAGATCTGTCCATATTTGCAAGTTAACACCTATTAAAACACAACATAGGCATGATGGAAAAAGTACTCGAAAATAAGAGAAAGAAAGCACCACGCTGAAGGTCTTGAAGTAGAGCAGATCTACGCCACTCCTTCCCTGCAGGAGCCAGAGAAAGATTTCAGAAAGTGATTTCTGTACTAAAGTGTTCTGGAAGACCACTATGAAAGAGAAACCCCACTGAAAATACAAGCTGAGATGAACAGACCATGGAGATGTGTTTCAAATTGTATCCTCCCCACTTGAAAGAGCAAATGCTTCTTCTGAAAACTTCATTGACCTCCTGTCACTGCGGATCAGTGTGGGGCCCCACAGAGATTGGAAAGGATGAAGCACAACTTAAGGTGGGGAACGCAGCAGTGCTCATTAGCGATATGATTGTGCACGAAGATTGGAAAATAAAGGGGTGGAAAGAGACATGTCAGGCAGCCACTGTAAAATTTAAAATTGGCTTGGAAAAATGTATATAGAACAAAATTGAATGCAAGGCCAAAGTATTTACTGTGATGAGGACCAATGCCTTATATCGATGACAGTGCACTTTGTCAGGAAGTTGACAAAATTAAGGACTAAACAATGTAGCACTGAAATATATAAAATACAAACATTTAAAAAATACAAAGAGAAACTGGCAAAACCAGAGCCAAGGAGGAGGAAAACAACTTGCTCCCAAAAAATGAAAAGTCAGATAGAAAAAAAACAACATAAAGAATTTGAATATCACAAATGTCCAGCTTAATTTGATACATACATATATAGAATTGTGTACACCAAGGATCATTTACAATAATTAGTCAAGTATTAGGTTACCAAAAAATTCTAAATGAAGTTTTCAAATCAGTAGCCGAAGTTCTGATTACAATATCATGAAACCAGACAGTAAACAACAAAGGCTAGCCCAAAGAAACTTTCCACTTAGAAATGTCAAATTACTCTTCTAAATAACTTGTGGATAAAGAAAACCTCAAAACTAACATTAAAACTATTCAGAAATGAGTGAGAATAAAAGTACTAGATAGTGAAACAGAATTTGGACAAAGTACTAGTCAAGGAAAATTTGACTATAGAGGCATGGATTAGAAACTGAGAAAGATGGATAATAACTAAGCAAAAGAATCAGTTCAATAGAGTAGAAATAGAATAGTCTAAATCCAAAGCAAGGCATGTTAGCCCAAGGTGAAGAGAGTGAGCTCGGGAACCAGACTATCTAGGATAGAAACCTGACTCCACTACTTTCCATCTTGGTCCTCAATAAAACTATCTGACCTCTCAGTGCCTCAATTTTCTCATCAGCAAACTGGGGACTCTCATTGTCTTGTTAAATGAATTAAATGAGATCATACTGGTAAGGTTCTTAGGAGAGTGCCTGGCACACAGCAAGCATCAAATAAATATAAGCTTATTTTAAGAAGAAGCAAATAATATAATTCAATTAGTCAAGGACTCATTTTCTAGTGGCAGAGGTAGGACAAAAGCAGTTTCTATTTTCTGTAAATAAATACCTTTTACTACAACCTTAGATCCTCCAAGCATGCCCAGGTAGAGAGTATGTTGATGTTGAAGCAATCTAGATGGCTTCAGCAGTGAAATCTACCAAACATTTAGAGAGAAATTAATACTAAATTAACTTTTTGTTTCTAAATTCAATTCTAGAATAAACCTACTAAACCTAGGCAAAATTTATACACAGAAAGTTTAAAATACTAAAAGAATTTTTTTAATGATGCAGAAGAAATAGAGGGCTATACTATGTTCATAGAATGGAGGAGGCAATACTTTAGCGATACTAATGCTTCACAAACTTTTTTTTTTTTTTTTTGAGATGGAATCTCATTCTGTCACCAGGTTGGAATGCAGTGGTGCCATCTTGGCTCATGGCAACCTCCACCCCCCAGGTTCAAGTGATTCTCCTGCCTCAGCCTCTTGAGTAAGTGGTACTCCAGGGGCATGCCACTATGCCTAGCTAATTTTTGTGTTTTTAGTACACAGACAGGGTTTCACCATGTTGGCCAGGATGGTCTCAATCTCTTAACCTCGTGATGTGCCTGTCACAGCCTCCCAAAGTACTGGGATTACAGGCATGAGCCACCACACCCCAGTCAAGAGGTAATTTTTTGATCTCATCCTCCTCCCACCCTCCATCCTCAACCAGGCCCTGGTGTCATTCTGTTCTTTGTGTCTATATGTACTTGATGTTTCGTTCCCACTTATAAGTGAGAACATGTAGTATTTGGTTTTCTTTTCCTGTGTTAGTTCACTTAGGATGATGGCCTCCATATCCATTCATGTTCCTGCAAAGAACATGATCTTTTTCTGTTTATGGCTGCAAAGTATTCCATGGTGTGTATGTACCACATTTTATTAATCCAGTCCACCACTCATGGGCACTTTGGTTGATTCCATATCTTTGCTATTGTGGATCATGCTGCACTGAACGTACACATACATGTGTCTTTATGGTAGAATGATTTATATTCCTTTGGGCATATACTCAATAATAGGATTGCTGGGTCAAATGGTAATTCCGTTTTAAGTTCTCTCAGAAATCGCCAAACAACAAATTACTTTCTAAAAATAAAGAAAACATTTTCATTCCAAAAGAAATGTTTTAAAAAGTGCTTATGTTGATTATCTGAACCTTAGAAAATGATAAGCAGAAAAATCACTCTTGCTAGATATTCACATACTTAAGTTTCTTAATAATATCAGTCTTTAATATAATGTCACTAGTTTTTCCTGAAGAATGTGTTTTATAATATGAATTTGTTTCTTTTAAATGTTTTCATAAAATGTTCTTTATTTTTCTTTACAATTATGGTAAATACATTTGAAAACATTGCCCCAATCCACTGGCTCTTTATGTGGGTCATAATGTTTTTAACTCAGAAAATAAAATCTGCAAGTATTGAGGTACTTACCAGCTGAAAGCAAATTTTACTAAATAGAGAACATTCTCATTCTCACATCTAGGTTTCATACTGAAATATGTACGTATTTCAGCACACACTTCGTATAGGTACTGTCTTCTTGCTTCCATTCAGAATGCCTTTGTTCAATAACTCTTTTACAAGGAAAACCTCAGGCAACTTACCACTATTTATAATTTAAAAAAATATTTCACAAATTTAGATGCTACAAAATCTCAATTTAATTCCATTCTAGTAAAGAATGCAATTTACCCAGTTACAACAAGAGTTCCAACAAAAGATTTTGAATTCAATAGAAAAATCCTAAAGCACCAATGTAGAACTTTAAATTTATATCTTTTACAACTTTTGAGGATTCTTCATTTGGCTTCTTCATTTTCTCCTTTCTTTATAGGCATAAAATTCAATGTGCTCCTGTTTGTAGGCTTCATTTAGTATCCTAATTAATCCTGACCATTCCAAAAGATAGGTAACTACTATTATAATTTTAAAAGAAAAGCCTTGAGAAGTTAAATAAGTTGCCCAAGGGTTACATATTTATTCATGGTAACCCTGCCAGAATATTCTCTTTGCCTCGAAAGTCTTGGTCATCATGGTCTCATCCTCTGCTCCCTTCATCCTATAGCTCTGATTAAAGTTTCTTCTCTAAAATGCCTTCCCTAAACTTCTGGGGCATACTAAGGCTCCCTGCTTTACTTGTAATTTTCTTTCTAAACTATCTCCATGTAGTCTTATTACCAAGTAATCTCTAAGTCCCTAGAAGCCCTAAAAATGGCTATAATTTCACCAAGTTTACAGCAGTTTACTATGATGAGAGATCGGGAATAGATTGCCTTATACTTTTAAAAAATTTTCCATAAACATTTTGTTAATTCAACAGGGCTTATAAATATTATTTATTCTTGAGGATGCTGCCTCTATAATTGTGTTCTAAAAAAATCATTATGATGATATCATTAAACATCTGGAAATACAAATAACACATCTTGGGGTATTCTGTTCAGAAAAGAATAAAACACTGCTTGTCTGGCAACAATAACATGTTATTTCCTCAAGCTGAAATGTGGAATTTCGTTTCTCCTGACCCAAATAAACTCTACTAACAGTCCTCCGAGGAAGTTAGAGAGTCAGAAGAACGCTTGCCTCAGAGCTACTGTGGACAGCATCATTACACTCTAATAGATGTGTTTTCCGTAGCATATTCTAGAACCATTTGAGAACCATTCAATAGACAAAATGATAAAGATTAAGAGTTATTATAACTGCCAAAGTCATAGTTAGGCACATATATCTTCACTAAGGACAGCACACATATCAAAACAGCCTTAGAGTAATGTGAGAACTTTTTCATAGAGAAAATTACTAAGAAAGAGAAGGAAAGAATTATAGGTACAATATTTACAAATGTTGCTATTTATCTGGCAAAAATACAGACTGAGAGGAAGACAGAAGGCCGTGAGGATGTGAAATTGCAGACAGAGTCACAATGTTTCTTTGGCATCTTATACACGTTTATTTTTGTCAAATATCTATTTCAACACCACACCCCCAGCAAGAATTTTGGTAGTATACAATAGAATGGTTTGGCATTTCTTCTGTGCTAGAAAAATAAAATAGATGAAGAAATAAAACAGATGAAATAATTTGTGTGACTGTACTTATTGGGAAGAAAAGAGAAGAATGCAGATTAGGACCACATAGAAAGGTGACCAAATACTTAAAATCCTGAGGTGCGGTTGAGGTATGAGATTATTTCTATAAAATGCACTGTAAATTGCATTAATTCAGGCTGTTTGGGGTTGCAGTTGAAAGCCCATATTTCATTAACTTATCTAAGAAAGTGTTTGTGGACATCAAGAATAGAGATGCTTATGAGACACCCAGAGCCCGCCCTAATCACCTCCAACATTGCGCCTGCGTCTCTCCTGTCTGTTTCTCAAGCGTGTTGACTTCATCTGACTTCAGGATGGTTTTTTCCATATGGTGAAAACACAAATTCTAATAGCTTCAAAATTGTGTATCTTATGGCCTCAATCACCAGGGAGACATTTCCCTAACAGTCCTCTGATACCTAGTGAGTGACCTACTAGGCTCACTGACATGGTTTGGATCCAATGACCCGTGAATTGTGATCATGTGAAAAAGTGGAAGCGCCTGTAAGGAAAAGATAAATGGAGTGTGAGGCGTGATATTCATATAACCTTGGTCTGTGCAGTTCCAAAAATGGGTATCTCCTATTCCAGTGCATGTGGAAAGGTTTCACAATGTTTATAAAATGTCGTGAATAGAAGAATCTGTTGGCAACCAAATAACTTAAAAATATTAGCTAAACTTTATTGCTAAAAATAAAATAATTATACTGTGTATGCCAAAGTTCCCTATCAACTTCCTGTGCTGGAAGAGTGAAAATACAATTACTGTAATTCTTTGCATTTTTATATATTAGTTTTTGTTTTTGTATTTGTTTTGTTTTTGTTTCTGAGGTGAAACAAAAACGTTTGCTCTTGTCACCCAGGCTGGAGTGCAATGGCACAATCTGGGCTCACTGCAACCTCTGCCTCCTGGGTTCAAGCAATTCTCCTGCCTCAGCCTCCGGAGTAGCTGGGATTATAGGACCCGCCACCACCCAGCTAATTTTTGTATTTTTAGTAGAGATGGAGTTTCGCCATGTTGGCCAAGCTGGTCTCAAACTCCTGACCTTGTGATCCACCCACTTCAGCCTCCCAAAGTGCTGGGATTACAGGTGTGAGCCACCACGCCCAGCCTAGTCTTCTACTCTTTACTAAGGGTTTTTGTTGTTTTTTTTTTGTGACCTCAATTAAAGGTATCAAACAAATTCAATTAGAAAATTAGCTGTATTTGTTTAACTAAGTTATATTCTATAGATAAGGAAATTGAGGGACAAATGAGTGACATAAATTTCCCAACAATGAGCAGCCAGTTACAGACAGGGCAAAGACTCAAACATGGTCCTCTTCGTTCTAAATCCTGAAAACTGATAAACAAAGCACAGTGTAACAGCATGATCCAGAGCTTCAGAGATACACTTCTAACAAGAATTGTTTGCTTTTGTTTTATTTTGTTTTACTTACTACATATTAATAATTCACTACAATGATGAAAGTTAGTATCCATTTTTCTCTTCACTATTAACAAAATAGTATCTTCCTTGTTTTAGTTTGATTTGCGGTTTCTCAGCACAATTCCTTTCCCTTCTCTATTATGTTACAATATATTACTCCAAGCAGTCTTTGCATAAACACATCAAAAGCCGATTTGGCTGGTGTGGGGAATTGTTAGGCAGATAGGAACAGAAACACCTGCTGCAGTCCTCTCTAATGGGCTCTAAATTAAGGTTGTCAGAAACTTGCCTCAAGTAAAATCAGACAGGAGAAATGTTCCAAATCCAGCTGGGATGACTGTCAGCTGGTAACAGGTGTGTCTTAGTCCATTTGGGCTACTATAATACCCTTAAACTTCGTGGCTTATAAAAAACAGAAATTTATTTCTCACAGTTCTGGAGGCTGAGCAGTGCTACAGCAAGGCAGATTCAGTGTCTGGTGAAGCTCACTTTCTTGTTCATAGATGGTGCCTTCTCACTGTGTCATCACATGGTGAAAGGGGAGAGAACTCTCTCTTCATCTTTTTTTTTTTTTTTTTTTGAGATGAAATTTCACTCTGGTTGCCCAGGCTAGAAGGCAATGGTGTGATCTTGGCTCACTGCAACCTCCACCTCCGGGTTCAAGTGATTCTCCTTGAGAGTGAATCTGCCTCAGCCTCCCAAGTAGCTGAGATTACAGGCATGTGCCACCACACCCGGCTAATTTTTTTTATATTTTATTGGAGACGAGGTTTCACCATGTTGGCCAGGCTGGTCTCAAACTCCTGACCTCATGTGATCCACCCACCTTGGCCTCCCAAAGTGCTGGCATTACAGGCATGAGCCACCGTGCCAGCCTCTCTTCATCTTTTATAATGGCACTAATCCCATTCATGAGGGCTCCACTCCCATGACCTAATCACCTCTCATATGTCCTACCTCCTATGCCATCACCTTGGGGACTAAGATTTCAACATACGAATTTTGCAGGAAACACAAACATTCAGACCAGAGCAAATGAACACCCATAGCTTACAACTGGAGGTGTTGGAAGTCTTGATGAAGTACCACTGCTACTTTTAGAAATGTGCCGTGACAGCATCATAGTGCCCCTTAAAAATGTCATTGACATCCTATAGCTTCATGGGCCTATGGAGAATGTAGTGAACAATGTAGAAGTTTTATCAAGGAAGAATTCAACTTTATTTCAGATTTAGAGTATTTAAAAGTCTTTAAGCAAAATAAATCAGTACTTTGTACAAGCATATTTATTCTAGTTTCATGATTTTAAAAATAATATGAGAATTTCCAATTTAAAGGAGATAAGCAGATGACAAATTATTTAGCACTGCCTAAGAATTTTATTTCAAGAAGCTTTTTATATTTTTGAGGTTTCACTCAGTCGCCCAGGCTGGAGTGCAGTGGCACGATCTCAGCTCACTGCAACCTCTGCCTCCCAGGTTCAAACAATTCTCTGCCTCAGTCTCCTGAGTAGCTGGGATTACAGGAGCCTGCCACTACGCCTGGCTTATTTTTTTTTTTTTTTTTTTTTTGTATTTTTAGTAGAGACAGGGTTTCACCATGTTGGCCAGGCTGGTCCCAAGAAGCTTTAACACACAAATGCACCCCTTCAGTATATTATGTTCATAGATTTTGATTCAAGAAACACACAAAAATTCTTCTTAAACCTATTCAACTAAGTAACTGCCCAACAATTTGAATTTAAGATTGTGAAACATAAAGGAACATCTCTTCTTTTAAAAATGTATTGGTGTTATTTTGAAGGATTTCTGAAATTCAAGAATGTGGTTTTACAGTTGCTTAAAAGATCATAATCCTAAACCTTTTCAGGAAAGGCACTTTGTATCTAGGGACAAAGATCGAAAGCAGACCAGTAGCCAGGCCAGTAGCAGCAATCAAGTGGCTCAGTCCATCTGGAAAGGGACAGGAAGGCAAACGTACGTGAGAAATCCACATTCAGGAAAGAACATGGAGTCAAAATTTAAATCCAAGCAGTATCTCCTTCCCACTGACATAATAGTTCTGTCTAATAATTTTATTTCTTCAGCACATACTGTTGACTCCACACATAATATCTAATGTGTTTGTAACGCAACGAATCAAGTTATTATCTTGCTAAATATTAGGGACAGTTAACCAAAACCCTTTATTTAAATTTTGAGCTTTTTTCACTTTTGTTGGAGCTTTATGGGAAAAGGGGAAGCAGTACTCATTTGTATTCCTCCCCTTCCTGAACAAACTGCCAAAATGCACAAAAAGCAGTCAAAAGTAGGGAAGAAAAGTTTATCTACGCTGAAAATAGGGTATGTCACAGTTCCACAATGCAAAATCAGAAGAACATTTGCCAGATTCTGCACGCTTTGGGTGAGATGAAAGAGGGAGCTTAAAACCAACAGATGCTCCCTTTACATGTGAGCACAAAAGTACAGAGAGGGGAAAGTTCGAGGTAAAGAAAGAATGAGTCTTCTTTTCTCTCACCTAGCCATTTAGACTTTCTTTCATAGCTTGGTGAGATATGACAAATGCAGGCACCTATGTAAATACCAAGACATCAAGATATGGCCATTTTTATCACCCACAAAACTCCTGTGGACCAATTTGCACTATCCCTGGACTGCTTTCTGTGACATGAACTAGTTTTATCTTTTTTTTTTTTTTTTTTTTTTTTTTGAGATGAAGTTTTGCTCTTGACCCCCAGGCTGGAGTGCCATAGCGTGATCTCGAATCACTGCAACCTCTGCCTCCTGGGTTCAAGCGATTCTCCTGCTTTAGCCTCCCAAGTAGCTGGGATTACAGGCACGCACCATCATGCCTGGCTAATTTTTGTATTTTTAGTAGAGATGGGGTTTCACCATGTTGGCCAGGCTGGTCTCAAACTCCTGATATCAAGTGATCCACCCGCCCCAGCCTCCCAGAGTGCTGGGATTATAGGCATGACCCACTGCATCCAGCCGAAAAAGGGAAGTTTTTAATTTTGACAAAGACCAGTGTATCATTTTTTTCTTTTACAGTTGTGCTTTAGGGTTACATATTTAAATCTTTGCCTCCAAGATTAAAGCTATATACATTTCCCTCTCAACTGTGTTTCTTCATTATCATTCATTTCAAAATATTTGATCATTTCCTGTTTGATATCTTCTTTGACCCATGGATTATTTAGAATTCTGCTGTTTAATTTTCAAACATTTGGCGAAGTTGAAACTTTTTTATTTTTAAATTTCCAATATAATTTTATTATGGTGAGAGAAAATACTCCATAATTTTAATATTTTTAAATTATCAAGTCTTGTTTGATAGTACAGCATATATGGTCTGTATTTGGGGAAAATTTAAGGTGCACTTGTAAAGAGGGTGTACTGTCCTCTTGAATAGCTTGATCCAAAAAAGCAATTTGATTAAGTTGATTGATAGTGTTGTTCCATTAATTTATATCTTATTAATTATCTGTGTCCTTATTCTATTAATTTCTGAGAGAGAAGTGTTTATTTCTCTCTTTAGGCATGTATGTTTTTTCTCCATGTAACTGTAAGCTTTATTATAGATGTATGCACATTTAATATACTTATGCATTCCTGTTGAATTGACCTCTGTGTCTTTTTCAAGTGTCCCTATTTATGCATGACAATATTCCTTTTCCAAATTCTACTTTTTTCATATTAATATAGTCATCCTAATTTTCTTGTGATTTGCATTAGCATGATATATCTTAATATTGTTAGTTTAATCTATCCATTTCTTTATAAAATAGATTTCTTTAAGACACCCTGTAGTTTTTAAACTCTTTACATCGAATTATATATATGCATATATATATATATATATATATAAATTCAACTCAGTTTTCCCATGTATTAACTTTGCACAACATATAAACTGTTAAAGAAAGACCTTTTGCTTTTGTTTCTTGTACTTTATAAAACCTACAGAGGAGTTGTTTCTCCTATTTCTTACTCTACTCATTGAATCATTCTGAAAGGAGTTGTGATAATTGAGATTTATTTATTTATTTATTTATTTTTCGGAGACGGAGTCTTGTTCTGTCACCCAGGCTGGAGTGCAATGGCAGGATCGCGGCTCACTGCAACTTTCACCTTCCAGATGCAAGTGATTTTCCTGCCTCAGCCTCCTGAGTAGCTGGGATTACAAGCATGCATCACCACACCCAGCTAATTTTTTATATTTTTGTTAGAGATGGGGTTTCACCATGTTGGCCAGGCTGGTGTCAAACTCCTCACCTAAAGTGATCCACCTGCCTTGGCCTCCCAAAGTGCTGGGATTACAGGCATGAGCCACCGGGCCTGGCCTGAGGTTTATTTTTTAAGCAGATTTATGTTCTACATTTTCTTTACGTAACTTGAAAGAACATCCCAATAAGAACTTGATGAATGATTATATAGTATTATAACTAATCATAATGAATATTGTTAAACACCAGAACTACTGGGAAATCAAAATAAACTCTTTAGGAAGGCTGTCATGTACAAATAACAAAGAATAAACCAAACCTTCATCAAAAGTGACAATTCCACTTTGATTATACATTTGATAATAATGGTCTATAAAACTCTGATGGATGAGCCCTCTTTAGAAATGAATTGAAATGCATAGACTAGGTAAATTAATAGATTCGGAAGGGTTTGTGTTCTTCCTGGATTACAACAAAACTCAATTAAGTACCTAAAAGCGGGGTGGAAATGATAGACAGCAAACCAGATTGCATGAATTTTGGGAACTACAGATGCATTGCCTTCACATAGACTTATAATAAGCCAAGGAGTGAATAAAAATGAATTGACACAAAGAAAACTATTTTTCACTTGGTATATACCCAATACAGAAAGTGCCCCCACCCAACATGGAGATTTTGAATACACATTATGGATGTGTACTCATTAAGTATGCTATTGAAATCACATTAAGGGCCTGGTGTGGTGGCTCAAGCCTGTAATTGCAGCACTTTGGGAGGCCAAGGTGGGTAGATCACAAGGTTGGGAGTTTGAGACCAGTCTGGCCAAGATGGTGAAACCCCCATCTCTATTAAAAATACAAAAATCAGCCAGGCATGGTGGCACATGCCTATAATCCCAGCTACTCGAGAGGTTGAGGCAGAGAATTGCTTAAACCCTGGAGGCAGATGTTGCAGTGAGCTGAGATAGCACCACTGCACTCCAGCCTGGGCAACAGAGCAAGACTCCGCCTCAAAAATAATAATACTAAAGGAAAAAGAAAACACATTAAGGATGCCTTTGAACAGACATTATAGAGTGGTTCGTGTAATTCTTCATAACTTGAAAATGAATACAATTACACTGGACCGGAGAATGCTTACCTAGCAAGGCATACCCCATCTCCTTGGACAAGAAGATAATCATAAAATATTGTCGATAATTCTGTATGGTCAGCCTTTTCCCTGACCTTCCTCATTCCAGGGCTAGAGACCTTGCATCATGGGCAATAGCTCCCGTGGCAGGACCTCTGCACGCGTCTTTTCTATTTTACAGTGGTCCACTCCGCCTTTTATTCTGCATCATCCTAACAGCGTCTCCTCCTCCTATGCAGGGAGTGAAGTGGAGGCGTTGTCTTCCGACGACAGGAAGCAGTGTAAGGACGAGCGTGGCATCTTCTTCGCCCTACAGCCAGGGCACCTGCATCACCTCAGACACTTGTCACATGCTGAATTATGGCCACCTGGTGGTCTGAGGAATTGGGAATCGTGAATGTCAGCCTCAGACACGTTATCTGAGGTCAGGTAGCTCGGGTGAATCATCTCGCGCGCGTTGCTCTTCCATAGTTTGCCATTGATTTTCCTGACAGATGTGGTTAAACACATATTTCGTATTCTTCTTGAGCAAATCATATTAGAGACAGAGAAAAAAAATCTAACGTAAGGAGATGCTGAGGCTAATTAGCAGTCTGCCGGCCATTTGGTTGTTCCCTCCCCCTCTGAAAGTTCCATGACTGCTTCAACTTCTGGCCCTAGAAGGCCCGTATCTCTTGGCTCTGTTTTTTAAATCTCACTACTATTTTAATGCATGTTGTTTCCAGTCTCTTAGCCCTAAAGTCCTTCTAAAACCCCAGCCGTCTCAGCTCTCTGCCCCCTAATCCCCCACGTGCTCTGCTCTGCGGGTGTGTTGTGGTCCCCCGCTAATGATCCCTTCCCGTCTGCGACACGCGCATTGGGGCCTGTGGGCCCTCATCCCACGTCGGCTGGAGTGAGGGGAGAAACTACAGCCCCCTCCCAAAGTGCTGAAAAGCAGGTGTTTGTCGCAGGCTTTTCTGGAAGGACGGCAGATCAAGAGTGTAACCCTGCCTCCAACAGCAATGCTGGCTTAAAATAATCCTCCCGAGGAGAGCCAGTTTCTCACTCTCAGCAGCATCTCCCACTCTTCCCCCAGCCAGGCTTCTCACCTCTCTGGGGCTCCCTTCTTCCTCCTCCTCAGGCAAATGTGCCCATGTTGTCGCCTCTAAGGTCGGCTCCCCGGGCCCCCGCCATTCTCCCCGGGAAGCAGGAAAGCAGTCCTCCGCTAACTGCCTCCTTCTTAGGGACGAACTCCTTGGGGGTCTGGGGAGCACCTGCCTTCCTGCACCCTCTGTACTGTGTAAATTAAAGCTGCCTCTCCACAAGCTGTCAGTCTCCTCCAGTCATGTGGGACTCCTCACAAAGCCAGGGCCACTGTTTTTACTTTATTCTTTAAACTGTCACATGATATAAAAACCAGTATACAGATAGAAAAAGGTTTTAATTTTTAATTTTATTTATACTTTAACTCACAAAGCTTTACGTCAATATATAATGGTCTTTGAAATTCCTTTCCTTGTTTCTTTAGACTTTCTTCCTTCACCTGCATCGAGATTGCTCAACACACAGTAAACACGGTGAGGCCCTCTTGTGTGTTTTCCCAGGGTTTCTCTGCGCTTGCAGAATCCCTATATACCGACAAAAGCAAACGCAGAGACAGCTGCTTTTTGTTTTAGAAAATTGGCATCCTACTATACACACGTTTCTGCATGTTGGTTTTCTAATTCAACAGTACCTTGTGAAAAACGTTTTCAAGACAATAGATATACTTTAAAATTTTTTTTTTTTTTTGAGCCGGAGCCTTGCTCTGTGCTCTGTCACCCAGGCTGGAGTGCAGTGGTGCAATCTCAGTTCACTGTAACCTCCGCCTCCCGGGTTCAAGTAATTCTCCTGCCTCGGCCTCCCAAGTAGCTGGGATTACAGGTGCCCACCGCCATACCTGGCTAATTTTCATATTTTTAGTAGAGATGGGTTTTCACCATGTTGGCTAGGCTGGTCTCGAGCTCCTGACCTCAAGTAATCCACCCACCTTTGGCCTCCCAAAGTGCTGGAATTACAGGTGTGAGCCACCACGCCAGGCCTATACTTTTTAATAACTATTTCATGCATGCTTCAGATCAGGACTTTGTAACATGAGCACTATGATTTTAGGCATGGAAACCCTTGTGGCTAGGCTGTCCTGTGCATTGGGAGATGTTTAGCAGCATCTCTGACCTCTACCCTCTAGATGCCAAGAGCACTACTGCAGCCTTCCAACTGTGACAACCAAAAACGTCTCCAGACATTACTAAATGCCCCCTGGAGGACAAAATCACCCAGGCTGAGAACCACCAGTGTAGATGTACTATAATGGATTCATCCATTCCTTTATGGAAAGGCAACCCAGTTTTTGGCCACCACAGTGAAATGCAGTGATAAATATATTTGTACATATTTTTGATAAAAATTATTTTACCAAATAGTTTTAAATATACTTTTCGTCAAAACCTTGGATCTGCAAAAAAGCTTTCTAAACTAACAGAAAGCATTCCCCGTGTTCACCATATACGCTAGTTAGCCAAGCCAATCTTTATTGTCAAACCAATTAGACAAATAAGTCTTTTAAATAAAAAAAAGTTTCAAAAAAAATTTTTTTTTTTTTTTTAGACGGAGTCTCACTCTGTGCAGGTTGGAGTGCAATGGCACGATCTCGGCTCACTGCAACCTCCGCCTCCCAGGTTCAAGCGATTCTCTTGCCTCAGCCTCCTGAGTAGCTGGGATTACAGGTGCATGCCACCACGCCCAGCTAATTTTTGTATTTTTAGTAGAGACCGGGTTTCAACATCTTGGCCAGGCTGGTCTTGAACTCCTGACCTCGTGATCCACCCGCCTCAGCTGGGATTACAGGTGTGAGCCACTGTGCCCGGCCAAAAAAGTTTCAGAATTTAAGTAAGCATGTTTAACATGTGAGACGACTTTCTCAAACTTGAGAAAGCAGAATTCTTATTGCAAGATGGACTGCTAAAAGCAGTAAAGGATAACATTATTTTACTTCAGTCTAATTCATCTATGCATTTTATAAGTTATAAAATTAAAAGCATAAATCTATACCATCTTAGGTACACAATTCTAAGCAATAAAATGCAATGTGTACAAAAATAACAAACTACTTACAAAGCTAGAAATATAATTCAAAGCATGATATTCAGCAAGTATAAGTATACATGGGCATGAACTCTAGTAACTGGCTTTGGGAATACAAATAAGAAAAAAATCTATCAAATACTTTAGATTTGTGATAAATTTTAATAACTATTTTTGTACATTTAATGAAGAAAAAAGGAATAGGATATAAAAATCTGAGTAAGCTGTTAGCACATTTTATACGACACATTCCAAAAACCAAAAGAAGACACAAAAAGGGAGGAAGAAAAGAAGGTCTCAGACAAGGCTCAGGAGGTCAGCAGGAGCCAGATCAGGAAGGAACTTCTGGGCTGCACAAAGCATTTGGGCCTCTATCAGGGAAGCAATGTGAATGTATTGAAGAACCTTAAGTAGAGGAACGGTATTTTATATGTGCATACTTTAAAAGTTGACTGTTATTAATCACAGAGAACCAGAGGGTGACATGAGAAGGTCCCAGAGAACAGTCCTGAGATTACTTTAAACAAGAAATGATGAAAACTTGGGTTAAGGTGGCAAATGCAGAGCTGACGGAAATGAGCATTTGATTATTTAGTGCAGGGCTTGTCCTCAGAACATAATGGTGATCACAGTCATATGGCAAGGATGGTTAAAGCCCTAAGAAGAAATGGAACCACTTGCACTGCATGGCAGTCGGGGCCCAGGACCAAGCTGTCTGGAGCTCCAGCATTCAGAGGCCACAGAGGTGACCGAGCAAATGGAGCACATCAAGGAGTCACGGTAGAGACCCAGGCAGGAAGCCAGGCAAGTGCAGCGTCCTGCTGGCTAAGGGAAGGATGCTTCAAGAGTGTCAGGAGTAAGTGTTGGGGCTCAGAGAACAATACCCTAAATAAATGCTTCAGAAGCAGCTCTCTCTGACTTTCTCCCGCCCTCCTGTCCCTGGCTCCTCATTCTCCCCTGGGACTAGCCCCAGAAACTAGAATCCCTCTTCCCCAAACCCAGCCATAACACCTAAAAATAATGTTCTAACTTTCTCGCTGCCTTTCTGTGTAAAATCTGGTCATAAAGAAATTCTCTGACCTACCTTGTTTGACAGTAGGTCATAAGACCCCCATTCCAGAGAGGGTCCTGCCCCATATCCAGAAGGAAAGAATGCTGCTCAGAGAGTCCAGGAAGAATCTAGATGGACAGGCCTCACTGGGTTTCCCCATACAGTCTATTAGCATTATGTCATGACCTTTTTGTCCAATCGTATTTCTACATGTCTGTCCATATTTTGTTGAACCTCAATATGAAAATGGACAATTTCCCCTGTATCTTTGGATCTTCATTCCAAAGGCTCCCCTGTGACATAAACTAAGACACAAGAAGCTTGTATGACTTTTCACCTATTGATCTGCCTTTTGTCCAGCTGATTTTCAGGGACCCTTCAGAGGAAGAAGGGGATGTTTTCCCTTGGCCCTTATGTAAGAATGCCACCAATACAGTGGTAAAAAAAAATGAAAGCCTAATTCTCTTTTGCTTCATTTTTCCTATTAAATAGTGAAAACAGTCAAAGCCAAACATTTTCATTAGAGTCCTGTTTTTACTATGTCTTTTAAGTTTTTATGTGTAGTGTTCTTATTAATTTTTGAAATTACCAATAATTGCAGCTATTTCCTGTCTACCAAAAAGTTATTTTAGAGAATTTTATTTTAATTTTCAAATGATTGTATTTTTAATTTAAATAGTCATCAGTGTACAGAGAAAGAATTTTTAGAATTCTTTCAAGGTTCCTTGATTATGAGAGGGGTTTTTACCTCCAATAAGGGTAGAATTAAGTTGACTTTTCTTCCACAATGATCTAATTTAGACCTTCATTTAAAGAAATTCAACAAATTTCTAATGACAACTCTCTTTCCCTAGTTTCTAGCGCTCATTAGAGCTTTTTCTTACTTTCATATTTCATTCATTATTTTGACCAAAATCTGGAAATAATTAGATGTGCATTCAAATCATTGTCTTGTTCAGCAGCCAGTCTCAGGTAATAGTTTAGCTGCCTGATGCTACAGCTCTCTGCTCTAATGTAAACATTGTTTTTTGTTTGTTTTTTGTTTTGCTTCTTTGCTCTTTCCAGGACAGTGTTCTGTGACCATGGCAATACCAGAAGCATCTTAAATTCCTTTTGAAGAAAAAGACACTATCTGCTTAGAATTTAAGCTGGAAACCAACAGCAAACCTCCTTGTTTCTGAGCCATGTTTTTTCCTACATCACGTGATCGTAGCAGCCTACCAACAACGATAACTCAGGAGTAACTTGAGGATATGTCTGTTTAATTGCTTCACTCCCAGTGTCAGATAGACAATAATAGCAGCACAAAGGACATGAGAGATCATCCATTTAGTACAATCCCCCTGTTTTGTAGATGAAGAAAATGAGTCATTGCTAAGACTTTCACAGTTATTTAGTGGAAAATTTGCATTCATGTTTACACAAAACGCAACGCCTTACAAATAGAAAACTAACAACTTAGTATGACTTATGGAAATGTAATTTTGGAAAGAGCTACCCATAACCTCAAGTCCTTCAGAAACCAGGAAGAATAGAAGTGGCTTTGTCAGCCTTTTAAAATAGCTATTAATTTGCTATTCTAAATGCCAGCATGTAAGTTTCTCCAGAGAGCAGGGCATGAAAACACTCAAAAGACATTGAGGAGATTTATACTTGAGTTCTTGTATTTCAAACTCATTGTACTTTCTTGATGATGAAGACAAACAATTTTTGTAAAACATATGTTTATAATTTAAAGACAGATAGATGCTGACTCTTTATGTGGGTTAAAGTACTCTCTACATAAATAGCTGTCATCTGCTGTAGGCCCACCTGTCTCTACTCCTTTTTCAACTTCTTTTTTCCTTGTTTTCCTTCCAGCACTTAGTTGGAAATAAAGTTATTTAAATAAATAGTTATTTAAGCCTAATAGTTAAATAAATAGTTATTTAAGCCCAAGAGTGAAATCTCATGTCTAAATGTTGGAAGGAATAGTGCTAATACTATTCTGATGTCTTTTTCATTCTAACTCTGATTTTAATTCTAATATTAATACTAGCTAAAGTTTATTGAGTCCTTACTTGATACTCTAAATGCTTTACAGGAACTGTCTCATTTAACGGAAATAGCAACCTACTACTCTCTCTCTCCATTTTACAGATTGAGAAACCGGAGAAGTTGTGTCTGGTGGAAGTGGCAGAATGAGCCATGTACCCAGGCAGTCAGGACCTAGACAGAACCTGCAGTCTGTTTGAACCACCGAGCTCTACAACCCCACCCACTGGCTCATTTGGGTATCAGGTCATATCCACATAAAAAGGTAAAACGGGAAATTATGGGAGCCTCTCCAACCACAAATGAGAAGGGGCCACGGAATCAGTTTTCTTGTAAAAAGGACAGTTAGTTGACCAAACTTGACCACGCATGCCACAGCAAGTTGATGACAGTGCCACACATAATTTGTCTTTTTCTTTTTTCTTTTTTTTTTGAGATGGAATATTGCTCTTGTTGCCCAGGCTGGAGTGCAGTGGCACAATCTCAGTTCACCACAACCTCCGCCTCCCGAATTCAAGTGATTTTCCTGCCTCAGCCTCCCAAGTAGCTGAGATTACAGGTGCCTGCCACCAAGCCCAACTAATTTACATATATATATATAATTTTTTTTTTTTCTTAGTAGAGACAACTTCGCCCTGTGGTCAGGCTGGTCTCAAACTTCCAGCCTCAGGTGATCTGCCCGTCTCGGCCTCCCAAAGTGCTGAGATTACAGCTGCGAGCCACTGTGCCCGGCCCACACATGGTTTTTCATGAGCAGAGAGAAATGTACTGCATACATCTTAACCTCCAGTTGTTCATTTTGAGAAGGAATAAAGATCCAGAAGGAAAAGCAGATCCCATTCAGATGGTTTATAAACACTTAACCAATGCTCATAGCCCAGTGCAGAAGGATAGGAAGCTCACCAAACCTACACAGGGTTTTGCCAGGTGGTGGTTTTTCAGGGCCCTTTTCTGTGAAAAACACTATATAAATCTTCTCTTGACTCAAATGAATTCTATTCTATCACACACTCTCATTTCACTGAGTAACTTTTCAAATTACAAGTTTGTTTTCTGATAGGCAAATTCAACAAAATCCAACACACACCCACAACAGTCTGAATTCTAAATTTCTTTTTTTTTTTTTTTTTTTTTTTTTTGACACGGAGTCCTGCTCTGTCTCCCAGGCTAGAGTGCAGTGGCACGATCTCCATTCACTGCAACCTCCACCTCCCGGTTTCAAGTGATTCTCCTGCCTCAGCCTCCTGAGTAGCTGGGATTACAGGCATGCACCACTATGCCCAGCTCATTTTTGTATTTTTAGTAGTAGAGACGGGATTTTGGCCTGGCGCAGTGGCTCACGCCTGAAATCCCAGCACTTTGGGAGGCCAAGGCAGGTGGATCACCTGAGGTCAGGAGTTCGAGTCCAGCCTGGCTAACATGGTGAAACTCTGTTTCTACTAAAAATACAAAAAATTAGCCCGGCATGGTGGCACGTACCTGTAATCACAGCTAATTGGGAGGCTGAGGCAGGAGAATTGCTCAAACCTGGGAGGCGGAGGTTGCAGTGAGTCGAGATAGTGTCATTGCACTCCAGGTTGGGCAACAATAGTGAAACTCTGTCTCAAAAAGAAAGAAAAGAAAAGAAAAGAAAAGGGGAGAAAAGTAGAGACAGGATTTCACCTTGTTAACCAGGCTGGACTTGAACTCCTGACTTCAGGTGATCCACCCACCTCGGCCTCTCAAAGTGTGAGCCACTGCACCTGGCCTGAATTTTTCACACAGATGAACCATCCTTGTTACAAACAGGATTAGTATTTCCACTTTACAGATTTACATGAGCCTCAGGTAACTGAGGCTCAGGGAAGTCATGTGTTTCCCAAGAGACAGTCAGGCAGGCATGCCCCCTCCCACGCCTGGGGACCTCACTTTTCTCTCACTGAGAAAAGGAATAGCAGCCAACCAGAAAACTTTACCTCGTCTCACCCTTTATCTATACTTACACGTTCTGTCCCTTCTGATACAGATAAAGACGTTTCCCTGAGCCTATCAAAACTGAACCATTTCATTCCAGCACTGGGTCCTAGCCCCTCTCTCTTTCTTAAGCACGCTCTCCAACGGTCAAGTTCTCCGTCCTTCACCCTTTTTCACTGGAGCTTTTCCCACCAGTCCACAGACCTACACTCACTTCCCAATTTTGAAGAATGCTTTATGCGATTCCTTATTTCTCTCCAGCTGTCATCTAGTATTTCTGTTGTTTCCTTTATTAAATTCTCCAGAGCTGCCTGTGGTTAATGTTTCAAATTCTCTACCATTCATTCTCTCTTTACCCCACTCCAGCCTGGCTTCTGCCCTTGCCGCTCCCCAGAGTGGGCTCTCATGGGGGTCTGTAATCGCCATGCAGCCAAATGCAGCAGATGTCTCCTGCCTCACTTTCCCCGAACTTGGTACCCGAGAGAGAACTTCACCAACAGCAGGGTCACGGAGGACCCTATGTCCCCAGCAGGGGCTCTCTGATATGGTTTGACTCTGTGTCTCCACCCAAATCTCACCTTGAATTGTGATCCCCGTAATCCCCACATGTCAAGGGCAGGACCAGGTGGAGGTAATTGGATCATGAGACTGGTTTCCTCCATGCTGTTCTCGTGACCGTGAGTGAGTCTCACGAGATCTGGGGGTTTTATAAGCATCTGGCATTTCCCCTGTTTGTACTCATGTGTCCTGCTACTCTATGAAGAAGGTGCCTGCTTCTCCTTTGATTTCTGCTATCATTGTAAGTTTCCCGAGGCCTCCCCCAGCAATGCGGAACTGTGAGTCAATTAAAGCTCTTTCCTTCATAAATTATCCAGTCTTGGGTATTTCTTCATAGCAGCGTGACAACAGACTAATACACCTTCTTATCACGTCTAGTGCCGTGAACATAACAATGGAATCTTCCATGTCAGTGTTACTTACTGTGAAAGATGGTTCTGCAGGGAAACTCATACAACATGAGGAATGAGACTCGGGTGCCTAAAGAAGTCCCACACTTTCAAAGCGGTACCAGCTTCGGATGTGTACATCCAGTATGGTCGTAAGGGTTGGAATTTCAGAAGAAATTGATTTTTGCAATAGAGAATATATGATAAAAAAAAATAGAAAACTGTAGGAAATAGAAAATAGACCTGGTGCAGTGACTCACACCTGTAATCCCAGCACTTTGGGAGGCCAAGTCGGGTGGATCACAAGGTCAAAAGTTCAAGACCATCCTGGTCAACATGGTGAAACTCCGTCTCTACTGAAAATATAAAAATTAGCCGGTTGTGGTGGCAGGTGTCTGTATTCCCAGCTACTCCAGAGGCTTGATCCTGGGAGGAGGAGGTTGCAGTGAGCCAAGATCGTACCACTGCACTCCAGCCTGGGCGACAGAGCAAGAGTCCATCCCAAAAGAAAAAAAAAAAGAAAAATAAGTTACCCCTGAAGGTGAGGCCACACTCACTTATCAGAACCTCAAATGCTAAATCCCAAGCCCATCAAGAGATCTCAGAGTATAGCACGTGAATATTGCCACCAGAGAAACTGACTACTCCTTGAATGGCAGGAAACCTTAGACGGAGAGTGAAAATTAGAGACTGTTACAATGTTCATAACCTCAAAAGGACAAATACGATCCAAACTAAATCATGCATACAGAACAAATTCCAAGGTCAGATTCTACCAAAGGGGGTGTTTAAAGGATGAGCTCATGGTCTCAGTGCGGCGGCCACTCTCAGACAAGCTCAAGCCCCATTGTGGAAACAATAGGATGGTCTGGACTCAAACGAACTGCCAACAAAATAAGGGAGGAAATCCAGCTTCTGGTATGGAAAGGTGGAAATGTATTCCATAGGTATCCCGGCATTCCTGATGTTACTGAGGCAGCCTCTGAAGCATTGGCTCTTTGGAATAAGTTAACAACCCCAATCATCAAAGTTTTATCCCAGTTTAACTATTGTATGAATTCTAACAACAAAAAGACCATACCACAAATATGAAACTCCTGGAACAAGACAAAAGAAGTTCAGGACCTTCGGGAAGAACATAGGGAAACTTCAGTGAGGACCAAGGGCTGTTAGTGAGGATTTTATTATAAGGAAGTGGTAGCAGCCTTCAAATCTCTGGAGAGCAGACGCTCAAGAGAAAGGAGAGCCCTTATGAGTTTTTCGTCACACATTTTTCTTTCCCAGATCCAAATCTTAAATAATCTCACACCTAAATTCTACAGCAATCTCCTTGCTAGGATAGTCTGGGCATCAGTAACTCCTCCCGCCCTTACCTCTAAATTAATCCGTCCTAAAATTGTTTGCATATCAGCAAGATCTGTTTATTTACGCTTGACACGAAACTGACTCATTGAGCCCTCAGAGCTTAATTCTCTCCCTATCCTTCTTTGTCTTCTGAGGATGCCAATACAGTAAGTATCAACCATATCCAATCCTTCATCCATGATGATTGCCTTTGAGTATTATTCCATGATTTGTAATTTCTATTATGTGTTTCTTTCCCAACTGGGTCATGACATTTATTGAAAACAGTGTATTATCTAATTCAGGATGGGGTATATCTAAAATCCCTTTCTAGGCATGAATTTCCTATTTTATCTGTCTTTATAAAATCCTTGATCCAGAACCCACAGTTCCAAGAACCTATGCACTGAAAGAGATTCTTACTTTTGTCTGTCTCCACATGTTGGCTGCAGTTAATCAGATCAGAAAATTACAATCATGTTAAACTCTGACAATTTCCTTCTCCTAAAGGCAATGTTTTTATATCTGGAGACAGAGGAGGGTATACACCCTGCAATCTTATCTCCTTTGGGACAAGGGACTATATACTTTTCTCCAGGAGATAGCAACACCCGTATTTCACCTATTTAACAGCAAGGAAACTTTATGGTTTGCATCAAGATCCCCAATCCATAAATGCCCTAGGACTGCCTTCTGTTCTGATTGCCCCGATACCAGCTTTTGCTTTTCCATGCATCCAACCCTGCCAGCCACTCCTATTTGCACTTCTGTATTAAGGTCTCCAGAATATTTGGCCCTGACACTTAGAGTCTTTTGTGGTTCTTTTCATAGAAATTCCTAGAAGGAACATATTGTATGTCTAGTTACTCCGTATTTGCTCACTATGTCAATGTGACAACAGAGGCTGTCTATAAACAAGGTTACTTTCCGTCCAGTCAATGAGAAGCATCAACAAAACGTAAAGCAAATACAGATTTACCATAAGATGGTCACATAGAACAGGTTTCTGCTGTAAGTTGACCTTCTGTACTTCTTCCCAGAGGAATTAGAGGACAGTTTTTCTGTCTCCCGAAGATGCTAACTTAGGATGATGTTTGAAGGGGAACAAACTTAGTTTTTAATGTTTGTCTCTCCCAAAACTCAGGTTGAAATTTAATTGCCATTGTAACTGTATTAAGAGGTGGGACCTTTAAGAGGTGAATGGGCTATGAGGACCTCACCCTCATGGGTGGGTTTAATGCCTTTAAGAAAGGGCTTTTGGTCAGGCATGGTGGCTCATGCCTGTAATCCAGCACTTTGGGAGACCAAGGCAGGCGGATCACAAGGTGAGGAGTTCAAGACCAGCACGGCCAACATGGTGAAACCCCACATCTACTAAAAATACAAAAATTAGCCAGGCGTGGTGGCAGGCACCTGTAATCCCAGCTACTCAGGAGGCTGAGGCAGGAGAATCCCTTGAACCCAAGAGACAGAGGTTGCAGTGAGCTGAGACTGTGCCATTGTACTCCAGCCTGGGCGACAGAGCGACACTCTGTCTCAAAAAAAAAAAAGAAAAAAAGAAAGGGCTTTCAGGAGTACGTTGTGTCTCTCCTCAGAGTATGCAGCACTCAAGGTACCATCCTGGGAACAGAAACCGGGCCCTTACCAGACACCAATCCTGCCAGCACGTTGATCTTGGACTTCCAGCCCCCAGGACTTTGAGAAATAATTTTCTTCTGGCGGGGCGCGGTGGCTCACGCCTGCCCAGCACTTTGGGAGGCCGAGATGGGCAGATCACGAGGTCAAGAGATCGAAACCATCCTGACCAACATGGTGAAACCCCCTCTCTACTAAAAATAAAAAAATTAGCTGGGCGTGGTGGCTTGCGCCTGTAGTCCCAGCTACTTGGGAGGCTGAGGCCAGAGAATTGCTTGAACCCGGGAGGCAGAGGTTGCACTGAGCCGAGATCGTGCCACTGCACTGCAGCCTGGCGCCTGGCGACACAGCAAGACTCTGTCTCAAAAAAGAGAAAGAATTTTTTTCTTCGAAATTATCCAGTCTATGTTATTCTGTTATAGCAGCACAAAGAGACTAAGATGAAGTTGAATCCTGCCCAAAGACATGTTTCCTAACACATCATGCAAACACAGATAGAATCTCTGTCCTCGTGGAGATTCTAGGGGAAGTTTCTAGTGAACCACAAACTAAAATCCAGTACATATAGAAGATCTTAGAATATAGAAGATCTTAGATAATAAACGATAAATAAGAAACAGCAAGCAGGAAGCAGGGTAAGAAAAGTTGGGTGGGAGAGATATTGAAATTTGGTAGTGTTGGGGGGGCAAGCTTCACTGAGAAGGTGAATTGAAGGAAAGTTCATGATTAAGTGAGGGATGAGTTATATGATATTGAGGGTAGAATTTTGCAGGCAGAAGGAAAACAGCAAGTGCAAAGGCCCTGGGGAGGAAGCGAGCCTGGCATGGTCCAAAAGCTTCATGAGGGCCCGTGTGGCTGCAGCTGAGCAAATAAAGGGAAGCAAGGTGGGGCATGAATTCATGTGGCACAGGTTCACGTGGGGCCTCTCTGTCCTGTTAAAAATGCTGGCAGGACCTGGCACAGTGGCTGGTGCCTATGATTCCAGCATTTGGGGAGGCCAAGGCAGGAGGATCACTAGAGTCCAGGAATTCAAGACCACCCTGGGCAAGAGGGCAAGACCCTGTCTCTACCAAAAAAAAAAAAAAAAAAAAAAAAAATTAAATTAGCTGGGCATTGCCTTGCACACCTGTAGTCCTAGCTACTCAGGAGCCTAAGTGAAATGATCACTTGAGCCCAGGAGTTGGAGGCTCCTGTGAGCTGTGATCCCACCACTGCACTCTAGCCTGGGTGACAGAGTGAGACTTTGTCTCTAAAAAATAAAAAAATAAAAAATTCATGAAATAAAAATAAAAATGTTAGACTTAACTCTGAGTATAACAGAAAGTCATGGGCATAATTTGAGTTACAGGAATGGCATGATTTGAATGAAGATTTCAGAGGATCGCACAACCTGCCACGTTGTGAGCAGATCAAAGGGAGACAAGGACAGAACAGACCCGTTACACGAAGCAGTTTTAATCATCCCAGTAAAGGAGAGTGCGGAACCCAGTGATGGCAGCAGACATGAAGACGCGTAGAGTGCTGGAGGACACGGTAAAGGGCGAAACAATGGGATTTGCTGATGGGCTGGGTGTGGGATATGAGAAAAAGTGAAGGCTCATCAATAACTCCAGGCTTCTGATGGGGGCAATGGCAATGTCTTTGTTTGTCTGCTTGCTTATTTGTTTTGTTTGAATGGTAAGAAGAAAAGAGTTACCATGGATTGAGAAGGAAAAGTATTCAGAAGGATAAATAAATTGCTGAATGTGTTGGTGTAGTCTTACTCCATCTGATTAATTCAGCAGATGAACATTTTTTGAGTGGTGATTTCACGTGAAGCTCTGTCTTAGATGTCAAAGATACAGAAAGGAATTTAATACTGCTCTTACCCTGAGGGAATTAACAATCTAGTGGAAGACATAGATGTGTAAGATGGTGTTTCAAACAATTTACTCCTCCATCAAGAGAAGGAAATCCGTTACCACAGAAGAGAAGTTAGTTTATTATCCCACAGTGATAAAAAGAATCACTCCCCATCCCCCCACTGACTGTAATGTAAGTGAGAAGTTGAACATGTCCTCATCCTGAGCAAGTCCTAACTGCTAAAGCTTAAACTTGAGTTACTGTGAGGACCCACCCCACACTCCATCCTAAGCAGGTAAACAGATGACTTTATAGGAAGAGACATGGGTTGACAGAATAGCTCTATTTTCCTATTTTCAAAAATTCCCCCATCTTTAAAGATCAACTGTGAGAACCCAGGAGAACAGAAGACATAGGAGTAAATCAATTTAAAATAAACTCATGATGTCCGTCTGAATACAGCAGTTGGGCAGACTAAGGAAAAGTGCCGGCCAAAAAACTCAAATAACTTATTATCCTTCTGGATGCACTGCTGGTTCACGAATCTTTCCTCAAGGTGTTAAGATTTTAGACTCAGCGGCAAATGATCGCATGTTTTATTCTGAATCACTTATTTATGGTGTAATTCTATAAAGTTCTGTATTGTAGACAGTCTGTTTATCCCCCAGTTTTCAGAAGCATATAACCTTTTTTTTGCAGTTATAGAGAGACTGAGTTTCAGCTACATAGGCAACTTACAATCCATCTGAGTTGAGTGATTAGTATGTCAGTTACGCAAACACTTTGCATCTTCTATTTCCTCCTGTAGCTAAATTGGGTTATTAAAAAATGTGGTGATATCTCAACAGAAACATTAAAGAGGACAAAATCAAAGTGAGCTTGTAAACTTTCTTTACAAGATGGTAGTAGGTGGAAAGTTGGCAGAATTGACCAACTGAAGATTTTTTTAACTCATGCAATCCCTCCTCATTGGAACAAACTAGCATTTACCAAGTCCTTCTTGCCTACACTGACAAAACAAAGTTTGAGAGGGGGGAAAAAATCTGAGGAGACTGGAGTGGCTCCATTGAATGGAAGGTACCACATGGTAAACAGGAAAAACAGGTGCATCGATTTGATCTTAATTGTAAACTATTTGCATTATCCATTAGCAAACTAAACAGGAAAATTCCTTTACTTTTCTGAGCCTTGAATTATAGATTATTAAGTGGAATGCTGTATTAGAGTTAATGTTTATAAGGGACCTATAATTAGAGATATTACACATGGTAGTTACTGTAAATATGTCTGCATAAATGTTGGAACAGTCACGGTAGTCAGTGACCAAGAAAGTTTCAAGTAGAGGGTATGTTTCTTTGGGGCTAAACTACTCCCATTGTACGTTGGTAATTCCAAGAAAGAGAGATATTTTATTGCTAGTCAAGGCCTCTGTCTTCTGTTCTTTGCATTCCCCCAAATTCAAGTGTCCTTTAAATCCAGGCACAGAAGAGGATGGTGATTCACTAATCACTCTCACCTACCAGATAATATTTATTGCACATACAAATATGGGTAGAATACTAAGCCTATGACCTAAATAATGCAGGAGAAACAAGGTGGATTAGTGGCTGTCTACATTAGTCTATACTCAAGTCACTGGTAAGCTGTCCCTGTCTGGCAGCCATCATATTCATACTCACTCCACTGCCTCACCAAAAAGTCTGATATTCCACTTGCTATCCAAAATGCATTGCTATGAGATGAAATCCAAGTTCACTTGATCCCTTCTCCTCATTTAGTTTCTTCCTGGCATCTGTCACTATCAAAAATTATTGCATCACTTGTTTACTTGTCTGTATTCACCCACCAGTATGTAACTCCAGGAGAGCAAGGACTTTACCATCTTCTTCACCAAAGTATTTCTAGATCTGGAGTTAGTGCAAGGTAGGTATCGCACCATTTACCCACTAGTGCCATCCTCCGCAGTGTGAGACCGCCAGACAGCTCTCCCCTTGGAAAGATCAGAATACCGTGGTCAAGACAAAGACTATCTGACCTGCAGAAACTTGGGATATGTTATTGATTCATGAGGCACATCTACATCATGAGAGTTGAGTAAGGTGATATGAAGCTCTGCTCACAGCATTAGCACAGGTCAAGCCCCTATCCTACTGAAATAACATTTATAATGCCCTCTCATGTTTCTCTGTCGCATCACTAGAGGACCCCACATCCCATAACAATCCCAGGAGCTCTCTACTGGGAGAGAAGGAAAAATGGGCTTTCTTATTTGTGTCACTGAGGGGGTCTCCTCTCTTGATCTGGAAGGTTCCTGGTGAGCGAGGTGTCGAAGATCAGAGAGGTGGCTTCTCAAATCCTCCACGTGGACCATGGTGCTTTAGATCAACAGACACCAGGGTTACTTCTCAGATTCCCAGCACTAGCAATTCATAGGTTTTACATGAATCAGTGGAGGAGGCAAAGAATCCCACTCTGTCTCTTTCCTGATTGCTCCCAACCTAAGTAGAGGCTGAATTATCCTGCCTCTAGCCCTTCTGCTCTCGCAGGGATTTCAGATGCTGCCAGATCCTCCCCCTTCCCCTGCCCCCAACTGTGAGTATTTCTGGGAATCTCTGGAAACTGTTCTTTCTTCTCTCTGAACTAAGCTCATTTCAAAACCATCCCCTGCCTTTCTCAGGGCGTTATGGTTGTTTCAGCTCCACAGGGCTGTGGGGCACAGTCCCCAGCATGATGAGTGCTGTCACCACTGTGGCTGCACCTGAAAACTGCCCCCCACAGTTGCTACCTGGCCCTGGGGACCCTGGTGTTCCTTGCTAGAGGGCACCATAGCTCTGTGCCGGCCACATGCCTAGGCCACTAAAAGACGCACAATAAAGGCCATATGCGTTTCCCAGGGGCCTGACCCATAACTTGCTGCAGGACCTTGTGGCTTTTTCTGAGCGGAGATGCTGTTGTTGTTGGGACTGAAATAAGCCACAAGTAAGTCTCTAGTTGAGATTTACTCAAAGATTCTCTTTCCTCTGGCTTTGCATTTCTGCCTTAAGGCACACATTGTAATTGTTACAGACCAAGGCATTGAGTGGACCATGTGTGCTTGTAAGAGGTCTGCCATAATTCTGCCAGTAACACTTTTCCCCCTCTGGAAAGCCAGGAGGCAGGTCCCATGCTTCTCTCCAGCAAGCAAAAATGGAAGGCCCTGGAAAATCTCTGTGTGCTCCTGCCATTATGGGGAGTCAGCCCACTGTGCCCTAGCATGGCCAGCAACAGGAGCATGAGTATGAGCTGCTGCTTATACTGTCCCAACAAGCCCAGCCCATCTCCAGAGCTGCCATGGCACCCAGGCTGCGGGATGGTGAGCACAGAGTGGCAGGACCTTGGCTAGCTGCCCCACTCAGCCCCAGCTTCCACATCTCAGGCTGGACATGCTGTGCCTCAGGGCTCCAGAGGTCAGTGCCCCAGCTCTTTGCATTTTCCTAATGTACCTCTCTGTCCCTGAATCCCAGATGTGCATTTAGAAACTGACCTGGGGGACAAATTTGAGTAACTGCCACCATTCTCAGATTTCTTGTTCCTTTACCTGTAGTGCACTAAGTCACATTGTAATATTGGGGTTCAGGGGTTCAGGGTGCCCTAGGCTCCCCTGAGAGGACGTTTCTCCAGGTCTTGGCCTCCTGCCCTCTCAAGAATGAGAGAGGGGACCACGGCGCAGTGCGCAGTAAATGCCGGACTCAAAAGTGTTTGTAGAAAGTGATTTATTTAGAGACAGAGAGAAACGGGAATGAGAGAGAAAGAAACAGCTAACTCTCACACTGAGTGAGAGAATCCAGAAAGATGGAATCCAGGAGAGGAAAGCAGCTTCCAGGAGAGTGTTAGGGAATAAAGAGAGATGGCATTTAGGAGGGGAAGACAGGTTTCCATGAGAGAGTGTGGAAGGGGACTCCAGAGGGGAAATCCAGGAGAGAGAAAGACGGCTTCCACGAAGGCAGTGTTTGTGGAAGGGGACCCAAACATGGAGTGTGAAGGGGTGTGGAAGAAGGAGACTTTTAACCTGGGAGGAACCCCCACCTTCTCTAAGACCCCATGCCAACAAAAGGAGTTTCTTAGAACTTCCACTGGAGTGATTGCCTCTTAGTTTCTTCCCGTGCCCGCAAAATTCAAACATAAACTGTTAAATCTGCCGGATGGAGAGAGATGGGAGTGGGGCATGGCGCTAGGAAGTTCTTGCCCTTAAAACTACACACCCGCCGGGCATGGTGGCTCACGCCTGTAATCCCAGCGCTTTGGGAGGCCGAGGCGGGCAGATCACGAGGTCAAGAGATCGAGACCATCCTAGCCAACACGGTGAAACCCCGTCTCTACTAAAAAAATACAAAAAAAAAAAAATTAGCTGGGCTTGGTGGCGCCCGCCTATAGTCCCAGCTATTCAGGAGGCTGAGGCAGGAGAATTGGTTGAACCCAGGAGGCAGAGATTGCAGTGAGCCGAGATTGCGCCACTGCACTCCAGCCTGGCGCCTGGTGACAGAGTGAGACTCTTGTCTCAAAAAAACAAACAACAAAAAAAAACTACGCCCCCTTGTGGACCAGGAAAGAGAACATCTTCCCTCAACATCACAAGCCTGCATCATTCTTAGATGCATTCTGTCCTGGAAGACCGGACAAGTGTACCCACTGGGAACTCCACTCACCCATAGCAATAGGAATGGCTTCAATTCTTTTCTAACAGGTTTTTCAGAGCCCCCCACAAAGACTCTTCTCCCAGGAAAGACTATCCTACCATTTTGAAAAAAAAATGCTCAGGAATTCCTTAAATCTAGTATGGAGTGGTAGAAAGCTGTGTTGCAGTCTGGGAACCTAGGAAGGGAAATGAAAGGCACTCACAGTTGGAATGGAGCATGCAGGAACAGTTTTCCACATGACTGTACTGCCAGCCTGTACACCTGGGGCAGTTTCCACACTACAGTACCACCATTCTCTACACCTGGGGCAGTTTCCACACTACAGTACCACCATTCTCTACACCTGGGCAGTTTCCACACTACAGTACAGCCAGCCTGCACACCTGGGGCAGTTTCCACACTACAATACCACCATTCTCCACACCTGGGGAAGTGTCCACACTACAGTACAGCCAGCCTGCACACCTGGGGCAGTTTCCACACTACAGTACACCATTCTCCACACCTGGGGCAGTTTCCACACTACAGTATGACATTCTACACACATGGAGCAGTTTCCACACTACAGTACACCGTTCTCCACACCTGGGGCAGTTTCCACACTACAGTACGCCGTTCTCCACACCTGGGGCAGTTTCTACACTACAGTACCACCATTCTCCACACCTGGGGCAGTTTCCACACTACAGTACCACCATTCTACACACGTGGAGCAGTTTCCACACTGCAGTACCACCAGCCTCCACACCTGGGGCAGTTTGCACACTACAGTACCACCATTCTACACACATGGAGCAGTTTCCACACTGCAGTACCACCAGCCTCCACACCTGGGGCAGTTTGCACACTGCAGTACCACCATTCTACACACATGGAGCAGTTTCCACACTGCAGTACCACCAGCCTCCACACCTGGGACAGTTTCCACACTACAGTACCACCATTCTCCACACCTGGGGCAGTTTCCACACTACAATACCACCATTCTACACACATGAAGCAGTTTTCGACACTACAGTACCACCATTCTCCACACCTGGGGCAGTTTCCACCCCCACAGTACCACCGGCCTCCACACCTCTGACATATTTGAGTATTTGTTTTTGAAAGGCCGCCAAGTAACTGCACCCTGATGGAAAACATTTTATAAGTTACCAGGCACTGAGAGGATAAAGACCTCCAGGAGAGGAATTCTGGGGTGGTATCCAGCCACGGGACAGCAGAAGGAAAAGTAAGGGGACACAGCAGGCTCCACAGTAGGAAGTGTTTCCAGGGCAAAGACAACAAGTTATATGGATGCCAAATGTTTCCATAGAGTAAGAATGAAAGTGGCATGGCCTTAAATTTCAAATAACTTTGGTAAATTACAGATTAGATCCTGCAGGCCATAGTTATAATTTACCAACTATTGTAGATTATAAACTATGATATATAGCATTAAATTATCATTATACTGTACTTTGAAAAATAGCCGCTATTGTTTATAGTATATAGCAGCTATCTTAAGCCAGCTTTCCCAAGGCCTCCCTGGGTTTAGCTGATCATATTCCATTTCTAGAATTACAAATTCTAGAACCGAACCTATGGTAAGATCAAATCTACAAGTTAATAACCCCTTTCCACAGAACTTCCTTTTTATGCTAACACTTCTTTTGTCCTCTCTGAAAAATGAGTGTAGCTATATGTCTATGAAATCATTTTAAATGAGCACATAAAGACATACAGTGGACACTGTGAAACACTATAAATTTTGTAGTCTCTGGCAAACTTTATGTTGTAACCTGACTCTGCTGAACATAGAAACATATTTCTTATCCTGGGGCAAAACATTCAAGCAAAGATGTTTTTCCTTCTCTTAAATCTATTCCACACCTAAAAGTTATTCTCTGTTCTAAACTGAAACGTTCAGGAGGACAAGAACCGTAATTACTTATTTTTGTATTCTAGTATCTAATACACAATGGGTTGCTGATAAATGTTTGCAAATGAATAAAGAAATTAACCGCATCATTTTGTTTTCTTTCTTTTTTTTCTTTTTCTTTTTTTTTTGGAAAGAGAGTCTCACTCTGTTGCCTAGGCTGGACTGCAGTAGTGTGATCTTAGTTCACTGCGACATCTACCTCCTAGTTCAAGCGATTCTAGTTTCTTAGCTTCCCAAGTAGCTGGGATTACAGGCATGTGCCACCGCACTCGGCAAATATTTGTATTTTTAGTAGAGACGGGGTTTCACCATGTCAGTTAGGCTAGTCTCGAACTCCTGGCCTCAAGTGTTCTCCCACCTCAGCCTCCCATCCTGCTGGGATTACAGGTGTGAGCCACTGCACCTGGCCTGCATCATTATTTTCAATTTGATAACTGAATGATCTATAGCTGAAAGTATTTTCACACAAGTTGGAAACTGACAACCAAATGTATAAATTAGGCCAAAGTAATCTAAGGTATAATAATATTGGCTAAAAGAAACTTATATTGGTTGATAATTACTATGAATATTAGACACACACACACACACACACACACACACACACACAGCACATCCCTCAGGAACAATTTGGTAAAACTTAAAATTATTTGGTTACGAAGGGAAATATTTTGAGATGCCATTTAAAAGATATTTGCAGAAGCACCTATAATTATAAAACTGAAAGAATGGTTTTAGAAAAAGCGTTGGTGCCTCATTAACGTAGTGTTTTGAGAATTAAGTGATATAACAGGAGTAAAGCCTTAGAATAGTGGCTAGGACATACTTAGTGCTCTGTGTATGTTAGCTGGTGATGATAAAGGAAGTGCTGTTACCATCTAAATTTATAAAACCTTAAAAATATCCATTTGAAATTGTAATTAGTTAACAAAACATTGACTGATCGCCTAGGATATGCCAATTCTGTATAAGGAACCGGAGAAGAAGTGATAAGTAAGACATGGTTCCCGCCCCCCAGTATGCCGTGGTGAGACCACCGTAAATAACTAAAACGCAGCGCACATGGTGCGAGAGTGAAACGCGCTCAAAGCTCTATGGGGACACGGCAAATTAAGCAACTCACCCTGCTTAGAAGAGAACATGAAGGCTTCATAGCAAAGTGACCTTGGAATCGGATCACAGAGGATTCAGACAACAGAGGAAGAAAAGTGTTCCAAGCAAAGAAAACAGATACTTAAAAACCTGGAAGCAGGACACATGCAGGGCACCCATTTTCATTAAAGTATAGACAACAGAGACAAAAGGTAGGTGAGACTGGGAAGATAGATGACTTCAGGCTGTCAAGGGCCCTATGGATATAGGATTTTTCTTGTAGACAAGGTAAAACCACCAAAATTTTGCAAATGTAACTTATTTTAAAATAGTGTTTTATCAAAAACTTTGGAGACCTTATGAGAGTGGAGCCACTGATAAAACAGAGAATGATGTAGACGTGTGATAATGTTTCAGAAGACAGACTCTAGCTTGGCTGTCCTTCCCCGGGGGGAGCCACTGAAAGCAGCAATGTTATCAGCTGCATTTGCACTCCAGTGGACTTAAAGAACTTAATTTAGTATCCGGGATTAATTAAGGCATTGGGAAGAATCTGGCTCATTGCCCCTGAGCAAGGTTGTGAAACAATGCTGTTTCTGCATATATTATACACAAAACTAAGATGAATCCTGATTTCCTTAGATTTCAGTGTTTCCTCTTATAATTGCACATGCAGAGCCATGAGAAAAAACAAGCTAACTCCAAGGCAATTAAGTACCAATATGAAGGATTCTCCTGATGTATTTATTTAGCTACTCTTTGCAAACTCTATACTGACATGCGTGTGATGGTCTTTATATATGAATCCTTCTCTTTAGAAATGAAAGTACCTATTAAAAATTTAAAAGTACTGACTATTATGAATATAAATGGGATTTCAAATACTATGGGCTTCAAAATGTTCTCTCCTGTGTGATAAGAAGTGAAGGCCTCTCAGTCCAAAAGTTAGGTTTCAAAGGCGAGCATTTTACACTTTCTATATCCACTGTGACATTTTATTATGGGAAGAAATCTCTTGGAATAATGTGGCTATTTCTTACATTTAGTAGAGAGCTGTTTCTAGGTAGGGATAGGGAGTTGTTTCAATGGACCTTTATTATTACAGATTTTCATGACAACTGCTTAGAGTTCATTCCCAATTCTCTCTATTACATTTAAATTTGGTGACTTGGATGGTCAGAGCACTAAATATGTCTTTCTTTTCCTTCAGGGAGATTTGTACATGTTTTGATGGACCCTTAGTGTCATGATGAAAAATAAATTGTCTCTGTTTTTCCTTTCCAATGTCAATAATTTTTTATGATTATTTCCCTTCTGAAATTGCTGTTGTTCTATTGTGTTTTCAAGGTCCGCTTAAGTACTCAAATCTACTCACAGTTATATCCCTGGACGGCAGTTGAAAAAATGTGAAATGTTACATAGCAAAATGGAGGCTGTCTTTAAAGAAAGATAACATTTCAATCTCCATTTAAAGGGAAATTATAGAGCTTTTACCCATCTCAAAAGCCCAGAAAGGTTAAATAACTTACCCAAGGTCACATAACTTGTAAATGGCCGATCTGCCCGACTCCAAACTTCTCAGCTTCCCACTGACATCCCAGGACCTCATTTCACATCAGCGTGAAGCAGCTGATGCTTCCACAGGGTACCCTGGATGCCTGCCCTCAGGCAGATGAGGAGCTGAAATGCCGTCTTTTTCTACATTTATTCATTCAAGAAACATTTTTCAAGTACCAGATGCAGGGCCCTATGTTTGCAACAATAAATACCGTTCTTGGCCCGAGAAATGCTTCGCCAAATGAGGGATGAAACCTCATGAAATAAAAAAAGAAGAAAGAAAAAGCACGGTGACATGTTAAGTGCTGTAAAAAGGAATGTGGAAGAGCAGAGAAGGAACGGAGTCTTCTACTGCAATAGGGTGAGGGGTAGGATGGTGAGACGGGCATGGGGCCCACCTGTCCCTGGAAGCTGTACAAAGAGATGGGTAGACAGAGATAAGTGTCCACCGCAATCAGGAATTAGATAAAATCCAAACTCCTTTTTTTAAACACTCAAATCCTCAAGATTGCTCAACCCCCTGATTTTTATTTGCTCTTTTATAGCTGATACACTACCTAGTCCTGCCTGTATTTCTCAAATCAAGATCTCCTTTCAATTCCCATTTTCACCATGTTATCCAAAGACAGCACTACCCTAATAACATGTCACAAGGATGCAATATTACCTTAAAAAGGTTTAACCTCCAGTCTTTAACCCTTCTAATCTGCCCTGCTTACAGCCACTGGATCTGTCTTCTTGGAACGCATACCTGACCATATTATTGTCATTCTCAAAACTGTTTAATGGCTTCTTGGGACCAAAGTAATTGGTTTGCAAGCTATGTTTGCAATCCTCTTCACTTTTGTAAGTAAAATCTTAGACATAGAACTCCAATGACTAAAGTACATTAAAATGTAATTTATTTGCAGAAGAATTGTTTCCAGTCCTGTGGGCCTTGGGGGATTTGGAAAACATAGTCTTACAACACGAAGGATGAAGAAGCACTCCTCGGTGCAGCATTAATAGGCACCACTACTACAAATTATAACTTAGATCCTTACCACTGGCCAGTGTTGGGTCAGTAGGGAGCATGCCACCGAGGCCGGAGTCATAAGCAGCACTTTGAAGATCCCTGGGTGATTTCTATGCATTTTAAGAGGTGAGCCACACAGATTTAAGGTACTTTAGCATTCTGCAGCTTTCACTTATTGATTGCATGATTCCCACCATCTGACCCCAGCGGTCTTCACAAGGTGAACACCTGCTAGAAGCATGTGTTACTACATTTCATGTCTCCTGTGCTCCAGGTGTGCTGGGCCCCTTCCTCTCAGGGCACGCCGTGTGCTCTTCTCACTTCCTTTTTTTTTTTTTTTGAGAAGGAGTTTTGTTCTCGTTGCCCAGGCTGGAGTGCAAAGGCACGATCTTAGCTCACCGCAACCTCCCAGGTTCAAGCAATTCTCCTGCCTCAGTCTCCTGAGTAGCTGAGATTACAGACACGTGCCACCAAGCCCAGCTAATTTTGTATTTTTAGTAGAGATGAGGTTTCTCCATGTTAGTCAGGCTGGTCTCGAACTCCCGACCTCCGGTCATCCGCCCGCCTTGGCCTCCCAAAGTGCTGGGATTACAGGCGTGAGCCACTGCACCTGGCTGCTCTTCTCACTCTTACTTCACCATCTGAGTTTACCTGCCCACCCTATTCCCGACCCTCAACTCTGCCAATCGGAAAACAGCCTATAGCTCACCACACAGCACCAGCACAGATGAGATCTATTTTCTTGAGACTTCATAGCACTCAGCACCATTCTTAGACAATGTGGATTATATTTTCTAGGTTTTAGTTATTTGGTTTTCATTTTACCTCCTCCCAGATTGAAAGCGTTCAGGATCGGGGACTTGGGGTGCTTAGCACAATGTTTCAAGTATTCATGAAATATTTCTGGAATGGAACTGATAGTTACTAAAAGGAGAACTAAACGAAGGGGAGGGGAGTAAGCTGAAGTCAAATGACCAAGGCTCTAATTCTACCCCTGCCAAAAACCAAGGTACCTTAGTCAAGCCACCTAAGGCCTGTAATTCAACTTCTGTGACACGAGGAGTCCCTTCAAACTCTAGGATTATATTATTTGTGGGTAGAGGTGGTCATGTGTGAAACATCTGCCAAGATTATAAATTTCAAACCATTTTCAGAGTGTTACAAAACTGAAATCCATCCTATGCCTTTACTCTCCTAAAAATACACATAAAAATATGAAAAATAAAAATAAAGAAAATCAACACTCTGAAGTCAAATTACATGGAGTTATTAGGTTTCCAATTATATCAATGTCATTAAAAAAAAGAAAATCTAATCCTGACATCGAGGTTTAAATTAGTTTATTTTCTTTTTTCCTCTAAAAAATCTCACTTCAAAAGCCTTTAAAGAAAAGCTTATAAGATGCTTATCATGAAAGGTTTATAATATCACAAAATGATATGAACCAAAGTAAAGAAAAATAAGACCGGGAAAATGGAACAAAACAGAGAGTGAAGCCCAAAGGCAAAACAAATTTTATTAAGACAATTATTTGAAGCTTTTCTAATGTGCAAGTAGGCAAGGGAGATCCTGAGGTTATTATGCACTAAGCTTTAGCATCCAACCTAGAAAGGAAACTCTTCCCAGATAAACAACTCATAAACTTCACGGTGAATGCAAACCCGCGGCAGAGAAATACAACTATTTCTGAGTCCTTCATAAAAAGAACATGATTATGTAAGAAACCATGCTCTCAGAGACATTATAGTGGATAAAATGATGGATTTTCATAGAGTATTTATTCTAAAATACAGTCCTCCTGGTCTGATGGCATCGAATTGATTTGATTTCAGTAAATTTAATTCTACAAGAGCCAACACAGAACAGATAACCACAAGCTCTCTCATGAGCTGACATGGTTCAAGGGCATATTTGGAAATATTGTGCACATGACACAGGCTCTGTCATTTTTCCAATCAAGATTTGATGAATATTGAAGATAAAAATCCTGGAAAACATCCAGTAAGTATTTAGAAGGTACACATTTAGTGTTGACAGTTGAATGAAGACTTGTGAATGAAGGCACTGGAGCTGAACTGGGGTCGGCCACCCTTAGAAAAGCCAAGAAGCTTATGGAGACATAGTTACCTGCCCAAAGATACAGCCACATTTCATTACGGAAATGGTTTTGCATATTTTCCAATGCATAAATGGACAACGGAACCCCCAAAGTTATTGCCTTTGTGATTCCAGTGATTTTAACCTTGAAAACTTTAAGGGAGGTCTAGACAGAGAACCATGGAGTGCAAAGGGAAATAGAAATGTTTCATTACACATGGGGAACAAAGGAGATTTATTGGACCTGGATTTAACTTTAACAAATTATTTTTTGCTTTCTCCAAAATGACACTGGTCATCTGGGTAGATGGAATGCTGACTGGGAATTGTTTTTTCTTTTTTTTATTATTGTTTCAATAGGTTTTTGGGGAACAGATGTTGTTTGGTTACCTGAATAAGTTCTGTAATGGTGATTTCTGAGATTTTGGTGCACCATCACCCAAGCAGTGCACACTACCCAGTGTGTAGTCTTCCATCCCTCACCCCCCTGTCTGGACTTCCTCCCAGTTCCCAGAGGCCAGTATATCATCATTATGTCTTTGCACCCTCATGCTGTAGTTCTCACTTATAAGTGAGAATATGCAATGTTGGTTTTCCATTCCTAAGTTACTTCACGTAGAATTATGGTCTCCAAATCCACCCCCGGGTTGCTGCAAATGCTACTATTTCATTCCTTCTTATGGCTGAGTAGTTGGGAAATTTTAACAAAGATCATTTTAAGGCATAGAAAATAAGAAGGTACAAAAGTACATTAAAATGTTACAGGTGCTGAGATTATTATTTATTAATTTTTATTTATACTTTATTTTTTAAATTTCTACAATGTATGTGAATTATTATCATAAGCATGAATACAGTAAATATTAAACAATGATAAAGATACAAGAAAAAGACATCTCCATTGAAAGGTGAATAAAGACTCCGTCAAAAGAGCTACTAGATGTTTATTCTACAGAAGACAGGGAGTCTGAAGTTTGGCCATTTTCTGGGGGGAGAAAAATCACAAATTAATAAAGATGAATTGCCCAGAGATAGATTTTAATGAAAGTGAACATACAACAGCAGCATACTTATTACCTTGAATTGCTGATTTAATATAGGGACATCTGGTAGCACAGTACATATTGTTTAAACTATTTGAGCACATCTGGTCATATCCTATCAAACTCAAACCCAGGTAGAAGTGGGGACCTCCTCACATCCACGGGAACTATGACAGGAAACTTTCCAAACAGCAAAACACATGCAAGGAGACACAGTAATACTTACAAAAAAACCTTAATAGGATTCAAGTTAAATTAGGTATTTGTTGGACCATAGGATAAATCTGAAAATTGACAAGCACAATTAAAGACATACTTTGCTTCAAGAATACTTGACAGAATTTTTAAGTGAAGGATAGAATCATAAACTTATAACTACATTCTAAAGGGCAGACAGCTTTTAAGTGACAGGTCATACAGAGGCATACCTTTAGTCATACATGCAACCAGTCACTAACCAAAAACTTTGTACAGAACTAGTATATATGTGCCTGTCACTGATGCACATTGGGGGATGAAGTGGGGAACCCAATAATCACAGAGCATATAGTCAAAGGTGGAACGGGCCAGATAGTACACTAAAGTGTGATGTGTGCTTGTGATACAATCAAGTGAATAACTATTTGGTCTTTGTCCCTGGTTCCCAGCACACAGCTCTTAAAAGCCTTGGAGATCTCTAGAGTAATAAGAGAGTCTTTGATATACTGATGAGTGACTGGTGGCTGGGGACCCCTAGATATTTTAGGATTGGGACAGTTCACCAGAAAGATCGAGACATGATTAGAGGGTGGGAAATTGCAGCCCCAACCCCAACCTCCAGAGATAGGAGAGGAGCCAGAGACTGAGTTCAATCGCCAAAGACAAGTGATTTAATCGGTCATGCCTATGTGATGAAACCCCCTCCATGACTTGCAGTTCCTGGGTTGGTGAACACATTCACATGCTGTAGGGTGGTGCACCCCAGCTCCACAGGACAGCAGCTCCTGTGCACGAGACTCCTCCAGATCTCACCCTGTGTACTTCTTCCTCTGGCTGTTCATTTGTGTCCTTGATAATATCCTTTGTAATAAACCAGTAGTTGCTAAGTTAAAGTGTTTCACTGAGTTCTGTGAGCCGTTCTAGGAAATTATTAACCTAAGAAGAGGGTGGTGGGAACCCCTGACTTCTAGCCAAGTTGAACAAAAATGTGGGTTGCCCAGGCACCCAATACTTGCATTGGCATGTGAAGGACAGGCAGCCTGCCAGGTCTGCGCTAAGTCCAGGTAATTAGCATAGGAATTAAATGAAAATATAGGGCATATAGTTGGCATTCAAAAATTCAGAGATTTGGTATTGACTGGTTTGTGTCAGAACTGCTAGGCATAAAAAGAGCTCATAATCGAACTATGTAGGGAAAGTATCTTACTCTTTTAGAGAAGGCCCAAAACAGATTTAGAGAGATTTTTTTTTAATATGAATATGCATGTGAATGTATATGAATATGTATATAAATACATACCACAGGAATATATATGATACATGGCAGAAGAGTGAGTAACATGTAATTTTAGAACTTGCCTACAGCTGAATTGCTAATAATATATAAGGCAGCCACCATAAGTAAAATGTATCAATTGTGAACTCTCCCCAACACTACCAATCAAGAAAGGGTTGTCTTTCAATCTTTGAAAACCTTTAATTCATTTATTAAATAAATTTGCTGATGCTGGGGACTTTGCCTTCTCCATCCTGTGCATCACTCCATCTGGCTCACAGTAGCATTCAGTAAATAACTGTTGAGTGAATGAACGAACTGCTCACGAAGGAAGTGCTAACTTGGGGCCTTAATGTTACTTTTTATTACCTTTCTTGAAGGGATTCACAACAGAATTCTCATATGTCTGGAAAAACACATATGGAAAGAAATAAGGAAATTATAACAAATGTCTTAAATTTGTCTTGGAAATGGCCTTAAAATGTTAAGGAAGTTTGAAAATCATGAAAAATTTAATTAATTTAAAGTATTGAAATTACTACTCTTAAAAAACACAGGAAAGGCTGACTCAGATACCATTCCACCAAATACCACTCATGTTTGAATCTGTTTTCTATTTCTCGGAATAGAATAGTGCTCTAATTACTGGGAATGTGTTGCTGACATTTCTTCAGAAAAGAATTTCCTGTTCTTATGTATGATTTATTTTATAAAGCAACAAGAAAAATATTTCAGTAAAACACATCTATAATTTAATATTAATGTGAAAATCATCTATTTTAAAATATTATTTTTATAAATGTTGGAACAAATTATCTCTTAAAGCAAAGATTTAGCTGCACAATTTATTTTAGAGACCACGTACAATATATTTCTGTTTCACATAAGCTAATTGCCTAACCAAAGCTTTAACCATTCATTGTCTCAATACAGTTAAGAAATAAAGTTAAGACATGATCAGCGTTCTCAGGGAATTCAAACCTAGCTAGATGAACACACCAAAAGAAGCAAGTAATATACTAAAAGTGATGAAATAATTTGTGAAATATGTAATGGCATATGACAACGAAATTACGTGATGCAAATAATTAATGAATAGCTTAGAGAAAATACCTTCAGTAAGAACTAGAGGAATCCAAAATGACCTCATAGAGGATGGGGGAGCTAGGAAGAGCTTGAAGAAGAAGAAAGGGTTTTACTAGGAGCACAGACAGGGAAAGGCCTTCTAGCCAGGAGAATCTTCAACGTACAGTAGACGGAAAGAGGAAGCTGCCTATTGCCTGCTCTAGGTCCAGCTAATCAACATTGAAGTTGAGAGACATATTTGTTATGTCTCTCCAGATTTGCAATTTTAGGTAGAATATGTCTTTGCATATGTATATGTATGTATATGAATATGCATGTGATTGTATATGAATATGTATATAAATACATACTACAGGAATATATATGATACATAGCAGAAGATTATATATATCTCCTATTCTGTGGGGTTTATGTATGTACTTATCATATCCATGAGACTCAAAATTCCATCTATGAACACAGATGCTCCAAGACATAAATTCCTCACCCTTGAAGCTTGCTATTCCCAAAGAGTCCCTCAGAGAAAATGGCATTTTTCTTCAGATCCATAAATTTCACTCTCAGTGGCTAAAATCATTCCACAGTCAGCCAAACAAGAAAGCTCCAGGAAGCAGTTTCTCTCCCGGTGGGTGAGTTTGGGTCCCTGGTCTGGGGTTCCTCTTCCTGTCTGTTGCTGGGTGGCTCTTTGGTTCTCCGGCGGTGCCTTTCGGCAGGAGTGCCAAGGTGCTGCCTCCACCATCCTTCTTAGAAGCACTTCTTAGCCAAAACCCACCTTTTGCTATTACTTCCTAGTATGGCTTTCCAGATGACATCTGTTGGGTTCCTACCGTAGCTCAGTTCTCTGTCGGCACTGTGCTGTGGGGCCAGAAACCACTTCATTCAAGCCCTCTCTCTTACTAGTGATTTTCAACAAATACTGATCCTACCTTCCACTAGTGAATGAGCAAAGCTCCCCCTAAAACATGCTGTTTCTATGTTTACCTCATTTAGAAAGAGGCACTCATAAAAGCAAATAGCATTCATGGAGCACTTACTGTATGCCAGAGACTAGCTGTCTACTCGCATTCTCTTATTCAGTGCTTACAACAGCCATTTTACAAAGGACGAAAATTTAGGTGTAAAGAGATTAACAAATTGCCTAAGGCTAAAGAGGGCAGTCTCAACTTCGGCCTAGGCCTGCCTACTTCTGATGATCGATAACCGGTTTCCAGCCTCTCATCGTCAAGGGTCTGCAAATTCTCTGAATTCTGAGTTCAGTCTTCCATCTTCTAAAGACGCCTCTCACCAACTGATGTTTGTACCTTAGTCTTTTGTTGTTATTAATTTTTGCCAGATTTATTGTTAAAATAATCCATTATTTTTCTTATCTTAAAATTATTCTTGAGTCTTTTTCTTTCGCCCTATCACCTTATTTATCCAGTGCCATTTACAGCAAATTTCTCTGAAAAAATTTATCAATATGCATTGTTTTTCATCTCACTCAGAAACAAGCCAATGTCTTTTCAGTGTCTAGCAAAGCAATGCGTGATTGAGACGTCCACCTCTCCACTCACCTCCTGGATACTGCAGTCAAGCAAACTGACCACTTGCTGTTCCTAGAACTAACAGAATTCTTACGGATTTGTTATTCTCTCTCCTCAGAATCATCTTTCCCTCACTCTCACCCAGCCCTCAGGTCTTTATTCAATGCCACTTCTCCATGGGACCTTCCTATCTAATTTTCAGTCGAACTCCTGGCACCATCCACATACCATAACACCCTTTCCTGCTTTATTTTCCACGAAGACACCTGTCACCCTCTCTCTCAATATTGACATGACATGTATTTTAACTATGTATGTGTTTATTGTCTGTCACTGAGCTTTGTGGTGGCTGAGGTTTTCGTTTTGTTCAGTGCTGTCCTCCATCATGTAAAATAGGAACAAATATTCAATCAGGGTGACAGAAATTCATGACTGTTTTCAAGGGTATAGTGCTGATAAGAATTATTAAGCATCACACACTGGGATCTGTCGGGGGAAATAGGGAGGGACAGCGGGGGATGGGGAGTTGAGGAGAGAGAGCACGGGGAGAAATGCCAGATATAGGTGATGGGGAGGAAGGCAGCAAATCACACTGCCATGTGTGGACCTATGCAACAATCTTGCATGTTCTTCACATGTACCCCAAAACCTAAAATGCAATTAAAAAAAAAGAACTATTAACTATCTCTGAAATTTATTTGGTCTTGGCCAATAAGTGACCTCTACTCTCCCCTGCTTATTAATAAACTTTTACCGGTTCTTCGACATCTCTCTGGCTGCTGACTTTGCAGAGCTGCTCAAAACCATTATTATTTCTTGTTTCTTTGCCTGTGTACTTAGAACATGCTGAAATCAGCACATACAAAGTCATAAATTCAGACTTCAAGGGCTTTTCTATGAAAATCCGTGGGTTATTGAGATGTTAACATAAACAAAAGTACTGCAAACAGTTAGAAAATTTAGATGAAAGCTGAGAATGTTTATCAAATGCCTAGCAACCACCAGGCAATTGATAAATAAACAAATTTATTGAATCTTTACAATAAGCCAATGTATTATTAGGGTACTTAGTATTAATTAAGTCTATGAAGTGTCTTTTCCTACACTCGAGTCTATTAAGTCTATTAAGTGTCTCTCTTACACTCAAGAGTCTATGTTATTCCTTTAATAAAATGACATTTTTGCAGAGTGTGCACTGTTAATTTACAACCCTTAAGAATTTTATATAACAAGCAGTTTAGCTTCCAAAGTAAGCTACCATTCTCTTATCTGTACGCATCTCTGCCTTTTCTTGCCCATGTACCCTTAGAATCTGCCTTGGTCTCAGAGGCTGCATATAAACAGGAGCCCAGGAAGGCAAAAACAGGGGTGTGCCTTCATCTAGCCACATCTGGAGCAGAGCTTTGCAAAGGGCATTCCTCAGGAAGATTCCTCAGAGGTCTTCTACAATTCTCCAAAACCAGCATAAAGTAGTTAGTAAGAACATGGATTCCTGAAGTCATATCCCAGCTCTCTGACTCACTAGCTGTATGTCTTAGAAAAGATACTTCACTTCTCTGTAAAATGAGGACAATGATGATGATAATGATGATTAGTACTTCTAGAACTATGATGAGGATTAAACAATACATGAAAACAACTTAGAATTGTGCCCAGAACCTGTAAGAGCATTCAATAAATGGAAGTGATTATTCTACATGTTACTTTTTTCACTTGTGTAAAAGCACCGCAAATGTGTTTTCTCCAGATGATAAACACTTAGTTGATTTCCAATCTTTAACTTTAATAAACAATGTCAAGTTAAGCATTCTCAGGCATGTTTCCATTACTCCAGGACATATGCAAAGAACAGGAATTGCTGAGAGTGAAAAATATGTTCATCTTCATTGGATATTCCAAACTTGTTCTCTAATGTGTCTGGACCAAGTTCTATTTCCCCTAGCATTGTATGACACCCTCACCATCATTTCATATTGTCAGACTTTATAAATGTGCCTGTCCGATGTGTGTGAAATGACATCATTAGGTATTCCATCTGCATTTTTCTGATTATTTCAAGGTTGAACATATTTTCATTTTATTGGCCCTTTTTATTTCCTTTCTGCCAATTGCTTATTCACTGTCGTTTCTGATAGTGTATTTTACTGGGCAAGGCAATACATAAAGCCAGCCTAGGTTCAAGAAGTAAAAAATAGGGCTCCACATCTCAGTGGGTGGAGCAGCAGGCACATGAAGAGGGAAGGGAGGAATTGATGGTGGCCACCGTTGGATACCACCTACCACAATCTATTGTGTCCATTTATCAGATGTACTGTTCACCTTCTTGTAATTATTTTGGCTAATTTTAGAGGCATTATCCACATCTTCCAGATAATAATTATTTGTAATTTATGCATCAATTACAATAATGCATAGCATGTGGCCAGCCTTTTCACATTTCATGGTATCTTTTGACTCACAGAAATTTTTATTGTTAATGTAGTCAAATTCATTGCCATTGTCTTCTATGAATTGTAATTTTATGTCTCATTTAAGAAAATCTTTGCTATCATAAAGTCATCAAGCTTATTCATCTGTTTTCCTCAAAATACTTTAAATTTTGTATCTACATTTGGATCACAAACCATTTGGTATTTATTTTAGTACAGAATTTGAGGTAAGAATAAAATCTTTAACTTGTTTTCATGTAACAAGTCAACTGCCTCAGCACAATCTGTTGAAGTGTCTAGATTTCTTCACCGCTGTGTTATGTCTTTCCTTCATATAAGATATTTTCATATATTTATAGATCTATTTATGGCCTCTCTAGCTATAACACAATACTATTGTTAAAATAAGTCTTAATATTTGATTTGATGAGCCTCATTTTTTCTTCTTCAATTTGTCTTGGTTTTCCATGGTTCTTTACATTTGAAGTACAATCAGTTGGTCAAGTTCCACTTACTAGTGCTTTTATTGCTATTGCAATGAATTTTACATCTTAATTATATTGTATGCAATCCAAATAAGAATCTTGCCTGGCATTTTTCATTTTTTTTAAAGAAACTCACAACCTGCTTCTAAAATTAATATAAAGCCATCTGGAATGTAGAAATCTAGTATATTCCAAGCAAGCTTGAAAAGAAAAATAAAGTGGGGAGACTTGTACTATTTCGTTCCAAGACTTACAATAAAGCTGTAGTAACTAATACATTATGTGATACTGGCAGAGGATTGACAAGTCAGTCAATGGAACAGAGAGCCCAGAAATAAACCCATGTCTCTATTGACTTTTGATTTCTAACAAAAGTCACCCAAACAATGCAATAAGGAGAAGAATATCTGCACAACAAGCAGAGCTAGAAAAACTGAATGTCCATATGGAGAAAAAAATTAGCCATGACACCCACTTCAAACCAAATAGAAACAAACTCAGAACAGACTATCCTCCTAACAATAAAGCTAAAACAGTATAGCTTCTAGAGGAAAACATAGGATGTCTTCATGACACAGGGGCAGGCAAAGCATTCTTTAGTAGAAGACCAAAATTAAATACCATAAAACACTTTCTCAAAATGAAAAAAAAAAATCTGCTCAAAAATAGATACCTTAAAAACTTGAATAAGGAAGCTACAGATTGGGAGGAAATATTAGTTTATCTTACAAAGATGAGCTATCTAAAGAGTTTCTTCAGCTGGGCAGGGTGGCGCATGCCTATAATTCTAACACTTTGTGAGGCTGAGACCGGCGGATCACTCGAGGTTAGGAGTTCGAGACCAGACTGGCCAATATGATGAAACCCGTCTCTACTAAAAATACAAAAAAAAAAAAAAAAATTTAGCCGGACATGGTGGCACGGGCCTGTAATCCCAGCCACTCAGGAGCTGAGACAGGAGAATCACTTGAACTTGGAAGGCAGAGGTTGCAGTGAGGCAAGATCACGCCACTGCACTCCAACCTGGGCAACAAAGAACAAAACTCCCTCACGAAAAAACAAAAACACTAGAGTTTCTTCAATTCAGTAATAAAAAGACAAACAGCCTAAAAATATGCAAAAGACTTGAATAGATAGTTCGCAAAGCATCATATATAACCGACCAACAAGTACACGAAAACTGTTGGACATCATTAGTCATCAGAGAAATGCAAATGAAACTATAATGAGATATAGCTAAATACCCATTAGAATGCCTAAAATAAAAAAGACGGACAACACTAAATATCGGTCAGGATGAGAAGAATCAGAACTCTCATGCATTGTAGGCAGGAATGTAAAATAGTAAAACTCTCTGGAAAAAAATGTAGGGTAGTTCTTTATAAAATTAAACGAACATCCCATGGCTCAGCAATTGTACTCCTAGAATTGTTTTATATTAATTCAATGAAATATTATTCAATAAAGAACAAACTTCTAATATACAAACAGCATGAAGGAATCTCAAATGCCTTATGCTGAGTGACAGAAGGCTTAGTCAAAACAATGGACACTGTATGGATTCCATTTACATGAAGTTCTAAAATAAGAAAACTTATCCTTTATAGAAAAACTCAGAACAGTGGTTGCCTTTGAGGTGTAGGAACACAAGGGAGTTTTCTCAGGGCCGGTGGTAATACTCCATATTTGAACAGGGATTTGAATATTATTCAGATGTCAAAACTCATGAAACTGTACATTGAAGGCGAAGCTATCCCCCTACTCACTCCCTGTTTCAAAGCAATTGATGTATAACACCCTTCACTTTTACTGGAAAAATTATCTTCCTGAGATTGGTCTTTTATTGGGAAATTTCCCCTAACAGGTAATGTGGACTGAGAACTATACAATGCACAAGGAATCAATGCAGAACAGGAAGGTCACAAGCTTTGATATGAAACAAAGCTGGACCCAGCCACGTATTAACTGTGTGACTTAAGGTAAGGTCACTGACCTTGCTGAAACTAATCACATTCAAAACTCAGGATAATAATGCTGAAATGAGCATTTCCTGGGAGAATTAGTATAAATTTATGTTATGTTTTTGACTTCCTTTTTTACAGCTGGTGTAACCCTCTGAGGCATCTAGTTTTCTGCAGGGGTTCAAGTCCAGCTCCCAATTTGGTGCAAGACAAACATGATGAGTTCCAAGCAACAAAAATAAATAAAATCTCCACCATTAAATAGAATGTCACAAAATGCACAACACTAAAGACAAAAACAAAGTTCAAATGCAGATAGTAAAGAAAACACAGATTATCTAAAAATAAATCACAACTTGAAATCATATTCCTCATTAAGAGTAGAAGATGTCAAAAATGAGGAAAATAATTTTCAAAATGCTAAGGGAAGTCAACAGCCAACTTAGCATCATTAAACTCAGGTAATAATTACGCAATTGTGAAACCAAGTGAAGACATTTTCAGATCAATCAAACACAAAGAGAAATTACCATTCACAGAACTTCCCAGAAAGAAATACCAAAGGCTGTTCTTCAACAAGAAGTGAGTGAAACCCAAAAGAAAGGCTTGGAAAACAAAGCAATTGATCCATCTGTTTATAAGTTTAAATATCCACTAACAATTACAACAGCTAGAGGGTATTTTTTAAAGTGAATATGTAGAATAATTGAGAAAAGGGTATTGGCAGGAGTGATATTGACCTAAAATACTTTGAACTCCTTGTTTTCTGCATAAGAACGGTAGATATTTTGATTAGATTTAGACTCTATTCAGTAGGCATTTTGAAAATTGAAGAGAAGTGTTAGAATAATGGAAGCAAACATGTTACACATGAAGGAAACAAACACAATTATTCCAAAATAAAATTTAAAAAAATCAATGTAATTGGAAAACACAAAATAAAATAGTGAAAATAAATTTAAGTATATTAATAATCAGTGTGTAGAAATAGATTCAAGTTTCCAGTAAAAGTCGGGTTGTTGTTTTTTTAATCTGTTAATGATGTTTACAAAAGAAGACTTGAAACATTGAGAGAGGGAAAGATAAGGGAACAATAAAAGTTGAAAATATTTAACAAGCGAATACCAACAACAAAACCATTGTATCAACATTCGTTTCAAATAACACAAAATTTGAGACAAAAATATTGTTAGCTATAAGGAGATTTATAACAATTAGAGGAAATTTTTACCAAAAAGATATAGTAATCCTGACCCTACCAAACCCTACCAAGGAAGGATAAAGAAAAAAAAACTGAACAAATGTAATTCAATACAACTTCAGTGAAAATTGACTTAACAAACAAAAATGAATACTAGTAAAGATATAGATTTGAATAATGCAGTTATATTTTTAACATGACAGCCTAATATAGAGAGTCCTGAAACCTCAATTCTTAAGGAAACATAAAAGTCACAAAAATTGACTAAGAACTAGCCACAAAATAATTCCCCCACAAATATTGAGCACTTATTATGCAGACCTCAGTGCCTGACCCAAAGGTAATAAAATTAAAGTCCCAATAACCAAAAAAATTATGAAAATATTATAGATTTAGGAAATTTTAATTTTTTCAAATAATGAATAATATATTTTCAAAAATTAATGTTTATGAAAATATTATGATTCAAATGGAAAAAAATATTAGGACCTGACTGCCCAAGATTTCCAAAAATTAATAAACTCAATATATCAAATCCTAGGCAATGGTAGTAAAATATAATCAATTTTAAAAAATTTAAGATGCAAAAATTGAAAGCTAGTGAGCTAATTTTTCCAATCAAGTAGCTAGATAAAAGAAAAATAAGCTGGGAGTGATGGCTCGTGCCTGTAATCCCAACATTTTGGGAGGCCAAGGTGGGTGGATCACAAGGTCAAGATATCCAGACCATCCTGGTCAACATGGTGAAACCCTTGTCTCTACTAAAAATACAAAAATGGGCTGGGTGTGATGACATGCTCCTGTAGTCTCAGCTACTCTGGAGGCTGAGGTAGGAGAATCGCTTGAACCCAGGAGGGGAAGGTTGCATGAGCCAAGATTAGGCCACTGCACTCCAGCCTGGCCACAGAGTAAGATTCTGTCTCAAAAAAATAAAAGAGAGAAAATAGAAAAAAAAATCAGTAATAACATGGCTCTAAATCCAAATGTTACTTTATTCTTTAGCCTGAGAAGAAGGTGCCACCACATAAAAAAAAAGAAAACAAAAAGTTTATTACACTTCTGTTTCTAATCTTGCATGCAAAATTATGACCACTAATGGTTCATGGGATAGGGGTCTGAATAGAAAGTGCTAAGAAATTTAACAAACAGTTTGCTAATTTCAGATTGGCCTTCTGATCCAATTTTGACTTGATAATTATTTTTTTCTCCCCTTCCTGGTTATTTTCAATTCATCCTCCAAGATCTACTTCAAAAGGCAAATCTCTATTAAAACAGTATTTCTTAGTCATTCCTTTCTGCAGTCTACCAAGATTCTTAAACTCGTTAGTGTATTATATTTACTTGTTTATAACTGGGCCCACTTCCAGCCTGCTGAGCAAATGCAAATTGATAGTAGCAGCCATGTTTCTGCTAACTTCTAAATTAGGTAAAGAAATTAAAGTTTTTCTATTTTCAGCCTTCCTAACCTAACCTCATGAACCAATTAAATCAAGAATTCCACACCAGGCACTTTACAATGTAAAGTAAACCCAGTTTATTAAGTGTAATGGGCAAAGTGAAAAAGAAGGCAGTAGAGCCAGCTCTGATTCCCCCTCAAAAGCAGAGTAACCCACAGTTAGAGCGAGCTGCCTCCAGAGGGATGTTGTCAGCCCTGCATATAATTGTGAGGACACCTGCCAGGATGGTGAGTTCACTGCTGCTAGCACCCCAACTTTAATTATTTGTATTAAAGGAAAAGGTTAAGTCTCAAGTGTCATCTGTACAAATTGTTTTAGCTTACTTAACCAGACCAAGTTGAGTAATACCAAAACTGTTTCATAACCATGTCCCAAGGAACAGCACAAAATTATCTCTAATTCACCATACATTCCAAACCTAACATATTTGAAACTGACCCAATAGTACCAGAGATAGTTCTTTTTGATAAGCATAGAAATTTATCCTTCTGGTCTTAAAGCTTGAAACTTATGTTTTATCTGAGTTCCTTTCTCAGTAAATGAACTTTAGGCATCTCACAAAAAGTGTCAAAGAACTGAAACTCACCAGATCATCACATCCAGACAATAAGAGTCCAGACCCCTCATTCATCGTGATTGCTTCCTTGCCCCTCCCTACTTCCTGTTTTCCTACATATTGCTACATTTCTTCCCTGCTATATAAACACCTAATTTTAGTCAAAGAGATGGATTTGAGACTGAGCTCCCATCAACTTAGCTGCAGCACCTGATTAAAGGCTCTTTCTTGACAGTATTCATCATCTCAGTTATTGGCTTTCTGTGCTTTGAGCAGCAGGACCTAGACTGAACCCCTGGTGTTTCACTAACATATTCAGTAACTCAGTCTAATTACATTCAACATGCTTCTCACTTTATTTTTTTCTCTGTGTATGAAATCTTAACTATATTCTTTTAAAAACTCCTCATTGGAAATCTGACACTACTTTTCATTTGCTTATTCTTCAAAGTGAGTAGTTAAACTCAGCTTTGAGAAATTTCTCACATAAAATGTTTTTGTTTTTTCTCTTCTGGCCAGCACATTTTTACAACATGTAGCAGTAGGTACCATTTGACTATCTGCTTAATTGTATTTAATTGACAATAAATATAAAATCAAGGTTAAAATGCTTTCAAAGTATGTGAAGTAAATTTTTTGTTTTGTTTTGTTTTTGTTTCACTAGAGATAGGGGTCTCACTTTGTTGCCCAGGCTGGTCTCAAACTCCTGGCCTCAAGTGATCCCCCTGCCTTAGCCTTCCAAAGTGCTGGGATTACAGGTGTGAGCCATATGCCTGGGCAAGTGAAGTCAACAAAGTGAGCAGTAAAACTATATTGAACCTATTTTTTCCCCCACCTAAAAAATATAATTATTCTGTTGTGGATTATTTTAAAGCATTAAAAAAAATTTTTTTTTTCAAAACCAAAAGAGCACTGAGTAAAACTTTAAAACATAAATTAAGAATTTGAGAAAAGTCAGAGTTTAAACTTTAGACTATAGTTTCAATATGAAATTATGTTAGTTTTGAAAACTATTCATGACAATTCATGGTGAAGAAGTTTTATGTTCACTGAATGTACGTGTTATATATTGCAGAAAGTCATAGCTTAAAATCCCGTAACCAAGAAACTTTGTGACTTCTAATTCAGGTTGTTTCATGTTATGAATTTAAATATATGTAAAAATGATTTTTATATACAAAGACTGATATAACAAGTAACAACTATTTGTCTCCTATCATATTTACTGGCAGATTCTCGGTATATTTAATAACATTTTATATACCTTCATAAAATATTTTTGAGTGTCTATACATTGTCGTGTGCTAAGCCATACGACCTCCTAAATTTCCAGCCCAGTTTAGAGGCTTCAACGGCTTTAATACACTTTTCAGAAGTGACTGTTATAATGTAAAGATATCTGAAAGAGAATCTGACATGGTGGATATGAAGTTACTTTAAAAAAAGTAATTTTTTTGAGACTCCTATGAAGGTTACAGACCCTGTCCAGATAATGCAAACTTTCACAAAATTTTGTTTATAGGTTTAAAAATCTCAAAGAATACTGAAGTCTAGTATTTCGAACCTTATTTTAGTTCAATTCTCTTATTGGGAACCATAGCTCAGAGAATTGCTGGACTCAACATTTTAGTGGCAGAGCTAGGGTGAAATAAAGTTAGGCTTTTTCATCTCAGTTCAATACATCAATACACTCTTTGCCCTCTGCTTTGCTCAAACTCAAAAGAACTGACCAGAAACATTAAATATTTATCATAATTCAAAGTTCTTATTAGATATGAAATAAACTCTAAATAGGATAGAAATTATAGGCATCACAACTATCTTATAATACATTTAGTAAGAATAAATAGTCAAAACAAGTAATAGGAAGTGATAGCCTATGCATGTGGCAAAAATATGCCCCATACACTTACCTTGAGTTGTCAATAAAAGGTGATTGTTTAAAGGAAGGGGGAGTAGGGATATTCTCCAGAACATAGTAAGTACTAATCTACGAAGCCATTCTTCTGTTAAGGTTTTCACTGCTTAATCTATACAGTTATGTAAAAATGTGAAGATGATATAAAAGTCTATTATAATTATAAAAGGAAAAAGTATTACCATAACTTTCTAAAATCTTCAGTAAGATGGATTATGCTAAGATGAAGGTTTCTGCTCAGAGAAGTAACTTAATGTGTTTGTAGAGGAAAGTTCTAGGGTAGAAGTCATGTTCCTTCCTGGCTCAGAGCCTGGATGCTAGCTGGAGCTCAAGTTTCAGGAGAAAGAAGCCATTCTACACAAGAGAGGAAAAAGTATTTGAAACTCTAAGTAGAGAGAAATTTGGGAGAAGGGAGGACAGAGAGGGAAAAAGGAGGCAGAGCATAGGGTGCCAGTGAGGTGGCAGGAGGGCAGTACTTCCTGAAGTTCTCTCTTCCTCAGAGCCCCCAAATCTTGTGATGGTTCTAAAACTCATGGAATGTTTGATGCGAGTGGCTGCTTTTGGGAAACAATTGAATGGACTAAATATTTCCTTTAGGTTACAGACTGCAGTTATCAAAATCTGCTAAATATCATCTTTAGTATCTTTTAAACTGTATTTTTTTATGATTCTATGACTTGCTGTCTTAAAAAAATCGTTTTAAAATATTAAGCACCATTATAAATAAGAATTTCTGGTGCCAAATTTAAATGTATCTGTGAAATTCACTCATGCGCATGGATTTCATTAAGTTCACTGAAGCAAATAAAAATCTGTTGTTCTGGAAGGGACCTTTGACAGCTCATAATTACATAAAAATAAATGCATCAGTTGAAGAGTAGAACAAAATTAAGATGTCAGCATTGATGGATTTCATAACTAAAATTTTTAAGAAGCACTTTAAATCTCAGTAACTCTTGCTGTTTTGTGTAGTTACATTAAAATGGTAATGATTCATTTTGAAACAACTTGACAGTAAGTATTTGATTCTTAACATGTCATGAAAGTTAATTTTTAGAAATGATAGACTAAAATATATTATATTAAAATCTCCTTAGTTAATTAAGCAGTGAAAGACTAAGATGGCAATTGTAATAAGAATTCAATTTGATCCAAAACCTGGACTAATTTTATGGATTATAAGTAAATGAATAGCTCTAACACTTATAATTAAGGATTACAATATTAAAACAAAAAGTGCTTTCTTTAAAAGTTTGTCCAAAAATTGGAAATTGAAATCTTCTAACTAGATTTTCAAATGGGGAAATTCAGTTTGAGGTGGAAAAATTTATAGAAAAATAACTTGAAGACTTGAATTCAAGTCCTACCACCAGAAAATGATATAGGAAAGTAAAAGTAGAGGGAATGCTTGAAGTTGATTTAAATGCTCTTCTAGTTTCAGTCTCTGTTTCTTCACACTGAGCTCTGATTATTAAACTAAAAACCCTCAATTTGAAACTAAAATCCAAATTTAGAATCAGAAGTCCTCGGTCTGCTCCCTCAATCACTCATCCCTTCTGCCCACACCTTTTCCACCTCTTCTACCCAGGTAGCATCTCTGTTCAGAATATCCTCTCCCCCTGCTTCTGTGGCTAATTTGTTTGCTCCTGTCAATCAGCTGTCAGGAGGACTGCTTTGGCAACAAATCAATTTCTTATCTAGCAATAATTCTACAAAAACCCAGCACACAACCCTCTCTTCCCTCCAGCTGTATCTCAGCATGTCACAGACACAGCCTGACGATGTTTGAACTTAACCTCTGGAGAAAGAGTGAGCCAAAAAACAATACAATTTCATAGAATGAAGTTTGCTGAGGACCAATAAAAATGTGACCATGTAATATTTCTATATTTTTATCTTTAAAAAGCCCACTATCTGTAGATGGCTCCAAGTAAGTAGAACTTTCAGGAATAATATTTTATAAACATCAATTAATTATATATTTTGCTAGCATTTCCTTAAAACTGATTAGATTAGACCACATTACTTTAGATTGGGTGATTAGATTAGATGATCTATATGATCTGTGCCTAGGGATTTCAGATGCATATTTTACTATTAAAACATTCAATGACATTAACACCATGCTCTTCATTAAAAATAATTGATTAGGGTTGTTTTTTTTGTCATTTTTACGTGTCTCCATTTACACTATGTTTATTGAGGGGTTTGAATGATGAGTAGGAATTTCTCAAATAAGGGGGGTCATGAAGGCATTCCAGGCAGTGGTAGCAGCAAGATTTCTTTGTGGTAAATACTGGTAGCCAACAAGGCAAGTGAGTGTTACAGGCTTCACTTAACAGCTAGTCTCAGATGAAAATCTGCCTGCACATACAGACTCATTACAAAATGGACACAAGATAGTCCTATATTCAGTTCTGCAAAGGATATGAGGTCCACAGTACCTTTCCCAAAGCATTCACCTAAGGCTAATGTGACAATACCCTAATTGTGGAACTCTGTTAACCAAACTTTCACATTCAGACACCAATAATCATCCAAATCGGCGGCCAAACATTGGATCGCTTATGGATCCAGTTCACAGCTCCACTCCTAGGCTACTTGGCTCTCAACATTTTTCTAGTGTATTCACATAATTATGCAAATATCTTTAAAATGTATCTAGCCAATCCATATACTTTGAACATGATGAATTTCAGCAGTAAACGCCATTTTTCAATAGAAACCCATTTCTGACCTCCATTATGCTGATTTGTTGACTGAATACATAGAAAGAGCAAGCACCTGTGCGAGCTACCTTTGGAGGGTGGTGCTTCAGAGGAAGGAAGCAACACAGTGAAGGTGACAGCGGCAAAAGCTAGACTTTTCTATTTGTGTCTTGAGTTACAAATTTGATATGGGAATGATAAAATTGATTGATATAATTAGTAAAAAAAAAAAGTTTAAAGAATAAACTGCCAAGGAATTTTAACATATGCTGTAGGCTGAATGTTTGTGTCCTGCCAAAATGGAGCCATCATGAATGGGATTGGTGCCAGGACATGAGAGAGCTAGCTTCACTCTCACGGGAGAAGACAGCCATCAGAAAACCGAAAAAGGCCCTCACCAGAGCCTGACCATGCTGGCACCCTGATCTCTGACTTCCAGCCATCAGAACTGTGAAAAATAAATTTCTGTTGTTTATCAGGCACCAGGTCTATGGTGTTCTGTTATAGCAGCCCAAATGGACTAAGACAACCTGTTTTCAGTAACCGTACTGTTCGTAAAACAATTGGTACTGGAATCCTGAAACTGACATTATCTCGTCTGAGCCACTAATTAACGCTCCTAGGTATACACACACAGAAAGACTTGTGCAGGTGTGCCAAAACACACATAAAAGATGGTTCACTTAGCCAGAAACTGAAAACAAATCAAATGCCCATCAACAGTAAAACAAAATGTGTTCTAACTATCCACTGTAATACATAGCAACAATATAAATGAAGTTTATAAAAAGTAATTGTGCAAAAGAAGCCAGACACAAATCTGTCTATCTTTCATCTATTTATCTACTATCTATCATAGAATTTCATTTATTTAAAGTTCCAATACAGCTAAAACTGGAATACACATAGCGTTAGAAATTAAAATAGTGGTTCCCTTTGAGTAAGAAAGAGGGAGTCGAGTCTGGGAGGGAGCACAGGTGGGTGTTTCCAAATACCTGGAACATTTCTATTTTTGGTATGGATGTTACATATGTGAACATTCACTATGTGATCACCCATTGAATTGTATATTTATATTTGGTGGTCTTTTCCGTATTTATATTTTAAATAAGATGCTATTTCATTTTCAAATCTACCTCCTACAGGTTTTTCAATCAAGAGAAAATCATCTTACAACAAAATATTGCTATACTAGAGATGAAATAAATTTATTTTGCTTATGTAAATGTATTATTTACATTTAATTGCTAATATCCATTAGTATTTAAAATATATTTTTATATTTTAGCTATTTTATACAATTCTTAAAATTAGTGGTTAAAAGTGGAAGGTAAAATCTAAGTAAATTTAATCTTTATTTTTCAGAAGTAAGAACTAGGAAAGAAACTCTCCATATATGTTTATATTTTTCAATTTATAAAAATGCCAATATAATGATGATCTGTAATATTATTTAATACAAGCATTTTGAATAAAGAGGTAAATGTAATCATGAGTGAACTTCAAAATGCAAGAGAAAACCACAGGAAAAGCTTTCATATTCCTTACTAATGCTTCCAGTTCAAAACCAGAAAGGCATAAAATACACTCTTAAGAACCAGCTGAACTGATTTACATATTGAAAATATTCAACTTTGGTTCAAATTTTCACTTAAAAGACCTTTTCAGATTCACAAAATGTCACAAATTATTTCAGAATTGAAAATAGAACCAGAATCTGGGCAGTTTTATCAGTACATAGTCTCATCAGATGGAGCTCGGAGAGTTCTATGAAGAAACTTAAAAATATTTCATTACCTAAGAAAGGATACATTATATAATCATTGTCCCAGCTTCACAGTGCAATCTGTTACACTTCTTGTCCTGGATGATAACTTAATTTAATAATTTAATGATAACTATAATGTGCAAACTTTGCTATAGCTTATAGCTGATGTGGAATAGAAAAATGAAAGAGATACTTTAAAATGAAATAAGAAGAATGAACTCTGGGACAAGTTTACTGACAAAAGTAACATGAAACTCTGATTCATTGCAAAGCATATTTTACTCTGGGTCTGAAAGTCATAGCCATATCTTGGCACTTTTATCTTTAATTCCTACAAAAATAAATGATTAGATTACTGAGAATTCTAAACAAAAGCTGTGGTGAAAGGTACTTTCAAATTGCCATTAAATGGAGCAAAGATATTGCTCAGAAACACTGAAGCACTGAGCCTAGATTTTATTTTTTATTTTTTGCTGAAATATCATCTTGTTGACTCTAAATTTGGTCCAAGAAACAAGGTAACTTGACATTTGTTCCTATAACCAGAAAGGTAAACATCAAGTAGAGAGAGGTGCAAGATCCTCCTATACAGTGCAGAAAGCTCAAGTGAAGGCTCATGACACAGCTCAAAATGGAGTTTCTCCACTCCAGCAAGCCCCCACCATTTTCACAGATTCATTTTCAGGAATCTGTGTCCCCATCCCCATCCTAAACATCCTAAATACTCCAGCTAAGACACTGGGCATTGGAGACCAAGAGAAAACATGCTGACATGCTGCTTCTGCTTGCCTGTCATGACATGAGAGAGCTAGCTTCACTCTCACGGGAGAAGACAGCCATCAGAAAACCGAAAAAGGCCCTCACCAGAGCCTGACCATGCTGGCACCCTGATCTCTGACTTCCAGCCATCAGAACTGTGAAAAATAAATTTCTGTTGTTTATCAGGCACCAGGTCTATGGTGTTCTGTTATAGCAGCCCAAATGGACTACTTTGTGGCCTCTTTACTTTTGTTGTGTCAATGTCATGAATCTTGCAGTGCATGTGTGGGTAGGTGTGACTTCTCATCCGCTCAGCAAGCACCCATGACAAACTAGAACTTCAACAGAACTCAGAGAGCGAGTGTGTGCCTTTACAAGGTTTCGTCTTGCTGTTACTTTAAATTGCTGATGGAGACAACAAAACATAATTTTTAACTACACGTTTGTGACCTGGTTGAATGTCAATTATTTCTTTTCTTTTTTTTTTTTTTTTTTTTGAGACGGAGTTTCACTCTTGTTGCCCAGGCTGGAGTGCAGTGGCACAATCTTGGCTCAATGCAACCTCCACTCCCAGGTTCAAGCGATTCTCCTGCCTCAGCCTCCCAAGTAACTGGGACAACAGGCGTGTGCCAACATGCCCAGCTAATTTTTGTATTTTTAGTAGAGACCCATTTTCATCGTGTTGGCCGGGATGGTCTTGATCTCTTGACCTTGTGATCCGCCCACCTTGGCCTCCCAACGTGCTGGGATTACAGATGTGAGCCACCACACCCAGCCGAATGTCGATTATTTCTTACATGGACTCTTGTAGCTCTTCTTCCATAATAAATATACCATTCCTTCCACTCAAATTACCCAGAGGACCCAGGCTTAGGGAGTGTGTTCAAGGATTTGTCAGCTCCAGTTCCAGACCACAAAACACACACCAGCCCATGTTCAGAAAACAGCGTGCACATCAGCAGTTTTCTCTCTTCTTTGGCCTATTAACAAACGCTATGGATGATATCTTCTAAAATTGGGATCTTGGTAGTTATGGCACTTGCAGTAAAAGGTGAAAAATGAGATTATTGCCTAAACCTTACTGATTCATTTTAACCCTGGTTGTTTTCAAAACTGGTGTGATTGCATTCTGGTATGAACAGTGGCATACTATAGCCGTCAAAGGAGCAGGTGAAGGGCCACTTTGCCATTACTATAGTGTTATTCAGTGTGAAAAGAAGGGAAGGACATTTTCCTCCTTTAAGTTATTCCCAATAGTTGGGAAAATGATATTCTTAATAGATATGTATACTAATAATAAAACTAGGAAGCTAGAATGATACTCCAAAAATGCTAGCAGTACTTGTATTAGGTTAATCAATGTTGCAATTTGTTTTCATATCTATTTTCAACATGCTCTATAAGATTAAGTTATTTATATGATTTATAAAATAAGTATACTTATATATTACATATGAAAATTATGTTCTCAAAGTAATTGAATCAAAATTCCATATTTATCCATATGTATATACCCATATATACATATATATTTAGTTAGCTAGTTAGTATGTTAAGATTTTCTTACCAGAATAGTAGAAATGCATGCAACATTTTCTATATTAACAAACAGAATAAATAATTTTAATCCTATCATTTATATTGTCATTTTAACTTTTGTTTCAATTATTTACAGTATATAATTGCTTTACAAATCTATTTTTAAGGGTTATTTTCTAACTATGTTGATGCTTTATGACCTGCCTAGTGAATTTAATTGAATTTAGTTGAGTTTTCCAATTTTATGCATATTTTAAATATGTGCTATGTTTATATTTATTTCTCAGTAATGTATAGGTAGAATTCTGAAAATTCAAATTATATCTCATACCATGATCTAATAATTAGGAAGTTATTGGTCAGTAATTTTCATTTTTAAAAGTATTGAACATGGATTTTCCCCCTTATTTAACATTCAGAAAACAAAGTTAAAAAAGAAATAAAAGAAAATGCCTGGGTTCACATACGTAAGATAATATTTAGTTGCATATTTTTTGAACCTTCTGCACTCATAAAGAAAAATGTACTTATTTTTAAAATAAAAGTTAGTGTTCTATAAGGCTGTTCTATATTTGTCTTATCACTATATCATGAACACCTTTTCAAGTCACATAAACTTACCTCATCATTTCACTGACTGATATTCCACTGTACAGTTATACAATAATTCATTTAACCAATGCCTTATTAATTGGACATTTCAGTTGTTTATAAATTTATGCTATAATTAATAATGCTATGACAATCTCCAAGTTTATCTTTGCAACATTGTCAAAATATTATTTTAAGAAAAATCCCTGGTAGTATTAATGGAATCACTGTTCCAAAACACATTTTAAAAAGCTTTTGATGGATTTGTCTTCCAACAAATTTGTCTTCCAGAAACATTGTTTCAATTTTAAAAACTTGTATTAATAGTTTATGAAACTGTCGTTTGTCCAAAACCTTTATAACTCTGAATATGATTGTGTTTTTCAATATTCACTAAAAGAAAGAATAAGTAATACATCTATACTATCTAAACAATAGCAATACATCTTGTTTTTGCTGACAATTCTTTTGTTAGTAAAATGATGGGATAGTTTTCCTTACATCCATTGGCCATTTATGCTTCTATGTGTATGTATTGCCTGTACATGTTATTTACCATCATATTAATAGTTTGTAATTGCATATTTAATTTCTTTTCTTTAAGCTTTATTCTTTACAATCCAGTGCTTACGACAGTAGGTTTTTTGGGTTTTTTTTTTTTTTTTTTTTTTGAGACAGAGTCTCGCCCTGTCACCCAGGCTGGAGTGCGATGGCACAATCTCAGCTCACTGCAGCCTCTGCCTCCCGGGTTGAAGCGATTCTCCTGCCTCAGCCTCCCAAGTAGCTGGGATTACAGGTGCCCACCACCATGCTTGGCTAATTTTTTGTATCTTTAGTAGAGACAGGGTTTCACCATGTTGGCCAGGCTGGTCTCAAACTCCTGACCTCATGATCCACCTGCCTCGGCCTCCCAAAGTGCTGGGAATTACAGGCATGAGCCACCGCGCCCGGCTCATGGACAGTGTTTTCTTATCAGCCACGCTTGGCAGCTGGAAAGGGCAACTTCACTGAGAGGGAAGGATTTTCCCATTGATTTCAGGATATATATTCCTCCTGCACCCTGCCTACCACTGCCAACAGTGGCGGGGGCTTCCTGACAACCAAAATGTCCCCATTCACTTTCAAATGTTCTCCAAGATGGTCAGAGTACTGCCCCTTTGGTTCAGAACCATTTATTTGAATATTTTTGCTATCCTTTAATTTCTAGTTTTATTCCATTTTAATTGACAATTTTAAGTAAGAGTTTTACTATGTTTTAATTGAAAATCCTACTTTGGGTAAACTATTGAGTTTCACCTTATAGCTCAGTACAAAATGCCCTTATTTTTTCGATGATCCATTGTCATTCAAAAGCATGCATATTTCCTGTTATCACCCCTGTCAAATACATGATTCAGTTTCCATGTCATGATTTGTGTCAGCAAACTGAGTGGCCTGCTTCCAACTTCTCTCTCAAACAGCTGAGCTGACTCAGTCCCAAACTGAAGGCTTTGCCCAGTGTCTGAGAGAATATGGCACGTGGAACCTCATCACATTGAGAAGTCAGCTTTAGCAGAGACCAGGGTATCTAGTTTTGAGCTTTCCTGCTTCTTCATGACAGAAGGGGATAGGAAAAGTTTTGAATTAGAGAATCCAGAGTCCATTGTATTGCCATTGTACTTATAATTTTTTGATTGTAAGTACCTTTTGTTAAATGATACTTCTCTTTATTTTTGAAACAAGTATTTGCACTTTTTCCCCTTTTCTGTTTCATTTTCCCCCTCAGATGGCCAGCCAATTATACTAGTCCTATTTTTCACATTTAAGACTTTGGAAGTCATATAGCTAATTGTAATCTAATGATTTTATCATTATGAAAAATACATTTCCCCATCAACATAAAGAACTAAACAGGCTGGGCGTAGAGGCTCACACCTGTAATCCCAGCACTTTGGGAGGCCGAGGCAGGCGGATCACCTGAGGTCAGAAGTTTGAGAACAGCCTCACCAACATGATGAAATCCCGTCTCTACTAAAAATACAAAATTAGCCAGGCATGGTGGCGCATGCCTGTAATCCCAGCTTGGGAGGCTGAGGCAGAAGAATTGCTTGAGCCTGGGAGGCAGACGTTGCACCACTGAGCTGAGATCACGCCATTGCACTCCAACCTGGGCAACACGAGAGAAACTCCAACTCAAAAAAAAAAAAAACCGAACTTTATGTTATTTAATATTTCTATAATATTCTCTTCACTGCTCCCTCCCAATGTCTGCTTTTTAAAATATTGAAGCCTATTTCTAGAGATAATACGTGATGGTATAGTTTTATAGTCTTCACACATTTGCTATTTCTCTTTATCAAGCATAAATGGTATATTAGCAGAACTCGAAATCATACTGTCATAAACCTGAAAATCTGTTTACCTCCTAATATTTAGTTTTAACAAAAATTTTTAAAGCAAACCTGATTCGATTTCTGTACTTACTTACCAGTTATTTTTCTTTCTGCCTTCTGTCAAGAATTTATCTTTACTTGTGATATCCAAAAATTTTTAAATGATTTTCTTTAGTTTTGCTAAAAAATGGTAAAACTTTATGTACATGTTTGTGTCTTTAAGAGAAATTTCCTCTTTTTTCCTGCTGCTCCATCTCCTCTGGCAGCTCTACTTTCTTTTCTCTGTCTCTGAACTCCTGTAATTTACTTATTCTATCTTTGGAATCTAGCCTCTAAGCAGTTTGCCTTTTCTCAACAATTGCCATGTCTTTCTTTTACCTTCGTGTTATAAAGAAAATTACCTCCCCTCAGTCTTCCATGATCTTTTTTTCCTTTTTACCTAAAGTGCTAAGAGCTGAACTTCCCACTTACTCAGTGACTTTAGGTGTCTCCTCTGGTCTGCCAAATTTGGTTTCCATCAGACAGGCATAATGAAGAACTGTTCCCTCTCAAAGCGTCCCTCACATTAGAAGACAGAAGAGATTTTAGTGTTCTGTGATATCAATCATAAATTATTAAAGGACAAAGAAAAAGATCGGGTAATTTTAAAAGTGAAAACACCAGATAGATAAAAAGTCCAAGAATGATATTAGATAAATAAATGGAAATGAAAAATGAATGATGGACCAAAGTAAAGGAAGAAGAGCTGAAAGAAAGAGAAAGTGAAGAAAACCTGGGGGAAATGGCACAAACACAAGACACTAAAAAAGGAAAAGAAAGTTGAAATGAAATTGTGTATTGATTAAAAAAAAAAAGGAGAAGAAGGAAAGAGAAGAGAGTTGAGAAAAAATGGCAGTAACAGAGTGCATGGCACTAGAATGTCTTTAGAACTTAACTTTGTTGGCCCAGGCACAGTGGCTCACATCTGTAATCCCAGCACTTTGGGAGGCTGAGGCGGGTGAATCACCTGAGGTCGGGAGTTCAAGACCAGCCTGACCAACATGGAGAAACCCCGTCTCTACTAAAAATACAAAATTAGCCGGCGTGGTGGCACCTGCCTGTAGTCCCAGCTACTCAAGAGGCTGAGGCAGGAGAATCGCTTGAACCTCAGAGGTGGAGGTTGCAATGAGCCAAGATCATACCATTGCACTCCAGCCTGGGTAACAAGAGTAAAACTCTGTCTCAAAGAGAGAGAGAGAGAGAGAAGGAAGGAAGGAAGGAAGAAATGAATTAACTTTGTTAAAAAGATTTTTTAATTATATAAAAATTGATAGACTTAAGATTTAGTAAAACTAAGTAGTTGGCATAAGATCATGGCAATAATTTTAACTAGTCTAAATTAAGATTATGAAATTTGAGAAACAGATAGGAATTTCTCCTATGAAAAAGCCTACAAAAATACTTGGTAAAGAGGAAGAAATGTAAAAAACTTACAGGAAAATAACTAAATACCTATTCATATTATTTTATGGGCTAAGTACTTGTCTAGAAATAATACATTTTGTTAAGTTGCAATAATTACGTTTAGACACTGAGGTACACTTAATATGCTGAAAAAGGAAACAAAATGGTGTTAGAGGCATAAAGAGTCCATTCTGTTTCAGAACATGACTGTCTTCTCCCAATATGTTTATGTACTGGAAGAATCTGGGCTATTAACTTTTATTATCACATAGTAAGATTGAATTAAATAAAATGAAGGAAAATGGGATAGGTCTATAGAAAGGTAAGAACATTATAATATTTCAATGAAACTTCAAAATCTGTTGCTCTACAACAAATCACTTAACAGAACACCTTGCATAGGTATTAAGAAATTAGAGTGAAAAATTTGATGTGAAATATTTGAAAATTGAAATGTTATATAAAACCAAAAGTTACTATGCCCAAGGAATAAATTTCAAAGATAAATGGGCCAAGATTGTTACACAAAATACCTGATTCAAACAAAATAGAAAAGGAAGAGGCCACGTAGTCATTGCATGAAAACACTGATGATGGTGATGATGATGATGATGATGATTACTATTATTTTTGAGACAGAGTTTAGCTCTTGTTGCCCGGGCTGGAATGCAATGGTGTGATCTTGGCTCACTGCAACCTCTGCCTCCTGGGTTCAAGCGATTCTCCTGCCTCAGCCTCCAGAGTAGCTAGGATCACAGGCACCCACCACCATGCCGAGCTGATTTTTTGTATTTTTAGTAGAGACGGGTTTTCACTATGTTGGCCAGGCTGGTCGCAAACTCTTGACCTCAGGAGATCCACCCATCTTGGCTCGTCAAAGTGCTGGGATCACAGGCATGAGCATTGATTATTAATGGTGGCCTATTGGAACTCTGAAATAAATTTTCACTGCATTGCTCATTAGTTTCATCATTTGTAGCAAAGAGAAATGTTTTGAAATAATTCAAGTGTAGCTATAAAAATTAAGACTGTGAAGACTATCTGAAACATCTATCATATATGATTGCTGCAGGAATATTTTGAGGCATTCTTATTTATAATCTAACATATTTGTTGCACTGTTAAAATACCACAGAAATAGTATTTAACTTGAAACTCAGTCCTATCCCCATGAATTATGATTTATAATATTATAGGTAGAGTTAACAAGAAAATCATGCAATCTGTATGTAAATGGCCATGAATCAATTAGAGAACTATTATTTCTGAATCAGTAGTAAATGACCCATAAACTTAAGGAGGCCTGTCCCAGCTTAAAAATGAGTGTCCTAGCAAAAACAAGAATGTGTAACTGTTGGAAACAGATACGTCATGCTACATGAGTTGAGCTAATTCAATGACAAAAGAAATAAACCTTTTTGTTTTGAAATTATGTAAAACTAACTGATTTTTGAGGATAGAAAATAAAAGCAAGGAAAATCTAAGAATAGACTCTGGCATAGTGACCTGTGTGGTGGATTGCATTATTGTTCTGAACTAGTCATTCTCCCTTACTTTTAGTGTCTATATAATTTACAGCATTATACAAACCCATCTGCAGACAAGTGATTTACAGTGTCTTGTGAAAGATAAGCGTATACATCCAGGCTCTGTTGACACCAGGTATGGGCAGGTGACTTGCCTTGGTGTAGAAGAATACTTGTGTTAATATGTGTCAGGTGAAACAGAAGCTTTAAGATCCATTGTGTGTTTTCACCAGCTCCCTTGATTTTTTCCAAATAAATCCAAATTTGTGGTGCTTGGCACATCTCAAATAAGAGGTTCTCGGCCGGGCGCAGTGGCTCTTGCCTGTAATCCCAGCACTTTGGGAGACTGAGGCAGGGGATTGCCTGAGCTCAGGAGTTCGAAACCAGCCTGGGCAACACCCATGAATTCCCGTCTCTACTAAAATACAAAAAAGTAGCCTGGTGTAGCGGCGTGTGCCTGTAGTCCCAGCAACTCAGGAGGCTGAGACAGGAGAATCACTTGAACTCGGGAGGCGGAGGTTGTAGTGAGCCAGGATCACGCCACTGCACTCCAACTTGGGTGACAGAGCAAGACTTCATCCCCCACCCCCCCAAAAAGAGGTTCTCCTTTAACCTGGGTCCTGGAATGACAAAAGCTATGCAGCAGAAGTCAGACTGCAATGGTTGACATAACATGAGAGAAAACTAAATATTTTTGAACTCGCTGCCTTGCAAAACGTAAGCATGCTATTACAACTCACTGCTAATGTTCTCAGGTTGTGCCCTGTCACCCTTGCCAGCCGCTTTTTCAAACCATGCGTGTGACAATTATCCTGAAATGAAAGTCTGCCTTTTATATAACTCAAACTTCTGCTTTTGAGATTTTAATGTATACACATAGGTTTCAGTCAGAGACATGAGTCATGCTCAGATCCAAAAATACATAGCTCAAAAATAGCCTGGCTACAACTTGTAAGGAGATTTAAATCCCCCTTTCCCAAGTACTAACTATCAACAGCTATTTCTTAGACAGCATTTAGGGCTGTACACTTATGCTTCTAAAGCAATCTGTGTGCTGCAGTCACTGTGATGCAGCTACCCATGCCTGTCAGCCTGCTGTTAACCATGTCAGAGCCGGCCTCTAATTCTCCCACAGCTTCTGACCCCAGGTGGTGGGGAGTTACTCCCTGACTTTGGATCACTTAGTTACCCAGGCCCAGAAACAGTTCTCCTTGAGTTGAAAGGCTCATAAAGTCTCTATTGAATGGTTTTATCCACTTTTGCCGTGAGGAACTTTTTGACACTGAAACTTTTTGACACAGGGCGTGTGATGGGGTTGTGGCTCACTTCTTCAGTGCCCCGCTGCTCAAACCTCTAGAGCAGCACACAGACAGGCAGGCTGTGAGGCTCCCACCCCAAGGCAGTTCTAGGGGAATGTTTACATCTCCTGAAGCCCCATTGGCATGCTACAGGGTGCTCTTTTAGTTTCGCCGCCTGTAGGCAGCTTGTGTTGGTCTCACAAGGACAGAGGTATTCCTGTATCCCAGGTCTTGCCTTGGTGTACCAGAATCGGCTCACACATGGGCTTGGAGAATGAGGGCAAGGTGTTTTGTTTTGTTTTGTTTTGTTTTGTTTTGTTTTGTTTTGTTTTGTTTTGTTTTGTTATGTTTTGTTTTTGAGACTGAATCTCGCTCTGTCACCCAGGCTGGAGAGCAATGGCACGATCTCAACTCACTGCAAACTCTGCCTCTCGGATTCAAGCTATTCTCCTGCCTCAGCCTCCTGAGTAGCTGGGATTACAGGCGTACATCACCACGTCCGGCTAATTTTTTTGTATTTTTAGTAGAGACCAGGTTTCACCCGTGCAAAGTTTTATTGAGTAGACAGGTTTAACCTGTCTGAGTAGAAGTAGCTCTCACCAGTTGGAGCCAGAAGGAAGATGGTTTTCCCCCTGTCATTGGGCTGCTCAGCAGCCTGGGTCTCCTCCGGCTGCCCCAGTCAAGCTCACCATGGTTCTGCTCTGTCCATCAGTGGTCTGCAGGCCTCATTCTGCTTCTGCCAGTCGGCGGCCTGCAGGTGTGCCTGTCTCACGTCCCATGTGTTCCTCTGCTGATGTCCTCCTCCTGATGTCCAGCCTCCTCTGTGTCTGCCTGCGAGGGTCTCAGTGGTTTTTTTAGGCATAGGACAGGGACGTGGCAGGCCAGGGTGATCTCAGCTGTCCTCACCTAGGTCAGTGGGGGGTGGAGCCCTAGCCAGGGACCACACCCTCCTCCACCCAGCACTTCCCTTCCCCCGTCAGTATCATTTAAAGGGTCGTCCCTTCCCAGCACTTCTATATCAATGCTACATGTTTAAATGAGAAAAAAAAATCAAGAGAAAACATTAATTTTTCTAATAAAGTACAACATTAAAGGAATTTTTTTGAAATTAATTACCTACATATGTTGCTTTAATACTAACTTTCCTTTGGAGGAACCAATTAAAAGTGGCCCATACTAGTAAGTATAATTTGAAAAGAAGAGAAGATGTTGGCATTTCTAAGAATAATAATAATAACTTACTAAATTCTTGGTATTGTGTTCTATATGTTGCATACATTAACTCATTTATTTCTTAAAGCATTCCTGTAATTTATATCTTAATTTTTACCCTCATGTTTTAGATGGGGAAAAGAAGCATAAAGAATTTACTGCCGGGCGCGGTGGCTCACGCCCATAATCCCAGCACTTTGAGAGGCCAAGGCGGGTGGATCACAAGGTCAAGAGATCGAGACCATCCTGGTCAACATGGTGAAACCCTGTCTCTACTAAAAATACAAAAATTAGCTCAGCATGGTGGCACACACCTGTAGTCCCAGCTACTCGGGAGGCTGAGGCAGGAGAATTGCTTGAACCCAGGAGGCGGAGGTTGCGGTGAGCGGAGATCGTGCCATTGCACTCCAGCCTGGGTAACAAGAGCGAAACTCCATCTCAAAAAAAAAAAGAATTTACGCAGTTTACCAAAGGTCATAAGCTCATACAATGACCAAATAGAAAGATATCAGAGCCCAGAGTTTCTAGACCCAGAGGAACCCTTAACCTGACGCTATGTGACCTTTACATAATCAGAATGTTATAAATATTCCAAAATCGTTGACTTTTAGAACTATAGTAATTTTATCAGGTGCAGTGAGCCCACATGTTGTACAGTTAAGAAACACAGACCCATTCAAAGCTTTAGCCTTTGTTGTAACACATTCCTGAATACTAAACAAGATGAAAAGAAATAACATCAATTAAAAAAAATAAATGTTAGAGGTTTTTTTTTTTTTTTAACAAGCACTTCATTGATGAAAAGCCTTAGGCCCATAGAGGTAGCTGTCACCATAGAAGATTGTTGGATCTAAGAATAGAATTTGGATTAACCAGGTCCTCTAGCATAAAGTTCAATGTTCTTTCATCACAGCATGGTGTTCAACTGAATTTTAAAGCCACAAATTTAAAGTTATAGTTTAACACATCACCTGTACCAATTTACATACAAATGTAGTCACAAGAAGAGCCCTTGGCTTGCAGACAGTCTTATAAAATATAGTCCTGAGGGGGAAGAAAAGGAACCTTGAACATCATCAAAGAAATAAACAAATAAGAAAGGGGATGGATTTTATGGAAATAACCTGAGAGCTGACTCTTACTTAGTTTTAACTACAGAAGAAAAAAGTGCACAGGTAAAAGCAGAACTGATGGCTTCCCAATCATCTCTTTTCTGACTTCTGCGTCTCGCGGGAGCATGAGAGAAAAACAAAAGCTAATATTTTTACGTATATGCATTTTTCACAGCCTTATTAAAATATAATTTCCATGCCACACAAAATTTACCCATTTAAGGTGTAGAATTAAAAAAGGTTTTAGTGTATTCACGGTTATGCAACCGTCACCACAATCTCAACTTAAAACATTTTTATTAGCCCCTGAATGTCTATTTTTCATACTATGTCTATTAACTATACTATGTGATGTTTTGTCATTGACTCCTTTCACCTAGAATAATGTTTTTCAAAGTTCATCCGTATTGTATTATGGGTCAACAATTCATTCCTTTTATGGCTGAATAATATTCCATTGTATGGAGATATCATGTTTTATTTATTCATTCATCAGTTGATGTACATTTGGATTGTTTCTTCATTTTTGCTGTTATGAATACTGCTACTGTGCACATTCATATAAAAGTTTTTGTGTGGATATGTTTTTATTTCTCTTGAATAGATAAATAAAAGAAAATGTCTGGGTCATCTGACAAGGCTATGTTTAATGTTTTGAAGCATTCCCAAATTGTTTTCCAAAATGGTTGCAGCATTTTACATTCCTTCCAGCAATATATGAGTGTTCCAATTTCTTACACCCTCACGAATTTGTGATTATTTGTCTTTTTTAGTAGAGCGTTTCTAGAGGCTGTGAAGTGGTATTTCACTGTGGTTTTGATTTGCGTTTTTTAAATGGCTAATGCTTTTGAGTATCCTTTCCTGTGCTTACTGGTCATTTGTATGTCTTTTTTTGGAGAAATGTTCATTTTCAGTTAGCTCGTGCTTTTATTATTGAGTTCCTTATCAGATATATAATTTGCAAATCTTTTGTACTATTTCGTGTTTTCTTTGGCTTTCTTGACGGTATAATTTGCTGCAGAAACGTTTTTAACTTTGATGAGGCCTAATTTGCTTTTTCATTTGTTGCTGCTGATTTTGATGTGCGTAACAAGATTTTGTTGGACCCAAGTTCATAAAAATTTATGTTCTCTTCTGAGAGTTTTTAGTTTTAGCTCTTACATTGAGGCACATAATACATTTTTAGTTAAATTTTGTGTGTGGTAGGAAGAAGGAGTCCAACTTTATTCTTTTGTGTGTGAATATTCAGTTGTTTTATCAACATTTGTTGATAATAACATAGATAAATATTAGCATTTGTTGATAAAACAATTATTTTCCCATTGAATGCTCAATTAACTACAAATGTGAGCATTTATCCAAACTCGGTTCTGTTCCATTGATGTATATATCTTATGCTAGTACAACATAGGTTTGTAGTAAGTTTCTAAATCGGAAATCATGAGACCTCAACATTGTTCTTCTTTTCCAGATTACTTTCTCTGTTTTGGGACTCTTGCATTCCTATATGACTTTTGATATTAGCTTGTCAATTTTTTTGAAGCTAATGAGATTTATTTTTTACTGACATATAATAATTGTACATATATATGGAGTACAGAGTGATGTTTCCATACATGTACACATTGTATGATCCAATCATGTTAATTAGTATATTATCACCTTAAATATTTATCATTGCTTTGTCCTGAGAACATTCACGACAAAATCTTCTCTTTTAGAGATGTGAAATATACAATGCATTATTGTCAGCTATAGTCACCCTACTGTGCCATGGAGTAACAGTATTTATTTCTCCTATCTAACTGTAGCGTTTCACCTGTTGGCCAACTTCTCCCCTTCTTCCCATTCTCATTAATCTTCTTGGTCTCTGGTAACCACTGTTCTACTCTCAACTTCGTAAGTCCATTTTTTTAGATTCCACATATAGATGTTATCTTGTAGTATATGTCTTTCTATGCTTGGCTTATTTCACTTAACATAATGTCCTCCAGGCTCATCTATGTTGTCACAAATGACAGGATTTCATCCTTTTCTGTGGGTGAATACTATTTCGTTGCATGTAATATTCTCTTTATCCATTCATCTGTTGATGAGCATTTGGCTTGATTCCATAATTTGGCTACCGTGAATACTAATGCAACAAACATGAGAGTGCAGATGTCCCTCTTCAACATATTGATTTCATTTCTTTTAGATATATACCCAGTAGTGGGATTGCTAGATCATATGTGCATTAGTCCATTCTTATGATGCTAATAAAGACATACCAGAGACTGGGTAATTTATAAAGGAAAGAGGTTTAATTGACTCACAGTTCAGCATGGCTGGGGAGGCCTCAGTAAACTTACAATCATGGCAGAAGAAGAAGCAAACATGTCCTTCTTCACATGGCAGCAGCAAGGCAAAGTGCCAAGCAAAATGGGGAGAAGCCCCTTATAAAACCATCAGATCTAGTGAGGACTCACTATCAGAAGAACAGCAGCATGGGCTTAACCTCCTCCAAGACCAAGATTCAGTTACTTTCACTGGGTTCCTCCCAAGACACTTGGGGATTACAGGAACTATAACTCAAGATGAGATTTGGGTGGGGACACAGCTAAACCATGTCAATATAATTTGTCTTTCTTGAATGTTTAGTGAGGTTGAGCATTTTTTCAAATGCTTCTTGGCCATACGTTGATTTTTCTGTCTATATGATCTGTCCTTTGCTGAAATTAGGGTGTTGAAGTGTATTCTTTTATTGCTCTCTATTGCTCCCTTAGATTTACTAATATTCGTTTCTTTAGAAACAAATAAAATGCAGTCTTTCACCATTAAGTATGACGTTAGCTGTAGGTTTTTAATAAATGCCCTTTATCAGGTTGAGGAAATTCCTTTCTATTTCTAGTTCATTAGATATTTTTATTAGAAAAGGATGTTTCATTTTGTCAAGTGGTTTTTCTGTGTCTGTTGGGTCTTGTCTTTCGTTCTCTTAATATGGTTAATTACAATGGATGGTTTTAGATGCTTTACATTTGTGGCATAAATTCCCTTGGGTCATGATGTGTAATGCTTTTTCAATTTTTTTTATTTTATAAGGTAAGTGAAGCAGTGGGAGTGGAGAAGGAACAGAGAAATCTGTAACTGGTTGTGATCAATTAGTTAAGTCACCACTGCACTTGGACCAGCTGATCATGGCATATAAGGCCTTTTATATGCTCCTAGATTATGTTGGTTAGTAATTTTTATTTGTAATATTTGTAGTATTTTTATTTCTATATTCAAAAGACATACTGGCCTGTAGTTTTATTTTATTGTGAGGATTTTTTGTGGTTTGATTTCAGGGTAATACTCACCTCACAGAATAAATTTTAAGTGTTCCTCCTCTTTTATCTTTTGTAAGAGTTTGCAAAAATTTATATTGATTCTTCCTTAAACGTTTGGTATAATTCACCAGTGAATCTATATGGGCATGGACCTTTCTAGGAAGTTTCTCCATTCAGTAATTCAGTCTCTTTACTTGTATTTTTATTCAGACTTTCTATTTCGTCTTGAGTCAGTTTCAGTAGTTTCTATTTTTGTAGGAGTTTGTCCATTTTATCTAAGTTATGTTATTTTTTGACATAGAGTTGTTCATAGCATTCCTTTATAATCCTTTATTTATTATTTTTTTAGATGGATTTTCACTCTTATTGTCCAGGCTGGTGTGCAATGGCACAATCTCGGCTCACTGCAGCCTCTCTGCCTCCTGGGTTCAAGTGTTTCTCCTGCTTCAACCTCCTGAGTAGCTGGGATTGCAGGTATGTGCCATCATACCTGGCTAATTTTGTATTTTTAGCAGACATGGGGTTTCTTCATGTTGGTCAGGCTGGTCTCGAACTCCTGACCTCACGTGATCCACCTGCCTCAGTCTCTCAAAGTGCTGGGATTATAGGCATGAGCCACCACACCCAACCTTAATCCTTTTACTTTTTAAGGTTGAAAATGATGTTTCCTTTTTTATTACTGATTTTTGTAATTGGAGTATTCCTTCTGTGTGTGTGTCTGTCTGTCTGTCTGTCTCTCTCATCAAAGCTTGTCAATTTAATCTTTTATAAGCATTAATATTTTTTTAATCATTTTTCTATTTTTTTACTATACTATTTTTATTTCATGTATTTCTAACATAATCTTAGTACTTCCTTCCCACTACTTGCATTATATTTTTTGTTTTTATTTTTTAAGTTTCTTAAGATAAAAGGTAAGGTTAGAGATTTGAGATTTTTCTTCTCTCTATCATAGGCATTTATAACTAAATATTTTCCTCTAAGCACTGCTTTAGCTGCATTACATAGGTTATCATATATTGTTTCATTTTCATTTATCTTAAAGTATTATTTTCCTTATTATCAAGTATATTACATATCTACGTATTACTGGTCTGACAATAGAATTACATGCATATTTCGTTGTGTAATTGATTTGCATATCAATTAAGAGAAGAAAGAAGCATACTATTATACTGTCTTTTAGAATTACCTAGGTAATAAATTTACTAGTGCCGTGTGTGTGTGTGTGTGTGTGTGTGTGTGTGTGTGTGTGTATTTGAATTAATGTCTTTCTTTCAGTCTGAAAAACTTATTTTAGTGTTTCTTGTAAGTCAGGCTTACTGGTCTTTGATTCTGTGTGAGGCCCTTTAAGTCTTAACCATGATTTTAAAGTTCTTTGAACGTATTTAAAATAGATACTTCGAAGTCTCTGCTGAGTTTAACATCTCAAAAACCATTCCTACTGTCTGCTTTGTCTGCTGGATATGGGTTACACTTTACTGGTTTGTGTGTGTGTATACGTGTTTGCATGTTTCATCATTTTTGGAAAACTGGACATTTTTCATAGTGTATCATAGAAACTCTGGATTCTAATCCCCTCTCCTCCATCCCCAGGGTTTGTGGTTTACTTGTTTAGTGATTTGGTTAGACTATTTCAGAGAATTTTATTTTCCCCTCTGCATGCAGCTTGTTACAGGCAGTCATATGGTACAACCTTGGGCATGCATACAATATTCCTGACCCATACCCCCTCCCCAAATCCCTGTGATGTTAGCCAGGTTTTCACTGATTGTGTCTCTCCCGGATCTCCCTGTTAAGCATCTGGCTGATCTGCCTTTATTAGTATTACACCAGTTCTTAGCCTTTACTAATTCTTAGCTGATTGCTTTAATATTTTTGATAATACCTGGAGCATAAACTGTTCCATAGTTGAATTTAATTACAGTCCAGCCCCCTTTTTTATGGGTAGTCTTTGAGACCTCCTGCAACTGTAGGAGGATCTTTTTGTGTCTTTTTTCCTGGTTGTCTCTTGATTTTCTAGCTGGTCTACCATTTGGCTCTTTGCTATAGTGGAGGTAGCAGTCTTCTCTTAATTGCTTATTACCAAGATCTCCATTATTTTTCATAGTGAACTTCTTCCCATTTCTGTTTCAAATGAAATCAGCTATGAAGTTTTCTATTCTTAAAGCCTGCCTCTCCTCCTAGGAAGAAACTTTGTTTCACTGCTCCAGATCCGGGAGTCAGGACAACAGCCTGCTTCTCTGAGAGTGATATCCCTGCTCCATGAGCAGGACACTGAGTGGGATTAGCAGCCCTTGGTCTTTTCAGCTTGCCTCTCCCAATATGGAACCTCTGCCCCATGTGTTGGCTAAGGCAGGAGTAGTAGCTGTCCAGTATTCTGGACCTGACACAACTGGAAGAGAACTTTTACCTTACAGTGGTGGCTGGGTAGTGGGTGGTTCGGTAAAGCCCCAGTCCTCTTATACACACTTTACTAGAAAGGAGTTTACATACCTGCTTTGGTGAACTATGTATGAACATGATGGAGACCAAGCACCTCTGGGAAAAAAAACAAAAAGCAAAAAAACCAAAATCCGGGACTCATAACTGGGTTAGAAGGATTCTATGTTCTTGGCCACACCTACCAAGAGTACAGCTTCCGTCACACTGAGTTGGGGGTGGGGACTGAGTGGTTAGTGGTTCAAATACCACGAACTCATTGTTTTTTACAAATATTTGTTATATTTTATGAATAAAATATTTCTCCATTTGCTATATGCCCCTAGGATGATGCCAGAGACTTTAAATAGTTGGCTTCAAGAAAAAAAAAAACAGTCTTTGGTAACCAAAACAGCATGGCACTGGTCTAAAAGTAGATACATATACCAATGGAACAGAATAGAAATCACAGAAATAAAACCAAATTCTTACAACAAACTGGTATTCAACAAAGCATACAAAAACATAAATTGAGGAAGGCATACCCTGTTCAATAAATGATGCTGGGAAAACTGGATCACCACATACAGAAGAATAAAATTGGATCTCTCTTTCTCACCAACTACAAAAATCAACTCATGGTGGATCAAAAACTTAAAGCTAAGACCTGAAAGCGTTACAATTCTAGAAGAAAACTTGGGAAAAACTCTTCTGGACATTGGCCTAGGGAAAGAATTTATGACTGAGACCCTAAAAGCAAATGCAGAAAAACCCAAAATAAATACATGGATCTAATTAAAGTAAAAGATTCTGCACCACAAAAGAAATAATCATCAGAGTAAACAGACAACCCACAAAGGGAGAGAAAATATTTGCAAATTAAGCACTGACAAAGGACATTAGCCCAGAATCTATGAGGAACCGAAACTAACCAGCAAGAAAAAAAAATCCCACGTAAAAGTGGGAAAATGACATGAATAGACATTTCTCAAAAGAAAAATGTACAAATGGCCAAAAATCATGAAAAAAATCCTCAACATCACTAATCATCAGGGAATTGCAAATTAAAACCACAATAAAATACCATCTTACCCCAGCGAGAGTAGGCATTAGTAAAATGTCAAAAACCAACACGTGTTGGTGTGGATGTGGTGAAAAGGGAATGCTTACACACTGCTGGTGGATATGTAAATTATTACAACCTCTTTAGAAAACAGTATGGTGATTTCTCAAAGAACTAAAAATAGATCTACCATTCAATCCAGCAATCCTGCTACTGGGTATCTACCTCAAAGAAAAAGAAATCACCATATCGAAGAGATATTTGCACACGTATGTTTATTGCAGCACAATTCACAATTGCAACCATATGGAACTAACCTAAGTAGCCATCCACTGATGAGTGATAAAGAAAATGTGGTATTTTTACACCATGGAATACTACTCAGCCATAAAAAAGAACAAAATAATGTCTTTTGCAGCAACTTGGATGGAGCTGGAGGCCATTGTTTTAAGTGAAGCCACTCAGGAATGAAAAAGCAAGTACCATATGTTCTCACTCATAAGTGGGAGCTAAGCTATGAGTGAGCAAAGGCCTACAGAGTGGTAGAATAGACACTGGAGACTCAGAAGCCAGAAAAAGGAGTGAGAAATAAAAAAACACTACATATTGTGTACAGTGTATACTACTGGACTGCACTAAAATCTCAGACTTTACCGGTCAAAAATTCATCCACGGAACCAAAAACTATTCCTAACCCTAGGCCTATTGAAACTAAAAATTACATCATCATTTAATTTTTGAAAATAAAGCTCATCACAGCTAAAAATAAATTTCAGAATAAAATAAAAATAGGTTTTATCAGGTACAGCTGTTTCACCGGGGAGAGGATCTTCAGAGATGTGCACGTCACCGTTCCAGTGCTTTTCATATTTATACTTTCATATATCCATTTAAAATTTCTCTTTCTCTGTTTTACAATGTAAACAATATATTGGTATTCACAGAAAATACACAATAAATTCATAAATAAACATACATGTATTGAGTTGCTCAAAATTCTTTTTATGGGTAAGACATTCAGTCCAGTCTGGAGATGGTGCCCCTTGTCCACACGTCTGGTTGTTTTCATTTACCACTTGGGATATTTTCAGCTTTTCATCAGGGGACTCATAAGCTCTCTAGATCCCCACTGCGATCATCATCCCCAGCACAAACTGTTGCCAATAATTTCTTTCTAAGCCAACAAAGGAGAAGTTCTGGCTCTGAGATCATGTTAGTTTTGGTAATTAAAACACATTAATAACTTTTGAATTCTTTGGCAGAAATATTAAACTGCAACCTTTACTTATTAGTATGGACATTTTTAGAGCAACAATTCACAATATGTGTCATTTGCTGCCTGTGAAATATGTAGGAAATTATTAATGTATCCTTAGTAATATATTTCTATATACATCTTGTTTACCCTTTGCTTCTTGAAGGCAATATTTTTAGAAAACGATTATCATTGTCTGTCATTTCTAAGAGAAGTAATTAGAGAAATATTGCACTGGACATTTCTGGAAAATTGGCTTTTCGCGTTTTGATTTTTATCTTTGCAAAAGTTTGCTTTTAAAAAGTATAATCTAGAAGTTGTAAACATTTCTGCCTTGCAGTTATCCATTCTGTTATATAAAAAACATTTTAAATGGTCCAACATCTGTATGTTTCTACTTGGTCCCAAATATGGGACCAGATTTTTATTTTAAAAAACCACAAAACACATCGGCATGATCATTTTGGGAATACATTTGAAAGTTTACCTCTTTAGCACACTCACCAAACATCTTCAGATACCCATACTATTCACACAAAGCTGCTAAAACCAAGATGCTCCCCCGTAATGCATGTGTCAAAGAATAAATAAGTGATTGAAATACACAAGCACTAATTGGAAAACTGTATGTCATACAGAGAACCTCTTCAAACCTTGAAAATGGAACGTAGTAAAGCGGCTTCCTTGTCTTGGATCGGCTTTCACCATCTCAGAGCGCGCCTGGAAGAGCTAACTCAAGTGCAGCACGGTTTTCGCCACAGCGGAGTTCCTGCAAGCCCCTGCGGGTGCCTCCTAGCGGCGGGCCGGGACCTAGCATTGGGCGAGCGTCTGGGAGTAAACTGTGCTGAACGCAAGGGGTTCGCGGGGGGCGGCTGGGTGGCAAGACTTTTAAAGCCTCGCAAATGGAACCATGCCCCGCTAAATCGCCACAGGTGCTCTTTCTGACAGTAAAGGACCTGGGCCAGAAGTGTAAAAGATTGTGGTCCCACGCTCCAAGCCCAAGATGCGTTCGTTCAGCAGTAGTTGGATTGGAAAGATGAAGGCGCCCAGCGTCTGCAGCGAAGGAGTCGGGTGGGAGCGAGAAATACCCCTGTCCAGCGACCTGCGCGCAACAGCGAGGCGGGGAGCCTGAGGGTGGAGAGGTGGCGGGGCGGAGGTGCAACGTGGAGGGGCGCAAGGGTGCGTGGAAGGGTGCGGGAGGAGCGCGAGGTATGGAGGGAGGGAATCTTGGGGCGGTGCGAAGGAGGGGCGCGAAGGAGGGGCGCTTGGAAGGGCGAGGCGTTTGGACACGAAGGGGCTCGGAGTGGGAGGTGGAGGGGCGCCGGGAAGGAGTCGAGGGGTGCGGACGTGCTGGAGGGGGCGCGCACATGCTGGAGGGGCGCGCGTGGCTAGAACTGGAGACACATGAAAAGTCGTGGAGGGGCGGGGCAGTCGCTGGAGGAACCTCTGAAGGGACGCGGGGGAACCTCTGAAGGGATGCTATGTTGGAACTTGGAGGGGGAGGGGGATGCTGGAGAAGCACACGGTGATGGACATGGAGGGACACGGGAGGTGTGGAATGACGGGACCCGTCGCGGGAAGGACACAGAGGAGCATAGGCTGCTCTGGAGAGGCGCTTTCGGGCATCTAGAGGGACGCCAGGTGCTGGGACTTGGCAGCGCCTGGGGCGGAGGGTTGCTCCGGGTCCAGCCTGGCGCGCTCTGGGGCCGTGCGCGGTGGGAGGTGACGCGCGTACCGCCCGCGGCGCCCTGGGCTCGGGCTGGGCGCAGGACTGCCCTGGCAGCCGCGCAGCAGCCCGGGCGAGTTCCTGGGGGATCCCCCGGCCCCCGCCTCCCCGAGCGCCCTGGCCAGCAGCACCCAGAGCCCGGACGGGGAAGTGGGCGCCCGCGGCTCTGGAAGCAGCTCCCCCGCCCTGGAGCAGAGTCGTCGCTGCAGTCGCCGAGGAAGGACGGAGCGGAGACCCGCGCTGTCCGGGGGAGAAGACCGTGGTGTCATCACGTCTGGAATGAAGGGAAATGCAGTGGCTGTTTGCGCTCCGGGCCTCCAAGAAGTACAGCAGGTAAAGAGAATAGCCACGGCCCGCCACTTCGCCCTCAGTTCCCCAGATGCCTGGGTCCCTCCTTCTCCTCCAGCGTCCTAATCTAACCCCTCTGTTATTAGACATCCCTATGCCGCTTCCAGCCTACCCTCAGGACTCCATCACAACCCGTGTCCTCTTTCTCCTCGCCTTCTCTGCCCCAGATGGCAGTTTCCTTCCCCTGCGCGCCGTCGTGGGGGCTCAGGGACAAGAGTGAAATGTAATTTAGACAGTTGGCCTTTCTTTGCCCAAAGACTTCGCACTCTGCAATGAGACTTAATAACTTGGTCCGCAGTCTACAATGAGACTTAATAACTTCTTGTGTGCCTGTGTGTGGTGTGAGAGAATGAGAGTTAATTTGTTCTCTGCAAATGATTTTGCCAAAAACATTGTCCTGGGTTGCTTGCTAGGGAGTCTGTAATACTGAGTAAGCGGAGTGTCTGCAAAGTTGCATAGGGTTTACTTGGGATTTTAGAGGGGAACTGAAGCACAGCAGGGCTCTGTCATCTTCAGTGGGATTATATGATAACTTGATGATCTTCACCACTGTTATACTCATTACCTCCATTAAGGACCGCTAATTAATACTTACATATTACTTACATGCTGTCACTTGGTTACATCAGAGTTAGCAAGTTGCTTGTTCTTCAATCATTACTGAGTATTCTGGTGTTTCTGAATGTTAGCACAGTACCAGACAGTTCGTCTGTGAAACATCCACTCATCCAGTGATAATATTGTACAGGTGGATTTTATAATGCTGACACTCCATGTGTATCCATAGTATTCATGTACTAATGCTCCTGGGTGTTCCTTTACGCAGGTAAATTGGTGTTTGTAAAGCAATGGAATCTCGTATTTACATTTTTCCATGCAAACCTTTTGAATATGGGTCTTCCTATGCTTTTCTTCCTTTGATATGAACAGGCTATAAAGAAGCTGTAAAGAAGAGAGTGCACAATTGTATTCCAAAAGTACACATAAACTGAAATCTTGGTTTTCTGTTGATGGAATCTTTTACTAACAGGTTCAGTGTCTCTGGTATTAAAACTTCCCTTCATGACAGTATGCTTCCAAATTGACTAGCAAGCAGGCATCCATCCACATGTGTTAAAATATTTTACAGTAGGCTGAGCGCAGTGGCTCACACCTGTAATCCCAGCACTTTGGGAGGCCGAGGCAGGTGGATCACCTGAGGTCAGGAGTTTGAGACCAGCCTGGTCAACAAGGTGAAACCCTGTCTCTACTAAAAATACAAAAAGGCAGGCACCTGTAGTTCCAGCTACTCAAGAGGCTGAGGCAGGAGAATCGCTTTAACGTGGGAGGCAGAGGTTGCAGTGAGCCAAGATCCTGCCACTCCCCTCCAGCCTGGGCAACAGAGTAAGACTCCGTCTCAAAAAAAAAAAAAAAATCACAGTAAACTTTTAAAGTTATACAACAGACATATTTTCAAATATTTTCCTTAAGTCCTCTGTTCTTTTCACCTTTAATGTTTTTGCTGAATCAGACAGACACAATATTTAGTAAATGTTACACATAAATAATGAACGTGTATGGTACGCTTACACCGTGCCTCACATGTGCAGAGAAGGTGTCCTGTGTCACGACTGTAATCTGTCAGACAACTTTTCTTAAATCTCAGAAAAAAGATAGTGACAAATAGCACATTTGATAAATTCAAATGATTAGAACTACATAGCCTAGCTGGTCTACATAGCAGACTATAAAATCAATAAGCAAACTTTCACATTGTACAAATAATTTATTTGCATTTTAAAACTACTAAAACACCTCTTGGAGATAATAAAAATAATAATACACCTTTTTTTTTTTTTTTTGAGCCAGAGTTTTGCTCTTTTTTGCCCAGGCTGGAGTGCAATGGTGTGATCTCGGCTCACTGCAACCTCCGCCTCCCGGATTTAAGCCATTCTGTTACCTCAGCCTCCAAGTAGCTGGGATTACAGGCATCTGCCACCACGCCTGGCTAATTTTTTGTATTTTTAGTAGAGTTAGGGTTTCACCATGTTGGTCAGCTGGTCTCGAATTTTAGACCGCAGGTGAATTTTAGACCGCAGTACCCACCTCGGCCTCCCAAAGTGTTGGCATTACAGGCGTCAGCTGCCACTTGGGAGCCACCGCTCCTGGCCTATACTCCATTTTTAAAATAGCATTTTATTAATTGTGGGCTGGTAATATTTAAAATCATTTTTATTTAAATATGCATACACATATATACACACTACATTACATTTTAATCAGCATCATTATGTTATCTTCAGAATTACTTTTTTCTTATTTTCAGACTCTCATTTGATGTTTGCTACTTAACACTGTGGCCTCCTGTAATCTCAGCTAGTTGGAAGGCCGAGGCGGGTGGACCACTTGAGGTCAGGAGTTCAAAAGCAGCCTGGGCAACAGGGTGAAACCCCGTCTCTACCAAAATTCAAAATTTAGCCGGGTGTGGTGGCAGGCCTGTAGTCCCAGCGTCTCGGGAGGCTGAGGCAGGAGAATTGCTTGAACCTGGGTGGCAGAGGTCGCAGTGAGCCAAGATCGTGCCACTGCACTCCAACCTGGGCAACAGAGTGACTCTCCATCTCAAAAATAAATAAAGAATAAAAAATAAAGACTAAAAAATAAATAAATAAATAAATAGACTGTGTTCTGTCAGAGACCCTTATTATACTGTGGGTAAAATACGTAAGTATCTAGAGACATGGTAACAGTTAAACTAAAAAAGAATGATAATTTTATTTCTTATTCTAAAATTGTATTGTTAGAAAGTGATTTATATGGACATGATAATAGTGGTACAATAACTCATACTTAAGTGATGGTGCCTTATATCTTTTTAAATGGCAATTTTCTTAAGTGTTCTGTAGTTAAACTTACGTGAAGTAAACAAAATTGGTTGTGTGTCGACAGTGGTAGCAATACAATGTTTTCTGTACATGGATCCCCCGGTTAAAGCAAACTTGCACATACATTTCTGAACATGATATCTTCAAAATTAGGATATAAAATAACTACCTTAGTAACATGCATTTTCACATTTCATTTTGTTACGTATGAGGGAAATATCTGTGCTGGAATAGCAAACAGCAGGAAAAGTAAGAGCAGGGTAAAATCATGCTTTCCAAGGTAATATAAGGTCCTGGGGCCCTTTGAGAATCTGGTAATAGTTACAGATCTGCTGTCTAGAAAAATGTCTGGACCTAATAACTAATTTGGACTCAATTTCAATTAGGTTAATATCTAATTCAGACTTGGTTTGAAGAGGGGACCTAATTCTGGACCCCTGGCTGAGATCACCTAAATTAAATCCCAGCATGGATGTGGGCTTGGTTGCTTAAGGTACAAAACCATGAGTCATTCCATTATATCAAAGTACAGCTACATTAGTAATTAAATCATGAAAGCTGAACTGGAAAAGTAACAGGAATCAGATATTAATTTGTAAAAATACACTATTTTTTTGTCTAGTAGACTTTATTCAGTATTTGTTGCTAAACTCTTTTTGTCAAAACTAAGATACAGTAAGTTACCTGAATAAGAAAAGGGAAAATTTTTAAATGTAAAAAACTTAACTAAAATTGTATTAAATTGAAGACAAAGGCCAAACTAACAACCAGATATCAAAAGGCTAAAGCTGTATACTAAAGTTATCCTTTTATAAGGAATGTTTATGGAAATCACGGAATTATTTGCATGAAATTACATGGATTGTGTTACCCTTGGGGTTGCCTTGCATTTTAAAGGCAGAGTGTTGTACAGACATTGCAGTTGCAAATGCCCCCTTTTACCAAGGACTGGTTGCATTCTTTCTCTCTCCTCTCCTGGTAGGCCAGGCTGTCCTGACCAGTGGCCTCAACTGGTAGCCAGAGTTTTTGTCTTCCTGTCTTTCTTCTTTAAGATTGTTGACTCAGTTTGTTTATTTTTATTTATTTATTATTATTATTATTTGAGACGGAGTCTCGCTCTGTTGCCCAGGCTGGTGTGCATCTGATGCGATCTCAGCTTACTGCAACCTCTGCCTCCCGGGTTCAAGCAATTCTCCTGCCTAAGCCTCCTGAGTAGCTGGGAGTGTGCCACCACGCCCAGCTAATTTTTGTATTTCTAGTAGAGACAAGTTTCACCATGTTGCCAGGCTGGTCTAGAACTCCTGACCTCAGGTGATCCGCCTGCCTCACCTTCCAAAGTGCTGGGATTACAGGCATGAGTCACTGGGCCAGGCTGACTCAGTTTGTTTATAACTCCCCTGAATCCAAACTGATTTGCCATAGATACTCAAAAAAATTATTCTCTAGATAATTTAATTATCACAGGTACATGTAATAACATTGTACCATTACCTCTGTCTTCCAGCACTTGCTCTGAAAAGACAGATACTCTGTTTATTGTGTCGATGGAACTCCTACTTTAAAGAGTCACTTTAAGTGTTTCATTTCATGTCACCTTCACACACACCCTGTGATTAGGACCCCATTTAACATGGAAGGAGACTGGGCCCAGAGAGGCTGCAATTCGCTAAGGTAGTTAAACTGCAGAGAAATAAAGGAATATCTGAGGCCAGGTCATTTATAAAGAAAAGAGGTTTACTTTGGCTCATGGTTCTACAGGCTGTACAGGAAGCATGGCACCAGCATCTGCTTCTGGTGAGGGCTCAGAAGGCTTCCATTATGGTGGAAGGGAAATAGGAACTGGCCTGTGCAGAGATCATTTGGCAAGAGAGGAAGCCAGAGAGAGAAAGGTGCCACTCTGCCATCCCATTACTTAAGCTTGACCCAGTCCCTCTCCCATTGCCTTAAGAAGCCATTCCATAGCTCCACCGCTCTCCTCTGGCCTCCTGCCAGCCCTGCTCCCTGCCACTCACAGCAGATGACCTCCCTGCTACTCCGGTGGCACTCGGGGTGGGAGCTGCTTTGCTCCTGCCATCCTCAGTGATACCCTCCATCTGGGCCAGCATGTACGCTTTCCTCTTCAAGGCAGCCTGCTCCACACCCTTCCCCTTCCCCTTCCCATTTTCTCCTTCATCTACTCAGCCCTCTGCCTCTCCCGTGGCCCTCCCCCTCCCCCCGCACCTTCTCCTGCATTTTCCTTTGAGCGTAAGCTCAAGATTAGATACTTATTTGAGGGTTATGTAAAAGAAGGGCTTTCTGAGAGAGATGGCAGCTACACTGACTAGTTTATTAAAGACAGAAAATAGAAAAGTTATTATCAGCCTAACAATGAACTATTTAAATTAATCTTGTTTCGGGACCTATGTGGATTTAATATTTGTAGAAAAATGCTAATAACATTATTTCATCATCATGTTAAAACATTTGGGTAAAGAATGTTTTCAGGCCATTTTTGAACAATGAAAGAGCAAAAACAAAATGAATATTGCAGCATTATCCTCAAGTTCGTAATGATGATATATATGAGATACAGCAAATAATAAATGCCTGAGATTTCCTGGGCTAGGTTTTGAACTACAAATGTTGGGATGGATAAAAAACAACAAAACCATGGGGAGAGAATGAACAGTGAAATTTTTAATGCAAGTGATTCCCCATTCTAAAATATTCATTTCAGTAGGAGCCAAACTTTTTTTTTTTTTGAGACACAGTCTCATTCTGTCACCCGGGCTGGAGTGCAGTGGCACTTTCTCTGCTCACTGCAACCTCCACCTCCCGTGTTCAAGCGATTCTGCTACCTCAGCCTCCCAAGTAGGTGGGATTACAGGCACTTGTCACCACGTCCAGCTAATTTTTGTATTTTTTTAGGAGAGACAGGGTTTCCCCATATTAGTCAGGCTTGTTTTGAACTCCTGACCTCAGGTGATCCACCTGCCTCAGCCTCCTAAAGTGCTGGCATTACAGGCGTGAGCCACCGTGCCCAGCCTATTTCAAATTTTACTTGTTCATTGCTGGCACTTATTAAGCAGTCAGTTTTTATGTATAAGCTTTGTATCTTGCAACCCTGCTATAATTGCTCATTAGTTCTAGTAGTTTTGTTGTCTATTCTTTCTGATTTTCCACATAGGCAATCCTGCCATTTGTGAACACAGTTTTAGTTCTTCCTTTTCTAATCTATATCTTTTATTTCCTTTTCCTGTCCTACTGCATTACCTAGGACTTCCAGCACAATGTTGAGAAGGAATGGTGAGAGGGGCTTCCTTGCCTTGTTCCTGGTCTTAGTGTAAAAGCTTTTCATTTCTCAATGTGAAATATGATGTTAGTTGAAGGTTTTTGTAGAAATTATTTCTCAAGTTGAGGAAGTTCTCCTCTATTTCTAGTTTACTGAGAGTTTTTTTGTTTTCTTTCTTTTTTTTTTTTTTTTTTAATTCGGAGTTAAACTCTTGTTACCCAGGCTGGAGTTCAATGGCGTGATCTTGGCTCACTGCAACCTCCACCTCCTGGGTTCAAGGGATTCCTCCTGCCTCAGCTTCCCAAGCGACTGGGATTACAGGTGCCTGCCACCACACCCAGGTAATTTTTTGTGTTTTTAGTAGAGAGGGGGTTTTACCATGTTGGCCAGGCTGGTCTTGAGCTCCTGACTTCAGGTGATCCACCTACCTTGGCCTCCCAAAGCACTGGGATTACAGGCATGAACCACCACACCCGGTCCTCTTGTCCATTTTTTGATTGTATCATTGTATTTTTTTTTTCCTATAGAGTTGTTTGAGCTCCCTGGTTATCATGGTTATTAATCCCTTGTCAGATGGGTGCTTTGCAAATATTTTCTCCCATTCTCTGGCTTGTCTTTTCACTTCGTTGATTGTTTCCTTTGCTGTGCAGAAGCTTTTTAACTTGATGTACCAGAAAAACCTTTTTACCATTGTATTTAAAATATTCTCCTAGTGATCCTATTTATTCTCTTAATAAATGTCACTATGGAAAGTTGTCTTATTTTTCATATTTAAATATGAGAAATTTTCATACATACTGGCTGTTTCTCCTCAACTAGAATGTAAGCTCTAAGAAGACTTTAGAACAAGAGACCTCTTTGTCCTGTTCATGGTGGTATCCTCAGCCCTGGACAGTGTCTGGCACTTAGCAGGTGCCATTGGACCAAAAACAGCAGTAACAACAACAGTAACCCCGGCAGGGTCCTGGTGGCTTTGCCATACAATTAACTCATATAACACAAAATAACACAGCTTCTCAGTACAGTCAGTAATTCATTGCATTACTGTAACCTCTGTATACAATAATGGACATTTCCATGCAGTTACCTAAAAATCTATTACTTTTCTGTCTTAAACAAGAACTACATTTGTCATCTATTCTAGAAGACAAACATTTTTTTTAAATCAGCAAAAGCCAGCTCACATATGTGACAGAGATAATCATTGATAACAATTATCTAAATAAAGCATGATTGACAGGCAGCTGCTATTAATATGCACTCCATTGTGTTATTATCATGTTTCACCAAATCTCAGATGCCCATTTTTCTCATATTTAATAGCTCTGAAATTGTGAGGCATATCACAATCAGTAATATATTATGGCTTAATTTACATTGGAATTTCCTTTCTTAATGGCACAAAAGTAATGGTGTTCTTACAATCATCACTCTTAGATTTGTTGAAATTCGGTATGTGAGAAAGTCGAGGACTCCTCCATGAGGTTTACTGAATAATTAATATGTATATATCTATTTTAAAAACTTAAAACTGTCATCTTAAATTTTCCCACTAATCCTGTCTTGCAAAACCTAGTAATCCTTCTCTACCCTCATCTTTGACCCCCTTCCCACCCAGAGCGCAGGAGAACACTGAACAATCCTCATTCATATGAGCCAACACTGAAGATGTGGATTTCCATAACCTGCAAGTTCTGTTTGCATGACTAATGGCAGGGAGTCATTCAAATTTGCATTCACCGTCTCTCCTCATTTTTTAATACTCCTTTCTACTTGGGGTTGCATTCCCGCTCATTCTTCCATTTGTCAGGAGCTAGTGAATTCCTACCACACCACCATCACACTGTGGAAACAAAAAAGGCAACTTCTTTAGATTATTGCATTGGTTGGCCTCAAACTTGTATTGGATTCTTCGTGTTGCAGATGATCAAAGGCCAACTATACAATTGTGAAAAACAAAGGCAATTTGTTGACAGGTGTAACTGAGAAGCACAAGATTGGGGCTGGCTTGGGCATGCCTTGATCCATGGCTTCAGCATGGCCGTCGGTTTTTCTCCAGCCCTCAGCTCTGTTCTCTGCTGTGTTGGCTTGCTGGTGTGCCTGCTGACAAACCCAGGCTTCAAGCACTATCAGATTCAGGGCAGGTGGAGAAGAAAGGTGTCTCTCTTGTGGCAGAAATAAAAGTAGTGGAATTTGCTCTGATTAAGCCTAATTGGCTTGGATTGAATACTTCTAAAATAATCTCTGTGAACAAGAGAATGTCTGATTGGCCTGTCCTGTCCTAAGTCACATGAAATCCCACAGACTCTAATGCTTGATACCAAACAGCTTTCTTTCTTTCATGTTAAGAAACGGGGCTGTGTGATATATTTAATGTACTTAGGCCCAAACCCTTCATTTCTTCCTTTAATTGGAATCCTCCTTTCCTATGAAAACGAACGGACTTCGTGACCATTAGCTTACTGAGGGAGTATCTACACATTAATTGAAATGATTTGAATTAAATGATATAAGATGTCTGCTGGCACAAATGGCAGAGAATCAATGCAAAGAAAGTTTGGGTAGAAGTAGGAGTGACAATAAAGACATATGAGCTTGTCTATGTGTCCAGTGAAATGTCTCTGCTTATGAGTCTTTAAACACGAGGACCTAAAGCCACCTGTATTGCTGCGTCTCCTCTTCCTGCTGTCACTCTCTTCTGTTGTCCTTTCCCTCAGCTTCAGCATAATTGTCTGCCACCACGCTTGTGATCTCATGACACAGCATACCTGATTTCATGATGCCTCTAGTATCCAGGCACGCATTTTCAGAGGGCAGAGATGTCTTGAGGGAACAGAATGGTGAAGACTTCTCAGTAGCTGGCATGAGGATGAGCAGTGAGAAGCACAGGGACCCTGTGAAGTAACCAGAGAGAGAGAGTGCCAGGAGGAAGGCAGGTGCAGCTGCCTGGGAGTCCAGCTTCTCTGCCTTTCAGCCTGCCACCGTGCCCCGGTGTGTGGTCAAGCCTGCTGACCTGCATGCATCATAGCAGAGGACGTTGTTGACCCATGATGTCTATTTGAAAGCTAAACTATAAGGAAAATAATATAATTTGGCTTGATTGTATGAAAGTGCTATGCTATGGTCTGCCTATGAGAGTTAATTATGAACTGAGCACATTAATGATAAGATATACCATTAAGTCAAAATGTCTTTATCATATTAGGCATATTAAGATACTTTTATCATAAAGGCTACATGTATCATAATCTGTAATTCACATATCTTTTTTTTTTTTTTTTTTTTTTTTGAGACAGAGTCTTCCTCTTGTTGCCCAGGCTGGAGTGCAGTGGCACGATCTCGGCTCACTGCAATCTCCGCCTTCCCAATTTCAAATGATTCTTCTGCCTCAGCTTCCCAAATAGCTGGGATTACAGGCACCCGCCACCATGCCTGACCCACCACTGCACCCGGCCCACGTATCTTATTTTTTTTTTTAAATAAATTCACTTTCAGCATTAAGGAATAATTGTATTAACAGCTAACCATTTAACATATATTTACTACTCGCCAAATACCTTTGGACATTATTCCATTTAATTATTTCATTAACCTTAAATGGGAGATAGTATTATCCCCAACATTAATAGGAGAAAATTGACCATTGAAGAAGATAACTGACTTACTTAACATTACAAAACTATTAAATGAAGACGGTAAATATAAAGCTCAGCTGACATCAAACCCTGAGATTTTTGTTATCTCTAGAGAAAGACAGAGAACAGAAGATTTTGAAACTAACACCATGTAATGTTAATCAGAATCAGAGTACAAGTTATCAGCCAAGCTGTCAAACCAAGGAGGCTATAAGGAATCTGCGTCTGACTTTTGGGGATCTAAGGCAGCAGTCCCCAGCCTTTTTGGCAGCAGGGACTGGTTTTGTGGAAGACAATTTTTCCATAGACGAAAGACAGAGGGGATGGTTTCAGGATGTAACTTTTCCACATAAGATCATCAGGCAGAGCCGGGTGCGGTGGTTCACGCCTATAATCCCAGAACTTTGGGAGGCCGAGGCGGGTGGATCATGAGGTCAGGAGTTCAAGACCAGCCTGGCCAAAATAGTGAAACCCCGTCTCTACTATAAATATAAAAATTCAGCCAGGTGTGGTGATGGGCACCTGTAATCCCAGCTATTTGGGAGGCTGAGGCAGGAGAATCACATGAACCTGGGAGGCGAAGATTGCAGTGAGCCAAGATTGCACCCCTGCACTCCAGCCCAGCAACAGTGTGAGACTCCATTTGAAAAAAAAAAAAGACCATCAGGCCTTAGAGTCTCTTAAAATGCATGCAATCTAGATCCCTCTCGTGAGTAGTTCACAATAGGGTTTGCACTCCTATGAGACTCTAATGCCTCTACTGATCTGACAGGAGGCAGAGCTCAGGCATTAATGCTTGCTCACCAGCCACTCACCTCCTGCTGTGCGGCAGGGTTCCTAACAGGCCATGGACCAGTCTGGTTCATAGCCCGGGGGTTGGGAACCCCTGATCTAAGAGACTGAGCTATAGTCATCAACACCGAAGATAAGATTCAAAACCAGTCCCTGGTGCCAGGGTTGGGGCCCATACCATATAATTGAAGGGAATCAGGTTTCCTGTAGAGGGAAGCCTGCCTTTGGACTTGAATATCTGATACACGTCATCTCCACCACCTCTTACTCATGGATTAACCTCACCTTACCCATGTCTTCACTCTCTGAGGCATTTGCAATGTTGCAATTGCAATATTGCCTGATTTTATGTCTGTGTTCTAGAGAACCTTTGAAGGAGGTGTCCAACAAGCTCTAAGAATATGTGGTTTTCGTTTTCTTTTTTCTGTCTTCTTTTCAAGGAACAAAGTTGGTTTGTTTTAAGGTTTTGGTTGGTGATCTCCAAGTTTGTTTATAAATTAATAAAAAACATACCACTTTGGAAAGTGACTGACACATATCTCAGTGTGTGTTGACTTTTATACATTTGTAAATTATATTCATGTATTATTATATTACTATATTAAGTATATTTAAAATATATGCAAATATTGGAAAATTTAAATAAATTAATAATAATGATTTGTGCTGTTGGAGAATCAAGTGCCACCAGATCTCTTCCAAATACATCTAAGTTTTCCTTTATTTGCTTCCACAGCCCTTAGTTCATGTCTAAATTGTAATGCTAACCATATGATTGAGTATGTAGCTGTCTGCCTCCTCAGTGGGAAAGAAAGCCACTTAAGCACAGAAAGTTTATGGTTTAAAGTTGATGGTTTAATCATTTCATTAATTTAACAAATAATGAGTATCTAGAGACTAACGAAATGTAGGTATCAAGACTCAGTCTCTGCCTTCAGACTTAACATCAAGTGATGGATGAACAGGTTATAAACAAGCAACAGTCACTGATTGGCCTATGCCGAAGGCCAGGAGTAGGATAAAGGCGCTTAGAAGGACACCAGTCCTGCAAGAAAGGAGGGAGTGGGAGAAAAGGGTTAAAGAAAGACACATGTTGATACAGAACAGCCCCTGCTACGTAGTAGATCCTCAACAAAGATATGTGGTCGTTAAATGCTGATACTAATATTTTTTTAGATTGATAGGATTGAGAAAAATCATACCTCTCTTTACTGCCCACTTTCTGAACCAACTGAAAAACAGAGAAAAGAATGAGGCCAGTGAAGCTCAGTCAGTTTTTTGTTTGTTTGTTTGCAAATGGAGCTGTTAAAGAATACATCCTAGGTGTGCCGCAGTGGTGAACTCCTAATGTTATATTCTGGACAAGGATCCATCCACTCACCCCACAGGCAGCACTGGGAAATCATGGGTCTCCAAAGGGAAGATTGCATCTTAAACGCTCAGCATGAAGGATCAATGCAAAAAGTATCCTCTCTGCAGACATGAAGTCAGGTCCCTAAAGAGGGAGGAGGAGTCACACATGCAGGTCTGCTTTCTTACACCAGCTCACAGATGAGGTGCATGAATCCACTTTTACTGGGAAGAAATAAGTAGAAATTGTAGAGAGAGTCCAGAAATGTTACTATAATGGAAGAAACCATCTCAGAGAAGGAGTGTTTCTTATATAAAATGCAGATTTCCACACATTTTCAATGGCCAACATGCTTTCAAAGTCCGTGGGCACAGATCATTCTATTCCTCTATATACAGACTTCTGATATTCTCTATTCAATTTTGCTATTTTCCTCCAAATTTACATTGTATCATCTATTATTCTTTTCATAATTCCTACCGTCATTCACTTTCTAGCTCTTCATCAGGAATTTATGATCAAGGTAAAGAAATTTAGGAACATTCATGGAATATAACTTCAGTGTTCTTACTTGATAATAACTAGTTTGCAATAAGAACAAATACACTTAAGTTTTATAACTGCATGCTATCTTCTCTTTGATCACATCAGATATATAAAATTTCAGATGAACGTAAAAGGAAATAAATTGGGAAGAATATTAATTTTACCAAAATATAGGCACAGATACCTTTAAACAGTAATATATCTTACTCAGTGTAAACTAGAGATGAAAATTAGGACAGAATTACACTTCTCTGCAGGAACTCTTAATGATAGATGTCAGTATAGCAAGGACTTCAAAGTTCAGTAGAAACTATTTCAATCCAGAATTCTGTGCTAAATGAAATGAATTATTAACCAATTTGAGAGCAGAATAGATAAATTTTCAGACATCAAAAGTCTCAGACAATCTGCTTCCCAACCTTCCTTTCTGAATAATTATTAAAGGTGCACTCCATCAAAGCAAGGGAGTAAATGAAAGCACATGAGTGAAGGTCCAGGGAAAAATCAGCCCGGCTCAGGAGAGCAATGACACCCACTCAAGGCCACGGCTGCGGGAGCCTCAACCAGCAGATGGGACCAGGAGGAGGAAGAACCCACATCACAAAAAAGGAGGTTATGTACAACGCTCATGATTGCTACAAGTTTGGCAGTAGCTTGAGGATGTGATCGAGGTAAAGAATGTAAGATGTGAAAAGGAAGACAATTTGAAAAACAAGGGGGGTAGAGGTTAGTCACACAAGAAAGTCATGATCCAACCGTGACAGAAAGTGTTTCTATCAGAGAATGAAAGCAAGTACATTTCAAGAAAAACAATGTAATCGATTCCATATGGTAGATTAAATTAATAAAAGTCAGGAGACAACTGAGAATGTCAAAGACATATTTCACACAATTTCTTCTTGCAACAAAGAGAAAAAAAATGGAATTCAGAAATTCCAACAATAAAAACTGGATGGGAAAGCCATAATGTCAAGATGAAGTAATTCAAATATTTGGAGGGATATTTTTTAAAGTAGATTCCATTTGGAACTGGTAACAGAAACTCTGAGTAGCACAGGGGTTATGAAATCAGTATCTGTCTATGAAAAGAAGCATAATTATAAAAACGTGAACACTGTTTGTTGCATTTTTATTTTTTAAATCTAGCTGGTCAAATCACAGGAGACACCAGTATGGTTTCCAAATGGGATGGAATGGAATCAGCTTTGATCATGTAAAAGTGCAGGTAAACTGGAAGAGGGCTGGAGACAGGAGTGGTGAGCGCTGTGGGCACAGGTGGAGGATGGAGCACCTGGAGCCGCTGCGGCACAGTGCACTCAGTTGAAGAGCACAAGAGTCAAGATATACGCTCTCAAATTTTGAAACAAGAAATATTTAAGTAGACTGTGTGAAGTTGCCAAGTTGACAGCAGAAGAAGCTGAAAGAGGTGGTAGAACTACGTAGGAGAAAGGAGGAGAGCGCTGCAGGATGAAAACCTGTGTGAACAAACCGGATACATAATGTCTAGAGTTAATACACTGAGACATAGCAATGTGAGATAATTAAAGGTAAGTGGTAAGTATGAAAAGGAAGATCTACCTAAGTAACCTCAGACACTTCGAGGTAAAGGCGTAGTGGGGAAAGAAGGAGACAGCAGGAGACGTTATTACAAGCCTTTTTGATTGATTTCCTCTTTACCATGCACAAGTTCTTTTTTTGGAGACGGGGTCTCACTCTGTCACCCAGGCTGGAGTGCAGTGGCGCAATCTCAGCTCACTGCAACCTCCATCTCTCGAGTTTAAGCGATTCTCCTGCTGCAGCCCCCCAAGTAGCTGGGATTACAGGCACACACCACCACACATGGCTAATTTTTGTATATTTAGTAGAGACAGGGTTTCACCATGTTTGCCAGGATGGTGACCTCATGATCCACCTGCCTCGGCCTCCCTGAGTGGGATTACAGGTGTGAGCCACCGTGCCAAGCAAATGATTGTTTTTAATGTATTTCCTGTGATTCTGATATGCACACATCACACTTTCATTCTCTGCCCTAAGAATCACTGCCCAAGAAGTCTATACTTGATGGAGTTGCAATACCTGTTTCTTTTTTTTTTTTTTTTTTGGGGGCTTGGGGGGGTTGACAGTTATGTGATTTCTTTTTTTTTATTATTGTACTTTAGGTTCTGGGGTACATGTGCAGATCATGCAGGGTTGTTCCATAGGTACACACATGGCAAGATGGTTTGCTGCCTACGTACCCACATCATCTATATCTGGCATGTCTCCTCAAGTTATCCGTCCCCACCTTCCCTAACCCCCAACTGTCCCTCCCCAGCCCCACCCCAACTGACCCCATTGTGTGATGCTCCCCTCCCTGTGTCCATGTGTTCTCATTGTTCAACACCTGCCTATGAGTGAGAACATGCAGTGTTTGATTTTCTATTCTTGTGTCAATTTGCTGAGAATGATGGTTTCCAGATTCATGCATGTCCCTACAAAGGACACAAACTCATCATTTTTTATGGCTGTGTAGTATTCCATGGTGTATATGTGCCACATTTTCTTTGTCCAGTCTATCATTGATGGGCATTTGAGTTGGTTCCAGGTCTTTGCTACTGTAAACAGTGCCAAAATGAACATAGGTGTGTATGTGCATGCATCTTTATAATAGAATGATTTATAATCCTTTGGGTATATACCCAGTAATGGGATTACTGGGTCAAACGGAATTTCTATTTCTAGATCCTTGAGGAATCACCACACTGCATTCCACAATGGTTGAACTAATTTACACTCCCACCAACAGTGTAAAAGTGTTCCTATTTCTCCACATCCTCTCCAGCATCTGTTGTCTCCAGATTTTTTAATGATCACCATTCTAACTGGCATGAGATGATATCTCAATGTGGTTTTGATTTGCATTTCTCTAATGACCAGTGATGGTGAGCATTTTTTGATGTTTATTGGCCTCATATATGTCTTCTTTTGAGAAGTGTCTGTTCAAATCCTTTGCCCACTTTTAAATAGGGTTTTTTTGTTTTGTTTTTCTTTTTTTTTTTTTTGTTTTTTTGTAAATCTGTTTTAGTTCTTTGTAGATTCTGGATATTAGCCCTTTGTCAGATGGGTAGATTGCAAAATTTTTTTCCCTTTCTGTTGTTTGCTGGTTCACTCTAATGATTGTTTCTTTTGCTGTACAGAAGCTCTGGAGTTTAATTAGATCCTGTTTGTCTATTTTGGCTTTCGTTCCCGTTGTTTTTGGTGTTTTAGTCATGAAGTCCTTGACTATGCCTATGTCCTGAATGGTTTTGCCTAGGTTTTCTTCTAGGGTTTTTATACTATTAGGTCTTATGTTTAAATCTTTAATCCATTTGGAGTTAATTTTAGTGTAAGGTGTCAGGAAGGGGTCCAGTTTCTGCTTTCTGCACATGGCTAGCCAGTTTTCCCAACGCCATTTATTAAACGGAATTCTTTCCCCATTGCTTGTTTTTGCTGGGTTTGTCAAAGATCAGATAGTTGTACATGTGTGGTGTTCCTTCCAAGGCCTCTGTTCTGTTCCATTGGTCTCTGTCTGTTTTGGTACCAGTACCATGCTGTTTTGATTACTGTAGCCTTGCAGCATAGTCTGAAGTCAGATAGCATGATGCTATCTGTTCTGTGGGTTGTAGGGGGCTTGGACAAAGCACAGTATCCCAATTGAAGTCCCAGAGGGTGAGAGCCCCCAGTCCTCCAGTCAGTTGCATGCACCTCCTGGGTGGGGCAACTGCCCTGCCTGCCTCAACTTATCCTCTTTCGTTTATACCCACTGTCCAACCAGACCCACAAAATGAACCTGGTGCCTCATTTGGAATTGTGGAGGCCACTCGGCTTCTGTGTCTCTCCTGATGGGAACTGCATTCCAGAGCTGCCTCTATTCAGCCATCTTGGAAACCAGTATCTGTTTCTTACAAATTATTTGAGGTCATGTGTTCATGGAAAAATACTTTTAGAATATTATGACCCAATTCAGTGATTGCCAGTATATAACTCGTAACACTATGAAATTTTAGGTAGTATTCTATTTTCTCTTCTGAAATCTGAGTTTTCTTTTTCTTTTAGCCTTTCTTATACCTCATTTCTCCAGCATCTCAATGATTCTTTATTTATTACATGTGAATTTTCCCCTTCTATCTTCTCTTAGAACACTAAGTTCGATTTTTATAAGTATTGACTTCTAATTCCCCCAAAGGTACCAGGAAAAAAATACATTTAGTAGTCTAATAACTGAATGTTTAATTGATACAACAATTTTACAGGGGATATAAATTATATTTGTTAAAATGTGTTCATTGGGTGATTCCTACTGATAAATAGTCAAAGAATGTGAGTGAGAATCATCAAAATAATTACAATCCAGATGAAAACTCTTAGTTTTCAGTTGAGTACAAAAGCATTTGATTACCTCATTTTGCTTATGTGAAAGGTCTATGGCCATCTGTTTTGAGGACTGTAACTTTAATTAAACAGGCAAATAATTGACATAGTATTTCTAAAAGCTTTTAAAGTTTATTACTTACAAAATAATTTAATTTGCATTCACATTTAATTTGTCCCCAAAACAGTACTTTTATTACTGTTATACTGACCTCTTCTGGATACTTCCTATAATGTCATCCAGTTACTATGTTAGCTCAAGTTTTTTAAGGTTACCGTACAGTATGGAATTAACATCATTTTTTTAAAAAACTAATAAGGCTGATGTAACTATTCAGTTTACTTCCTTGAAGGCTCATTCTATGGTAGGAATTGAACAAAAAGTTTATGATCTAGTAGAGAGGACAGTATAAACAAGTAATGACAAAAATACAAGTCACTACATTTAAGTTTAAAAGTACATATAGATCTAATATTTGCCTTATATATTTGGGTGCTTGGGTCTTGGGTGCATATATCTTTATAATTGCTATATTTTATTGCTGAAAATTTTCCTTTATCATCATATAATGATCTTTTTTGTCTTTTTTAATAGTTTTTGACTCAATGTTTATTTTTTCTGATGCAAGTATAACTACCCCTGCTTGCTTATGGTTTCCATTTGCAGGGAATATCTTTTTCCATCTCTTTGCTTGCAGTATGTGTATCCTTAAAGGTGCAGTAAGTCTCCTGTAGGCAGCATACAGTTGGGTCTTTTTATCCTTGCAGCCACACCATACCTTTTAGTTGGGGTGTTTAACCTATTTACATGGAAAGTTATTGTTGACAGGTAAGGACTTATTCCTGCTATTTCACTAATGTTTCCTGTCTGTTTTGTAGATTCTTTGTTCTTGCCTTCCTCTCGTGTTGTTTACCTTTGTGGTTTAGTGGTTTTCTGTGGTGCCACTACTGGGTATATACCCAAAGGAAACGAAATCCATATGTCAAAGAAATATCTGCATCCCCATGCTTATTTTAGCACTATTCACAATAGCCAAGATATAGAATCAGCCTAAATATCTAACAATGGATGAATGAATAAAGAAAATGTGGTATCTATGCATGATGTAATACTATTCAGCCTTTAAAAAGAATAAAATCCTGTCATTTTTAGAACATGGATGAACCTGAAGGATATCATGTTAAGTAAAATAAGCAAGCATGAAAAGACAAATACTGCATGTTCTCACTCATATGCAGAATCTTAAAAGTTGATCTCCGGTTGGGCATGGTGGCTCACACCTATAATCCTAGCACTTTGGGAGGCCAAGGTGAGTGGATCACAAGGTCAGAAGTTCAAGACCAGCCTGACCAACATGGTGAAACCCTGTCTCTACTAAAAATACAAAATTAGCCAGGCATGGTGGTGCACGCCTGTAATCCCAGCTACTCAGGAGGTGGAGGTTGCAGTGAGCTGAGATTGCGCCATTGCACTCCAGCCTGGGTGATAGAGCAAGACTCCATCTCAAAAAAAAAAGTTGATGTCCTAGAAGTTGAGAGTAGAAAATAATTACCAGAAAATGGGGAGGGGGAGATAAGGGAAGGGGAAGAAAGGGATGAGCTTGATCAATCGGTAAAAAAGTTAGAATTAGAAAGGACAAATAAGGCTTGGTGTCCTATGCACAGTAGGAGGACTATAGTCAACAAAAAGGTATTGTATATCTCAAAATAGCTAGAAGAGGGATTTTGTGTGTTCCCACCATAAAGAAATTATAAATGTTTGAGATGGTGGATATGCTAATTATCCATATTTGATCATTACCTAATGTATACATGTATTGAAACATAACACTGTACCCAGTAAATATATACAATTATTATGTGTCTATTTTTTTAAGTATAGACAGCTGATAGTGGCCTGTGAGCAGACTTTTTTTTTTGAGACGGAGTCTTGCTCTGTCTCTCAGGCTGGAGTGCAATGGCATGATCTCAGCCCACTGCAACCTCCATCTCCGAGGTTCAAGCAATTCTCCTGCCTCAGCCTTCCAAGTAGCTGGGATTACAGGTGTCTACCACCATGCCCAGCTAATTTTTTTTTTTTTTTTTTTTTTTTTTTTTGTATTTTTAGTTGAGATGGGGTTTCACCATGTTGGCCAGGCTGGTTTTGAACTCCTGACCTCAAGTGATCCTCCTGCTGCAGCCTCCCAAAGTGATAGGATCATAGGCATGAGCCACTGCACCTGGCCTGTGAGCATACTTTTAAAAGTTAAATTATAGTTTACCGGTAGAAAGAGATGGGCGGTAACCCTGGTCAGAGATAGCTAAGCACCCAAGGGCATTGTCACTTTTGTGATTCTGAACTCCCCAGGACAAAGCTCAGAAGAGACGAACAGAGCGTAACCCTGAAGGTTGTGTGCCAGGTCAGGAACTTGATCCTGCATCCTGGAGGCTCACTGAAGGGCTTGAGGCCAAGGAGCAATATGGACAGAAGTACCTGTTCTCGTCATTCCTCTGTCAGTCCCCAGGTGTGTAGGATGGGGCCTGGCAGTTCCTGGAAGCAGACGAAGCAGGTACTGGGCTATAGCAACAGGCAAAGCCAGAGTAGGTGTCCCCAAGTCAGGCAGGGACAAGTAGGGAGGGCAGGCAGAGCAGGAGGTCCTGCAGAGGGAATCCACTAAAGGTAGTGACTGGCAGACTAGTGAGTGAGGGAGAGCCACAAGTCTGTCTTCTGTGACCTTCTGGGGGATGGCATCATAAATGGAGGAAGGAAAAATGGACAAAAGAGCAATGGGTGGTGTATTGGGGGAATTGTGGGAAGAAAGTGGGTGTTGTATTAAAGGAAAGGCTGAGCGGTTTTGGGGGATTTAGTCACAGTCATCCACGACTGCAGTTAGTTTATGAAGTCATGAGAACTATTAAAATGAGACTACTATACGTATATTTATCAACTTCAGCTGGGCCCTGGACATGGCCTAATACATTTCACTAGTCAAGTGACAACCCAGATCATTAAGTTTTCTGTTCTTTTCAAATGTTGAACTTTCTCATTCCCCTATTTCCACATTCTCCCTCTACATATAACCATACCTCCTACTTCATCTCACAAATAGAAATGTTTTCTCCAAAACCGACACTACTGAAATTCCCTGTTTTCACTTGTTCTGAAAGTGATTCCCTGCAACCCAACCACTTAAGCCAGCAACAGGGTTTTCCATGCCCAGGCTGTGAAGGAAGGGCTTGATGACAGGACGTCAGGAGGAAAGGTCAGCGCTAACTGATAACTGTAGTAGCCAAGAATTGAAGCAGAGGGAGAATGAGGGGGAAGCCTGGAAAGGTCCTCATAGGTTCGTTCATAGGGTCATAGTTGGAAGTGTGTTTGTAGTGGGGCATCCAAGTACCAAATGGGTACGTTAGGCCAAAGGACTTCCAAAGTCACTTCCACCCATAGGCTTACTAGTCTTGTATCCTGGAACAAATTATTTTACACCCAAATGAGTATTAGACCAGATTTCCTTTAAGGTCTCTTGGAGCTTTAAGATGTTATGATTTCTTTGAGAACATTTCAAAATATGTGGATATGAGTTACAAACTTAAGCTGCCTCCATTACCAAATGAAGGTCTTGCTTTACTAATTTCAACTAACTGATAAAATCGAAGGCTTCTTTATGTCATTCTTCTGCAGTACTAAACATAGGTTTTGATAGGATTAAATGAATCTGTAACTGTGAGTGGAGATCAGACACATCACTTGACTAATATTTTTACAAAGCAGTTCCCAAAACATTGAAAAGATCATTGCCACAAAACCAGTTTACTGATTGATGAAAAGGTCTCTCAATATGTAACCTTTAAATGCATGACATTTCAATCAGAATACTGAGTTAGGAGTTTCAGACTTTGACTTTTCAGACACACACTGATATAAAAATACATTTCTTATCATTATTGTTTAATATATTAGATATTTTTGTTTAAAATTGATAGTTGTCTTATAATTTTATGTCTAACTGAGTTCCCATAATAGAAACACTAATGTGCAGAGAATTCATGAAAGGCTTTTAAATGTCTTACAAATGTAAGTTTATTTGAAGCTGTATCAGCTTTTAATTTAAGGCCTGCAGCTGTTGGTATGATAGAAGCATCAGATTTCAGAAGAAGTTATGGTAGAGTATGAATAAGCAGAATGAAGAGAAAAAGTCTCCCAACAAAACAATGTAAAAATGAAGCATATGCATTGTTATTGCATGGCTCTTCTTTTTCCTCAATTTTTATTTCAGGTTCAAGGGATACATGTGCAGGTTTGTTACATGGATAAATTGCGTGTCACCAGGATTTGGTGGACAAATAATTTCATCACCTAGGTAGTAAGCGTAGTACCCGATAGGTCGTTTTCTGACTGCCACCTTATTCCCTCCCTCCTTCCTCAAGTAGGCCCCAGTATCTGTTGTTCCCAGGTGTACTAAGACACTGTTTCTTACAGTCAAGATTTAGTAGTAAAATGCAAATATGAGGTATATAATTTAGTAAGTTTTAGTTCATGCTGCAAACCAGGCCACATAAAAATAATGCAAAATAAAATATTAAGATTATTCATAAGTTTGATATTTATTCAATTGTCTTTACACTTTATAAAATGGAATGACCTACTCTTAAATAATGATAAAAACAATTTAAGATCACATTGTTACATTCACATAATTTGTTAAATATAATAGAAATCTTAGTTTACTAGAAAAGTACTGGCATAATTTTAACATGCAGAGTTTACCTTCTATTACAGTGATCACTGTTTAAGATTTTCTCCTCAAATGTTAACATTTTTCACTAAAGAGGATTATGGAAAGTGATTTTTAAAGAGTGACTGTTAATATGGTAATATGCCGTTCATTTGGATGAGACTAGTATACACGTAATAGTCATAAGGTCTAACTGTTGCATGTTAATTTGAAGAGATTTTTCATAAAGTTTTACCAACATTCGTTTCTACTGGAAACTAGTCTCAGAAGTTTTTTTGCTATTTGTTTGAGGTCAAGTTTTTTTAGAAAGTTATGACGATATGAGACTATCATGCTTTCGGGTTTAAACGTTGGAATGTTGGTTTTGTAAGAAGAATGGTTTGGTTTCTTTGTTTTGGTTTGGTTTTTGGTTTTGGTTTATTTTTGGCATGCGAAGAGCTGTGTCCCAGAATTGGTGCCCAAAGAATTTTAAGTGTGGCATGAACTGTTTATGTCACCGAGTAAAATTAGACCTGCCTGTTGCTAATGTGAGGGGATGAAACATGAGACAGGGCTAAACACGTGAGAGCCCCTTCTCCAGGGACGGTTGCTGAAGCTTCTGCCTTCACTCTCATTCTGTAAGTCACGGAAAAGTTGGAAGCATTCTGTCTCCAGTAGAGCTCAGGCTGGTTGTAGTGCATTCGTCGGCGTGCTTTTCTTAATAGCTAAGGTAAGTGCTCAGTTTTTACTTGGATTTTCTATCATTACAAAGTACAACCTAAAAACAAACACTTAGGAGGTTTCTTAATATTCTTTCTTCTTTGGTGGCATAATAGTTAATATATTTAAAATAATGTTGAATAAATCGTATATGTCAATGATATATCAAATGTCAATAAAATTCTCATTTCAACTAAGTTATTCTGACTACTAGTATGTATTTTTAGCTTAATCCTGTATTTCTAATCTTTTTAATGTGTAGAATGTGAAAGATAGCATTTCTATATTATTGGGAATTGAATTTGTATCCTGTAGCTAATCTAGACAAAGTATCATCTTTAAGATCACCTACTTCTAATTCTGCTCTTAAACTTTAGTGGTACAATTACATTTGCTTTAGATTTCCTTGATAGTTTTGTTATAGACACTAAGAAATAGACTAAAATAATGACAACAAAAGTTCAGTGACTTAATAAGTTGGAAATAAACAAAACAGGAGCAAAATAGCAACCTGGCTCCCTGACTATTTTTGGAGTGAAAAGGAGAAGATTGTTTCTTCCCCCAAATCTGGAAAATGTAAAGTGCTGCTCAAAATATGAATGAAAAAATAAACATAAGTAGGGTAAAATACACATGTGCTAATGCTTCGGCTTACTGAAGTTATGGGTTCTCCCTTCCCTTCCCTTCTTCCCTCCCCTTCCCCTTTCCTTCCTTCTTCTTTTCTTGCTTTCTCTTTCTTTCATCTTTCTCTCTTTCTTTCTTCCTTTTTCTTTCTTTCTTTCCTTTCTTTCTTTCTTTCAAAGGAATTTTGCTCTTCTTTCCCAGACTGGGGTGCAATGGTGCGATCTTGGCTCACTGCAATCCGCCTCCCCGGTTCAAGCGATTCTCCTGCCTCAGCCTCCTGAGTAGCTGGGATTATAGGCATGCACCACCACGCCTGGATAATTTTGTATTTTTAGTTGAGACAGGGTTTCTCCATGTTGGTCAGGCTGGTCTCAAACTCCTGACCTCAGGTGATCTGGCCACCTCGGCCTCCCAACGTGCTGGGATTACAGGCGTGAGCCACTGCACCCGGCCTATGGGTTGTTTCTTTGTGTTTTCTAAATTAATATGTGACAAGTAGCAAACAGAAAGGAAGGCTTACAAAAAAGTAATAAGGGAAAATAAAACTCAGCTGGCTGAAAGGTTTGCCAGCAGGATGGAGTAACTACCCGTACAAAATGAACCACAGAATACACCATTTATTTTTTGCTAATTTTCTTGCAAAAATTTTGTAGGTATAAAGAGGCACCTTTGTAGAATTTTAAAAGTAATGGTACAAGTTGAAGTTCGTTTTATAGGTTCTAGGATTCATTTCGGGTTGTCATTCAAAGGCAAATGAAAAGTAATGTTAGCTGGGCGTGGTGGCACGAGCCTGTGGTCCCAGCTACTCAGGAGGCTGACGCAGGAGAATCGCTTGAACCCAGAAGACAGAGTTTGCAGTGAATGGAGATTGTGTCACTGTACTCCAGCCTGGCAACAAAGTGATACTCGGCCAAAAAAAAAAAAAAAAAAAAAAAAGAAGCCGGGCTCAGTGGCTCATGTCTGTAATCCCAGCAATTTGGGAGGCAAGGTGGGCAGATCACAAGGTCAGAGGATTGAGACCATCCCGGCTAACAGGGCGAAACCCCGTCTCTACTAAAAATACAAAAAATTAGCCGGGCATGGTGACACGTGTCTGTAGTCCTAGCTTCTTGGAAGGCTGAGTCAGGAGAATCACTTGAACCCGGGAGGCGCAGGTTGCAGTGAGCCAAGATTGCACCACTGCACTCCAGCCTGGCAATAGAGGGAGACTTCATCTCAAAAAAAAAAAAAAAGAAAAGTCGTGTTTCAATGTAGTTAGATATAGCATTGCAAATACTAACAAATGCAAGTATCCAAAAGATATCAGCTAAGCTTGCAGTTAAAATGCTGAAAATAAAATTGTTCCATACTGTCCTTTAAAAAATGTACTTGCTAGTCATTCAACTAAGTTGTTATTAAATTGCATCAAAAATTAAATAATAATTGTAAATTATTATAATCACAAGCTAAGTCATTATTAAATTGCATTAAAAATAATTAATAATTATAAATTATAGTGGGTGTCCAATGTGTTCAGTGTTGCATAATTTATAGGGCCTGAGGATCTCCCTCCACTCCCTAATCCGTGGCTCATCACAACCCTTCTGTCTTCTCAGCTGAGGCACCAGGGCTGTGGTTTCCCAGTGGGAAGGGAGAAACTACTGCATCCTGAGGATCACTCTGCCACTGTTCTGTTCCCTCAGAACCCGCCTTGACCCTCATGACACCTTCCTTTCTCCCCCTCCCTCCTCCTCTTCTCTCTGTCTCGACAGCATCTGACTCGCTTTATTCTCCAAACCTACTGCAGGGCCAGATAGCTCTACCACGTTCTCATGCGGATTGCAGGATCCATCACTTGCAACTTTGGCCATTGTCGGATTCCAGCTTCATTTTTAATTTTATATGTTATGCTGTAGATAGTTTTATGGGAACATTGGTACAGGAGTATTTAGTAATTTGTGGATTGGTAAAGGTCTCAGGACTTTTCTCAGAATCTGTGACAATCTCAGTGTCTACTCGACTTCAGTATGACTGGTGTGTAGGACCACCGAGAAATGTGGACGAAGGAGGGTTCCCTGTGCCCGAAGGCATTTGTGCTTCATCCTAAGCACCAGTGAAACCTTTGAATCTTTAGAAAAGGAGAGCAGTGAAGTCGAATGTGTGCTGTGGAAGGAGCACTCCAGTTGCCATGGAGAATGGATTAGAGGCAGTAGAGAAGGCAGTGAAGGGTACCTTAAAACCTAGCTTCGCCTTCGTGACTTGTTTAACTCTGTTTTGAAAATGCTCAATTAGTTTTACTTGAGAAACATTTCTGAAAAGTCTAACATCAATGAAGAGAGGCTATGATTCAGAGTTTAGGCTATGGAGCCAGACTGCCATTTAACCTTGTATGAATTACTGAATTTCTGTATGCTTCAGTTTCTTCATTTGTAAGGTGGGAGGAGTTGCACTGTAGCATCTACCATTTTAGCAAGTATCAAATTCAGTTCATATAAGGTAATGAGAAGGTTTCTCACTTCTTAGTAAACAGTAGCTTCCATCGTCATTATCATTCAATGCACCCTCTTATCCAGACCCCCACTGAGGGCAAGTCAGGAAGACCTCAGGAAAATGGCAGTAACGGGTCAGGATCTTGAACCTGCTTGTCACAGCCCCCTAAGAAGGCACCAGAAAGGAGCCCTAAGCAGGCAGGAGACTCCAGGCTGAGGCTATTTCTGCTGTTTCTGTGGAGAACGTTCTCTACACTCAGCCATGGCTGCTCAGAAGTGGCGTGTGCATTCTAGGATGCTAATAGCCCCCCTGGCACTCCCGGTGGCTGCCTGCCTATCCCTACTGGTGACGTTTATGAAAGAAAGAAAGGCAAGTGACTGTACTTTTACCATGAAAATCTTCCTTTCATTCAACATTTTAGCTCTTAATGAAAACTGTATATAAAATATTCTCTTTATTTATTTATTGCTATTATTATTATTATTATTTTTGGAGACAGAGTCTGTCTCTGTCGCACAAGCTGGAGTGCAGTGGCACAGTCTCGGCTCACTGCAACCTCTACCTCCCGGGTTCAAGCAATTCTCCCCGTCTCAGCCTCCCAAGTACCTGGGATTACAGGGATTACAGGTGTGTGCCACTATGTCCAGCTAATTTTTATATTTTTAGTAGAGACGGGGTTTCACCACGTTGGCCAAGCTGGTCCCAAATTCCTGACCTCAAGTGATCCGCCTGCCTCAGCCCCACAAAGTGCTAGGATTATAGGTGTAAGCCACCACGCCCAGCCTATATAAAATATTCTAAAATGTTAATCTTGGTGAAACAATGCGAGTGTGTTGTCTCCATACTGGAATGTATTTGAATGTGTGTATTTTGGCAACATTTGAAGTCACTTTAAATCGTCTCATTCCTATCCCAAAGCGAAGGTGATAATCAGGGTGGAAGTGAATAATAGCCCTGAAGCCAGCGGAAATGTTTTAAATGAACTGTCAGGCCATAGGAAAAATACATATATACAACGTTTGATAAGAAACTTAATTAAGTGTACCTTAAGAATTCCTTTTTGCATTTAGAGACTTGCAACTAAAAAGAAGCTCAGTGTAGCTAATATATTTAAATAACTTCCTTTTCTTAAAATTTTCACTTAATATTATTTGAATGTTTTTCAGAGTTAGAATTTAGTTATATGCAATTTTTAGGGACTAGGCAAATTGAAGGTTTTTTTTTTCTTGAGGGGGGGCAGTTATAGTCGATTTGCTTGAAAATTGTAGGTTTACTGTAAAAATCAAAATACTTATAAAATATATTACAGGCTACTTTATTCTCTGTTTTGTTAAACACAGCCTTCATGTGTAATTTTAATTTAAGAATATTCTAAACTCTGTTCTTCTTTGTAAACAACATCAAGTTCAAGAATCATGTCTACACGGGACAAACGGTACTGTGGTATAGGCTGGTCCCCCTCACAGGGCTAGTTCATGAACTGGCTTCTGGATGACCAGTAAGGAGGTCTTTTTTATTCTCTGTCTCTTCTTGCTTCTCTAAGAAGTGCCCTTGGCCTCAGCCCACACCTTGCCTAGCTTCGTCTCCTAACCTAGCTGGCTTCCCTCATTGCCTGGGTCTTCCTCTTGAGAGCATTCCCTTAATAAATCACTTGAATGAGAATCTGCATATCAGGCTGCCTCCAGGGGACCTGATGTGTGTTAGCGTCAACCTAAATAACAAGCACGGAGAGGCTCCCAAAGAAAAGGTGTTCATTTGTGAATAGAGCATTGCAATGGGAATATGAGGATGATATAATTGTTCTGAAATGATTATCCTTGGCTATGAAGATCAATAACAAGAGTAACACCAGTATGAGACTGGACAGGCAAATGTCCTCACTGAAGTATTTAAGGTTGTGGTTCTTACAATCTTTTGTGATACTTTTTGTTATCAGCATACAAGCATAAAAATCTCTGTGGCCTTCCCTGGTTCTATTTGTCAGAGTTTTCTTAACATTAGTGACTCCATTTTGATTCTGACAACTTTAACACAGATAAAGTTGAATAGTTTCTGAGAAACCCATCAGTGTACCTGATCACTATTTTTCTCTTTTTTTGAGACTGAGTCTCTCTCTGTTGCCCAGGCTGGAGAGCAATGGCACAATCTCAGTTCACTGCAACCTCCACCTCCCAGGTTGAAGCGATTCTCCTGCCTCGGCCTCCTGAGTAGCTGGGACTACAGGCGCGTGCCACCATGCCCAGCTAATTTTTGTATTTTTAGTAGAGACAGGGTTTTACCATGTTGGCTGCTACGGTCTTGATGTCCTGACTTCGTGATCCGCCCGCCTCAGCCTCCCAAAGTGCTGGGATTACAGGTGTGAGACACTGCACCTGGCCCCTGATCACTTTTAAATCCCAATTTTTCCAACAGCAATTGCTTAAACAGTTTCCCTGGGAAACAGACTGCGAGCTGGAGATATGCGTGCCATGTATTAGAAACCACCTTGAGAAAAACCCCTATAGGAGAGCAAAGGTGGCAAAGTGGGCAGAAGGAGATGTCGAATAGCACTGTAGCTGCCACAGAGCTGGAGGCCTGCAGCGCTGTTCCCAAACCCAGGGAGGGGGCTGGGCTTTTGCCCAGTGCACTAATGAAACGTAGGAGTGTGTTTCTCACGGGGACACACAGCTATGGGTGAGGCAGCTCAGTGCAGTGTAAAGATTCTCATCATCAGCCATCACTCCCGCAACTGAAGGAATGAGTGTCTTGGTTCTGAAGGGTGACAGGGGTGACATAGCACCAGAGTCCACCCCTCGCATCATTCAGATCCTCTTGCTTGGTTTGCCTAATTTGGGAACAGCTCCCCCAAGGGTTTGATTGATCTCTTTCCTGGGGAACTGCTGAAGGAATATTAATGACAGGAACTAGAGCCTCCCCTTGTGCAGATGGTCTCGGGACTGCAGCTGATACTCACCCATCCTTTCTCCCCTCCCCGCCGCCTTCACCTACCCATTCAGCATTCTCTTCATTCTCATCTAACACCCTGGCTGGTCTGAGCAGCCTTGGGGTGACCCTGACATTCAACTCTGAGGAGTCTTAGCCCTAGTCACCAACTCCTAACCAGTCCCAATGCACCTGTGGTTCATGCATGGCTGAGCATTTGCTGTCAAAATGGCCAGAGGAATACCAGCAAATGCCTTGCTGGTCCACCCGGGTGACAAACATATTCTTCCCGGACAATTACTGTCAGAATGGTGCATCCTGTCCTCACCAGTGGTATCCGGTGTGAGGAGGTGAAGTGATTGCATAGCAGCTTGAAGATGACTGGGACTCATGTTGTGTCCCCCGGAAGAAGCACTCCCTGCTGGGAGCAGACTTCCAGATCCACAGAGCCCATGGTAATGGGGATGGGGAGGCACACACTTCCCAACTGGCAAACATGACCACTTCTATGCTCACCGTTGATTCCCAGAGGTATATATCCTATCCAGTGGGGGATGGAGCACCATCATGTTTATTGATTTCAGATGTACAGAACTGCATTCTGACGCATCCCCCATCCTCACAGAGGATCTCAAAGTGGGGGTCTCAACAGCAACTTTCAAAGATTGTTCTATCACCCTGTCAGGCCAGCAGTGGCTGGCAAATACACAAGGTAGCAAGAACAGGGGACCCCAGGGTCATACACCTAGCGCCCCTCCACTTTCACCATAAGGTGGGTCATGTGGCTTGTTGCCATGTCCTGTGGGGTTCCACATCCGTGGATCACACATTCTGTAAGTCCTTCAATAGTGATGCTGGCCAAGGTGGAAAAGAAAAACCCACCCCGGCTTATGTGTCAGTTCCCGTCAAGATGATGTAACCCCCTGGCCACCAAAAGGCCATTTGGTCTTGTTGAGGGATGCTACTATATCCAGGTTCAGCATTGGTGTCTGCTGTGGACCATTTAGACATTCAGCAGGGGGCAGTGGCTGGATCAGCCTCGCCAAGGGGAGGCCTAGCATGGCCTCCCTCCCTGCCACCATTCTGGGCTACTCTGTACATGAGCTCACTGTAGGAGACCTGGAGTGGATGGCAATAAGCCAGCTGTGTCAGCTGGGTGAGCCCCTCTCACTATGGTGCCCCTTCTCCAGTGGACAGTTTGGAGGCTGTTAATGTGGATAAAGATCTTTCCCCTTGGTGCCCAACAGGTCCATCTGCAAGCCTCTTAGACATCTCTGTCCTCCCTATTCCAAACTCTCCCCTTCCAGCCAAGCCATTCATCACCATCCATGAGACAGTTTATATTCTAACCTCAACCTCCGGTGATTTCTGTTTCCACAAGAATTAGATACACAGGGGCACTGCCTGCAGCTTTGTCTGTGAGAAGGTTTTCTCTCACCACAATCTTTCAGGGCCACCCCATTGCAATGTGGCAGCCGGCCTGTGGATTGTACCCACAGAGACCTGCCAAGTGTGGCCTCTTTCCTTCCCAGAAGGCTGGCCATAAGAGCTAACCCTGTGTGGCCAGAGCTGGGAGAGCTGTGTTAGTGGTGAGTGACCAGGACTCTGGGTCCCTCACACATGGAGCTTACATGTCCCCTCTACCTGCCCCCGTCCCTGGTGCCCCACTTCTGATTTACAGCGATTGCTGCTGGCTCCTGATTTTAGGCCTTGGTACATCTCACAGAGCTCAGGTCAAGATGAGAAATTCTGTGCATGGGGTTATGCTGTCCCATGGCTGGGTGCTGTGTCTCCACCGACACCTAGTAGCACTTAGAGAAGTATTTTACAAACAGCATATGGTTCTCTGCTGCAGATGGCACGAGACTGATTCCAAACTCCTGGAGGTCTGTGCTGTGATTCTTCCACCACAGCTTGCCATAATCCACCGCAGCTTGCCATAAATACCACATGACCTCCTTTCCATCACGGATGCATGTAACCCCATAGGGGCACCAGCCAGTCCATGCTGCAGTGTTTGCAGCCCTAATACAGAGCCCTGTTCTGGCCACACTAAAGCTTGCCATTCTGTAAATGGGTTAATTTTTCCAAGGCCAGAACCTGAAGTGGTCTAAGAGACATCATTTTTCCTTTAAAGTGGTGGTAGGTGCAAGATACAATCAGAGGTCATTGTTATTTTGGTGATTAGTGTGATTAAATAATATTCTGCTATCAAACTATTTTAAAAGAATAGAAATATAAAATATTTAAGTTTTTAATACGTGAGGGGAATCAATACTGAAAATAATTTTAGTATAATGGCTCTATTTAAAATATGTTTGTATGAGTATACGTCGAAAATACATGAACATTATATAGATCAATTATATAATAATTGTAGTAACTTGGTATTTGATGAATCTTAATTGATAATGTTATTAATATATAGCATTATAGAGTTCTTCTGATTTGATATGAGTAATGTCTGTAGTAATAATTTTCAGAACTTTGTCAAGATCTAATATATAATCTATAAATATATCATCTTTGAAATATTAAAATTATCTGGATTCCAGAAACCACAAATTTTATACACACTATGCAATAATAGCAAATAGAATGCCTTCTCTGTGCTAATTATTCTGGGAGCATTGTATTTTCCATTTGGAGCTTTGGGGATACATTTTAAGAAAACACAGGCCTCCAGACACATAGGCTACCTACATATATTGGGGGTGCATCACAACAATTACAAAGTTAACTGGATTGGTTATGAAAGTTATATGACCAGCCATAATAAAATGGATTTGTTTGAAATAATTATAGTAACTGAGGCCTGATAACCTTTATGAAACTTACAATTCTCATGACGTTAAATCCTTGTAATTGACCCACTATATTTACAATCCACCTGTTGTGAGAAAGACAGCAGGTACAGGAGTCAGATAAACCTTAAGAAGTCAGATTCACAATTGCAAGCCTCATTCACAGAAGAAAACTATTATATCACTCATGATATTAGGAAAACCTTTATGATGCTAATAAACGGCCCTGTGAAACCCTCATGTGTTAAAAAGTTTTTTGAATAATTGAAAACTACATTTGATGAAAATTTTCTGTTGATATAACCTTCAGAAAATACTATACAATTAAACATGCCACATGTTTGCAGGTATTTTCCGATACTTTCTGGATAACAGAACACAAAATCAACAACAAAAGCTTTAAAAAAATACATATATAGAGAGTCTACTAAAAATTACATATTAAATCAAGACAGAAATCGTCTTCATTTGACATTGAAATGACATCAGTTTGTATACTTTAAAAGCAGAGATCATAATAATTCCAGTTATATATTATGAGTCAAAATAATAGCATGCCTTTAATCTGCCACATTGTTCAGAAGTCTTATGTTCAGAAACTATGAATAAATCTTCTCTACCGTCTTCCCTGCAGCATTAGTAAGACCTCAGACTGGAGTAGAGTTGAAGAAGGGAATGCAAGTCTGAAGGAGGAAAGGAGGAAGAGACAGCAAGGAGAACTTTAGCCATCAAGGTACCGGGTGCAGGGGTCAGAAAGAAACAAGGCTCCATGGACCACTGCTTGGCCCAGGACCAGGTGTCAAAACCACGGAGTCCTGCTGCAGAGCGTTTCAGACGTATTCCACCAAGTGTTAGGAGATGCATCCTAGAACTGTGCTGACCAGCAGTCCCAAGCTGTGAGGAGAAGCCTGATAGGTCATTTGAGTTGATCAGCTGGCAGAGTTGATCACCATAAAATTTTCCTTGTAGAGCTAAATAAGGCTTATTTTTAATATTCAGCCTGGTTTATATGCTAGCAAAAGGGAAGTGCCTCAGCTAGTAGATTTGAAAAGCTAAAGTAGGAACAGTGCTTTCAGATACTAATCTTCCCCCCCAAATCCAACACATTCATCATATGAAGGTAGCATTTTGTGTGACCTCAAGCCCTAAAATACGCTACTCAAAGACAGTTGCTTATGGATTAAATTTTATGCTAGAAAGTAGAGTAGTGTACTTGGGCGTTGAGATGTAAAATGGGGGAAGTTTCAGCCTATGAATCATGACATATGCATCAGTCAAACTATTACAGAAGTAAAAGGATCTGGAAGTAATAATATGTAAATCTATCATTTTCCCCTTCATTCGATCCTTTTTTCAGCTGTTCATGGAGTTTCTATTGAAGTTGGTAGGGTCTTTATTAAGAACAGATATGAGAAGATGAAGTATGAGTAAAGATAGAATAATTTTTTAATTGTAATGCTATATCCTAGACATGGACATCTATTTGACTAATACATTGTAGAGGAGAATATACTTTATTCTGCCTGCCTTTCACAAATACATATAATGGAGCCTTTTCTGTGTGCCAGACACTACTTTAGGTGCCAGTTATATAATGAGCAAACAGACACCCTTCCTGTCTTCCTGGAGGTGGGTCTAATGAAGATCAGGCAATAAAAAGTAAATGAATAAATGCATCATTATGTCCTAAAAGGAGATTTGTAGGAAATGAACAGGACACAGTTGAAGATTGTACAGGATAAAGGGACAGGAGCAGGTGCTCATGGAAGGCTGAGGTCAGGAAGACAGAGTCATGGCAACGTGGTATGGACCAGTTTTCTAGGCAGTGGGAACAACATGTGCAAAGGCTACAAGACAGGAAGAAGATTGTTCCATTTGAGGGATGGAAAGGCTGGCACTGCTGAGAAGGGCAGAGTGAGGTGAGATGGAGCTGGAGAGGCTGGCTGGACCAGATGGAGTGAAGCTTCATCTGACGTGCAGTGGAAAGCCGCGAGTGACTTTAAGCAGGGCAACAATGGTCCTCTTGTTGGGTGCCATGTGGAGATTGAATTAAGAGAGGCAGATTAGGTGGAGGAGACCTTGAAAAGGCTCCACCCCCAGTGTTGGAGTGGAGCAGTGGCCATGCAGTTGGGGAGGCCAGGATAACCACAGCTGTCCTCAGGATGTGGCAGGCAGGGCTTACAGATGAAGTAGACGTGGGGGTGGCAGACAAAGGGATCACGATGGCACTCATGCTTCTGAGATGATCAGCTGGGAATGGCTGGTGCCATGGACTGAGATGGGAATAGAGAAGGGAAGGGGAAATTAGGGAAAGGGGGAAAGTTATTGAAAATTAAACTACTTTTTAACAAGTTCAGTTCAAAATACCAAGTAGAGATGTCAAACAGGCAATTATCAGATTAGAGTCTAGAGTTCAGAAATATTTTAGGTAGAGATACAAATTTGGGAATCATCAGCCTATAAATGGTATTTAAAGACATGATAATGAATAGGATCACCTTGAAAAATTGATGGAAGAGAAGAGATGGTCCCAGAGCAGTTCAGGCAAAATCCACCGTTTAGAGGCCAGAGAGAAAGAAAAGATTATGAAAGGACCTGAGAATTAAAGTCCAGAAAGGTAAAAGGTAAAATTAGGAAAATAATGACTTTAAGAAACCAAGAAAAAAGTATTCTCAAGGAGGAAATAGCCAATCATTTCAAATAAAATGAAGAGTGAAATAAATTTTAAAAAGTGAGGGAAATAAACTAGGAAAGTGAATATTGGATTTGGAAGCAAGGAGGTTATGTGATCCCTCTGATTGATATTAGCCAAAGCTAAATATGGCTGAATAACTTCTGCCTTTGCACCTCTTGCTGTGTGTATTATCCAGGACTGTTTCAGGGGCAAGTTACAGAAACCCAAGTGAAAGTTGTTCAAGTGAAGATGGAATTTATTTATTTATGAAATAAATTAGTGCTGAATTTAGGATCTCAAATGACGTTGTTAGGATTTCACTCCTACTTTCACACTCTCTCCCTCTTTTCGTTCTTCCCGATTTCTTCTCTGGCAAGCTCTCTCCAAGTGGCAGAGGGATGAATGTTGGCAATACAATGTTAAGTCCATTCACTTCTCTCTTGGAGCATTCATATTAATTCTGGGACAACTGACACTGGCTTGCTTGTGTCCCATGACTTCCCAATGGCATTCACCATGTCTGGACTAATGATATGCCCTGATTGGTCAGCATGTGCCCCGTACACACCTGTGTTACTGGACATAGGCCCACATGACTGATACCTGGACCACAACCACGTGGAACTGAGGAGTGTTCTAGGTACAGACAGGAAAACAGTAGGTGTCCACTATAACAGGGTACAAAGGAAAACACTAGGCATCGACTGCAATAGGACACAGAAGAAAACAGTAGGCGCCCACTGTAATAGGATAGAGAAGAAGACAGCAGGCGCCCACTGTAACGGGACACAGAAGAAGACAGCAGGCGCCCACTCTAAAGGGACACAGAAGAAGACAGCAGGCGCCCACTGTAACGGGACACAGAAGAAGACAGCAGGCGCCCACTGTAACGGGACACAGAAGAAGACAGCAGGCGCCCACTGTAACGGGACACAGAAGAAGACAGCAGGCACCCACTGTAACGGGACACAGAAGAAGACAGCAGGCGCCCACTGTAACGGGACACAGAAGAAGACAGTAGGCGCCCACTGTAATACGATACCGAAGTAGACACGGGGTTGCAACTGAGCTTCCAGCAGTTCCTCAATACAGCTCTTTGTTAACATTAACTCGGCTCTTATTGTAGCCTACTACTAACTTAACCACTAGATACGTGGGCACTAAGTCAGAGGTTGATGGTAGGTATAAATCACGCCAAGAGCTGGAGGAAAGTTGGTAACATAACAACTGGTCTTGATTAAGAGGCTAGGTATCCATAAGTGCTAGTCTTGTTCTATTACCATTCCACGTCTTGTTTCTGCTAACTTGTTAATGTTTCTGGATGTTAGTATTATTCCTTAGTCAAGTACTACCTAATGACACCATAAAAGCTTTAGATTTCTGAGAGCACCTGATAAAAACCAGGACAGAGCAATGAGAAAAGTCTGTCTGAATTGCCTACCTTTGTAAAAATAAGACTGTGTTTTAAAATGAGCCTATAGCTGAAGTACAAATCAAAACAAGATCCCAGTCTTATAAACTAACATTTGTATGCCTGCGGGGTTGAGCTTTTGTTTTTTTCCTTTTAGTCATTTGCTCATTTGAATAAAAGTGTTTTTTTTCTTTTTTTTCAGGTTTGTTAGATACTTAAAGGGCATTTATTCTATTGGTTTGGTGTATTTTCTAAGGAAGTTTTTAAAATGGCACAGTTTGCCGTTTTAAAAGTCAATCCTATTGTAAAGAAGAGAGAATGATTTGATGACCTTTTAATCTCGATATATGAGTGTATAATAAGAGTATATGTGAATTCAAGAATTATGCTGATTAATACTGGATGCACTTGATAATTATGATCCATCTATTTTGCTATATTTAGTGTGCTATGCTGAGAAATTTGACTAAAAGATAAAGAACTATTCTTGAAATTATTTGGACATCCTAGATATAGTAATGAAGTTGGGATGAGTATGGTACATTTATTAACTTTACTATTATAAAAGAAATATAATATCAATTTTGTAAATCTGAAAAAGTACAAAGGAAATTTGGGAAATACTATTTTAAATGAAAAAAGGTGGCCTATAGAAGGAAATTATTAATATTTTTTTAGTTTCTTTCCAGTATTTTTAATACGGGTATATATTTTAATATGTATTATATATTCTATTCTAACTTTTCATTTAATATTATATCACTAGAATTTCCCCAGTATACTATATGTTTTTCAAACATATTTCACACACCCAAAACACTAATTTTGTAATACTGTAATAATCTGATGAATTAATTACTCTATTCTTAATCCTTCTTCATTTAATGTCCAGTTTTGCCCCAGTACAGATAATGGTAAATTCGATATCTTTAGGCACAAATTCTGGTTTTCTAGTTGTTTCCTTTTGGTAAGTTACTAGAATTAGAATTAAAAAAAATTTTTTTTATGTTCTTGAAACTAACCGCCCAATATCTTTCGGGGGTTTATGTTAACTTTCACTTTCAGCATCAGAGAAGCAGCCTGTCTCTTTTTCAAGCATTTGACCAATATTACCTATTATCAGTTTTTAAATTTCCCTTAATCTTTGAAAACTGCTGCAGCAATGGTGTTTGTTTTCATTTCTTTAATTAAGAGTGAAGCTGAACATTTTTGCTATGTTTATTTGTCATGTGTATTTCTTTGATGTATACGCATATTCATTGCTTGAGTTTTATTGGATTTTTTTCTATTTTTCCTTAGTTGAAATTATTTCTATTTTAAGGATATTAACCTTGTCCTATTTTGAAGGCAAATACTTCTCCCAATTTATCTGCCCTGGTGTTCTTTGTGCCACGCATCTCCTGGGGCAACACCTCCCCCACTCCTGCTTTCCAAAATGTTGGCGCTCATTCAGAATGACGTAAGTTATGATGTAAACAGTGAGGCAGAGAACACACTGAGAATGACTGCCATTAATTAACACAGGATGAGAGGTTTCTTGGTTGTTTAATGTAAAATAGAGATAAAAGCCTTTCAGTCATTCTCGGTATTAGTGTAACATAGGCAGCCTGAATTTATCCAGCACACTAGCTTTCTCCTTCCCTACCAGCTCGCCACTTGCAAGAGCAACCTGTATAGACTGGATGCCTCTCACCTCTCACTTTTTATTGCCATATTACAACTGTGTGATGGGCTTGTTTCTAGACACTCCGTTTTCTCTTACTTGTCAATCATTTGTCACTAGCACTTTTTTTTTGTTACTGTAGCACAAAGCTGTGTCACCACAACCTGTAGGTAAGTCCCAGTCCCTGTGCATTCATGTGTTCAACAAGCACTTACTGATTGCCTATTTTGTGCACATAACTGATACTGGCCACGGTTACGTAGTCACATCATTGTAATTAACTTCTCACACGGGTTACCTTGTCATTTGGAGAGATGACACAGCATGATGGTGCTTGTTACCTCGTAAGAAATTACCTGTCTAGATATTAGAGTTAGGTGACATGGCTTATAAAGACAACTTTTGAAACTGCGGAAAGTAATTTTCCAGGAGTTTTCAGATTAACGTCATATGTACTATAAGACATTTGCTAAGACCCCAGTCAGCAAGCCCTGTGGCCAGAAAGGACCTTACCCAAGGCAGGTAGAATGCCATCCCTAACACTCAGGTGAATCTCCCATAAAGATTAGAAGATGGTTTACTCTCTATCTGACAGATTGCATACAGCTGCAGAGAGAATTAGTATACTGGAAGGCAGATCTTAGAAAACACCACAGAGTGATAAAGCTGTTGAAATATAAAGCTAAATTTGAAGGACGTGGCTGGTGAATGAGGAGGTCTAAATATGTCTTATTGAAGCCCCAGTGAAAGAAACTAGAGAAAATATAGGAAAGACAATGGTTAAAGAAGCAATTGCCTAGTCTGTAACTGAAGACAAGTTCAACTGAAAACAGACACTGACTCGGGAACAAGATAAGTTAATTCAAATTTATGAAATAAAATCATTCCAAATATGGAAAACACCAAAAGGAAAGAGATTTCAAAAATCCCAACGGGGAAAAAAGATGCAACATTAACAAAAAGCTTTGTAGATATTTCTTGAATTAACTGTTGAACACAAACTGGTGGAAATTTGTGCCAGAAAAACATTAAAACCAAAAGCGGTGTGCCAAAGTCAGTATCAGACAGATAACTTTAAACTACATAACTCATTCTTTGAGTTATTAGATAGAATTAAATTTCTCATTTCTAAAAGTTCTGTTTAGTTCTTTCTCAAACTCACCTTTTCAAAAATCACATGATATTAACTCCTTTGGGCATTATCCATGCATTTATCATCTTTTGTCTCAGACTCTTGACAATCGCCTACCCAAACGAGGCATGACAGTAAATGTTAGTTGAAATGAAGAATGCCACTTAGCAACATTTACCTTGTAGACACTATGTTCGATTAACTATGTTATATGCTATGACAAGAATCAAATAATATAGCAGACAGACTACCTCTCCTTAAGGTCATTTTGTTTTAAATAACAAACTGGGGATCATGAATTCAGAAGCATGTAAAAGCTGATATTTATGCCAAAGCAAGTATAACGCTTTACATCTGGAGCCCTGTATATTAAAGGATTGGTAACTGTATCTGAGAGATGCATTGAAAAGCAATCAAAATTAAGTATAGCATCAACAAACTTTGAAGGATGGGTATCAGGAGAAGTAATGTAGTTTTTTAATGATGAAATGTGTTTTAATAAAGGAGTCTATGAAAATAAATTTTGTTCAAGATACATTAAAAATCAGAATTATTTATCATGGAATATAGATTTTAAGTTCTAATATACTTATTTCATTAATTATGTTTTGTAAAGGGTTTATAAATAGATCACAAAGTGCTATGCATTATTCCAGTGCAATTTCTTACCGATATAAATCCACTATGAAGTTATCTTACCTCAAAGTGCTGAAGTTTTGATATTATTATTTTTTTCTTTTTTTTTTTTTTTTAGAGACGGGGTTTCACCATATTGGTCAGACTGGTCTCGAACTCCTGACCTCAGGTGATCCACTTGCCTCGGCCTCCCAAAGTGCTGGGATTACAGGCGCGAGCCACCACGCCCAGCCCTTTCTCTTTTTTTTTTTGAGATGAAGTCTCGCTCTGTCACCAGGCTGGAGTGCAGTGGCACAATCTTGGCTCACTGCAACCTCTGCCTCCCCAGTTCAAGTGATTCTCCCGCCTCAGCCTCCTGAGTAGCTGGGACTACAGGTGTGCACCACCGTGCCCAGCTAATTTTTTTATGTTTTTTTTTTTATTTTTTAGTAGAGATGGGGTTTCACCACGTTGGCCAGGATGGCCTCGATCTCTTGACCTTGAGATCCACCCGCCTCGGCCTCCCAAAGCGCTGAGATTACAGGCATGAGCCACCACGCCCGGCCTTTGATATTCTTCTCAAGCTTAATTTGAGTATGTATCTAAAAGAAGCTGGTTGAACCAGATAGCCTCTGAAAGTCTCTGCTGGCTTTCTAGATGAGTTATATAGTTTAAAGTTATCTTTAAATTTAAATGTAACTTTCTATTGGTGTCTAATAAAAATGAAAGCCACTTGTGAGTTGCGAGAAATATAAACTAACATTTTACTAAACAACAAAATCAACTTTTTAGAAAAATACTTAAATTGAGTGTTTCACCTAGTGACTTAACTTACACTTATCTAGAGTAAGAGGACTTTTTTATGAAATGCAGTGAACACTGGTAGATGTCACTTAAAAACATTAAAGAAGGCTATCATAAAACACAATATAGAAAGAAATACAGCTGGCAATTTTTTTAAAAAAAAGGTTGGTAAATAGAGCTCAAATATGGGAGGACTAGAAAGCAGGTTGCCAGCTTCCGAAAGCCAGTGCATGGCCAGTATGTTCTTCTGGGGAAGTAGGATCCCACTTCTTACTCAAGGTGTCAGCACAGTAGGTGCGCAGATGTCGGGCAACTCAGGAGCCAAAGACAGCACATTCCCCAGGATCCCCTTTCTGGGAGAACCTCACCAGACTGAAGGAGATCTTGCTGAGTCTTCTTCTGAGTCCTAAACAACTAATCACAATAAACCTACCCTGTGTATGCATAGGCTTCAAATTAACACATAAACAGTTGAGGAAATTCTGAAGTAACTCTCAACCTGTTTTATTGCTTGTAGTATGCTTAAATAAAAAGGTCTGGGTATTTTTCCATTCAACATTTGTGTGTAATTAATTCAGCAAATGTTTATTGAGCACATACTACATGTTGGCTGCTGTTCTAGGGGCCGAGGGTACAACAAAATAACAGAACAGTTGAAAACCTCACCCTCTCGGGGCTTATATGTGGTGGGGTGAGCATTTACAATAAAATAAGTAGGTAAAATATATAGTATGTCTGCGGAGTGAAGTGCTATGGAAAAAAAACAGGAAGGAGCATAGGAGCTCTGTGGTGATGTTGTTGGGGCCTATTATTTAAATAGGATGATCATGAAGATCACTGATAAGCGATCTTTGAACAGAGAGTTGAGAGGAGCCATGCAGGCAATGGGGAGACCTTCCAGGTAGAGGGAATTATAACTGTGGAGTCCCTGAGGTGAGATCGCACTTGGGGAACTCCTGGCCAAGTAAAACCACGGTGCCTGGAGCAAGACGGGTCAGGGCAAGAGGACTGGATGAAGGCAGGGAACCATGTCCGTCGGGGTGAGAGGTTTGGTTTTTAGTCTGTGAAATAGGAAGCCACAGGAAGGTTTGTTGCAGAGGTGAGGCATGAACCAATGCATGCTTTGAAAAGACCACTCCAGCCTCTACGTTAGAAATTGACTGCAGGAGATCGAGGGGCACAGGCAGGGAACAGTCAGGTGGCTGTTGCAGTGACCCAGGTGAAAGATGATGTCAGAGGTACTGATTTAGGGGACCTATGGGCTGTCCTCATAACAGGAATGCTATCAGCCCTCCAGCAAACCATGACAAATTTGTTTTAAATGGATACTGAAGTTTTCTTGATGTTACGTAAGGGTGAACAAAAGCATTGTCTAATAGACGGAATTGCACTCTCCTAGTCTGTCCTTTCCAGAAATTCTGGAACTGCCACCATTATTTCAGATGATACCCACTTTGAAATCAATATAATAGAGAGAAATGGTTGAGAGTGACTGCATGTCCAGAGAAGGCTTCTTCGAGGAGTGGCATGTGTGCTGCTACTGAAGGATGAGCAGGACCAGCAGGCAGAGACCAAATCCAGGACAAAGTTTCCGGGGTGATAATTAGCGTGGCCTGTTGAAGGGTATCTGCTCTAGCAAAGGACACAGTAGTAGATGAAGTCAAAGACATCAGCAAAGGCCGTCTCATACAGGGTCTTGTAGATGATAGAGGCGTTGGACATTGTCACTGTCCAATCATTGTTCTGATGGCCAAAAGCCATCAGAAGGTTTGGAAAAATAGAGTGGCAGGAGCTTACTGACATTTTACACATTGGCTGCTGGGTGGGGAATGGTTTCCAAGAAGGGAAAGTATGAATGTGGATTTTTCAGCAGTGTAGCTGAGAGTGTTCACAGTAGCCTAAACTAGTGCAGTAGCAATGGAAATGCGGCGATGTACAGATTTGGGATATATATGGAAGGTAGAATTGATAGGACTTGCTGATGTGGGCTTGAGGGGGAAGAGAGAATCATCAGGGATAACATCTGGTACTTTGGCTTGAGCCACTGGTTCTAATATAAGGAAGACTGGAGGAGCTCAAAGAAATGAGTCAGTGAATAATGCCCTTATGAAATCATTAAACATTTAGGGGTTGAATAATGTTGACTGTCAGTCCTGGATATTTGAAAATACTTATGTGATGAATAGCCTAATTTTAGATAATCAGTTAGAATATGTGAAAATGTCTATTGTTAAATTGGAAGGAGATTTAAAGATTTGTTTTAACCATAACTTATTTTTAATAAGGACAACTCCATATCATCGCTAAAAATAAATGTGTGACTTTTGCACAAAAATCCCAGAGAAGAGTATTTATATTCTGATTCATCGTTTTACTACATTCACAATCAGGAAAGTTTTCATAATCTCCAATTTTAACTTTATAGCAAAAAGTACTTTGGTTCTTTGTATAAAGGGAAAAATGATTGATTTTTAAAGTTTTAAAATTTTTTTATAAAGCTGAAATTGTTGCTAAAACTCTTACTCTAATTTATATAAAGCAATGAGCATTTGTAAAGATTCGTATACACACACATATACACACATATACTCACCTTTTTTTAAGGTAGGTTAATACTTGGGAACTTTTATTCCAGGCAGAGGTTGGTGTGGTATCTTATAAAGAGGCTTTTGAATTCCGAGTAATTGAGTAGCTGAAGAAAGAGTAATTCAATCATCTGACATAAAATCAAGTAAACAGATTCCTTTTTGAAGATATGCATACCAGCTTGATTTTTCTCCCAATTAACCTTTTTAGAACTTGGTAACTTGATTATTTTAGGTTAATGCTTCAATTCCAAGTTTAACCCTGAAGAATCTTGACAGATAGATACACAGATATTGAATTTATTCACATCCAAAAATATGATCACTAGATTTCAAATAAGTTTATCATGTATAAAATATTTTAAATGACAGATTAAATATCTCCCTGTGATTGAAAAACAGTGACATGTTTCAAAATAATATTTAATTCTCCTTTGAAAAATCATTAATTTTGGAAATTTATGACTGAGATGAAAAATATGTTTTCAGGCTCATAGTAAATCAGTATTAACAAACAAGTTGCCTCCCTCATTCCCTCTCTCTGTCTCTTTCTCTCTCCTCTCGCGACACACCCGGTGGCAGATGGTACGTGAGCAGTACACTACAGCCACAGAAGGCACCCACATAGAGAGGCCAGAGAATGAGTATGTCTACAAAATCGGCATTTATGGCTGGAGAAAGCGTTGCCTCTACTTGTTTGTTCTTCTTTTACTCATCATCCTCGTTGTGAATCTTGCTCTTACAATTTGGATTCTTAAAGTGATGTGGTTTTCTCCAGTAAGTATCGTTGTTTTCTGGTAAGCATGTTCTTATTTTGTTCACTGTATCACTTCTTCTATATTGTATTGATAGGAGTTCCCTTTAATGTAATTAACATTCGTTTCTTCGCTGTCTGGATCAGATTTCCAGAACAAAATATATATGTAGCATTTACATTTTTCCCTTTTTCTTAAACCTCATTGTGAACTATAGTCTGTTGCTTTTGTGTGTTTTTACTGTAAATTTTTTTATTAGTCATCTCTACATAGTGGGAATATCATAATAGTCTTTAGTTTGTGGTTGATTGAGTCAAGATGATTTACTGATTATTTAATTCATCAATTTGTAAAATTGTATAAATCAGTTTTCCTAATTTCATTAATTCATAAATATTTACCTTAAATGTCACTCTCATTTTTAATTTTTTTTTATTTACAGAGGTAATCAATTTACACTCTTTCATTTTTAAAAAACCCCATGCTGATATACAATAAATCCATGTACACACTTCAGCATTTGACAACACATTTAATAACTACATCAACAATCTTAAGAAATTCATATTCTATTTTAAACATTCTTATATTTTAAAGATAGCTGCATAATCTTGTATTCTCTGATAACATTTTGTGTACTTTTGAAAAAATACTTAATGTAGCATGTCTCAATTTTGTGAGATAGCTACAGTGAGTTAATAACACTGCAGGTTGGTCTGTTGCTTACATGCATCTGAAGGTGTGATATGTGTACAGGTTCTTTCTAAAAACAATTCTTGAAGTCACTCATTCTGAAACACCTTCTATTGTTATTAGCCTTCACTTTCTATGCAATTATTTCTATCCCACTATAGCCAGCAGATATATTATTTTATTGACATCATAAATATTTATGTTTTTACATATGCAAAGAGGTAAAATACAAATCAAATCAAAATATAGTGTGAAACTATGTTAATATTTTATATATTAATATAAATGTAATCAATACAACTATATACGCTTTTATAAATTATTTATAAATATTATAAATATAAATGCATATGAACAATCATATAAATATATTCAAATTAATCCAATTTAAGTTGTGATTTCTTGGTTAAAATTTATAAAATCACTATTTCAACAGCATCACAATACTATTTAGTTCCATCGGACAAGGTTACTTCATGAAAGTAGCATGACTAACAGGATGTATGTTTTTGCACGTCATATACATTTTAATATCTAAATGTAAAATATTTGAACATTTTTGGGAAACTGAAGCAGTGTTGAAGTCCTCAAATTACAAACCATGGGATTTTTCAGAGATAACTCTGAATAGAGAGCCCTGCCTCAGCCTGCTGTATATCCCTCAGTTAGGCAGAAGGTTAAGAGAAGCAGTGTCCTGGGAAGGAGGCCCGTGGAAGGGCCCGGGAGTGAGGAGAAGCCACTCACAGCCCAGCACGTGCTGAGCAAGGACAGACTTTATGTGGAATGAATGATGTGCATTATTTCTGAAATATGGGTGAATTAATTTTGTAAACTATGTGACTGTAAAGTGACAATGTCTGCTTTATACTCTTGTCACGTAGTATCTAAAACAACTTTGAGGTATTATAAATTTAGATTAAATTAAGTTGTACCAGCAGCTGAATCCACTGTCACTGATGGAGAAAGGCTCCCCACAGAGGTCAGCAGACTTTCCTGCCATCACCGCAGCTGCCCATTTCCTGCCCTTTCTAGTGAGATATGGTCATTGACCGTGGCATTTTCTTCGGCCTCAGGAACCTGTTGCTAATCTTTAGTGAGTATTCAGGATTCTTTAGTGCTGTCTTTAACAAAATAAGAAAAAATACCACTAATATTTATGGACTCAAAGGCAAGATACCCAAAGGCACTAACCTACAGAAAATGCCAGGTCTTAATTGGAAGAGACTGGCTAGACTTTGGGTCATTATTCTCAAAGCGAATGACATAAATGACGTAATTTTCGTAGGTGCATGAGTTTGATCTCTTGCTTTTGTGTTATCTCATATGTTTTGAAAAGTAAATTGCAAATTAATGTATGCTTTAATTCTTACTGATTTGAAAGATTTTAAAATATAAGGTTTCATGTTCTATTTATTTTAATTTTATTTCAAGAACAATTTATACAAGATCTACCCATCTACCCTCTTAACAGATTTTAATTGTACAATATGATATCGTAAACAATAGGTACAATGTTGTACAGCAGATCTTTAAAACTTACTCATCCTGCTTGATTGAAATGTGAAGCCCATTGATTAACAGCATCCATTCTCACTTCCTCAGCCCCTAGTAACCACCATTCTACTTTTTGTTCAATGAGTTTGCCTACTGTAGATACTTCATACAAGTAGAAGCATGCAATATTTGTCGTTTCGTGCTTATTTCACTTTGCATAAGGCCCTCAAGGTTTACCCATGTTGTCTCGCATTGCAGAATGTTTTTCTTTTTTAAGGTGAATAATATTCTACTATATGGATATACATTTTCTTTTATTCATTTGTCCTCTGTGGACATTTAGATTTTTTTCCACATCTTGATTGACTACTATAAATAGTGCTATGATGACCATGAAAGTGCAGATATCTCTTCCAGTTCCTGATTTCCATTCTTTTGGATAAACAACAAACTATCTGAAAAGGAAATTAGGAAGGCAATCCCATTTTCAATAACATAAAAAAAAATGCAATATCTAGAAATAAACAACTTAGAAGGTGAAAGGCTTGTACAATGAAACCTACAAAATACTGATGAAAAAATTAAAGACACAAATGAGAAGACATCCCATGTTCATCAATTAGAAGACTTAGTATTAATAAAATGTACATGCTACCAAACGTGATCTATAGATTCAGTGCAATTCCCATCAAAATCCCTATGTTATATTTTTTAAAGAAATAGAAAATTGAAAAATCTTCTATTTTTTCATTTTTTTGTTCTATTTTGGATTGTTTTGAGAAAACAATCCAAAACTTTATATTTTTGGATTGTTATATTTATATTTTTTTCAAAACAATCCAAAAATTTATATAGAACCACAAAAGACCTGAAACAGCCAAGTCATTCTTGAGAAAGAAAAACAAAGCTAGAGGCATCACACGTTCTGGTTTTGAAGTATATTACAAAGCTATCATAATTTAAATGGTATGGTACTTAAAGAACGGCATATAGAGCACTGGAATAGGATAGAGATCCCAGAAAAAACAAATCCATGCATGTGTGATCAACTGATCTTTGACAAGGGTTCCAAGAATATCAAATGAGGAAAAGATAGTCTGTTCAACAGACGGTGCTGTGAAAACTGGATTTTCACATGCAAAAGAATGAATTTGGACCCTTATCTTAAACCATACATAAAAATTAATGCAAAATGGATTAAAGATTTAAACATAAGTACTAAAACTATAAAATTTCTAGAAAAAAATATTTGGGGGGAAAGCTTCATGACATTGGTCTTGGCAATGATTTCTTGAGTATCAAAAGCACAGGTAACCAAAGCAAAGATAGACAAATGGAACTACATCATACTAAAAAGTCTTTGGGCAGCAAAGAAAATAATCAGCAGAGTGAAAAGGCAACCCATGAGATGGGAGAAGATATTTGCAAACTGGATATCTGACAAGGGGTTAATTTCCAAAATATATGAAGAAATCCTATAACTCAAGAGCAAAAAGACAACCTGATTAAAAAATGGGCAAAACATCTGAATAGACATTTCTCCAAAGAAGACATACAATGGCCAAAGTGTTCAGCATCATAATCATCAAAAATACAAATCAAAACCATGGTAAGATACCACCTCATACCTGTCAGGATGGCTATGATCAAAAAACAAAAGTCAACAAGTATTGGCAAGGATGTCGGGAAATTGGAATCCTTCTGCACTGTTGGTGAGAATGCAAAATTGTTCAGCCACTATGGAAAAATATATGGAAATTCCTTCAAAAATTAAAAATCAAACTACCATATGATCTAACAATTCTGCTTTTAGGTATGTATCCAAAAGAATGGAAAACATTTTTTTATTTTATTCATATATAAACCAATGTATTTTCTTGAGCGTTAACATGCCTAAGATGTAATGTGTCTACAAAAGAACTTTTTGAGCACTTTGATGCTGAAATGGTAAAGTTAAATAGGGCTCTGAGCATTTGCAAAGGTCTGCATAATTTCGAACTTGTAACAACTAGCATATAATTCTCTACCCAAACTCAGTGTAATTGCTTATCTATCACCCATTCAGTTGTTTCTCAGAATATAGGGAAAACCGTAATTTTACAAATTAACAAGTTTAGCATGGCTTTCTCTGCTCAGATCCTCAACAGTGTAGCAGTGGCATCTTTATTATTTTATATATACTGTCATTGCAACACCTCATCATGCTTTAATATTTCACTGTAGAAAACAGTAAAACTCACTACAAATGATGTTTTCAACAATGCCAAGGTAACATTCGGAGAGAAAGCCGGTAAAACATCACAAAATGAACACATAAGGACACCAAAGAATACTGAAAGTTTAGGAGAGAGAGAGAGAGAAGACATGAGCAAAATGTTGACCAGAGCAATAATCTGAATCCAAATAAGGCTGAGCCTGGTTTGATCCACCCAGCTGGAGTTAGAAAGAACCCAAATTACTAATATCTCACAAATCTAGTTCTACTTTCAGAATTAAAACTTCACGTATGAGAAATTTACACGATTTCCAAAAAAGACATCTGTTGAATACAAAGTAATATTTAGGACATTGTAACAACTGATGCCGAACATAAAGATTCTGAAATATTCCCCGTTAGCCATTATAATAGTTAAATCAGTTAGGAACATGGTTATTAAAACAAATCAGTGTAGTAGAGTGCCTTCTTATGCATTTTTCCTTACTATATTTTCCTTCTATATAAATAATACACAATATTAGTTATTACAGTGTTCATGAGTATAGAATAATATACATGGGTCATATCTATATATTAAAATAAGACATCTCTAATTTTTAATAACACTGACTTTTTAGAAGATCTTTAGAGTTATCAACCTTTGTTTGCATATAGAATATTTTAGTGCATTTAGTGAATGTAACTTTAGGCTGTCATCAAGGTAAGATGAATGATTCTAAACTAATTATATTAACTCTGGCAGTTAAATCTTGAAGCCATTTTTATTTGAGAAAAAAAAGATAAAAGTGATCAAGGAAGAATCATAATACAATGTTATCATTAAGCTTATAATTCTATAAAATACTTTGTTAATAAGTATTGTTTGTTTTCATTTATTATGGTAATAAGTAACATTGCCCTTTTTAGGAGGTCAGGAGACCCTGGTAGATTAAACCTTAACAAGGACTTATAATTAATTCATTTTGGAAACTAGCAATTAGGAATTCTCCATTTAGAACTTTCCCATTAAGAATCTTTCATTTTGCAAGAAAGTTAAAGCTTTGCTAGAAAGCCTTTGTGAATATTTCCTTAGATAAATGTTTTGTCATTAAGCAGTTAGTGATCATTCATAGGAAGCTAGGAAAATGTTATCAGGTGGCATCTTAATGACATTTATTTCAGCTTTATGATTATATTAATATAATGATTTGAAAAAGATTTGTAAAACTTGGAAAAAAAAATGCAGATATGCAAGTGACCACAGGCTGTCTGTGAATGCACAATGGTCTGGAAGGTTATTAAAATATCACCCTTGTAGAGGTATTTTCTGAAATCCCATTTGTATTTTACAGACTCTCAACATTATAAAATAGGCTTTGTGTTAGACGATTTTGCCCAACTTCAAATTGATGTAAGGGTACTAAGTAGATTTAAGGTGGGCTAAACCAAGCTATGTTAGGTGGGTGAGGTGTATTAAATGCATTTTCAACTCTTCATAAATCAAAAAGCATCTGTATTGTTTAAGCTGCTAATTTTGTGTTTTGTCATTAAGCAGTTAGTGACCATTCATTGGAAATTTGTTAGACAGCAATAGAAAACTAATAGAGTGTTACTATACCGTGTGAAGTATTTAATTTCTCTTTTGCTGGATATTGACAAAAATAAAACAGAAAAAAAACTCTAAAATTACCTAAATAAGCTTACCTGATGACCCATAATCTTGACCATGTATTAACAGAGAAAGGGTTAGCTTTTAATCCTTTACCACTGGATATTGATATATATTTTAAATAACTAGGGAAGCAGCAATAAGATAACATTTAGCTTAATCTAATCATGTTATGTTTTAACCACTTCCTCCTGAGAAATTATTTGTTTATGAAATAAATTATTCTTTTCTGAAATATTTTGAAATGAAAAATAACTTCATTTGGAATGAAATTATTGTTTCACTTTAGTAGCAAAAATGTTCTTTGATGCATTAATGTGAGTGATCAGTTTAGCTCATCATAATTGAGGAAATCAGTGTATATATTGATGTAGTATTTATTATGAAAAAGTTTCTGTTTAAAAGACTCTGTCCTTTAGATTTTAGTGACTCATCATTTAGTATGTAATAGATTTCACAATCCATTGATGCCTAGTAACTCAGTTTATCCTTCTTCACAATCATCCCATGAGCTTGAGATTGACAGACTACAGCTTTATATATTGTTATTTCAGTGATTTCAAAGCTAAATGTATTTTAGCAGATACCAAGATTCATGAAGATCAGAAGAACGCACTTAGAAGGTGGTACCATGAAGGCAGTACACAGACTTGGTGTCCTTGCACCATGTCCCAAAAAAAGCCCTTTTGGAGTTTTATGGGACCCAATAAATACAAAGTATTCCCCATCCAAATTCAAACCCAGCTGAAAGGAACAAAAAGAAATCTGGTAGGGAGAGCTTAAAATACCATCTGTGTTACTGATAAAAAACTGATTGGAAGGTACTGGCTTTGATTTGTCCAAACGTCTTGCACCCCAGAATTAGAAAGGTGACCCACCAAGTCACAGGCAACATGGAAAATTCCTGATGGCTGCTGAAGGGGCAAGGACCTGATACTGTGACATTCTTCCTGATAGGATTGCCTATACCCACAGTAGACCCGAAATCCATGGGCAAGTAGATCCCTGGGAAAGTAGAGCCCTAGGAAAGCCTTCACTTCTAACTCTCCAGCCACACACATCACTGTCCTGCCTTGGGGTGCAGAGAGGGGCAGAGAGTTTCTCTCATGAAAGGTCCCTCCTACGCCCCCCCACTTAAGTGGTCTCATGTTGATTTTTCAGTCTGCTAGAGTGAGGATGTAAGTCAGAAACCGGGGGAGAGGGAGCAGAAAAGTAGAGAGGAAAGCTTGCCCCCCGGCTTTCACTTACACGCACACCACCTCTGGCTGTTTCAAAGCTCTGCCTGTAGGAATCGGGAAGAGGAAATACCTTCACTGTATTTATCTGATTTTACTTATTATTGAAAATCCATGAGTGGATCTATTTCTATTGCACTGAAAAACAAGAGTAACACACCAGCCTCTTGACCAAAAGCTGGGCACAGTTACCTCTGCAGTCTGGCTCTAAACCCCTCTCCTGATGCTCATTGGCCTTCAGTTCTGCAGACAGTTCTGTCTTGCTTCAGTGTTTTAGTATATGCTCTTCCCTCTACCTGGAGCATCCACTCCAACCCAGACACACACACACAGTCACATCTGTGTCCCCACCCAATCTCATGTGGAATTGTCATCCCCAGTGCTGGAGGTGCAGCCTGGTGGGAGGTGACTGGATCATGGGGCGGATCCTTCATGAAAGGTTTAGCACCATCCCCTTGGTGCTGTTGTCCAGATAGAGTTATCATGAGATCTGTTTGTTTAAGAGTGTGTAGCATCTCCTCTCTAGCTTGGTCCTGCACCTGACATGCAAGACGTGCTTGCTCAGGTTTTGCCTTTCATCATGATTGTAAGTTTCCTGAGGCCTCCCCAAAAGCCGAGCAGAAACCACTGTGCTTCTTGGACAGCCTGTAGAACCATGAGCCAATTAAACCTCTTTTCTTTGTAATTTACCCAGTGTTTGGTATTTCATTATAGCAATACAAGAAGGAACTCATACCACGTCTCACTCAAAATGACACTTTCTTGGTGAAGTTATGTTGATCACCTCTGGTCTAAGAATCCTCCTATTATTCTGTTTTGTAGGATTTGGACTTACTTTTCCACAGCAGAGCACACACCACAATTTTTGTTTGTGTACTTTTTTGTGTGTGTGTGTGGTTGTTAAATGTCTGCTAACCCAGTAGGATCATGTCAGTTGAGCCTGGTAGACTCAGGATATAGCATAAAACTGATGCTCTGTAAATATTTCTTGAGTTGATAAATAAGAGATTGAATGACCAAGGGGTGTATTCTTTTTATCTCCTTTAGTATAGTTGTTGTTATATAATTTTAGCAAATGAGTACAAAAAGAGGCAAAGTAACCCAGAAAAAGGGCAGATGCTTAAAAATTAATAGAATAACAACGAACCTCTGAAGGCAAATTAGAATGTGAAAGCATGGACATGATACGTGGCAGCGAGATTAGAGGCTCCAGTTACTTGGGAAGGCTCTTAGAAATGGATACTGCTAAGCTACTTCAAAGGGAGGCTGGTGGATTGGGTCTGGGGAGGGCCCCGTATAAGTCTGTGTTACAGAGCAGGTTTGGTTTGCAGACACTGCAAACCTTAGGGTCATCTAAAGTTTAAATTACACTCAGGGAATACAGTGTCCGTAGCAGGAGTCCTTGACTCGAATTTCACATTCTTTCCCATATTATCTCCTTCGTAATGTTTTATGCTGACAGTGGTGATGTGATATACATAGAGGCATTCCATTTCTTAACTGGTGAAAGGAGAGCAAAAGAAGGAGTACGCCTGAATGAGATCATACAAACAACACATGGGAACTTTCTGTAGGGAGTGTCAGTTTTATTAACCATATCTCTGCAGTGGTCTCACTGGCAAATATTTTATTAGAGTTGCAATTTATAGAATTAATTAATTTTAAAAAAGATGACAGATGGGGTGTGGTGACTCATGCCTGTAATCCCAGCTCTTTGGGAGGCCAGGGTGGACAGATCACTTGAGGCCAGGAATTCAGACTAGCCTGGCCTATACGGCAAAACTCCATCTCTACTAAAAATATAAAAATTAGCTGGGTGTGGTGGCGCATGCCTGTAATCCCAGCTACTCGGGTGGCTGAGTCAGGAGAATCACTTGAACCCAGGAAGAGGAGGTTGCAGTGAGCCCAGATGGCACTACTGCACTCCAGCCTGGGTGACAGAGAGACACTCGTTTCAAAAATAAATAAATAAGATGACAATGTAAACTACTAAAATTACATTGTATCTGTCCCTGATCATTTATTGAACTTAAAGAGATCAAATTTATCCAAACCAAAATGACTTCTATTAAAATGCTTTTGGGAGCGTGTTTAGTATTTTACAAATATGAACACACTTTACAAATATATTTTATAAATATGGACATTTTATCAGATTGGATAGAGATTTTATTTTTTTAAAAAACTTACTTTGGTAGTTGTATGAACAAACAATATCTATCATATTCTTAGTGACTATTGCAATGGTGTATCTTAAGATATATTTGTTCATCATCCCACTTGGCTTGCCTTCATCATTGAGAGGCTGGCAAGTGCCCCTAAGGCAGCTTTGTGCAGCCACCTTCGGGCGACCATGGTTCACCCTGGGGGTGGTTCTGCTCTGCTCCCTGGGGCTGGCTCCTGTGTGCTCCCAGAGGAAGGGCAGTGTGACCTCAGCTGCAGGGAGGCCTCTAACAAATTTGGCCATGAAGAAACTCTCTGAAACTGACCAGTAGTTCCAGAGATAGTTTTGTAGATAAATAGAAATTGACCCTTCTGGTCTTAAAGCTGAACTTTACATTTGTTCTGAGCTCCCTTCTCAGGAAACAGCCTTCAGATCTCTCAAAAAAGTATCAAAGAACTGAAACTTACCAGGTCACCACATCCAGACAGTAAAATGCCTGACCCCCTCATTCATCAAGATTGCTTCCTTGCCCCAACGTAGTTCCTGTTTTCCTACACATTGTTACATTTCTTCCTTGATGTAAAAAAAAAAAAAAACCCTAATTTTAGTTGATCAGAGAGATTAACTTGAGACTGACCTCCCATCTCCAAGTAAAGCCTTCTTCCTTGTCACTTTAGTCATTGGCTTTCTGTGCAGCAAACAGCAGGACCTGGACCAAACTGCTGCTGTTTCAGCAACATCTCCCCAAAGAAAGCAACATGTAGGAAGAGCAATGCAATATTATCTGACACATAAACCAAGGAAGTGACATCAACTTCTTTGCTGTGCCTGTTTGACATGCTTGGTGGCTCCATTTAGCAACATTTTACCACTGATCTTCCAACTGCCTTGCTCTAGACCATGCTAGTGGCAGAGGTATGTCTGGTGCCCAGACCAACCCTGTCTCTGCTGTTCTCCTCCATCCCTGCCTTCATGATGCCCAGTTCATACTGTCATTTGATTTTCAGCAGTGTGATATTGATGCCTTAAACCGCCTCTGCCTCCATCAAATTTGTTTTTCCAATGAATGGAACTGTGATTAAAAGAAAAATATGACACTGTAGCATTTTTAACCAGTACCCTGGCATTTTCTCAAATTATTTATATCTTTCTAAAAAGTATTAGATCAGTGCTTTCCAGTCTAAAAACCAAATTGAAATTTTTGATTTATATACTACTTATAATAGAGTAGGATTGAAGCAGAGGTCACAGATAGTAGGAAGTTGTACTGACTTAATGGCATTTTCTTTCTTAGAAGACAAGGTATTATTAAGACTGAGTATGGAGGACGAATATAAACCTAGAGCTATTCCAAGTACAGAGGAATTTCATTATCATGGATATCAATGATACAAATCCTATGATTACTGGTGTCTAAAGATACAAATAGCACTATAGTTTTAATTTTTATCCCAGGGATATGCCTTCAATTTTATCTTTTATTGCAATTTTTATGAGTGATTTAGCTATATTACAGCAATTGGGAAATAAGGCAGCAGCACACATGGTCTCCTAAGCTACAGGCTGTTGCTGCAAGGAGGGACATTCATCAGCCTGAACTGGAGCTACGACTCACTTTCCTATCACAGGGAATATTATTATAACAAAACTAATGAGCTCTAGATGCAGACCTAGTCACTTTCTTCCCATTTCTACCAATAATGTAAAACTGTTAATGTCTTCTGGTAGCATAATTAGTTTTTTCTCACAAATGCTAATGAAGATAATATCTTGAAATTAACCAACCAATCTTATTTACTCGTTTAGGTTTTATTTAGAAAAACCTATTTTGAGATACTTTAAAAATAGTGAAAAGAATATTAGCTTAGGATTCAGACTGGGTAAGAGTTTGGTTTTAATTAGGATTATGTTCAATTTGTGATTCTTTAATCGCACACACATACTCACAGAACAAGAACTATTAGTGATTACTTATGTTAATTAAATGCTCAGTTTAACCCTGGCGCAAAATTATGAAGTCCTTTGGCGAAAGTTATTCTTTATTTTATTGTATTTTTAGTGTAACATGAAAAAGTCCCTACTATCCTGTTAAACTTCTCATTATAAAAAGAATATTACACTCAGACAAAAAAAGTTACACTCAGACAAAAACCACCGCCCCATTGGTACAATATGGAAATATGAATCCCAGCATGAATGATTTCGTAGGTGTAGTAAGCTGAGAGTTTAAAAAAAAAAACTAAAACAAAGACATATTTTGTGGATAGTCACCATTGTCATATAGCAATAAGATTTAGGCTGTACATAATGGCCAAATGTAGAAGCCAGACCAATTTCAGATGTTCAGTAGCTTACAAGACTACGTGCACAAAATGTGAAATAACAGAATTTCAAAGATGACAGTACTCAAAAAATAAGATATGTAAGAGAGGATGATTATCTACCTTTTCTTAGCAATGAAGCATAATAAGAATCTTGAACATGTTTCTCCAGAGTAATTTCTCCATGAGAGAATTATCACGGACATTCCACTAAATATCTAAAACTCTCTCAAGATGCACACTTCCAGCTTGGCCCTAGTGCAAGTCTCACGTCTTCTGAGAGGCATTCTCCAAATTCTCCAATACTCTTTATTCAACTCCCATTCAGAACTCTTGAATTTGTCTATACTATGGGTGTATCTATTATGTCAGAGACATTCAGGGGCCAGTAGAACACAATGCTTTTTTGAATCCTCAGCCATATCACAGTGCCAGATATATAATTTAGTACCCAATAAATATTTTATAATTCAAAAAATCTGTAGATACAAAAGATAACTTTGACAGGTGTATGTGTATATGAAATTAGCAATGACCAAGAAGGAATGACACAAATGTAGTACTAGATTGATAACAAAAAATTACTGAAGGGTTTGCAGGCAGGTTTATGGATCCAATATTACTATAAAAATGCATTAGTCTATTATTTTGTTAACAGAATATGATATTTGATGGACCATGATATTCCCTCAAAAATTTTTCCATCTCTTCCCAAGTGCACTCGAGTAAATTGTTGTATAAAATATGTATGTTCTTAAAGTTGTTGCTTTCCAAAATTTGCTGAAAGGTATACATTGTTGTCTAACATTGACCTTTCTTTGTATGTAAAATGTCCAGGTGAGTAGCAAAAGCATCAAAACAGTTGACGATACAACTCTAATATAGTTCTCAGTTGTTAATTTCATAAAATGATGTGGACTAATTGATTCAATGTGGACTTATGCTAGTTGCGCTGACACTTTTAATTTAATCTCAAAGTATAGTCTGCTTATCGCGTGATCTGGGTGCCACCACACTCTAGTAATATATTGAGAAGCACATTCAGCTCTGTGGAAATATGTTTTTAATTCCTGGGTAGTCATAAATGATGAGGATTATAATGAAGAGCATGATGATAATGATGACAGTAACCTTTGTGTGGTGTGTTAGAATGTGGAAAGCATCACCACTCTGGATATATAAATGCTTTTTACAATGCCTCCTTTTCCAAATTAAGAGACTACTGTTCCGAATATTTTACATGAGGAGAGGTTCTAATTTGATTTTTATCCTCAAATAGTTTTCTGAACACCATTTACTGAATAATTATATGTTTCCTATTAGTTATTTTGCATTCATTATCATACTATAAGCTCTTATGAATAGAGACTATTTCAGACCTACATGTTGAATCTATCTTTTTGCTGCTTCCTTGGCTAGTGTTGTAGAACCCAACATTTCCAATTATAAATGTATCATTGTTTTCACATATATATAAGGGCCAGTCCCCCTTTTAACTTTCTAAGAGTTCTTAGCACTATAGCCTGATTATTCTTTTCTGCCTTTATGGTCTTTTATGAAAATTTTCAAACGCATATTTTAAAAATATGAAATTCATCATGAAGTTGTGTGTCATCCTCATAAGGCGCCATGTCAGTCTTTTCTGATTTTTTAGTTATATCATATGTACTGCTAAATGAACATACCATCTGAGAATTTCAGAGTCTTTTCTGTCCCGTGATGCTCTTCTTCTGTCTGGAGTTGTTCTCCTATGGTAGTTCCTCTCCTACGTCTTCTCCTGCATCATTTAATCAGCTCTGCTTTACAAGATACCAGAGTAGGCTTGTCCATTTTTATTATTTCTACTGGCATCCGGTATACTGCTACCACATAATAGGTACTCAACAAATACAGGTATGCTTTAACTGAAATGTCAGAAAGTAAATACTTTTACTGAGATCACACAGCCAGAAAATGAGAGTCAGGATTTATATCCATTCCATTTGATTTAAAATCAACACAACTCAATGTCCCTACATGAGACATCATAAATGGCGGTAGTAAGAATAAGTAACTGATGAGTATACTTCCCTAACATGATAAAAAAAATGTTTACAACAAACCAGCAGCCAAGAACATACTTAATACCAAAAGCCCAGAGGCATTCCCACTGAAGCCAAGAACAAGAAGAGTATGTCCAATATCACTACTGTAATTTGGCATTTTTCTGAAAGTTTGACAAATGCAACAACAGAATTAGCTAAATAAGAAATAAAAATAGATTAATAGAAGATGATTTGAGAAAACTCGTAAATCATTTTAGCATTACCTTATGAAACCCAGAGAATTAAAGGAAAACTATTGAAACAAATAAAAAGTTTACAATGTATGTATTTAGTAAGAAAACATGATACAAAAACTAGTGTTCATTATACATCTGTATTTTGGTCTCAACTAGCTAGAAAATGTGCTAGAAGAAAAATCACATATCATATTGTAAAATATACATAAATTCTTTATAAAACTAATAATTCAAACCTTATGGCTTACAAACACCAAATACACCATTGGAACATAAAGATTTCAGGAAGAGTTGGTGGGGGATATGAACTGGTACATTCAGTAGTTAAACAATTTGTTCACTTTTCTGAAGATGTTATACTTCATTACAATAAATGTAAAATGAACTATAACACTAAAATTATTTAACTTGTTTATTAAGTTAATGACAAATGTTAAATTCATAAATGTAAAAAATAAAATTTTTGGGAAATGATAGTAAACTCAACATACTCTGTTTAAAACTCAGTATCAGAGAGTGACCAATATTTCTGCACACACTCAAATAACTGCTGATCGAACAGAGATTGGACATGCTCTACTTATTTATGTTCATTTCCTCCATGACAGGTATTGTGCTACTTTTATTGTATTAATACAAATAGACCAATGCATTTGAATGACGGTTAATAGGGACAACCTTACTTTGTTGAAATGAGTATATCCGTTTGAGTCTAGGAAAAACTCGGGAAAATTATTATGCTTTTTGGTATTGAGAATTCTATGGTGGGAAAAGTACGAGCCAAAATAACAATCTAAGTGTATATACATTATTTAATATAAATATATATTATTTTGGCTCGTACTTTTCCCCACCATAGAATTCTCTACCAAAAAGCATAGGTTTTTTTTTTTTTTTACAAATACTACATACATAATACTTATATGCTATATATTTTCTTTTATAGGTTTTTATTAGCTTTTTAACCCAAGTGATTTGGGATCATTTCTAGAATTATTTTTAATGTCTAAATAGAGCTATTCATATTTATCAGAAAACAAGTTTTCTATCAAGTGGGAGTTTGGGGGATTTGTTTACTCACAGCTGCAGTACTATTAAAGGAATTTTTCTTCCTCTAGGAGAGGGGGATATTTTTTAGGTTTATTTCATTTTGCCTAGCAAATAATAAAGTATTGAATATTTTAAAATAGTTAAAAGAGAGGATTTTAAATGTTCTTACAAGAAAGAAACGCTAAATATTTTAGATAATAGATATGTTCATCAATCTGATTTGATCATTTAATAATGTATACATGTATCAAAATATCCCTTTAAACCCCACAAACATACACAAATAGCATTTGTCAATTAAAAATAAAAGAATATATTTTTGACTTTTTCTAAGAGTCAATTATAAGATCATTCAGTTGAAATTAAATTAAATTATTCTCTACAGTGACATTCTGGGAAATATCAATTTCATTATATGAAATTTAAGCTCAATAAATAAATTTACAAATAAATACCAAGATCTGGTTTCTGTGCATATTTGTAGAGTCTCACAAATTCCCACTCATCACAATTTAGATGATCAGCTCCACCAATCTTTATCTTTTCTTATGCTTAACCATCAAGAAAATTCAAATCCAGTCTTTTCCCTGATTCAGAATAAACAAAGGTCAAAGTCTCACAAAATATTGAAATTGCTATGGAAAGGGGAGTGAGTTAGTCTCTTTGTGGGTATTAGAAGATAGATAAGACAATCAATCACTGACTATTTTCAGGATCCATCTTTACACAAAATGTGCTTTAACTTTTCCACTAAATCCTAGGAATTCCCTGTCTGCGATATGAACAAGCAGGATCACTGTAAAATTGAGAGGAAATGTCATAAAAATCATATCATTGAAGGAGAAAATTACGTTATTCATTTACAGCAATGTTTTAGGATACAGTTAGATTTAAAATGTGTAAGCATTCATGCATGCAATCATTATTCCTTTCACAAGGAAAAAAATTTTATAAACTGCAACTTACATCTGATGCCTAAAATTGTTACTAACATCCTAGCAAGAAATGAAAGTTGTTTAGAAAACTACCAGAAGTGACTAAAAACAACGAAACCTTGAAGTAAGAACAGTTATTAGCATAAAGATAAAGCAACGTGGATTTGATATGATGTTATGTTACCTAGGAATTGTTGGTGTTATGTTATAAATACACAAGGTTAAAAGTTTTTTTGAATGATGACTATATAACACAAACTGAAATGCAGAGTCATTTACTATGTACTATTTATCATCTTAGGCCTGCGAATTCTGAAGTGATGTCAATTATTAACCTATTAATTTTTTTAAATGTATACTGAGCACCTAATATAAGTACTGTGCTGTATAGGTGGATCTTAAGAGCTGCCAGGGCCATTCAGTCATTGAACAGTTTTGTTAGGTTCTATGATGTATAAGGTACAGTGCTAAGCGCTACAAATACAGATACTATTTACAAAACCCGCTGTGCAATGGAAGTTTACGTACCTGTAACATAATGTGGTGAGGTTTATATGAGAGATAGGCTCAAATCTTTGTAGGGATCCTATGAGGAACTCATAATGCTTTAAGGAGGTTAGGAAAGGCTGTACACATTTAATTTGGTTAAATCACACATTTAATTTGGTTCTCATTAATGGAGCTTTCAACCGATGATGTCATTGAAAGTAGGAGTCTATTGCCTAGCAGGTAAGATTCAGTTCAGGATAACATATCTCTATCATAGAAATTCACCTGTATAACATACCTAATGCTTTGTTTTATCCTTTGGACTGTCCTGCTCTCCTTGTTTAAATAATGCTTTCTATTTTGGGAAGAGCAGGAAAATCAAAGCTCAACTGGTTGAATTCAGATGCTTTTAAGACAGTCACAAGGGGAGGATGGGTAGGCAATCAGATATACGGGTATGAAGTTCAGAACACAGAATTTAAACTACAGATAAAAATGGATTCTTCCATTTGGATGGCTACTATCAAACAGAAAATACCAAGTGTTAGGGAGATTGTGGAGAAATTGGAATTCTTGTACACTGAATATAAAATTGAATTGCTACCATGGAAAAAACAGTATGGCAGTTCTCAAAAAAAATAACAATAGTTTTGCTATATGATAGATCAATTCTGTATTTGGCTATATACTAAAAGAATTGAAAACAGGGCATCAAAGAGATATTTGCATACCCATGTTCATAGCAGCATTATTCACAATAGCTAAAGTATGGGAGCGACACAAGCACCCATCAGTGGATGAGCAAAATATGGTTTGTACACACAGCAGAATATGATTCAGCCTTAAAAAACAGACATGTCATAATATGCTATAACATGAATGATCCTAGAGGGCATTATGCTAAGTGAAATAAGCCAGCCACAAAAAGATAAATATTATATGATTCCACTTACATGAGGTACTTAGAGTAATCAAATTCATAGAGCAGAAATGCTGTAAGATTGAGCCTTATATATATTTCAATTTGTACCCCAAAATATGTACAATTATAATGTCTCAATTACATATTAAAACTTTTTAAAAAAAGAAAGTCAACAGTGGTTGCCAGGGCGCTGGGTGGAGGGGAGAATGGGGTGTTGTTTAATGGGTACTGTGTTTAATTGTGCAAGAGGAAAGCAGTTCTAGAGATGGATGGTGGTAGCAGTCACACAACATCATGAAGGTACTTAATAGCACGGATCTATACTCTTAAAAGTGGTTAAGAAGGTAAAATGTGTATAACATTTCACTACTATTTTTAAAATTTGGAAAAAATGGATAAGTCTACACACTGAAATAGCAATGGAAGCCAGTTCATAGCATGAATGTAGGAAAGGGTCTAAGACTGAACTTGAGGAGGAAGCCAGTGGTCAAGGGCTGGGTAGAGAGGACGAGCCTGTTAAGGGATGGAGAATGCGATTCTGGAGGTGGGAGGAACCTAGGTGAGCACAGCATGATGGAAACCAAAGGAGGATAATGTTTCAGGGGGAAGGGGTCCAGTGCCAAACGCTCCTGAGAATGTAAAGGGCATGAAGTTGGAAATTCCCACAAGTTTTAACAGCACAGCAGTCATTGGTGACCTCCAGAATCATGTCGTCCACCCAGTCTGGTAATCCTTCATGACCATAAACTCCTTGAGAGCAGGCACCTTGAACAGACCTCTACATCCTCCTGTTTTGCTTTACACTTAAGAAATGTCCAATAAATATTTACTACATAGTGAGCTCAGATGATGGTATTTATGGTATTTTGGGGCAAGTAATGGAACTATAGTGTGTTCTGATTATGTTGATGGTTACACAAATCTATATATGTGTTAAAACTCACGGGACTGTAACACCTCAAAACATTTCATTTTATTGTATCTTAATTTAAATTATTATTTTTTTTAAATAGTAAGATTCTTTTTCTTATATGGCGATGGGCTCCTGAGGGTTTATTACAAAATGACTCTTTAAATCTTATATATATTTTCTAAACAGCTCTTTGTATTTATACAAGATTTAATAACATTGAATTTTGAATTAAAATACCTAAAGTTTTGGCTGGTCACAGTGGTTCACGCCTGTAATCCCAGCATTTTGGGAGGCAGAGGCGGGCGGATCACAAGGTCAAGAGATCGAGACCATCCTGGCCAACATGGTGAAACCTTGTCTTTAATAAAAATACAAAAATAAGCTGGGTGTGGTGACACACATCTGTAGTTCCAGCTACTCGGGAGGCTGTGGCAGGAGAATCGCTTGAACCCAGGAGGCAGAGGTGGTTGCAGTGAGCCAAGATCACACCATTGCACTCCAGCCCGGTGACAGAGAAGACTCCGTCGAAAAAGAAAAAGAAGCTAAAGTTTTAAATTTAGGAGAAGTAGAGAAAAGGTGGTAGGCAATACATGGAAATACATATGTGATTTAAGTCAATATTAAGATAAATGAAAAAGCAAGCAATAAAAAATAAATTTATCTCATTTTTTTTAACAGACAGGAATGGGCCACTTGCGTGTAACAAAAGATGGACTGCGCTTGGAAGGGGAATCAGAATTTTTATTCCCATTGTATGCCAAAGAAATACACTCCAGAGTGGTAAGAAAATGTTGAAAGACAAATAATTCGTGCTTTATGAAAAATAAATAATGTTTAAGCACAAAAATTAAATATAGTTTAGAGAAGATTTTTAAAGTGCAAACGTGCACATGCTCATGATATGCTCTTTATAAAAACTTGACTATTTGGTTGTGGAATTTATCACTGATACTACCTCCTAAAAATATTTCATTTTAATGTACTTCAGGTCTAAATTTGGTGGCCTCAGTAATTTAGACCATAATAGACTGAAGTTTTTAGAAATGAAAATCTTTGCCAAGAACAATTTAAACTTCTTTATGTCAGAGCAACTAACTTAAATACATTTATATTAGGGCATTCAAAATTATCTAAGAAGCTTAGAAAGAAATTTGTTTCAGTGTATTATGTTCTGCACTTATACTAATTACAAATTATGATCCTGTAAGATTCTACACGAGTCAGCACTGTCATTAAATAATTATATGACTTTAAAAGTAAATCAAGGTTTTCTTCATTTACCTTCATGGAGCTTAAGAATAAAGTGCAGTAAGTTCAAACAGTGTTTGCGATATGTTCTATTTTTCCCTAAGTCATGCTATGAGCATTACAGTAGGCATGAACATTTTTCTAGATTATTGATAAGTGGCATTACTTCCCCAACCCACACAAAGTTAAAACTTCACCCAGCTGTAACTTCCTAGTTACTTGAAGAGCACGGTCTTCATTTTCCTTTCATATTTCTGAATATGAAAGGATATTTCAGTATCTCCTAACTGCAGAGGCTGTACCAGCTACTATAGGAGAATTAGAAAGGACACAAAAGACTTTCCAAGAAACATGAGGACTTGTTAGAGAGACAAAACATACTCCCGAACCAGACAGTCACCAAGCTCTACTACCAATTGCAAAATAACATGGCATGAATACCACAAAGAGAGATCCCAGTGAGTGAAAAGTACATAAGTAGCTTTAGGTGCTGTTACGTTACTTCTGGGGCTATCTTACTGGCAGTAGGAGCTGGCAGATTACCTGCAGTATCATAGGCAGGTAAGAGCCTGATTCTGTGAGGCTTACACTTATGTCATACACTTACCATAATCATGATGGCTTTTCAGTGTGTGAAACAATCCTGTCCTACAGGAGCATCAGGAATTAATACAAGCTTTTGTAAAAAGAGAAGTCAGACATGAATGAAGCATTCAAGTGTTAGAAGTTGGCCTTCTTTCTTCCCCAGAGTTGTGTTGGCTGATCTTCTGCCATATTTTGCGAAGAATCAGACTGGTAGAATGGCCTGGTGACTGAAATCAGGTGACTAGATCACAGCAAATTTAATATTCTGGAATTAATAATAACTCTCAGTTATATTTTAAGAGACTTTTTCATCTCCAGTATGCTTTTAAAAAAAGAAAGCAAAATTATACAGAATATCTCAGATAATCACATATTGAAGTCTTAGAATGTGGCATTAATGAGTATGCCAATCAATACATAAAATTCAGTAACAATTTGAATAATACTATGAGATAACAGAGCTGTACGGTATTTTGTAACTAATATGGCTTTCCAATAAGAGCAGTCCTAGAACAAAACTGTGCTTCATAACTTCTGTATGCATTGACATATTCGTTAAAAATTTCCTTTTCAAAGATGAGTCTAGGAAGCAATTTTCATAAAATTACAGAAAAGAAATTACTTTATGAATTTGCAAAATTTGACACATAACTCATTTATGTGTACTCATGGGCTGAGAGAATTTCTTCATTATAAATATAATTCAACATGCTACTCTGGCCTCGAATATCTGGTTACCCAGTAACCCCTCAAAAGTAATACATGAGGGCCTGTATTGAATTCATACTTTGAATTCATGGCTTAAACCCATCCACTATGTCCATTAGTTCAAACACATAAGAATTATTTCCTTTAAAACAAAAAGATTTAAAAAAAAAAAAGATACAGAGCCATGATTAAAAACTAAATGAAACAAACATGTGATAAAAAAGCTTCACTTGAAATGATCATCTGTGAGGTTCACAGCCCTGAAAAGAAGCTTTAGATTACAGCCAAAGCCCACAGTGTGACAGGGAACAAAAGGTCACCTCACTGGGACTTCAGGCAAGCCCATTGCATGAGATGGCGCTGAAGACAGAACATAACTACTATTTAAATAAAGTGGCTACAACTATTTGAATAAAGTTACTACAGCTATTTGAATAAAGCAGCATATAAAAATAGCTACAAATATTTGAATAAAGCAGCATGTCTGAGGGGGAGGAGGATACAAAGATGCCAGTCCAGAACCTGAATGTCACTGAAGACGGAAGCTCTAAGCCATCACTGAAAGACTGGGAGGCCCTGTGGACCAAGCGAAAACAACAGGAAAGACTTTATAGACCGGCTGGTAAGAGCAGGAAGGTAGAAACATTCATAAAGTGGAACATAAAAACTGAAATTTCATATGACGAAATCTTCATCTTAAGAAAAGCCCAATAAGCTTTACAAACAGGAAGATCAATATCCAACTAAATAAACTCAATCTGAAAATGACTAGAAAAACATACTTAAGATTCTCAAAGAGATAGAGCTATTTTTAAAAGAGTTTTACTTAAAATAACAAGAAACTGTAAAATCAGAAGAGAAATTATAAAGCAGAAATAACAGGGAATAGGTTTACCCTCCTGCATTAAACAACTAAAAAAATGAAAAACTACATGAAACAGTGGTTTCAAATATTAGACAACGGACAACTCAGGGGACGGTTATCCCTACGAGAAGGAAAAACAGTGACTCCTCAAATTGCCTTACCTCACTGCAGGAAGAGAGTTTCCAGGCTGCAATGAGGGAGAGGAGACAATGCAGATGCAGATGGTCTCCCTGAGTTGAGAAGATAGGATTGGGAGGCCAAGGAGACCAAGGTAGCTGCAGTTTGCAAGGCAGAGTACTGCAGAGGAGTGCCTGCTGCACATGGACAGCGCTCCAGAGATGGCAGAGGCTTCACCCCAGCCCACCCCAGTGAAGTCCATGGATAAATATTTACCAGTACATATGTATGAAGAAGCCACCTTGAGACTAGTGAAATACCCACTCAAAGGGAGAAAAAGGAACAAAGCCTTGAGTTCACACAGAATGGGGAACACTTCATGTTCCCACCAGAGACAGTGGAAAACTTCATAAATTATGGGCATCAGGTAGAATACCGAAGGGCGTGGATGAGACGTGGTACAAGATCAGCACTAGAAGAAATCCTGCTCTGGTCCATTCTAACAAAGCTTAACAGGAATCCTTGAAAGTATCATGCTTTTTCCAAATGATTTGTTGCATCCCAGAACAAAGTTCTAAAAAACTACATTTCATCTGTGTACAAAGGTCGAGGAAAGCATAATCATATTAAGGAGAGACATAAAATATGGAAAACAGGAAAAAAACACAAAATAATCTTCTAGAGATGAAAAGTATAACATCTGAAATTCTTTAAAAAGTCAATGGTGGGACTACCAGATTAATAGCTGAGTGGACACCACAGAAGAAAAGAGTAGTTAAGTTGAAGGCATAGCTATAGATACTCTCCAAAATGAAGCACAGAGAAAAACGACTAGAAAAAGAAAACAACAGAGTATCAGTAACTAGAGGGACATGCAGGACCTTATTATATGTGTGAGTCTCCAAAGAAGAGGAAAGAAGAAAGGACAAATATTATTTGAAAATAATAATGTGTAATTTTTTTTTCCAAGCATGATAAAAACTTTAAGCCCATAGATAAAACATGTTCAGTGAACCCCAAACAAAAGAAATAAGGAAAATGAGGTACGTTATAATTAAATTGCTTAAAAACAAGAGAGAAAAATCTTAAAGAGAAAACCTTAGATGTATCTAGAGAAAAAGGATATATAACATACAAAGTAGTGGAAAAAAAAAAGATGACATCAGCCTTCTAGTCAGTAACAGTTCAAGCCAGAAGACACTGAAGCCCCAACTTTAAAGTACTAAAAAGAAAAACCGCCAACCTAGCATTCTATACCTAGCAAAAGTATCTTTAAAAGACAAAGTCAAAATAAAGGCTTTTATGGACTTACTAAAGCTGAAAACAAGTTACTTTAGCAATCCAGCACCACAAGAAATACTGAAGAACGCCTTTCTGGCAAAGAGAATATGCTGCTGGAAGAAAAATAAAGATGTTCAACAGAAAATTTTTAAATACCAGAAATCATAAATATGTGGGTATACAAAAAATAATGTTAAAAAATGTTAGAAGACACTTTTCTCAAAGCCAAACGAGTAACAATGTATTTGGAGTGTTCTAATAGGATAAAAGTAAAATGTATGACAATAATGAAACAAAGACCGTAACAGAAAAAGATAGAAGGACTACTGTAATGTTCTCACATCACACATGAAGTGGCAAAAAATTATTGAGGATGGACCATAAGAAGTTAAAGATGCTTAGTATATCTAAAGTAAAGTCGTAAAACAAAAAGTATAGCTAATATATCAACTAAGGAGATAAAAATGAAATGATAATTACTCAATTAATCCAGAAGGAGGCAAAGGAAACAAAGAGAAAATTGGTTGACTATGCAAACAAATAGCAATTTGGTAGATTTGAACCAACTCATATAAATAATTATATTAAAATAATCACATTAAATAAAAATGGTCAAAACATCCCCCATCCCAATTGAAAGACAGATCATGAAACTGAACACAGAAGCAAGATCCAACTAAATGCCATGTACAAGAATCCTACCTTAATTATAAAAACACAAATAGGTAAAAAGTAAAATGTTATACTATACTATACTGACACTAATCAAAAGAAAAGTGGAGTGACTATATTAAAACAAAGTAGATTTCAGAGCAAAGGCATCAATATTTTAGAGATACAGATGGTCATTTAAGATGACATAGGAGTGAATTCTTCAATATTTATATTGCTAAACACTTATGGATCTACTATCAGAGCATCAATATACATGAAGCAAAAACTGATAGATTGTAAGAAAAAATAGAAATATTCACATTTAGACTCAGGGATTTCAGCACCCCTCTCTCAGTAACTGATAGGAGAAATTGATATAGAATCAGTAAGTTTAGAGACTTGAACAAGGCTCAACCAATTTGATATAATTAAAATTTTCAGAGCAGGCTACTCAACAATAGCAGACTAGCAGTTATTTTCAAGTGTACAGGGAACATTTAGCAAGATAGATCATATTTTGAACCATAAAACAATCTCAGCAAATTTTAAAACATTCAAGTCTTGCAACATGTTATGTGACCGCCGTGGATTTAATAAGACAATCATAACGCAAATATATCTGAAAAATTTTTAAATAAGTGGAAATAAACCATAGGACAAAGAAATCCAAAGGCAAATTAAACAGTATTTTGAACTGAATGACAAGAAAACAATAACATATCAAATTTGGGGGGATGTAGCTAAAGCAGTGCTTAGAGGGAAATTTATGGCATTAAATGTCTATATTAAAAAAAGAAGAAAATCAATGACCTCAGTTTCATCCTTAAGAAACTAGAAAAAGAACACATTAGACCAAAAATCAAAGAAGATCCAACCAAATAAAATAGTAAATGAAAAGGGAGGATAACATTTGGATCACAATGGATAACACAGAAATACAAAAGATCATTAGAAGCTACCATGAACAAGTATATGTCAATAAATTTGAAAGTCTAGGAAAAATGGATATCTGGATACATACAACCTTCCAAGATTGAAACAAGAAAAACAGGAAATCTAAACAGAACAATAATGAGTAACCATATTGAATTAGTAATAAAAAAAGTCTCCCAACAAAGCAAAGTCTAGGACCAGAGGACTTCACTGCTTAATTCTACCACCATTTAAAGAAGAATTAATACCAGTCCTTCTCAAACTTTTTAAAACCTTGAAGCAGAGATGATTCTTCCTAACTCAATACATGAGGCCAGCATAACCATGATACCAAAACCAAACAAAAACACAACAAAAAGAAAATTACAGACCAATATCACTGATGAACATAGATGCAGAAATCCTCAACAAAATGCTAGCAAACCAAATACAACACATTTATCCCAAGAATGCCAGGATGATTCAACATGAACAAATCAATAAACACCACACATCACATCAACAGAATGAAGGACAAAAACCATTTGGTCATCTCGATAGATGGAGAAAAAACATTTGATAAAATCCAGCATCCCTTCGTGATAAACCAAAAATCAGAGAAGAAATCAACAAAATAGAAAACATAAAACAACAGAGGAAATCAATGAAACCAAAAATGAATTCTTTTAGAAGATCAATAAAAATGGATAAACCTTTAACCAGACTGAATATTTTAAAAGGAGAGGGCACAAATTATCAATATTAGCTGTGGTAAAAGGGACACTACTATGATAATATCAATATCAGCTGTGGTAAAAGGGACACTACTATTATCAACATCAGCTGTGGTAAAAGGGACACTACTACCACAAACATTCAAAGAATGGTAAGGAAATTTTACAAATAACTTTATGCCAATACATGTCATTTTTCCACATACTGTCTGACAGAATTCTTAATATAGGATTGCTGCTTCAGTGATTAAATTAGTTTCTGCCATTCCCATATTAGGTTCAATTTGGAAGTAATTATGTGTATAAATGAAGTGGTGAATTGTACTTGCTCTCTAAGCTACATTTTTAAAAAGTATCTTAAAACATCAATCTCATGGGGTATTACTGAGAACTCTTACAGCAGTTTTGATCTATCTTTGGGCCATACCAATTACACCCTTGTATTGTTGATGGTCTTTTTATACACCTCTTTCATAGCTCCTTATATATGTCACACATTGTTGAGAAAATATGCCAAGTTCTATGACTCTTTCACCTACTTCTTAAGGTAGTGTTGATACAACATCTGTATTAAATAGATACATTCAGAGTTCAATAGAGATGAATGGAAAAATAAAATGTTCTCTTTCTACCTTGCTGTCATTCTCTAAATGGCATAAAATTTTTCTAAAAGGACATCACTAGAAAATGATAAAAACCAAAAATCCCTTATATAAAATTTAGAAATGACAGTAGTGGTGGGTGCACTTAATGCCAATCTACTATACACTTAAATATGGTTAAAATGGTAAATTTTATGCTGTGTATAACACTTATATACATAGCATACATATATTTTAGTACAATAAAAATTGTTTTAAAAAGTAAAAAAAAATCAAAGTCAAGAATGATACTTCTGAAGGGAAATAAAGAAGAAAAAATAAAGAAAAGAGAAAAAAAGTTAACAAAAAACCCTGAAAATCACATTCACAATCTATAGACTTCAATTTTCAGTTTTCTTTTTTTCTTTTCTCTTTCTCTTTTTTTTTTTTTTTTTTTTTGAGATGGAGTCTTGCTTTTGTTGCCCAGGCTGGAGTGCAATAGCATAATCTTGGCTTAATGCAACCTATGCCTCCTGGGTTCAAGCGATTCTCCTACCTTAGCCTCCTGAGTAGCTGGGATTACAGGAGCCCACCACCACGCCCAGCTAATTTTTGTATTTTTAGTAGAGACGGAGTTTCCCCATGTTGGCCAGGCTGGTCTCAATCTCCTGACCTCATGAGCCACCCGCCTCGGCCTCCCAAATGACTGGAATTACAGGCGTGAGCTACCGCGCCCAGCCCACTTCAGTTTTCTTAGCTACAAGATGGAAATAAAGTCCCTGGACTTCACAATAAACATCAGTTTTTATTTAAAAATGTACCTGTTGATTGTTTTAAAGTACTTTTTTAAAAATGTAGATTAAAGAGCAATATAAGATATTTCATTATTATAGCAAATATGAATACAATTTTGTTGGTAATATAGATACAGAGCCACGTCTGCTCTGTCACTTATCAATTAAAAGAGGTTTACTCTGTGAACAACAGAACACCCCAGCTAGCAGTGGTGTGAACTAACAGGAGCTTTTAGTCTCACATAACAGGAAGCTGGAGGAGGCAGCTGCAGCATCGGTTCAGCACTCAACCATGTTAAGGCCAGAGTCTCAGCCAGCCAACCGCCTGCCCTTCATAATCACCAGATAGTTATGAGACCACATCCAAGACGCGTAGCCAGGAAATGTGCAGTGCTGGTGCATGTGCCTCTTTCAGAAGGAATGCAAAAGCTTGCCTGGAAACCCTAAGCCCCACCCTCTGCAAATCTCAGCTTACCTCCCATTGACCAGAATTGTGTCCCTTGGGTACCCCAAGCCTCAAGACAGTCTGAGAAAGCAAGCAACCTCTGTCGTGGAAAGCAGAAAAAGAAAAGGGTTTGCAAGTGACTCTAGGATCAGATGACCAGAAGTGCATCCAAGAACAGCTTCCTTTGTCTGGGCTTGGGAGTGGATCTCACTGCTCTAACCGGAACCCTGTCCTCCCATTCCAGGAGAATGGTGGAAAAGAGCCTGGAAGAGTGGGTATCTAAAGATTGGCTCCACCACAGACAAACTGTCACAGAACTGTCACAACTGTGTGTGGCTTTGAGGCAGCTGTAATTTATTCCCTGGGATCTCAATTTCCTTAACCCTATTTTAGGAATAATGGTACCTACTTTATAAAATACAGGATAAATGAAAGGATCAATGCTAAAGTTAATTGATAAAGGGTTGACTCTTATTACCATGCTAATTATTTTTAACAATACAGAAACAAGTGTTAGGGTCACATCACTGGATATCATAAGAAGCTGATAGATCATCTGCTTCCACAAAGCAAGTTGGAGAATTTCTGACACTCTAGGTAGAGTTCCCAAGGGCTCCTAAGACTTCTTTCCTTTTGAAACATCGCATAATTCCCTACCACTCTGGAAGATACTTGGTTTCCTCCGAGTGAACCATAAAGCTATCTGCATCCAACAGCCAAATTGCTGAATTCCTTTTGAAGAAAATTATTTATATAAAAGCAAGCAATCTTCTCTAAAACTAAACTACCTATCGGGGTTACGATAACAAAGAAAGTATAATACTTTTGTGCTCACAAAGCCACTTTATCTTCAACAAAATGTGCAAAAAACAGAGGTATCTAGAACTTTATCTTAATTCATTTGAAATTAAGAGAGGCCTTTGTGTTTTTGAAAGTAACGTGGTATTTCTTACAGGAAAGTTAACCATTCTCTGATTCATCTTCTTAAAGTGTATCACGTCCTCGTAAATAACCCACAAAACAGAATTTTTATTCCTTGAAAAAGGAAAATCACTGGTTAAAATTTGGTTGTTTTAGATTTTTACCTTGTGGGCTGACTTGGCACATTGTAACCAGTGCACACAAGCAGTGTAAACACATGGGATTGTCATATTTTATGAGAAAAGTTAATATATCTACTCCCTTAACAATATGATTCAGAAATTTTTAATTGTAGGATTTCCAGGATCTGTGACAATGGCGAAATAATTTTATATAAATCCTAAATTTGCATATGTAGTATTATAAAGATACAATTATTTTAAATAGCACATATTTTGCAAATTTTATAAATCCCTTTCTAGGACTCATCTCTGCTTCTACAATCAACTCAGAATGTGACTGTAAATGCACGGAACTCAGAAGGGGAGGTCACAGGCAGGTTAAAAGTGGGTGAGTCCAGCTTTATCACGGTGTTTTGCCTGCATGTGGTCCATGAATAGTGCTAAATGGATGCATTGTTTTTTCTTCTAAAGAAATCAAAGCTGCTTATGAACAAAGTATACATTTTCTAAATATCATGCTGTGTTGACCACAGAGAATAGCACCACAGGGTCGGGTGGGGGTGCGGGACAGTCTGAAGTGCTTTGATTAGAGTTATTTTCGTTCCAAGAAATAGGATGTTTATTGTAGGTTACCAAAGAATCTTGCAACAACCAAACAAAAGGAACCCAAGTAGCTGGCCTCAAAGAGCACAGAGACCCGTGACTGAGAGCCAAGAGTAGATCCAAGTCCCTCCCCGTTCTTTCTCTTCTCTCTCCTTCTCGCCATGTGCTCCCTTCTCCTCCTTTCCAGTGTATCTTTGCCACCATTTTCACTTGACTGTATCACTTCTCACTGTACAGAACCTACAGGGCCTCCCTGATTCTTATCTGTTTAGCTATAGTTATCAACATCAGTTTAGTCTTCAATTATGCAAATTCTAAATCCACAGAGTGCTCTAATTAGTCCAACTCATCTGTCTCATCACATTCCATTGGGTCACTCAGCTATGTACACCCATCCTATCAACTAAGGCCGGAGAATAAGGTCACATGGGAGCAAGGTCACATGGAATCCAGCAAAGGGAGAAAATGATCAGCAAGAAGAAATATAAATGAAAGCAATATCAGAAGACCAAACCAGCTGGTAAGAGGAATGCAGGCCAGGGTTGGCAGCTCACGCCTGTAATCCCAGCACTTTGGGAGGCCAAGACAGAAGGATTGCTTAAGCCTAGGTGATCAAGACCAGCCTGGGCAATGTCTCTAAAAAAATAATTTAAAAACTTAGCCAGGTGTGGTGGTGAACGTCTGTAGTCCCAGCTACTTGGGAGGCTGACGCAGGGAGGATCACTCAAGCCTAGGAATTCGATTCTGTGGTGGAAGAGACCCTGTGTCTAAAAAGAGAGAGTAAGAATAAGGAAGGTATATGTATTCACTATACCATCAACATTGGATAGATTTGCTAAGTCTGGGAAATTGGACGGCCTTTGTCATTATCAGAAAATAAATGAGAAGTGTACTGCCAATGCAAACTTCCAACGTCTCTCTTTTAATGTGTATTTTTACAAAACAGAATAATGTTACATGGGAAACTGCAGCCGTATGTTAATCTGATGATTCCTTTTAATTATACTAATACAAGATGTTCTGTACTTTATTCTCTGCTTTATAACTTATTGTTGATCATAAATTATATCTCTCTGTGGCTTAGAAGTTTTGTTTAATAACTAAGTTCAGTGGATCAGGAGATGAACCCCAGTTTTTCCTGCATATGCGTTCTTAAGATGTATCTAAAACAAATACTTCCATGATAAATTACACAGTATTATCATTTATCTTTACCATCATTTCTTGAAAATCTTTAACTGCCTGTAGCTTTCAAGTGTTTGAGGAATTTTTGCCCATTTTTTCCTCATTCATTTCAACAAATATTTGTTGACTGACTATGGCTACCTTATATGCTATCAAGTAATAATAAATAAAGAGTATGTAATTATTTCTTAGAAGCTACAAAAGTAGAAGAATCTTCTTACATTCCTATAAAAATTAATCAGCACAAATACACATTCTTCTGTTTATCATTTTATTAGATGTGGATTTTCATATCTCACACCAGGGACTTGAGATATGATAAAAACCTGCCTCTCATTTCATAGATGGAAAAACTGAAGCCCTAAACAGCAAATTTGCTCAAGAGCACACAGCTAGTTAGTAGAGAAGTCAAAACAGGAAAGACTTGAGAACTAACTCCTCTCAGCCAGCTGTTTCCACTGGCCCTCCTCTCTAATCAGATTTCTTGAAATTATGGCATGCCAGTAACTGTTCTAGTTGCTGCAAATATAGTTTCCATTTCATTATTGTCACCAAGGAATTACCAGAGGTTATAAAGTTAAAAAAAAAAAAGGTCAGATGTAGTGGCTCACACCTGTAATCCCAGCACTTTGGGAGGCTGTGGCAGGAAGATTGCTTAAACCTAGGAGTTCAAGGCTTCAGTGAGCTATGATCACACCATTGCATTCCAGCCTGGGTGACAAAGTGAGACTATCTCTAAAAATAAAAATAAAAGAAGTTATACGCCAAAATTTCTTTGGTTTGAACTGTTCACCTCAGATCTCTAGTTTTAACTTTGGTGCTCATGCCTGATAAAGTGATTAAATTAGTGATTTCTAGTAAATCTTTAGTAGGAAAGTCTCTGTTATATTGAGAACCTTGAGCTAGGAAATATTGCCACGCTCACCAAATCCAAGGTTTTTATCAGTACATGACTTCCCACAGTTGAAACCCTTCCATTCTCATATTTCCTGAAAGGAGGTAAATTTTGCCAGTTTGGATATTAAAATGTAATTTATGTGAACTAGCCACGTTAATCTCATTTATTTAAATGAATAACTATTTTCTACACAACCAGTGAAAACAATTGGCATTTAATGCAGTCAAAACCAAAAATCCCAGTTATATTCTGACATGATTTGGATGTGTGTCCCCTCCAAATCTCATGGTGAAATGTGATTCCCAGTGTTGAAGATGGGGCCTAATGGAAGTTATTGTATCGCGGAGGTGGATCCCTCTTAAATGGCTTAGCACCATACCCTTGGTGATGAGTGGGTTATCACTCAGTTCACATGAGATCTGGTCGTTTAAAAGAATCTGGGACCTCCCCTCTGCTGTCTTGCGCCTACTCTTACCACGTGATGCACCTGCTCCTTCTTTGCCTTCTGTAATGATAGGAAGCTTCCTGAGACCCTCACCGGAAGCAGATGCTGAAGCCATGCTTTTTACAACCTGCAGAATCGTGAGCCAATTAAACTTCTTTTCTTTCTAAATAACCCATCCTCAGGTATTTCTTTTTAACAGTGTAAGAATCGACTAACACAGAAAATTGGTACTGAGGAGTGAGGCATTGCTATGAAGATATTTGAAAATGTGGAAGCAGCTTTGCTACTGGGGTTACAGAAAGAGGTTAGAAGAGTTTGGAGGGCTCAGAAGAAGACCGGAAGATGAGGGAAAGTTTGGAACTTCTTAGAGAGTTATTAAGTGTCTGTGACCAAAATGCTGATGGAATGTTAAGATCAGGCTGAGGAGGTCTCAGATGGAAATGAGGCCGTTATGGGGACCTGGAATAAACATCACCTGTGTAACACCCTAGCAAAGAGCTGGGCTGCATTGTGTCCACAACCTAGGAATCTGTGGAAGTTTGAACTTAAGAGTGATGACTTAGGGTATAAGGCGGAAGAAATTTCTAAGCAGCAAAGTATTCAAGAAGCAGTCTGGCTGCTTCTCACAACCTACAATCAGATATAAAAGCAAAAAAAAAAAAAAAACCTTAAAATTTGAATTTATATTTAAAAGGGAAGCAGGGTGTGAAAGTTTGGAAAATTTGCTGATTGGCACTGCAGTAGAGAAAAGATTCAAGCAGGCTGCAGAGCTATCACTTGCTAGAGAGATTAGCGTGGCTAAGAAAAGGAGTCAAGTGCTAATATCCAAGACAATGGGGGAAAGGCCCTGAAGACATTTCAGAGACAGCCCATTCCATCACAGGCACAGAGGCTTAAGAGGAAATCATGGTTTCAGGGACACTGCTTCCCACATCTCAACTGCTCTAGCTCCAGCTGTGGCTCAAATGGCCCCAGATACCGGCCCCAGCCATGGCTCTGGAGGGTGCAAGTCATAAGCCTTGGTAGCTTCCGCATGGTGTTCAGTCTCCAGACCCACAGAATGAGAGAGGAAGCTTGGCAGCTTGCACCTAGGTTTCAGAGGATGTGTAGAAAAGCCTGGATGCCCAGTCCGAGGCATGCTGCAGGGGCACAGCCCCCCACAGAGAGATACTCTACTAGAACAGGGCTGAGGGGGAAATGTGAGGTTGAAAGCCCCAAAGTCCCTACTGGGGCACTGCCTAGTGGAGCTATGGGAAGAGAGCCACTGCCCTCCAGACCCTAGAATGGTAGAGCTACCAGACACTTGCATCTTGAGCCTGGAAAAGCCGCGGGCACTCAATTCCAACCCATGAGAGAAGCCATAGGAACTGCACCCTGTAAAGCCATAGGAGTGGAGCTGGCCACGTTGAGGTGCCACCTCTTATATCAGCGCACCCTGGATGTGGGGCATGGAGTCAAAGAGAATATTTTGGAACCTTAATGTTTAATGACTGTCCTGCTGGGTTTCAAACCTGAATGGGGTCTATTGCCCCTTTCCTTTGGCTGATTTCTCCCTTTTGGAATGGCAACATTTACCCAATGCTTCTACTACCATCATATCTTGGAAGTAAATAATTTGTTTGTATTTTATAACCTCAAGGTGGAAGGAGATAAATCTCACATGAGACTTAGGACTTTAGACTTCATGCTGGAATGAGTTAAGACTTTGGGGGACTATTGGGAAGGGATGATTGCATTTTACAATGTGAGAAGAATGGGAGATTTGGGGGAGCAGGGGACAGAATGATATCGTTTGGATATTGTCCCCTCCAAATTGCATGTTGTAATGTAACCTCCAATGTGGGAGTTGGGGTCTGATGGGAGGTGTTTGGGTCGTAGAGAGGAATCCCTCGTGATTGGTTTAGTGCCATCTCCTTGGTGATGAGTGAGTTTTCACTCAGTTCACAAAGGATCTGGTTATTTAAGAGTCTGGGTTTTAGGGTTTTTTTCCCAACATGGTAATTAGAGGCATTATTAGCATGCCTCTCCCACTTGGAAAGACAGTTTGTAGAGAATTATCCTGTAAACTTTTTCCCAAGAAGCAACACAGGAACTTAATAAAAAAGTTAAAGCACACTTTGAAAGAAGCAGTGGGCAGCAGCCTGCACCATAAACCAGGTGGGGAAGCTCCCCACAGGAGGCAGTGAATCTTCTCACACACTCAGCATGTCATTAATACAACCAGCATCTGAGAAAGCCATCACACAGATTCTGTATAACCAAGGAACTCATACAAACTCTTCACCACTGAAAGCACCCAGAGCCAAAGCTAGGTGACAATAAGCTATAAATATTAAAGTCATGTCTTCAAGGGGGAACAAAGAAGCTTAAAACATCCCAATAGAATCAAAACATAAATTCAAAAATAATTATAAGAAAAAGTCTACCCAAATGAGAAGGAACCAGAGAAAGAACTCTGGCCGTATGAAAAACAGGGTGTTAAGAAAAAAAGAAAAGAAAAAACAGGGTTTTATAACACTTCCAAAAGCTCACATTAACTCTCCAACAGTGGATCTAAACCAACGAAATCTTTGAAATACCAGATAAATAATTCAAAGTGTTTATTATTAAGTTACTCAAGGAAATACAAGAAAAAAGTGAAAACTAACATGAAGAAGTTTTTTTTTTTTAATTCCAGGTATGAGTAAAAAATCTCTAAAGATATAGATCAAAAAACAAAAACCAATCAGAACTTTTGGAAATGAAAGACACATTTAGGGAACTGCAAAATGCAGTGGAAAGTTTTAACAATGGACTAGACCAAATAGAAGAAAGAATTTCAGAGCTCTAAGACAATGCTTTTGAATTAACTGAATCAGACAAAAATAAAGGGTTGTAAAACGATAACACAATAAAGGAAAAAGAAGTTAGTAGGTAACAGTCAACATGATAACTGGAACAGTACCTCACATCTCAGTATTCACATTGAATCTAAGTGGTCTAAATGCTCCACTTAAAAGATACAGATTAGGTGACTGACAAGATGGCTGAATAGGAACAGCCCTGGTCTGCAGCTCCCAGCAAGATCAATGCAGAAGATGGGTGATTTCTGCATTTCCAGCTGAGGTACCTGGCTCATCTCATTGGGACCGGTTAGACAGTAGGTGCAGCCCACAAAGAATTAGCAAAAGCAGGGTGGAGCACTGCCTCAACAGGGAAGTGTAAGGGGTCAGGGAACTCCCTCCCCTAGCCAAGGGAAGCCATGAGGGACTGTGCCTTGAAGAATGGTGCATTCCAGCCCAGATACTACACTTTTCCCACAGTCTTTGCAACCCATTGACCAAGAGATTCCCTCAGGTGCCGACACCACTAGGGACCTGGGTTTCAATCACAAAACTGGACAGTTGTTTGGGCAGACACCGAGCTAGCTGCAGGAGTTTTTTTTTTCCATACCCCAGTGGTACCTGGAATGCCAGTGAGACAGAAGAGTTCAATCCCCTGGAAAGGGGGCTGAAACCAGGGAGCCAAGTGGTTTAGCTCAATGGATCCCACCCCCATGGACCCTAGCAAGCTAAGATCCACTGGCTTGAAATTCTCTGCCAGCACAGCACTCTGAAGTTGATGTGGGATGCTCAGGCTTGGTGTGGGGAGAAGCATCCACCATTACTGAGACTTGAGTAGGTGGTTTTCCCCTCACAGTGTAAACAAAGCCACTGGGAAATTCAAACTGGGCAGTGCCTACCACAGCTTGGCAAAGCCTCTGTAGCCAGACTGCCTCTCTAGATTTCTCCTCTCTGGGCAGGGCATCTCGAAAGAAGACAGAAGCCCCAGTTAGGGACTTATAGATAAAACTCCCATCTCCCTGGGACAGAGCACCTGGGAGAAGGAGTGGCTGTGAGCACAGCTCCAGCAGACTTAAATATTCCTGCCTGCTGGCTCTGAAGAGAGCAGTGGATCTCCCACCACAGCACTCAAACTCTGCTAAGGGACAGAATCCCTCCTCAAGTGGGTCCTTGAGCCCTGTGCCTCCTGACTAGGAGACACCTCCCAGCAGGGGTCAACAGAAACTTCATACAGGAGAGCTCCATCTGGCATCTGGTGGGTACCCCTCTGGGATGAATCTTCCAGAGCAGGGAACAGGCAGCAATCTTTGCTGTTCTGCAGCCTCCACTGATGACACTTAGGCAAACAGCATCTGGAGTGTACCTCCAGGAAATTCCAGCAGACCTGCAGCAGAGGGGCTTGACTGTTAGAAGGAAAGCTAACAAATAGAAAGAAAAAACATCAACATCAACAAAAAAGATGTCCACATGAAAATCCCATCCAAAAGTCATCAAAATCAAAGACCAAAGGTAAATAAATCCATGAAGATGAGAAAAAAACAGCACAAAAGGGCTGAAAATTCCAAAAACCAAAATGCCTCTTCTCCTTCAAATGATCACAACTTCTCTCCAGCAACGGAATGAAACTGGATGGAAAATGAGTTTGACGAATTGACAGAAGTAGGCTTCAGAAGGTGGGTAATAAAAAACTCCTCTGAGCTAAAAAAGTATGTTCTAACCCAATGCAAAGTAGCTAAGAACCTTGAAAAAAGGTTAGAGGAATTCCTAACTAGAATAACCAGTTTAGAGAAGGACATAAATGATCTGATGGAGGTGAAAAACACAGCACAAGAACTTTGTGAAGCATGCACAAGTATAAATGGCCAACTCAATCAAGTGGAAGAAAGGATATCAGAGACTGAGAATCAACTTAATGAAATAAAACATGAAGACAAGATTAGAGAAAAGAAGAATGAAAAGGAATGAACAAAGCCTCCCAGAAATATGAGACTATGTGAAAAGACCAAACCTAGTTTTGATTGGTGTACCTGAAAGTGATGGGGAGAATGGAACCAAGTTGGAAAACACTCTTCAGGATATTATCCAGGAGAACTTCCCTAACCTACCAAGACAGGCCAACATTCAAATTCAGAAAATACAGAGAACACCCCAAAGATACTCCTCGAGAAGAGCAACCCCAAGACACATAATCATCAGATTCACCAAGGTTGAAATGAAGGAAAAACTGTTAAGGGCAGCCAGAGAGAAAGGTCGTGTTACCCACAAAGGGAAGCCCATGAGACTAACAGTGTATCCCTCTGCAGAAACCCTGCAAGCCAGAAGAGAGTGGGGGCCAGTATTCAACATTCTTAAGGAAAGGAATTGTCAATCTAGAATTTCATATCCAGCAAAACTAAGCTTCATAAACGAAGGAGAAATAAACTCCTTTATAGACAAGCAAATGCTTAGAGATTTTGCCACTACCAGGCCTCCCTTACAAGAGCTCCTGAAGGAAGCACTAAACATGGAAAGGAACCACCAGTACCAGCCACTGCTAAAACATACCAAATTGTAAATAAGATCAACACTATGAAGAAACTGCATCATCTAACAGACAAAATAACCAGCTAGCATCACAATGACAGGATCAAACTCACACGTAATAATATTAGACCTTAAATGTGAATGAGCTGAATGCCCCAATTAAAAGACACAGACTGGCAAATTGTATAAAGAATCAAGACCTATTGGTGTGCTATATTCAGATGACCCATCTTATGTGCAAAGACACACATAGGATCAAAATAAAGGGATGGAGAAATATTTACCAAACAAATGGAAAGAAAAATAACAGAGGTTGTGATCCTAGTCTCTGATAAAACAGACTTTAAACCAACAAAGATCAAAAAAGACAAAGGCATTACATAATTGTAAAGGGATCAATGCAACAAGAAGAGCTAACTATCCTAAATATATATGCACCCAATACAGGAGCACCCAGATTTATAAAGCAAGTTCACAGAGACCTGCAAAGAGACTTAGGCTCCAACACAATAATAGTGGGAGACCTGAAAACTGCATTGTCAATATTAGACAGATCAACAAGACAGAAAATTAACAAGGATAGCCAGGACTTAAACTCAGCTCTGAAGACCAAGTGGACCTAATAGACATCTACAGAACTCTTCGCCCCAAATCAACAGAGTATACATTCTTCTCAGCACCACAATGTACTTACTCTAAAATTGACCACATAATTGGAAGCAAAACACTCCTCAGCAAATGAAAAAGAACAGAAATCATAACAAACAGTCTCTCAGATCACAGTGCAATCAAATTAGAACTCAGGATTAAGAAACTCACTCAAAATTGCCCAACTATATGGAAACTGAACAACCTGCTCCTGAATGACTACAGGGTAAATAACAAAATTAAGGTAGAAATAAATAAGTTCTTTGAAACCAGTGAGAGTAAAGACACAGTGTACCAGAATCTCTGGGACACAGCTAAAGCAGTGTTTAGAGGGAAATTTATAGCACTAAATGCCCATAGGAGAAAGTGGGTAAGATCTAAAATTGACACTCTGCCATCACAATTAAAAGAACTAAAGCAAGAGCAAACAAATTCAAATGCTAACAGAAGACAAGAAATAACTAAGATCAGAGCAGAACTGAAGGAGATAGAGACATGAAAAATCCTTCAAAAAATCAATGAATCCAAGTGCTGTTTTTTTTAAAAAGGATTGACAATGTAGATAGACCATTAGCCAGACTAATGAAGAAAGAGAGAAGAATCAAATAGACACAATAAAAAATGATGAAGGCGATATCACCACTGATCCCACAGAAATGCAAACTACCATCAGAGAATACTATGAACACCTCTACGCAAACAAACTAGAAAATCTAGAAGAAATGGACAAATTCCTGGACACATATACCCTCCCAAGACTAAACCAGGAAGAAGTAGAATCCCTGAATAATAAAAAGACCAATTAAACATTCTGAAATTGAGAGAGTAATTAAAGCCTCCCAAACAAAAAAAGCCCAGGACCAGATGGATTCACAGTCGAATTCTACCAGAGGTACAAAGAGGAGCTGGTCCTATTCCTTCTGAAACTATTCCAAACAATTAAAAAAAGACGGATTCAACAGGGAATCCTTTCCCCATTGCTAGTTTTTGTCAGATTTGTCAAAGATCAGATGGTTGTAGATGTGTGGTGTTACTTCTGTGGCCTCTGTTCTGTTCCATTTGTCTACATCTCTGTTGTGGTACCAGTACTGTACTGTTTTGATTACTGTAGCCTTGTAGTATAGTTTGAAGTCAGGTAGCATGATGCCTCCCGCTTTGCTTTTGTTTTTTCGGTTTTTTGCTTAGGATTGTCGTGGCTCTCTTTTGGTTCCATGTGAAGTTTAAGGTGGTTTTTTCCAATTCTGTGAAGAAAGTCAGTGGTATCTTGATGGGGATAGCATTGAATCTATAAATTACTTACGGCAGTATGGCCATTTTGACAATATTGATTCTTCCTAACCATGGAAGAGCCTATAATATTTTTCCATCTGTTTTTGTCCTCTCTTATTTCCCTGAGCAGTGGTTTGTAATTCTCCTTGAAGAGGTCCTTCACATCCCTTGTTAGTTGTATTCCTAGGTATTTTATTCTCTTTGTAGCAATTGTGAATGTGAGTTCACTCGTGATTTGGCTCTCTATTTGTCTGTTATTGGTGTATAGGAATGTTTGTGGGTTTTGCACATTTATTTTGTATCCCGAGACTTTGCTGAAGTTGCTTAGCAGCTTAAGGAGATTACGGGCTGAGACCATGGGGTTTTCTAAATACACAATCATGTGATCTGCAAACAGAGACAATTTGAATTCCTCTTTTCCCATTTTAATACCCTTTATTTCTTTCTCTTGCCTGATTGCCCTGGCCAGAACTTCCAATACTATGTTCAATAGGAGTGGTGAGAGAGGGCATCCTTGTCTTGTGCCACTTTTCAAAGGGAATGCTTCCAGTTTTTGCCCATTCAGTATGATATTGGCTGTGTGTTTGTCATAAATAGCTCTTATTATTTTGAGATACATTCCATCGATACCTCGTTTATTGAGAGTTTTTAGCATAAAGGACTGTTGAATTTTGTTGAGGGCTTCTCTGCATCTATTGAAATAATCATGTGGTTTTTGTCTTTGGTTCTGTTTACGTGATGGATTACATTTACAGATTTGCGTATGTTGAGCCAGCCTTGCATCCCAGGAATTAAGCCAATGGATAAGCTTTTTGATGTGCTGTTGGATTCAGTTTGCCACTGTTTTGTTGAGGATTTTCACATCAATGTTCATCATTGACATTGGCCTGAAATTTTCTTTTTCAGCTGTGTCTCTGCCAGGTTTTGATATTAAGATGATGTTTGTTTCATAAAATGAGTTAGAGAGGATTCCCCTCTTTTGTATTGTTTGGAATAGTTTCAGAAGGAATGGTACCAGCTCTTCTTTGTACCTCTGGTAGAATTGGGCTATGAACCCGTCTGGTCCTGGACTTTTTTTGGCTGTAGGCTATTAATTGCTGCCTCAACTTCAGAACTTGTTATTGGTCTCTTCAGGGATTCAACTTCTTCCTGGTTTAGTCTTGGGAGGGTGTAAGTGTCCAGGAATTTATGCATTTCTTCTAGACTTACTGGCTTGTATGCATAGAGGTGTTTGTAGTAATCACAGATGGTAGTTTGTATTTCTATGGCATCCTTTTTTATTGCATCTACTCAATTCTTCCCTCTTTTCTTTTTATTAATCTAGCTAGTGGTCTATTTATTTTGTTGATCTTTTCAGAAAACCAGCTCCTAGATTTATTGATTTTTTGAAGGATTTTTTTATATCTCTATCTCCTTCAGTTCTGCTCTGATCTTAGTTATTTCTTGTCTTCTACTAGCTTTTGAATTTGTTTGATCTTGCTCCTGTAGTTCTTTTAATTGTGATGTTCGGGTGTAGATTTTAGATCTTTCTTCACTTCTCATGTGGGCATTTAGTGTGGGGCCTGTCCGGGGGTGGTGGGCTAGGGGTGGGATAGCCGGAGGTGGGGAGATTCAGGAGGGATAACATTAGGAGAAATACCTAACATAAATGACAGGGGGATGGAGGCAGCAAACCACCAAGGCATGTGTATACCTATGTAACAAACCTGCACGTTCTGCACATGTACCCCAGAACTTAAAGTATAATTTTTTAAAAAAGAAATAAAAAGAGGGCTTCTTCCTTAACTCATTTTATAAGGCCAGCATCATCCTGATACCAAAGCCTGGTAGAGACACAACAAAAAAAGAAAATTTCAGTTCAATATCCTTGATGAACATTGATGCAAAAATCCTTGATAAAATACTGGCAAACCGAAACCAGCAGCTCATCAAAAAGCTTATCCACCACTATCAAGTTGGCTTCAACCCTGGGATGCAAGGCTGATTCAATGTACACAAATTAATAAACGTAATCCATCACATAAACAGAACCAAAGACAAAAACCACATGATTATCTCAATAAATGCAGAAAGGGCCTTTGATAAAATTCAATACCACTTCAAGCTAAAAACTCTCAATAATCTAGGTACTGATGGGACATATCTCAAAATAATAAGAGCTATTTATGGCAAACCGCCAGCCAATATCATACTGAATGGGCAAAAGCTGGAAGCATTTCCTTTGAAAAGTGGCACAAGACAAGGATGCCCTCTCTCACCACTCCTATTGAACGTAGTATTGGAAGTTCTGGCCAGGGCAATCAGGCAAGAGAAAGAAATAAAAGGTATTAAAATAGGAATAGAGGAAGTCAAATTGTCTCTGTTTGCAGATGACATGATTGTATATATAGAAAACCCCATGATCTCAGCCCATAATCTCCTTAAGCTGCTAAGCAACTTCAGCGAGTCTCAGAATACAAAATCTATGTGCAAAAATCATAAGAATTTCTATACATCAAAAATAAACAAACAGAGAGCCAAATCATGAGTGAACCCCCATTCATAATTGCTACAAAGAGAATAAAATATCTGACTGGGTGCAGTGGCTCACCTGTAATCCAACACTTTGAGAGCTCAAGCCAGGTGAATCACGAGGTCAGGATTTTGAGACCAGCCTGGCCAACATGGTGAAACCCTGTCACAACTAAAAATACAAAAAATTAGCTTGGCATAGTGGTGGGTGCCTGTAATCTCAGCTACTGGGAGGCTGAGGCAGGAGAATCACTTGAACCTGGGAGGTGGAGGTTGCAGTGAGCTGAGATCATGCCACTGCACTCAAGCCCAGGTGACAGAGTGAGACTACGTCTAAAAAAAAAATTACCTAGGAATACAACTTACAAGGGATGTGAAGGACCTCTTCAAGGAGAACTACAAACCACTGCTCAAGGAAATAAGAGAGGACACAAACAAATGGAAAAACATACCATACACATGGATAGGAAGAATCAATATCATGAAAATGGCCATACTGCCCAAAGTAATTTATAGATTCATTGCTATCTCCATCAAGCTACCATGGACTATCTTCACAGAATTACAAAAAACTAGTTTAAATTTCATATGGAACCAAAAAATGAGCCCATATAGCCAAGACCATCCTAAGCAAAAATAACAAAGCTGGAGGCATCATGCTACCGGACTTCAAACTATACTACAAGCCTACAGTAGCCAAAACAGCATGATCCTGTTACCAAAACAGAGAGATGTAGAGACCAATGGAAAAGAACAGAGGCCTCAGAAATAACACCACACATCTACAATCATCTCATCTTTGACAAACCTGACAAAAACAAGCAAAGGGGAAAGGATTCTCTATTTAATAAATGGTGTTGAGAAAACTGGTTAGCCATAAGCAGAAAACTGAAACTGGACCCTTTCCTTACACTTTATACAAAAATTAACTCCAGATGGATTAAAGACTTAAACATAAGACCTAAAACCATAAAAACCCTAGAAGAAGACCTAGGCAATACCATTTAGGACATAGGCATGGGCAAAGACTTCAAGACTAAAACACCAAAAACAATGGCAACAAAAGCCAAAATTGACAAATGGGATCTAATTAAACCAAAGAGCTTCTGCAGAGCAAAAGAAACTATCGTCAGAGTGGACAGGTAACCTACAGAATGGGAGAAAGTTTTTCCAGTCTATCCATCTGACAAAGAGCTAATATCTAGAATCTACAAGGAACTTCAACAAATTTACAAGAAAAAAACAACCCCATCAAAAAGTGGGCAAAGGATATGAACAGACACTCCTCAAAAGAAGACATTTATGTGGCCCACAAACATAGAGAAAAAAAGCTCATCATCACTGGTCATTAGAGAAATGCAAATCAAAACCACAATGAGATATCATCTCACACCAGTTAGAATGGCGATCATTAAAAAGTCAGGAAACAACAGCTGCTGGAGAGGATGTGGAGAAACAGAAATGCTTTTACACTGTTAGGGTGTAAAAGAGTTGCTAGTTGCACCCTTCCTGCTGGAAGTAAACTAGCTTTGCTGAGTAATCCATTGTCTTGGTGTGGGTTTTTCAGACGTTATAAACCCATTTCCAACAATGTCCAAACTGTCAGTACTATCTCAAGAGTGTGTTTCTCTAGGCACCATGATATAGGCTGCTGCTTTGAAAGTTTTCTAAGAAAATAGAGTGGTAACTCAGGATGTGAATATGAAGGACCTTCCAGTGCAAATGCCACAGGAAGGAGAGGCTCCAAACACAAGACTGGAACAGGCTTTGAAAGTGCCGACATTAAAAGAAAAAAAAAACAGTAGCAGAGATATTTAAATTTCCAGCAGTTACTTGATTAATAATACTCAAAGTCCTGCAAAAAAATGACTAAAGCAGCTGGAGAGCTGTAGAGATATGAAGTGAGGCTGATGCCCAGGAACCTAATCTCTGGACTGGTGGGAATTTATGGGCTTTTTCTTCTTTTGAGTTGATCCTCTCGTGTGGAGATTTCTACAGCCTCATCAAAGATGTAATCAGATCCTCCTGTCTGCTGCACAAGCAGGTGGCCAACAATTCTGTAAAGGAGAGGAACCCTGGGGTGTCACGACAGTAGGAATCAATGTTATCAAAAAGGTAACAGCTTGACACCCTCTTGTTGTGACTAAAGAACCCTCCAATACTGGCCCAGTGAAGAATATGCAAACATAAAAATGTGTTCATTTCTGCTAGGACTTTGATTCCGTTCTTCTGAGTGCCAGATTATCACATGTTACAGAAGAAATTCTGGGGCAAACCTACAGAGGCCACAACAGAAGCAAGAGTGCAAGAATATGGAGAATTAAATGCTACAGATTGCATTTCAGGAGTGGGAATTCTGAAGTCAAGAAAGAGAATGTTGTGAACAGTGAAGAAGGGTGGGGACGTAATACTCCTGAGGAGGAGGAAGATGCCCATGGTGTGGGGGTTGACGTGTGCAGCTCTTCCATGAAGAACAGCAGGGACTTTCCAATGGTTGAACTCAATGGAAGAAACATTTGGAATGGTACCTGTAGACCTAAGAATAAATAAAAGGTTTCTCTTCAAAGCTTTCCTCCTAGTTCATTAAGAATAAATAACAGTTTCTTCAAAGGTTAATTTACTTTAAAGCATGCCTGTGGAGGGGAAGAGAGCCAAATCTGCCACCCTCAGCACCAGTTGCCTTCTAAGCCAGGAAGACTTCCAGAAAATCTACCTGGCCCAACTGTGTATTGAACCCAGGGCTGCCCTGGGAAAGCCACAAATTGAAAGATACTGAAATAAACAACGCTGATGGGCCAAGAGACAAGTTACTTTCATTTGAGACTATTGAACACTTTCACACACACACACAAAAAAAACCCTCAGCTGTAGGAAGACTAGCAGCTGCAGCAGCTGGAAAAACCGACTGAAAAGAATATGTTAGAAAGAAAACCAATATGAATGCATTTTCCAGTGCCCCAAATAAAGAGAAGAAAAATAACTTTCTATGATGATGTATTATAGCCAGAATGTCCAGTCAAAAAATAGATGTTCCTTCAGAAAAAAGCAACTGGTACCATGAGATGTACTTTTGGAAAAAGGGGAAATAGAATAAATTATCTTCCAAACCAGTTTTTCATTCCAAGGATAATGCTGAATTTGTGTAATTGCTCTGAATATTAGTCAATAGTCAATCCAAAAATATTTGTTTATGTTTAAAAGTACAGAAGTACCATATTTTGGAAACCACAGTTTATAAAAAGATAAAGGGAAATGTATTTGAGGGACAGGATAACACAGTGTCTATTTTGGAGGATGTGTGCCGCAGTGGGGTGCATGCATTGTTACTATTCGTTGCAGACTCAGATCTGAACAAAAAGATACAGTCAAGAAAGTGTGACTTCCTCTTCATCCCTTCTGCCTCAGTCCCCACCCCCCTCCTACCTCTTGCCCATCCAAACCCTCTAGTAGCCGGTCTCTTCAATATTAGGTTTATCCTTCCTCTATTTTATTTGCAAAAAACTGAATATATACATGTATGATTTCTTAGGCTCCCTTCATACTTGCATGAGGATAACATACAGTAGTTTTTTGACTTTACTTTTTCACTTAATAGTATGTCCTCAAAATTAATCCGTATTAATTCATAGAAGTCTTCCTTATTCTTTTTCACAGCTGCATAGTACTCCATTGTGTGGAGTTATTCAACTATTCACCCATATATATTAACATTTAGGTCGTTCTCACTATTGGGTAGTTATGTCACAAAGAATAACAATTGCGTATATATTTTGGATTTTTGGAGGTATATCCTCAGGGTAGATTCCTAGAAATGGGATTGTTGGTATGTACAAACTTAGTTTTCTTCAGTGTTATCAAATTTTTCTCTAGAAGGTGGTAACAATTTAGATTTGCAGCAGCAGTGTAGGAGAGTGTATTTTCTGACAGCCTCACCAACAAAATGTGTCTAAATTATTTCCAGTCTCACAAGTGAGAAATGGCATGCCAGTGTTGTTTTAATTTGCATTTCTGTATGACGGTATGTTCGAACATTTTTTTCATAACTTTGAGGGCCATCTTTGTATCTTCGTTGTGAATTGTCTTCTCATGACTTTTTCCCCCATTTTTCTATCAGAATTGTTGTCTTTTATTCCTCAATTATTAAGAAATCTTTACCAGTTAGGCATATTAGCTTTCTGCCCAGGGTATATGTTGCTAACATTTTTTATCCGCCTTTTATGTTATTGTCTAACTTAATCGGGTATTTTTAATCATGTAGCACTTTTATTTTTACTTATTGTTGTGTGTTCAAATGTAGAATCTTTTTTTCATTGCCTCTAGATTTTGAGTCATTGCTTGAAAGACTTTTCTGTACCAAGGTTAAAAAGGGATTCACCTATATTTTCTTGTAGTGTTTGTATTATTTCACTTTTTAACACTTAGATCCCTAATTTATGTGAAGTTTATTCTTGTGTGGTATGAGATATGAATCTCCTTTTATCCTTTCTAAGTTGTTATCTCAACATCATTTACTTAAAAGTCCATCTTTAGGCCAGGCACAGCAGCTCACACCTATAATCCCAGCACTTTGGGAGGATGAGACGTGTGGATCACCTGAGGTCAGGAGTTCAAGACCAGCCTGGCCAACATGGTGAAACCCCATCCCTACTAAAAATACAAAAATTAGCCGGGCATGAGGGTGCATGCCTATAATCCCAGCTACTGGGGAGGCTGAGGCAGAAGAATCACTTGAACCTGGGAGGCAGAGGTTGCAGTGACCCGATCGCACCACTGCACTCCAGCCTGTGTGACAGAGTGAGAATCTGTCTCAAAAAAAAGTCCATCTTTAAACTGAAATGCTGTCATTATCATATACTAGATTTCTATGTCTATCAGGGTCTGATTACTGACTTTCTATTTTATCCCACTTACTCCAGTGATGTCCAATCTTTTGGCTTCCCTGGGCCACATTGGAAGAAGAAGAATTGTCTTAGACCACATATAAAATACACTAACGATAGCTGATGAGCTAAAAATAAAAATTGCAAATTAATCCCATAATGCTTTAAGAAAGTTTACAATTTTGTGTTGGGCGGAATTCAAAGCTGTCCTGGGCCGCATGCAGCCCGCAAGCCGTAGGTTAGACAAGCTTGCCCTAGTCTATTTGTGTTTCCATGACTGATTACCACATTCTTTTACTTATGGAGACAACATGGTATGTTTCAATGTCTAGTGGGGCTGGTCTTCCTTATGTTTTCTTTTTCCAAGCTATTCTTGTATGTTTGTTTTTACATGTGAACTTCTCGGTCAATTTGCTAATTCTATAACATAGTTTATCGGCATTATTACTGTGATTGCATTGAATTTATAAAATAACTCTGGAAGAAATGACATCCTATCATGTTGGGTCACCCTGTCCAAGAATGCGGAATGTCTTTTCATTTATTCAAGTGTCTTTTAGAAGTATTTCAGGCCACGCATAGTGGCTCACGCCCTTAATCCCAGCACTTTGGAGGCTGAGGTGGGCAGATCACAAAGTCAAGAGATCGAGACCATCCTGGCCAACATGATGACATGCCGTTACTACTAAAAATACAAAAATAGCTAGGTGTGGTGGAGTGCACCTGTAGTCCCAGCTACTCAGGAGGGTGAGACAGGAGAATCATTTGAACCTGGGAGGCAGAGGTTGCAGTGAGCCGAGATCGTGCCACTGCACTTCAGCCTGGTGACAGAGCAAGACTCCATCTCAAAAAAAAAAAAAAAAAAAGTATTTCATATTTTTCCTGATATATTTTTCACACATATCTTATTAAATGAATTTCTAAATTTTTAATCATCTTTGTTGTTATTGTAAATGGCGTTTTCTCCATATTATTTATTTTAACTTTTGTTTGTATATATTGAAGTTATTGATTATTGCATGTTAATTTTATATCCTGCCGGTTTGCTGAATTATTTTATTAGTTGAGTTACTATTTTTTTTTTTTTGTCACCCAGGCTGGAGTGCAATGGCGTGAGCTCGGCTCACTGCAACCTCTGCCTCTGGGTTCAAGCAATTCTCCTGCCTCAGCCTCCTGAGTAGCTGGAATTACAGGCACACGCCACCACTCCTGGCTAATTTTTGTAGTTTTAGTAGAGACGGGGTTTCTCCATGTTGGCCAGGCCGGTTTCGAACTCCTGACCTCAGGTGATCCACCTGCGTCAGCCTCCCAAAGTGCTGGGATTACAGGTGTGAGCCACTGAGCCCAGCAGTTGAGTTACTTTCATCAGAGACTTGGGGGTTTGTCAGATACACTATTATATCATCTGCAAATAGACAATTTTATTTTACTCAATCACACACCTCTAATTGATTTTACTTTGTAAATAAGTTTCATTGACTAAAACCTCTGCTCCACAATGTCGAGTAGCAGTGGACAAAGGGGGATATCCTTGCCTTGTTTCCAATCTTAGTGGAAATGTTTCTGGTCTTTCTGTATTAAATAAGATATTTGCCTTACAGTTAAAATGCATCTATTTTACCAGGTTAAGACAGCATCCCTCAATGCCTATTTTCCAGAATGTCCACTGATCATAAATATGTGCTGAATTTTTCCAAATACTTTTTCAACATCTATGAAGATAATTTGATTTATTTTTATTAGATTAATTAGTATGATGTTAATCATTCCTTAAAGCCAACCTTGCATTCCTGGAATACATATCACTTAATCAAGGTATGTTATTTTCTTAATGTGGTGTTGCCCTCTGCTTCTTTCTGGTACTTCTATTTAGAATTTTTTGCATTCATGAGTAATACTGGCTTTTAGTATTTTTTTCTTTGTGCTTGCTTTTCTCATTGAGATATCAGTGTTAAAGTTACTTCATTTCAACATTCTGAAGTAATTTACAGAGCATTTGAGACTACCCAGCCTTTGAAAGTTTGTTAGAATTCACTTGTGACACCATCTTGTGCTTGCTTCTGTTTTGTGGGGTAGTTTTTCAACTTCCCCATTTCTTCTATAAACACAAGTCTGATTAAACTTTCTAATTTAATGAGGTCAGTTTTAGCAATCTCTATTTCCCTACGAAACTGCCTGTTTCATCATGGTGTTCAAACTTATTTGCAGAGAGGTCTGCATAGCAGTATCTCTTTTTTTATTTCCTCTAATTCAATGGTTATTTTTCACTTGTCATTCCATATTTTGTGTATGTGTGTTTTCTCATTTTTATCAACTTAGCTAGTGTTTTATTTATTTTGCTAATTTTCTCAAAAAATAGAATTTTGATTTATTTATTAGATCTCTTTTATACTGTTTTCTTCCTTGTTAATTTCTGCTTTTATCTTTATTATTTTCTTCCTTGTGCTTCTTTCTTTTGACTCAGTTTATTCTTCTATTTCTAGGCTTTTGAATTAGGAACTTAGTTCTTTTTTTTTTTTTTTTTTTTTTTTGAGACAGAGTTTTCACTCTATTGCCCAGGCTGGAGTACAATGGCACCGTCTTGGTTCACTGCAGCCTCAGCCTCCTGGGTTCAAGCAATTCTCCTGCCTCAGCCTCTCAGATAGCTGGGATTGCAGGCATGCACCACCACGCCCAGCTAATTTTTGTATTTTTAGTAGAGACGGGATTTCACCAGGTTAGCCAGTCTGGTCTCAAACTCCTGACCTCACGTGATCCACCCACCTCAGCCTCCCAAAGTGCTAGGATTACCGACGTGAGCTACCCCACCCGGCCAATTCGTATTTTTATTGACAGAGATATTTAGTACAATGAATTTTCCTCTTGTCATGCTTTACATGCATGCCACAAATTCTAAACTACAGTGTTTGCAATGTCATTATTTTCTTTAATTCTGTAATTTCTTTTTGTATTTCACCCAAAAGTTTTTAAAAAGAGACTTTTAAATTTCTGAGTGAATGGACTTTTCTTTTTATTTGTATCAGCAAATTCTAGATTTATTGCATTGTGTTTAGGGAGTATTATTTATGGTCTTTCTATGTTATGAAAGTCACTGATGTTTACCTTGTGCCCTGATATGTGATCAGTTTCAGTAAACATGCCACGGGCACTTGAGGAGAATGTGTATCCTCCATTATAAGAGCTTCATGTTCAGTCTATGTCATAAGACTTGCCTTGTTGAGTTTTTTTAGACCATCTCCTCACTTATTTAAGTCACTTGACCTGTCTTGTACTGAAAGCGATGTATTAAATCTAGTGTTATTCATGTGTTCTATGGGTCCTCACATTTTTTATTTTTGTTTCATAAAGGTATTGGTGTGATATTTGGGAGGTATGTCTGTGTTGTGGGTTGTAAATTTAGCATTAAATTTTTTTGTCATATTTAATGCTTTTGAATTGAATTTCACTTTGTCTGATATCAGGAATTTTATCCCAGCTCATTTAGTATCCATTACCTGCATTACTTTGTCCATTCCTTAAGTGGCCTCTCACTAAGGTCCCTCGGCTGTCCTCTCACATGGCCTTCGCTCACCATAACGCCAGTGATAGAGCAGGTGTGTGAGCAGTTGTAGTCCTGGCCCTTGTTAATTTTTCTCCCTCAACTCACAGTTCTGCCTTTAAGTAATGCAAGGGTGTGGTTTATGTGGAATTTTTATAGCTGTAAAGCTATTCCTTAGAGTTTGGGGATGAGCTTTTGGGAAACTGATTACTATATAGCCAGCATGGTAATCAGCCACCCAGAAGTCCATCCTTTTCCAAGTTAATAATGCTATGAAATTATTTTAAAAAATTCATAGCATTATTTTAATGGCTATGTAATATTTCAAGAAATACATGTAAAATATATGTATACATATATATACACACACATATATACATATATGTGTATATATGTGTATATATATGGTGAAAATGAGGAGGTTGTTTAACCTTTACAATGATTGGTTATTACAGTCAGGTTTTCCAGATGGTTAAAAGTGGTCATCTGGCTGGGCACGGTGGCTCATGCCTGAAATCCCAGCACTTTGGGAGGCTGAGGTGGGTGGATCACCTGAGGCCAGGAGTTCAAGACCAGCCTGGGCAACATGGCAAACTCCATCTCCCTTAAAAATACAAAAATCAGCCAGGTGTGGTGGTGGGCGCTACTTGGAGGCTGAAGCAGGAGAATCACTTGAACCGGGGAGGTGGAGGTTGCAGTGAGCTGAGATCATGCCACTGCACTCCAGCCTGGGTGACAGAGCAAGACTCTGTCTCAAAAAATAAATAAATAAATAACTGATCATCTTACAGCACTTTTGGAAGGCTACATAAGTTCTGCTTATGATTATCAGGGACATTGACTAGAAATAACCTAAGTTTCACTGGCATAGCATAACTAGCTTTGTCTGATCAGGGCATTCTCAAGCCTGGTCTCTTATTTTATTTTAGTTTTATTTAACACAAGTAAAGGTCATTAGTGCCAGGCTTATGAAGTGGAACTGTATAATACAAGATTATGCCACCGAAGTAGTAGAGCTAACAAGCACACTTTTGTGCTTCCATTCGAGTCCTTTCTCTGTGATACCATATTTGCAACAGCAGAATATACATTTCCTTTTTTTAAAGGACTTTGTGATATTTGCTTCTAAATGATTTTATTTTAAATTAAAGATACCCAGAGGAACAAAAGAAAGTTGCTAATGAGACACATTGTATGTAAGGAAGAATTTGATGGTATTTTCACTAGAAAAACCCTTAAGCTAATTTCCCAAACTTAATTAAATCGGATCACAAAAACCATTAACTTTTTTTCTTTGTACCACAGCCTTTCATTAAAAATGGTGCTGTACAGATAGCTCTTTTCCTATCAACAAGGTAGAATTTGTATTTTATTTCTTAAAGACCTCGACTGCAAAAGACGATTACATTCTCAGTTGTATCCATGTCCGATTAGAAAAACTGCTAGAATATTAATAAAAGTTGGAAATTAATTACAAACTCCATAGCTATTGAAGAACAGTACACCTTCCTCTGAAGTGGAAAGCATATTTAAATTTGAATATGCAGCGTCTATTTTAATAAAATGAAGATGGGATTTTATTCACCACTCTGCCTTAGCTCAAGTAGTTTCCTTTATCTGGAGATCACTGTTCTTCCTTCATCAGGAAAGCATGAACTCTTTCTTCCCCTGCCACTTCAGGCATCGCCATCTCCGGATGCTGCTCTTATCCTCAGTGGATGAACCATGAATTCCTAGTCAAGATTCTCTCATGCTTGCATCCCAGCACTTAGCAAATTGTCCTGAAACCAGGCTCACATGCTTTTCTTTTTAGTGGACCACGGAATCAAACTGCTACTCAGACTTACTATGAAACTAAACTTATTTGTTGAATATTTTATTGATGTAATAGCTATAGAAAAAAATGTGTCACTTGGTTCAACCCCTTATACATAAAGCCTCCTAGAATTGTAAGACGAGCCGCTGGTGAGCAAAACAATGAACGCTTACTGGATTAATTATTCCAGTTATTTCTCAATTTTAAAATCAGATAACTTCATAGCCACCATTAAATGCAAATCAGCACTTATATAATAAATACCTAGGCATATCAGTGACCTAGAAGAAGTAAAAGGAACTCTGAGTCTCAGATGGGGGAGAGAAATATACAAATACCAAAAAATAAAGTGAAGCTTTAAAAAAAAAGGAAAGTAAAGAAAAGGAGATATAATGTAGAGAAAAACGTAAGCTTTATAACCGGAACTCTCACCAAAAATATTTATTTATTTAAATGAAGACTCACTGGAGAGTTTTAAATACAAATTAATAAAATTATGTAAGAACACTTGGATGACCGTGTCCAAAACTGATCAATGCATTAATGAAAGGCTTTACTCCATTTCTACCAGGTATCCAAAAATTTTTACCAGAACTGTTAGGGTCAAAGGGACACACACACAAAACTTATAAGATATGACTTATTTTCTCAACTTACTTACTTACTTTATTTATTTATTTATTTATTTATTTGAGATGGAGTCTGTGGCGCCCAGGCTAGAGTGCAGTGGCGCGATCTCGACTCACTGCAGCCTCCGCCTCCCGAGTTCCGGCGATTCTTCTGCCTTAGCCTCCTGGGTAGCTGGGATTACAGGCACACACCACCACACCCGGCTAATTTTTGTATTTTTAGTAGAGATGGGGTTTCTCCACGTTAGCCAGGCTGGTCTCAAATCCTGACCTCAGGTGATGAGTCCCCCCTCTGCCTCCAAAAGCGCTAGAACTACAGGCGTAAGCCACAGCACCCGGCCTCAACTTACTTTTACAGAATGAGTATAAAGCTAACGTAAATTGGGGAACTCATGGTATCTTAAGTAGGTGATGAAGGCTGTGCTCTAGGGAGATGAATCCATGAGGCTGCCTGGGTTAGAAAGTGTGGAAGCATCAAAGAAGAATTGGGGGAACACATATGATGAGTGCCAAGCGTTCGTGGCCTCACCCTCACACGCCTAACGTCACAGGGTGAGTGGGCACCCACAAAACGCCTGCTGAATAGATGAAAGAGCTGGAAAGAAATGGGTCTAGAGCTCAGGTGAAAGGAGTAAGCTTGGACCCAAAAGTGACACATAAGGCACGCCGGAAAAGACAAAAATTTCTTAGGGGAAGGGCAAAAACAGGAAGGTGTTCTTCCACAGTGATGCCTATTTTCCCTGTGGAGTAAGGGGCGAGCGGATCTTCTGAGAATAATGGCAGAGAAGAGGTTCGGAATATGATTCATCTTCTGGCTTAACTTTGACTGTTAAAGTGAGCCATTTGTAAGATGGTCTTTCACAAATCTCGCATTTCGGAATGCAAGATTCTTAGGTGGTTAATAACCAAAAGAATACAAGTTTAACCATGAATAGAACTATTTGGGGCAAGTATTTAAAATCTTGAAGAAGAAGCTCTTAAATAATGTATTTGTACATTTATTGATATAGGTTAACATATATTTGACGTAAATTAATTTTAATAATACAATAGATTTAGACTTAAAAGTTGCAAAGTTTAATCACAGAGTCATTCAATATCACTAACGGTAACAAAAACCAAATCTTTAGTTACTTGATATTGTTGGGTGACATGGCATGTGTCAAATTAGAGATTTTGACATTGCTTGTAGTGATCAGTTTGTAATAAACTGTTTTAATTAATTCTTCAGGTCCCAAAATGGTAGAAGTCCAGAGTCAACAGTTTCAGATCAGCTCCAACAACGGCAAGCCACTATTTACTGTGGACGAGAAGGAAGTTGTGGTTGGTACAGATAAACTCCGAGTAACTGGTATGTACTAATGTGAGACAAACACAACATCCCATAGAGTACACATCTGTTAAAATACATTGTACTATTGTCAAGCTTATGTGGAATCTTTCAAGAAGATAAGAAAAGAGAGTTTGAATGTATTTTATTTTCTCCATTGCATTTCTGTTGAACTCCCTTGATGGTCTCCTTAGAAGAATGAAATCCTCTCCGCAAATCTTGGCCCACTTTTCTTCCACCACAGTTTTACCCTTTGTCTTTTTCTTTCTTTCTTTCTTTCATTTTCTTTTTCTGCAACAGAGTCTCACTCTGTCACCCAGGCTGGAGTGCAGTAGCTCAATCTCAGCTCACTGCAACCTCCACTTCCTGGGTACAAGCGATTCTCCTGCCTCAGCCTCTGGAGTAGGTGGGACTACAGGTGCCTGCCACCACGCTTGGCTAGTTTTTGTATTTTTAGTAGAGACAGGGTTTCTCCATGTTGGCCAGGCTGGTCTCAAATCCCTGACCTCAAATGATCCACCCACCTCGCCCTCCCAAAGTGCTGGGATTACAGGTGTGAACCACAGTGCCTGGCCACCCTTTGTCTTTTTCTAATTGGAGTAACCCACAGACTTATCAAATGTTACTATCATCTGTGCAGTTCAAGTATCTGTCCCAAGTTTCTTTTATTCTCATCATATCAGGTACTTGAATTCCTTATAGCACAAAAAAAAAATTCTCTCTCTTCTTTTTTTCTTTTTTTTTTTGATACAAGCTCTCGCTTTGTTGCCCAGGCTGGAGTGCAGTGGCATAATCTCGCTCACTGCAACCTCCGCCTCCCAGGTTCAAGCAATTCTCCTGCCTCAGCCTCCCGAGTAGCTGAGATTACAAGTGCGCGCCACCACATACAGCTAATTTTTGTATTTTTAGTAGAGACGAGGTTTCACCATGTTGGCCAGGTGGGTCACAAACTAACCTCAAGTGATCTGCCCATGTTGGCCTCCCAGAGTGCTGAGATTACAGGCATGAGTCACCACACCCGGCCAAAAAATGTTCTCTTTTTGAACTAAAAGCTGAATAGGGGTCTCAAAGGACTCATTTTTAAGATTGAGAAGAGAAAATTTTGTTAAAAACATTTTTCAGAACATATTCTAAATTCACTTGCTAAGCTTCTGTAAAGACTGGAAGACATAAGGAGACAGTTGTTAAATCTATCCCAGTGCCTTTCAGCACTACTGTGAAAACCAATAGCAATGTTATGGTCTCTCACAATACTGCCAATACTCCCAAATGAAAAAGAAATAATGTTTCCTGGTGAAGGAAGTAGACTTTACCCTAATACAGGCCCTAACTAAACAAACCATAAAGATCATAACCTAATGTTGCATACTCTAAGACAGTAATGTATCTGGTTTTCTTACTAAAATGAAGGACACCAGAGCATTTGCTTAAAGGAAGTTGGTCATTATCTAAGAAAGCGCTTTGGGCATCAGAAGTCCACTGTTGTGTAGGATAGAGAATGTGGGCTGGGTAGACCCGGGTTCAATTCCTTCCTCCGCAATTACTAGTTGCAATAATTCCAAGCAAGTTAATCTTTGTTTTCTGTTTCCTAACTTCTAAAACTGAGTTGACAATATCAACTGGGTTAAGTGGATTAAGTGTGCAAAGGACAGCAGAGTTCTTGAGTATCATTGCCTGCAGGACAATGGAATCTGTGGGGGAAAACAGTCTAAGTAACAGCTTAGACTGCTTCAAACCCAAGCCCCCCTACACAGAGAATCAATAAAATGAACTTTTCCTTAGCCCAGGCCATGACCTCAATTAGAGGAACAGGTGAGGAAAAACTGATAAGCAGCTATATTATTTATTACCTTTGTGCATGCATCAGAGCCATCCAGAGGGGTTGCTTAAAATATACTGCTGGGCGCCAGGTACAGTGGTTCACACCTGTAATCCCAGCACTTTGGGAGGCTGAGGGGGTGGATCGCTTGAGCCCAGGAGTTTAAGACCAGCCTGGACAACATGGTGAAACCCCATCTCTACTAAAAAAATACAAAAATTAGCCAGGCATAGTGGTGCATGCCTGTGGTCCCAGCTACTTGGGAGGCTGAGGTGAGAGGATCACCTGAGACTGGGAGGCAGAGATTGTAGTGTGCTGAGACTGAGCCACTGCACTCCAGCCTGGGCAACAGAGTGAGACCATATCTCAAAAATAATAATAATGGTGCTGGGCCTCATCTCCAGAGCTTCTGACCCAGCAGGTCTCAAATGGGACTTGAGAATCTGAGTTTCTGGGAAGTCCTCAGGTGCTGCTGACGCCTCAGCTCTGGGGACCACACTTTGAGAGCCACTGCCCTGCACTGAGATGAATCAGCGGGGAGAAACAACAGGTCAGCAACATGCCGAGGCTCCCTGTAGAACAGCAGTCTCCAACCATGTTGGCACCAGGGACTGGTTTCATGGACGAAAATTTTTCCACATGTCGGGGGATGGATTTGGGATGAAACTACTCCACCTCAGATCAGCAGGTACTAGATTCTCATCAGGATCACACAACCTAGATCCCTCACTTGGTGCAGGTCACAGGAGGGTTCGTGCTCCTGTGAGAATCTAATGCCGCCACTGATGTGACGGGAGGGGGAGTTCAGGCAGTAATGCTCGCTGGTCCACTGCTCACCTCCTGCTCTGAGGCCCAGTTCCTAACAGGCCACAGACCAGTACCCATCTATGGCCTGAGGATCAGGGACCCCCTGCTCTAGCACACGGATTCAAGTTATCTTTTTAAAAGACAAGTTATAATCTTCTCTTTCATAATTTTTTTTGACCTGAGGGACAAATTTCTCCCAAACTCCTCCTCTGCTGTGCAGCTAACTAGAGCAAAATGTACCCTACCTCTAATGACTATGTGCTCTCCTTGTTATTATGCTGTTGCAAACATTTCTAGTTCTTATCACCAGAGAGACCATGAACTGTGAGTGTACAAACAATATAGTTTTGAGCAGACCTTAACTCTTCTCAATTTTCCTATATGTTCTTGGCTTCCGTACATTTTGTGATGAAAGAAACCCAGAGATTCCACAGTTTTGATACTTCCTTCTTGTTTTGTCTCTATCCAAGGTCTGACTGTATACATTGTCTAGTGCAGGCTTTGTCGATCTTAAGATGGTTTTTTTTTAAACTTTTACTTTAAGTTCAGGGGTACAAGTGCAGGTTTGTTACATAGGTAACTTGTGTCATGGGGGTTGTTGTACAGATCATTTCATCACCCAGATATTAACCTGGGTTATTTGTTATTTTTCTTGTCCTCTCCCTCCTCCCCTCCTCCACCCTCTGATAGGCTTCAGTGTGTGTTGTTCCCCTCTATGTGTCCATGTGTTCTCATCATATAGCTCCCACTTATAAGTAAAACATGCAGTATTTGGTTTCATGTTCCTATGTCGATTTGCTAAGGATAATAGTCTCCAGCTCCATCCATGTCCCTGGAAGGACATAAACTCATTATTTTTCATGACTGCATAGTATTCCACAGTATATATGTACCACAGTTTCTTTCCCCAGTCTGTCACTGATGGGCATTTAGAGTGATTCTACATCTTTGCTATTGAACCTTAGCATTGTTAACCTTTTGGGCTGGATAATGTTTTTGGTGCAAGTGAGGGAACACTGTCCTGTGCATTGCAGAACATTTAGTAGCATCTTAAGCCATTTAGTGGCATCCTTAGCCTCACTACATGCCAGTAGCATCCCCACCTCACCAGTTGAGACAAATGTCTCCTTTTGAGAAGTATCTGTTCATATTCTTCTCCACTTTTTGATGGGGTTTTTTTTCTTGTAAATTTGTTTAAGTTCTTTGTAGATTCTGGATATTAGCCCTTTGTCAGATGGATAGATTGGAAAAATTTTCTCCCATTCTGTACATTGCCTGTTCACTCTAATGATAGTTTCTTTTGCTGTGCAGAAGCTCTTTACTTTAATTAGATCCCATTTGTCAATTTTGGCTTTTGTTGCCATTGCTTTTAGTGTTTTAGTCATGAAGTCTTTGCCCTTGCCTATATCCTGAATGGTATTGCCTAGGTTTTCTTCTAGGATTTTTATGGTTTTAGGTCTTATGTTTAAATCCTTAATCCATCTTGAGTTAATTTTTGTATAGGGTGTAAGGAAGGGGTCCAGTTTCGATTTTCTACAGTTGACTAGGCAGTTTTCCCAACATCATTTATTAAATAGAGAATCCTTTCCCCATTGCTTGTTTTTGTCAGGTTTATCAAAGATCGGATGGTTGTAGATTTGTGGCATTATTTCCAAGGCCTCTGTTCTGTTCCATTGGTCTATGTATCTGTTTTGGTACCAGTACCATGCTCTTTTGGTTACTGTAGTCTTACAGTATAGTTTTCAATCAGGTAGCATGATGCTTCCAGCTTTGTTCTTTTTGCTTAGGATGATCTTGGCTATACAGGCTTTTTTTTTTGGTTCCATATTAAATTTAAAGTAGTTTTTTCTAATTCTGTGAAGAAAGTCAATGGTAGCTTGATGGGAATAGCATTAAATCTACAAATTACTTTGGGCATTTTCATGATAGTGATGCTTCCTATCCATGAACATGGAATGTTTTTCCATTTGTTTGTGTCCTCTCTTATTTCCCTGAGCAGTGGTTTCTAGTTCTCCTTGAAAAGGTTCTTCACGTCCCTTGTAAGTTGTATTTTTAGGTATTTAATTCTCTTTGCAGCAGTTGTGAATGGGAGTCCACTCATGATTTGGCTCTCTGTTTGTCTATGATTGGTGTATAGGAATGCTTGTGATTTTTGCACATTTGACTTTGTATCCTGAGACTTTGCTGAGGTTGCTTACCAGCTTAAGGAGATTTTGGGCTTAGATGATGAGGTTTTCTAAATATACAATCATGTAATCTGCAAACAGAGACAATTTGACTTCCTCTCTTCCTATTTGAATACGCTTTATTTCTTTCTCTTGTCCTGATTGCCCTGTCCAGAACTTCCAGTACTATGTTGAATAGGAACTTCCAATACTACATTGAACTTCCAATACTATGTTCAATACCTATTTTATTGAGAGTTTTTAGCATTAAGGGGTGTTGAATTTTATTGAAGGCCTTTTCTGTGTCTGTTGAGATAATCATGTGTTTTTTGTCACTGGCTCTGTTTATGTGATGGATTATGCTTATTGATTTGCATATGTTGAACCAGGCTTGCATCCCAGGGACGAAGCCAACTTGATCATGGTGGATAAGCTTTTTGATGTGCCGCTGGATTTGATTTGCCAGTATTTTATTGAGGATTTTCACTTTGATGTTTATCAGGGATATTGACCTGAAATTTTCTTTTTTTGTTGTTTTTCTGGCAGGTTTTGGTATCAGGATGATGCTGGTCTCATAAAATGAGTTAGGGAGGAGTCCCTCTTTTTCTATTGTCTGGAATAGTTTCAGAAGGAATGGTATCAGCTCCTGTTTGTACCACTGGTAGAATTCAACTGTGACTCCGTCTGGTCCTGGGCCTTTTTTGGTTGGTAGGCTATTAATTGCTGCCTCAATTTCAGAACTTGTTACTGGTCTATTCAGGGATTCAACTTCTTCCTGGTTTAGTCTTGGGAGGGTGTATGTGTCCTGGAATCTCTCCATTTCTTCTAGATTTTCTAGTTTATTTGTGTAGAGGTGTTTATAATGTTCTCTGATGGCAGTTTGTATTTCTGGGGGATCAGTGGTGATATCCCCTTTATCATATTTTATTGTATCTATTTGATTCTTCTCTCTTTTCTTCATTAGTCTAGCTAGAAGTCTATTTTGTTAATCTTTTAAAAAAAATCAGCTCCTGGATGCATTGATTTTTCTGAAGGGTTTTTCATGTATCTGTCTCCTTCAGTTCTGCTCTGATTTTAGTTATTTCTTGTCTTCTATTAGCTTTTGAATTTGTTTGCTCTTGCTCCTCTAGTTCTTTTCATTGTGATCTTAGGGTGTGAATTTTAGATCTTTCCTGCTTTCACCTGTGGGCATTTAGAGCTATAAATTTCCCTCTAAATACTGCTTTCCCTGTGTCCCAGAGATTCTGGTACATTGTGTCTTTGTTCTCATTTGTGTCAAAGAACTTATTTATTTCTGCCTTAATTTTGTTATTTACCCAGGAGCAGATTGTTCAGTTTCCGTGTATTGTGTGGTTTGAGTGAGTTTCTTAATCCTGAGTCTAATTCAATTGCACTGTGGTCTGAGAGACTGTTATCATTTCCATTCTTTTGCATTTGCTGAGGAGTGTTTTACTTCCAATTATGTGGTCAATTTTAGAATACGTTCATGTGGTGCTGAGAAGAATGTATATTCTGTTGGTTTGGGGTAAAGAATTCTGTAGCTGTCTACTAGGTCTGCTTGGTCCAGAGCTGAGTGCAAGTCCTAAATATCCTTGTTAATTTTCTGTCTCATTGATCTGTCTAATATTGATAGTGGGGTGCTAAAGTCTCCCACTATATTGTGTGGGAATCTAACTCTCTTTGTAGGTCTCTAAGAACTTGCTTTATTAATCTGAGTGCTCCTGTATTGGGTGCATATATATTTAGGAGAGCTAGCTCTTCTTGTTGTTAGCTCTTGTTATTGATCCCTTTACCATTATGTAATGCCCTTCTTTGTCTTTTTTGATCTTTGCTGGTTTAAAGTCTATTTTATCAGAGAGAAGGATTGCAACCTCTGCCTTTTTTTTTTAATTTTGCTTTCCATTTACTTATTTGCTTGGTAAATATTCCTCCATCCCCCACCCTTTTTTTTTTTTGCCACTTGTGTGTGTCTTTGCACGTGAGGTGGGTCTCCTGAATACAGCACACTGATGGGTCTTGACTCTTTATCCAGTTTGCCAGTCTGTTCTTTTAATTGGTGTATTTAGCCCATTTATATTTAAAGTTAATATTGTCATGTGTGAATTTGATCTTGTCATTATGATGCTAGCTGGTTATTTTGCCCATTCGTTGATATAGTTTCTTCATAGTGTTGACAGTCTTTACAATTTGGTGTGTTTTAGCAGTGGCTGATACCAGTTTTTCCTTTCCATATTTAGTGCTTCTTTCAGGAGCTCTTGTAAGGCAGGCCTGGCGGTGACAGAATTTCTCAGCATTTGCTTGTCTGCGAAGGATTTTATTTCTCCTTCATTTATGAAGCTTAGTTTGGCTGGATATGAAATTCTGGGTTGAAAATTGTTTTCTTTGAGAATGTTGAATATTGACCCCCACTCTCTTCTGGCTTGTAGAGTTTCTGTAGAGAGATCTGCTGTTAGTCTGATGGCCTTCCCTTGGTGGGTAACCTGACCTTTTTCTCTGGCTGTCCTTAACATTTTTTTCTTTTATTTCAACCTTGGTGACTCTGATGATTATGTGTCTTGGGGTTGTTCTTCCTAAGGAGTATCTCTGTGGTGGTCTCTGTATTTCCTGAATTTGAATGTTGGCCTATCTTGCTAGGTTGGGGAAGTTCTCCTGGATAATATCCTGAAGAGTGTTTTCCAATTTGGTTCCATTCTCCTTGTCACTTTCAAGTACACCAATCAAACATAGGTTTGGTATTTTCACATAGTCCCATATTTCCTGGAGGCTTTGTTCATTCCTTTTCATTCTTTTTTTCTCTCATTTTGTCTTCACACTATATTTCATTAGGCTGATCTTCAATCTCTGATATCCTTTCTTCTGCTTGATCAAGTTAGCTATTTATACTTGTGTATGCTTCACAAAGTTCTTGTGCTGTGTTTTTCAGCTCCATCAGGTCATTTATGTTCTTCTCTAAACTGGTTATTTAAGTTAGCAATTCCTCTAACCTTTTTTTAAGGTTCTTAGCTTTCTTGCATTGGGTTAGAACATGCTCCTTTAGCTCAAAGGAGTTTGTTATTACCCACCTTCTGAAGCATACTTCCGTCAATTCATCAATCTTATTCTCTATCCAGTTTTATTCCCTTGCTGGTGAGGAGTTGTGATCCTTTGGAGGAGAAGAGGCATTCTGGTTTTTGGAATTTTCAGCCTTTTGTACTGTTTTGTCCTCATCTTCGTGGATTTATCTACCTTTGGTCTTTGATGTTGGTGACCTTCACATGGGGTTTTCGTGTGGATGTCCTTTTTGTTGACATTAATTCTACTCCTTTCTGTTTGTTACTTTTCCTTCTAACAGTCAGGCCCCTCTGCTGAAGGTCTGCTGGAGTTTACTGGAGGTCCATTCCAGACCCTGTTTGCCTGGGTATCACCAGTGGAGGCTGCAGAATAGCAAAGATTGCTGCCTATTCCTTTTTCTGGAAGCTTTGGCCCAGAGGGGGCACCTGCCAGATGCCAGCCGGAGCTCTCCTGTATGAGATGTCTGTCGACCCCTACTGGGAGGTGTCTTCCAGTCAGGAGACATGGGGGTCAGGGACCCACATGAGGAGGCAGTCTGTCCCTTAGTAGAGCATGAGCACTGTACTGGGAGATCCTCCACTCTCTTCAGAGCCGCCTGGTAGGAACGTTTAAGTCTGCTGAAGCTGTGCCCACAGCTGCTCCATCCCTCAGATGCTCTGTCCCAGGGAGATGGGAGTTTTATCTATAAGTCCCTGACTGGGGCTGCTGCCTTTCTTTCAGAAGAGTCTAGAGAGTCAGTCTAGCTACAGCAGCTTTGCCAAGCTGGGGTGAGCTCCACCCAGTTCGAACTTCACAGAAGCTTTGTTTACACTGTGAGGGAAAAATTGCCAACTCAAGCCTCAGTAATGTTGGATGCCCCTCCCCCACCAAGCTTGAGCATCCCAGGTCAACTTCAGACTGCTGTGCTGGCAGTGAGAATTTCAAGCCACTGGATATTAGCTTGCTGGGCTCCGTGGGGGTGGGACCTGCTAAACTAGACTGCTTGGCTTCCTGGCTTCAGCTCCCTTTCCGGGGCAGTGAACTATTCTGTCTCGCTGGTGTTCTGGGTACCACTGGGGTATGAAAAAAGACTCCTGCAACTAGTTCGCTGTCTGCCCAAACAGCTGCCCAGTTTTGTGCTTGACACCCAGGGCCCTGGTGATGTAGACACCTGAGGGAATCTCCTGGTCTGCAGGTTATGAAGACCATGGGAAAAGCATAGTATCTGGACCAAATAGCACTGTTTTCACAGCACAGTCCCTCACCGCTTCCCTTGGCTAGGGGAGGGAGTTCCCCAACCCCTTACACTTCCTGGGTGAGGCAATGCACCATCCTGCTTTGGCTCACCTTCTGTGGGCTGCATCCAATGTCTAACCAGTACCAATGAGATGAGCCAGGTACCTCAGCTGGAAATGCAGAAATCACCTGCCTTCTACATTGATCTCACTGGGAGCTTCAGACCAGAGCTGTTCCTATTCGGCCATCTTGCCAGCCACTGCCAAACAATGGGTAACTTTTTGAGAATTAGACTGAGTTCCAATCCCAGCTGTTCCATGAAGTAAGCACATGACCTCAAATGAGTATTTCACCTCTCACTGCTTTATACTACAAAGATGTGTAGCCTCTGGCCTCTCACCATTACAAGATAGTATAAAGAATTCAACAAAGCAGACACAAATTGATAGTGAAATTAAATTGCCCATCTTGCAAAAGACGTGGGGCTTCAGGAAGTCAGAAATGATGAGAAATACTGGAATCGGTGGCAAAGCCACTAACAAAAGACCAGGAAAGTTAGACTTGCCAGTAGGTAAAGAAGTGAAAATCAACCATGATGATGATCTGATAGTCATTTCAAAGATCAGTAATCTTAACTTCACAAGATTAATATTCGACCTTGTGATGAGTGGCAGTGCCTTCAATTTAACTATTAGAGTTGTCCCTCCTTATCTTCAGGGAATATGTTCAAAGAGCCCCAGGGGATGCCTCAAACCGCAGATAATACTGGATCCTGTATATGCTGTACTGTGTCTTTCCTATACATACATGCATACTGTGATAAAGTTTAGTTTATAAATGAGGCACAATAAGAGATTAACAACAATAACACATAAGAAAATAAAACAATTATAACAATATGCTGTAATAAAATTTGTGTGGATGTGTTCTCTCTCTCTCTCAAAATACCTTATTTGACTGTCCTCACCCTTCTTGTGATGATGTGACGTAAGAAAATGCCTACGTGATAAGATGAGCCGAGGTGAATAAGGCAGGATTGTAGACAGTGCTTAACAGTTATGAATTATTTCCGGAATGTTCCATTTAATATTTTAGGACAGTGGATAACTGAAACCTCAGAGAGAGAAATTGCAGAAAGCGAAACTGTGATAAGGGGGACTATTAAATTATGGTTTTGTCACCAATGGCAAACCTTTAGTGAACAATGTCCTAATGTCCCACTAGGGTAGGCAGAGTTCCAAGGATGCCCCCACTGAGCTTTTCCTTCCCCTTTCAGTGTGGGTGAAATCTGTAAATATGAGATGTCTCTCCTGTTTTATTGTGATTGTGTTATTTATATGACAAAAGGAAGGTAATCTGGGTAGCCCAATCTAATCCCATGAGCCCTTTTTAATCAGAGAAATTGGAAAAGCAAGAAAAATTCACTGCCCTGCTGCTGTAGGAAGAGAGAGGGACCATGTGACAAGGAGTGGTGGCCTCTAGAAAGCGCAAGAGGCCCTTGGCTGGCCGCAGGAAACAAGAAATGAACCTCAGTCTTGCAAGCACGAGGAACTGAATTCTGCCAACACCTGCATGAGACGGGAGGCAGAGTCTGGCTCTGGGCTTCCAAACAAAAGCCCTGTCTGGCTGACACCTGTGAGACCCTGAGTACAGACCCTGGCCAGACACACTGGGTGGGACCTGAAACCGACAGAGCTGTGAGCTAACACATGGGGGTCGCTTTAAGTAGCTAAGTTTGCCATAATTCCTAACATAGAAATAGAAAACTAAATAGAGCCACCCTATAACTCCAACTATGTTTGAAAAAGTTACACCAAAAAACTTGACCTCTTTTTTATTTCATATAATTTCATGGTGTTATAATTATGACCAGGTTTTGTTAAATGTAAACTATAATAAGAATGTTTTTATAAGCTTTAATGCTTCAACACAAATTCCCATTAAATCTTTTCTCCACAACCCCGTCTCTACTAAAAATATAAAATTAGCCAGGCATGGTGGCGCATGCCTGTAATTTCAGCTACTCAGGAGGCTGAGGCAGGAGAATCGCTTGAACCTGGGAGGTGGAGGTTGCAGAGAGCTGAGATCACGCCATTGCACTCCAGCCTGGGCAACAAAAGCGAAAACTCCGTCTCAAAAAAAAAAAAAACTTTTCTCCACTACCTACAATAAAAGTTGGGTATCTATTTTAAGTGCATTGACTCCAAGTAGCCTTTGGAGTTTCTCAGGTCAGCAAAAGCAACAGCAGTTGACAGCGAAGGAAAGAGAGTGATAGGAAAACTAAATAGACCCACCCTATAACCACCTAAATATAGCCACCCTATAGGCAGCCTCACTCTAGGGACTGGAAAGAAAATCCAGTTCTTCACTTCTTTTCTCCGCTCTTGTCACTTGCACAGCAGCCCATAGCTCTGGTGAAAGGGCAAGGTAAAGTAGCTGTCTCCTTAAGACCGTGCTCTCGAAACTCCTCACTGCACCAAGAATTGCCATTCTTTGAGTAATTAGAAAGCTAAAACTTCTCTTTAATTCTTAAACAGCTTCCATTTAGACTTTAGTCAACTAGGATACTGAATAACAGTTTTTAAGTGAAATTTATGGAAGCGATTAAACAATTTCACCAGCTCAGTCTAAAACCAGTTTAGGCTTTTACGCAGGCTCATCTTCCTCGCCCACAAAAACAGAGTTGGTCACCAAGTCGCCAAAGTTAACGTTGCTTTTATGAACCCAAGTTACAGAGCATACAATTGGAATAACATCAAAATGTTCTCTTCAAAAAACTGTTTTACACCATTGCCAGAACTGACTTCTGGCAGATGACAAATTGTTAGTTTTGTTGCCCTAAGTGTATTTTAGCTTCCTGGCAACAATTTGCTAGACTCAGTCCATTTCCCAATATTACATTTAAAAACAGAGTTCTATAATCGTATCCATTTCCCCACCACTAATGAGGAAAAGTAAGATCTATCAATAGTCGCAGTTCCATTTCTTTGTGCGTTCTGTGCCGCTAAGCAGGATCACATAAAGTCACAAGTGATAGTGTACAAATGCCGGAGTCACCCATAAAGCCAGTGACAAAAATGGACCTGGATAATGTATTCAGCAACAGAAGAAGTGAAAATAAGTAAGGATGTTAAGTCAAGTTCCCAGAAAAAGTCGTGAAGATAGATATCTGGAAGGTGCTTTTAGGAGCACCATACCCTTCAAACACACATCCAAGGGGCACAGAACGCTCTGTGATGCAGCACTGTAGGCAGCGATCAACCCTGTGCCGCAGTCAATGGTATTTCAGCCCAAAGGAACAAGAGACCCAATTAAAACAGGCTTAAACTGGAAGGACATCTATTACCTCACATAGGAAGGCTGGGGAAAGAGTAACCGTAGGTTGATTAATTGAGTAGCCAAGTAATATTTTAGTAGCCAAGTACTATTTTACGCTACCTTTTTTTTCTCTGCAAGTATGTTGATGTTTCCCCTTTTTGGTTGCAAAATGATTCTATCTATTGCAAACATCACTTCCCTCTGCAAAGACTTCTCTAAATATGTATTGATAAGAGGGCCTCATTGATTTGGTGTCTTAAGTTACTTTCCAAGCCTGAATTTTACTCATATTAAGTTAAATTATTTGAATTTTCTTCGTATGTGGCATTTGGCTGGATTTATTTTTTATAACATAATTTATTTTGATTTTAATGTGAATTTAAAACATTCACATTCATTGTGATCACTGCTCTGTTTGGCTTATATGCCATATTATTTCATGATTTTTATTTTTTAATCTTACCAGATTTGAGTCTGAAAAAAGCCTGTTGTAAGGGGAGATAGACAGGGAACAGATTATGCAGGGATTTGCTGACCATTATCAGAATTTAAGATTTGTTTTAAATCAATGGGGAGGCATTGAATTGTTTTGAACAGGGTAGTCCTTGATTCATTATACATCTTAAGATCAATCTAACCATTAAAAGGGAGATTGGAGGAAAGAATGGAAGCAGTAAGACCATTTAGGAGGATGTCAATTGTAGTACAGGTAATCAACGAAGATGACCTGGATTGGGTGGTAGCAATGGTCAGAGAGGGCAGTGAATTACTCCAGTTTAAGATCTGACAGCTACAGTCTTGCCCATAAATCGAATATACGGCAGGCATCCAGGTAGGAGACTCAAACATGATATTTGTTTTGGGTGATGGCATTACTCTCTGGATAATGGAGAGAGGCCTGAGGAGGAGGAAAAGACATGTGCTGGGCAGAGAGCATCAACAGTTAACATTTTAGACACACAAATTGAAGATAATCTGGGAAACTGCCAAGTGCATATGTCATGTCAGCTATTGGGCATGTGAGTTAGCTACTGCTCAGAGCAGAAGTCTAGACTAGAGATAAATGTGAGCGTCATCAACCAACTGAGCTCCGAAAAATGCCAAAGTTAAGGCCAAGTAAAGGCAGAGCAGCCACCAAAGGAGAATAAGAAGGGTCAGGCAATGCAGTGGGAGAAATAGCACAATAACCATTTTTCTGGTGTCAAGAGAGACTATTTTCTCAGAATTTGGACCCAGGAGAGATGACAGAAATTGTCACTGGATTTATTATTATGGAAGTTATTGCTATCTTAAGGAGAGCATTTTTCACTGGAGTAATAAAGGCAAAAGGCAGGCTGAAGTAGTTGAAGAGTGAACAGGATGGGAGGCAGTAGAGGAATTATGTGGAGACATTAAGCAGAAGTTTGGCTGAACAAGAGAAATGGAATGGTTTTTGGCATCACTTGAAAAGCCCATATCAGTCCATAAATGCTTGATGAATGTGTAGAATGAATCTTAGCAAACAGTTACATTGTCCATACAAAAATCCAATGCATGTCTGAGATATATATGACTGTGGGAACAGAAGTATTAATATTGAATTCTATGTGTTTCTATAACTGAAGGAACCTAGAAACAGCAGTATGTTGGAAAGAATGGAGCAACTTAGAGTAATTTGCCATTCAGTTGCTGAGCTCTGTCCAAGAGCACCATGACTGCTGGGCTCTATACCATGAACTTTTCAACTGCCTTCACGCCTGTCTCAATCTGTCTTGCACCACAGTCTTATCACAGATCTTCACGTGGGCATCATTCATCACGTGATGCTCTAGGATCCAGAAGAAAAGAATGGCGTCGTTTGAGTACTACTTTGCAGTAGAAATGGCCAAGCCATTTACCATTTCTAATCTCAATGACATATTCTAAAAACAAAAAAGTTAACATTATTACACTGGGCTTTCTTTTATTTTCCATTTTTATTTATACTTTGCTGTATAAATAATGCATATTACACAGGGTCATTTTAATGCATGATTTATATAAAGATATTTTATGGTAGAACTTTATTTCCTGTCTAAAATTTTAGATTATATGATTTCAAATAATGTTTTATTTTCCACAAAGAAGAGGTATTACAGCAACTGCATTTCTTATATCATCTTGGTTGCTCATATTTAAATGAAGGCAAACATAAAGAAAATGAAATTAAATTGAAGATCAACAACAATTTACTGAGAACAATTTTATGAAACCATTTAGGAAAATGTATTTTATTATATGCAAATAGGTTCTGAGAAGTATTTAACTTTGAGGCTGAATAGTAATGATATAATCAAGATCATATAATTTGGGCATTTATCATTTCATTGTAGAGAAACTGCTGCTCTAATTTAAAGATAATACATATCAGTTTATAGATTTTCTATCTCCCTATAAATACATTACCATAATCATATGTCAATATAATATCACTGATTATAGTTACACTAGAAGAGAAGTAATTGGCATGCATTTAAAAACTAATTACTGAGTTTTACTGCCCTGTGAAATAGTGCCACTGAAACTCTGAATAAATTCAGCTACTGGGGAAAAAGAATTGAAGCTGCTGTGAAAGTTAATTATATGAATCGGGTCATTTGTCATACCCAAGTAAATAGAGGGGCTGGGGGAAAAAGCACTCAGGGCACTTAGCACCTTTTTCAAAAACTGTATTTTCCTCAAGCCCAGCTGCTGAAATGGCCTGCTGTCACCTTAAGACCAGTGTTACCTAGTAAATGCTGAAACAACCTGCCATGACACCAGGAAGAGTTCTACCTGCTGCCCTCACTCACCAATCAGAGCTTGCCAGCTCCCAAAAGCTTCTCTAGTGCCATGAGCCTTCTTTCAAAACAATACACAACATTTCTATCTTTCTTTTCTTTTTTTTTTTTTTTTTTTGAGATAGAGCCTCACTTTGTTGCCCAGGCTGGACTGGAGTGCAGTGGTGTGATCTTGGCTCACTGCAACCTCCGCCTCCCAGGTTCAAATGATTCTCATGCCTCAGCCTCCCCAATAGCTGGGATTACAGGCGTGCGCCACCATGCCTGACTAATTTTTCTAGTTTTAGTAGAGACAGGGTTTTACCATGTTGGCCAGGCTGGTCTCGAACTCCTGGCCTCAAGTGATCCGCCCACCTTGGCCTCTCAAAGTGCTGGGATTGCAGGTGTGAGCCACCACACATGCCCACATTTCTCTTTCTAATAAAATCCCCAACTTTCTCTTTGTTCTTTAGAGATATGCCCCAAATTGCAATTCTGTGAGTCCCCCAAAAGTCATATAATGTAGAGATTTATCTCTGTATTTATTTTGACCCAACACTGTACTAAAATAAAAATTGCCTATGGAAGTGGAATACATTGCAGTTTCTAGCTTTGTTTTACCAAGGGTATGTGTTACAGAGAGTAAAACGTGTTGACTTTTTTCTCAGTCATACCATCTTGTTTATATAAAAATAGAGAAAACAATTGCAGAAAACTTTATGCCCACATTCCTTTTATTTCTATATTTTAGTTATGGAAATAAATCATTATCTTTTGATGATTTGCAAAGCTTACTCTAGGTTCCTAATAACAAAGCATTGCTTGGGTTTCAAACAGTGCTACATAAACCACAATAAATATGCTTATATAAAACTAAGCATAGCTCTGTGTGTCTTCTTGAGAATTGACTTGAGGTATATTTTTCCTTACATTTTCTTTTATATTTTGCAAATCAGAAGAAGCAAGGAGGAAACAAAAGGATAAAATGAATACACATTATTATACAAATTACTATGTTAAATTATTTTCCTCTCTATGCCAAACAGGAAATGTCTACACTTCAGGTAAACCAGACATTGTACTATAAAATTTGACTGGCTCCGTTTTTTGTGGAAACTCCAGTGCTTAGTATAGCCTTACTTTACATAATGGTTCCCATTATCATTTAGGTTTGCTTCAGTGGTATTTTAAGATGTGACTTGTTATAGCATGTATGAGGATGTTTCTCATCTGAATATAATTTACATAAATTATAATATAAATTTCATGAGACTTTAACCTTCACTTACGTGTGTTCCTTTATTTCAGTTGATTATAGCTTTTTATCTAAATCATCCTAGGAAATCTGTTTGTAATTTTAAAATTTCACTTTATTCTGATTTAAATCTGTTTTGCTTTTGTGCCACAAGCTATTATTTCTTGGATAAAGGCTTTTTTCCAGTGTGGGTTTTTATCATATCTGCATATTTAAATAAAATTACTAAGGAAGTAGTCATTATAATAACAAAGCTAATATAGTCAGTAATACTGTGGAGAAAATGTGGGGGTACTGTGAACTGTAGGGCTGGCTGGGCACAGTGGCTCACACTTACAATCCCCGCTCTTTAGGAGGCTGAGGCGACCACCTGAGGTCAGGTGTTCGAAACCAGCCTGGCCAACATGGTGAAACCCTGTCTCTACTAAAAATACAAAAAAACTAGCTGGGTGTGGTGGTGGGCACCTGTAGTCTCAGCTACTCAGGAGGCTGAGGCAGCAGAATTGCTGGAGGTTGCAGTGAGCAGAGATCACGTCACTGCAATTCAGCCTGGGTGACAGAGGGAGACTGTCTTTTAAAAAAAATTAGTTAAGGGTTGCTCACAAGACCTTTTGCCCAGGACAAAGATTTCTCAACACAGAGGCTGGGAACCTTTACTCAGGCAATTTTTCTTCAGTGTCTAATATTGAAACAACTATAAGGGTTGATTAAAAAATAAACACTTTAACTATTTCAGTATAGAAGCTCCTCAATTTGCAATGGGTTGCCTCCCTGCAAAGCCATGGCAAGTCGGGGGACCCTCTGTATTTCCTAAAGAGGAAAGTGCACAGTGTGAGGATAACTCCTGAGATTCCTGTGGAACCGCAAGAGAGAGAAGAACTCTTGGTGAGCAGCAGCCACAGTCTCTAAGCCAAGGGTAGGGCCTCAGCCGGGGGTGGAACCCCAGGCAGGGCAGGGCCTAAGATAAGCGTGAGCAACCTGGGAAATCATGACGAGCATGTATAAGCAATGTAGTGCTGCTTATATCTGTGAATATGCCCATAAAATTCAAGAGGATATAGGTTTAAATATAATGTGAAAGATAGTTATGTATTCAATGTAAAATTCTTTGCTTCCAGTTAACTGGATTATTTGTTTATTCCTGGGCACTCAGCACATTTTCCTGCCCCCGGACTGCTGCTCTTTTTGAAATTCTTGCTTGCAATCTCCATATGTTCATAAAAGCTTATTTATTTTAAGGTTCAGATCCACTTCGTTTTCCTATATAGTCGCCCCTGGTGCCTTAAAGTAATTTTTCCTCATTGATGACCCTCCAAATACTTTGGCTGCACTTTGATACTGGCACGTAACTTTCTATCATATCTTGTTATTTATGTATAAGAAAGCCTATAGCATATACAGTTAAAATTTGAGTTCTGAATTCAAATCACAGCCTTGCCACTTCTCAGCTGTGGAACCCTAGACAAGTTAATTAACCTTTCTCTTCCTCAGCCTCCTGATGGGTGCAATGGGAAAATATTACGCGCATTGTAGGGGTCTGAATATTAAACAAGTTAGGATACATCAAAGAGCATGTCACTTTCACCTGTTTTTCTGCACACCAACTGACACAGGGGCTTGCGTATAATTAGGTTCTCAGACTCATAAAACAACTCAGAACATACTGATTTCTAGGAATTAGAAGGTCCATTTTAAATATTTAAAACTTGTACTTTTTCTGTAAATACCTTGAGTGCCTTAGAAACAAATAGCACAAGATACTACTCTTACACATAAAATCTAGATAATTTGTCAAATTACTATTGCTGAAAATATATGGATGTACGCAATTTTCAGGAAGTTTTTTTTTCTTTTTGATTTGAAGACTAACATTGCTTTCTAGTTTTAAAATGAGCCTGCTAATTAGTAATTGCTTTGGGAAAAAAACATGTTTTATTTATAGGAACATAATAAATTGTGATAGCCTCAGAAAAGTAAGGAAGCAGTTGGGCCCATTTATCCACCTGTGACTCAAACATCTGCAAAAATTCTGCAACAAAGAATGAAATCTCTATGTTCTTTAATATCTACCTAAATGTTTGTTTTGTTTGGTGCCACCTATTTTACTTCTGCTCCTGATACATCTTTGTTTATTGTTTAGGGCCTGAAGGGGCTCTTTTTGAACATTCAGTGGAGACGCCCCTTGTCAGAGCCGACCCGTTTCAAGACCTTAGGTAAGAATTTTTGTCTCAAATATTAACAGCCTCTCCTGTAGAAGGCAAGAGGGTGTACGCTGGAATAATATGTTAGCAGTGACTGCTACCTGACTGTTACTTATCCATCAGTTGTCTTTATTTTCAAGACGTTTCACTTATAACTAGATAGCATTTATTAACATCCAAAGGAGACCAGAAAGTCCTACTGACTCCACACTTGGTGTCTGTTCACAGCCTCCTCCTCCTCTGCAATCTGCCTCTCATGCTGGTGTCAAAGTGACTCTGTTAAATGCAAGCTGGTGAAATGCTTCATTGCTCCTACATCACCCCAGCCATAGGAAAATACTAAGTGCTCCACTGGGCACTCACAGCCCTTCATAGTCTGGGCTGTGACCGGCGGGACCTCCTCCCCTACCCTGCCGCCCAGACATGACAGGCTCCATCCCCCTCTGTGCTTTCGCACTGACTGTTGCATCTTCCTGGGGTGCCCTCCTCCCCCAGGAGACCTCATGAATGTCTGCTCATCCCTCAAGTGTTAATTGAGATGCTACAGGCTTACCTATTCATGTATTTTGCAAGCCTGTTATTTTCCCCTGAAAAGTGTCAGCGTAAGTTTCCTGAAGTTTTTTGCAATTCTTAACACAAAGCATGTGCATATATATGTACATATTATGCTGTTCATCTCTGCACCATCTGCAAGCACGACAAAACCTTTGAACCTTTTAGTGGAAGAGAAAGGTGCGCTATGTGGCTTTGAAATGTCCAAAAGGCATTCTTGAAAATGTCAGTTTACTTTAAATTTTTAAAAGACACATGCACTATTAGTAGCAAAAGGAACATCATACAAACCAAGTGCGCGATGAATCTAAATTTTCAAAATAGTTGGAAACACTTGGTATTTCTCTTTTGATTTGTAGTAACATGCATGCAACATAAAATTCACCATTTTAACCGTCTTTAGTGTACAGTTCAGTATTCTTAAGTACATTCATATTACTTCATGATCATCACCATCATCCAGCTCCAGAACTCTTCATCTTGCAAAACTGAAATTCTAAACGCGTTTAACAAGTCCTCACTCCCTGCTCCTGGTCGCCTTTGGCATCACCACTCTACTTTCTGTCTCTGTGGATTTCATTAATCTGGGTGCCTCATATGAGTGAAATTATAGTTTTTTTTTTCTTTTGTGCCTAGCTTATCAGACTTAGCATACTGTCCTCACTCTTTGGTATATGTGGACATGATATCCTGAATATATAAACTCACCCAGTTCCATACATAAATTTATTACTTTTTACAGAATCTTTTTGTCTATGTATATTTCACCTTACCACTAGGCTACTGAATGTTATTTATAGCTGTAAGCATTTATTCCAATAATATATTTGTATTTTATAACAAAACAAAATAATATTTTTGGGGGGGGGGGGAGGGGACAGGGTCTTACTCTGTCTCCCAGACAAGTGCAGTGGAGTGATCTCGGCTCACTGCAACCTCTGCCTCCCAGGTTCAAGTGATTCTCCTGTCTCAGCCTCCTGAGTAACTGGGATTACAGGCATGCACCACTACCGCCCGGCTAATTTTTGTATTTTTAGTAGAGACAGGGTTTCGCCATGTTGGCTAGTCTGGTCTTGAACTCCTGACCTCAAATGATCCACCCGCTTCAGCCTCCTAAAGTGCTATAATTACAGGTGTGAGCCACCGTGCCTGGCCAACAATCATTTTTAAAATTGTTGCTATATGACCAGGTGCATTGACATGGTCTCGACTCACTGCAACTCAGGTTGGGTGACAGAGCCACACTCTGTGCCAAGAAAAAAAATTATTATCCTGCATAGATATTCACACTAAATAGAATAGGATTAGGAAAATCAGCATTTTTTACATATTTAGTGTCCAATGAAATATTCATCAAAAGCAAGTAGACTTCAATTTATCTTACCCACAAAGCAAACATTTGTCACATAAAAATAAATTATGACTATAATTAAATTACAACAAAGTTTGTTAATTTTGATAATGGATCAAAAGTTAAAGAGTTTTTATAGAGAAGAAAAACATTTTACTTTCCTAGGTTAGAAAATGATTCAAATTTGTGGAAATAATCCTATTAAAGCCACTTTGAAATTATAAAATAATATGGATTGTAGAAATGCCAAAACACTTTTAAAGTAAATGTCAGTTTTTAAAAATACATAGATCTCAATTAAATAATTCATCTCATGTTGTCTCATTAAGACATAAATCTGCCAGGCGCGGTGGCTCACGCCTATAATCCCAGCACTCTGGGAGGACAAGGCAAGGTCAGGAGTTCAAGACCAGCCTGACCAATGTGGTGAAACCCTGTCTCTACTAAAAATACAAAAAGTAGTCTGACATGGTGGCGCACGCCTGTAATCCCAGCTACTCGACAGGCTGAGGCAGGAGAATTGCTTGAACCCAGGAGGTGGAGGTTGTAGTGAGCCGAGATCGGAGCCGCTACACTCCACCCTGGGCGACAGAGCAGAGCAAGACTCCATCTCAAAAAAAAAAAAAAAAAAAAAAAAGACATAAATCTTCTTACTTATACAGCAGACTCTAACTGAAAAGGAAACCGCACAAGAATATTCTCTTGCTTTGTAAAAGGCGGTACTGAGGGAGGATTGAGCACCGTGAGTGTTAAAATCAAAGCAATTGAAAAAATAACAAAACTGCAAGGAAGTGCTTAAGGAGTGTGGTGAGAAGGGGAGGTGTGAATGATTATTCACTGAATGCTTTCCACTGCCACGAACTGTGCTGGGTGCTGTCACAGAATTTGTTTCATTTAATCATGAAGTGATTGACAATTTTATCACCATTTTATAAAGGCAGAAACTCAGATCTAAATAGTTGCACGTTCTAAGTCACAAAACTAGAAAGGTAGCCACTTGTAATCAAATCTAGCTCTGACGCCAGAGCCCATGTACATCCGGTTTACTGTCTCCACCACCCACCGGATCCTTGAGTGATCGATGCTTTGATTTATGCCCAGATGCCTCTGAACTGAGTATATGATGGTCATATTTTCTTCTGCAACTTCTTACCATAAACTATGTTCCACTTTTTATTTCTGGTTCCAGCAGCATTACTATTTTTGGCCTGATAACAGTAAAAGGATTCTAGAATATTCTAGTTGGCCTATATAAATATTGAATGTGGATTTTGTAGGTGAAGATCAGGATGCATTTATATATACATCTCTGGAATATGCATGTTTATCACAATTTAAATTTTGATATTTGCTCAAATGATAGTCATAGAAGGGTAACAGCTATTATTTTCTTTGAGAAGAATGATAACTAACTTGTACTGAAACTAGGTTTACATTTCTTATGGCAAAATCGTTCGCAAGAAAGTGTGAGTGCTGACAAACTGCCTTAGAGCAATCTTTCACTCACGCATGATGTCATTCATTCTTTTTAAAAAATTCAGGAAAAGTGTATTAAAGTGTTTATGTGCCAGAGTCCATGATAGATACTGGTTATATGGAATAAAAGGTATGGTCCTTGAACTTAATGAGTTTACAGTCTATTGAGAAAAGAAACATGCAAACAAGTTAGAACAGTATCTTTAATTGCTATGATAAAAGTAACTTCTATTGGAGGCATAGGCAAATAAGTATAATATCTTCCCAGGGCAATCTGGGATGATACCCCAGAAAAGGGAGCGTTTGAATTCTGTGTAACACCATAAGGATGTGATGTCAATTAAGTAAGTTATTATTTCCACGTCTCTTCTACATTGAAGAAGTTATTCCATCACCCATGACATAAAGCCACTTAAGGAAAACAATCCCTGCTGAAGACTGGTTTACTAAAAAAATGGAATTGAACTACAATGGAGAAGAATTCGAGTTAGCCGCTGCTACAAATAACCTCCTGAAACTGTTAAGTCATAGAGCAAGCAAGGAGATTTTTAGAACAAGTATAAATAAAATGCTCAAATGAGGAAAAAATGAATAGAAATGTAAGACAAAGACAAGGTAGTATGAAAAACGGCAGATTTGGGAAGTAAGAAAATAGAAATTATAGAAATAAGACATAAAGTAATTAAAATAAAATCACTGGATCCCAGAATTTTGTTTCTCATATCATTCTCCACAATATTCTCGAAGGAACCAGGACTCATTGGAGAAGTGGCTGGTCCCAGGGCTGGGCCAGGGAATGATGAAGATGGGGCTTGGAGCAGCCTAAAGTGCTGAGAAATGCTAATCAAAAGAAAGGCATCACAACATTAATAGCAGACAGAATCAAAATTAGGAAAGAAATAGCATTAATAAGAATCAGTGGGATCCAGTGCAGTGGCTCACACCTGTAATCCTAACACTTTGGCAGGCTGAGGCAAGTGTGGATCATCTGAGGTCAGGAGTTCGAGACCAGCCTGGCCAAAATGGCGAAACCCCATCCTACTAAAAATACAAAAACCTGCAGGGAGTGATGGCAAATGCCTGTAATCCCAGCTACTTGGGAAGCTGAGGCAGAATTCGCTTAAACCCAGAAGGTGGAGGTTGCAGTGAGCCGAGATTGTGCCACTGCACTCCAGCCTGGGCAACAGAGTGAGACTCCATCTCAAAAAAAAAAAAAAAAAAAAGAATCAGTGGAAACACTGCTTGATGATAAAAGGAAATATTTACCAAGTCAGTTTAGCAATGATGATCTTTCATGGTTTCAATAACATAAATCATTTTGAAATAAAATTATTTTCATTACTTTTTAAAACATATCTTATGGAATCTAAGAAGCATGGAAATTTGATACCCACCATCAAAGAACTGAAAAGCATACAAACAAGCTCTTCTTAAGGAGTCAGAAAAGTTTTCTTTTTTTCCTTGACCTAATACTTCCAGTTCACTTACCCACAATTTTTTCCTAATATATACTACTTAGTGATTGATAGGATTTCATTGATCACTCTATCTTATTTCTCCACAAGAAATAGATATATGTATTTACTTCTAATGACTATAGAATTAAAAATTTTTTTTTGATGCAGTCATAATTTAAGGAGAAAACAATCTATCAAAACAGTATAATTGTAGTCGCCCTCCAGTGCTATAGCAGGCCACAACTTATTCTTCCTATGTAAGTTGTAATTTTGCATCTATTAGTCGGCCCCTCCCTATCCTCTTCTCCTCCCATTATTGTATGTTTTCAAATAACTAAAGAGAGAATCTCAGATGTTCCCAACATAAAGAAATGATAAATGTTTGAAGTGATGAATATGCCAATTACTCTGATATGATTATTACATATTGTATACATGTATCAAAATATCACTCTACTCCATAAGTATGTAAATGTATTACATATCAATTAAAAATGGCCAGCACGGTGGCTCACGCCTGTAATCCCAGCACTTTGGGAGGCCGAGGCGGGCAAATCACGAGGTCAAGAGATTGAGACCATCTGACCAACATGGTGAAAAAAGACAAAAAAATACAAAATACTAAAAATACAAAAATTAGCCAGGCGTGGTGGTGCACACTTGTAGTCCCAGCTACTTGGGAGGCTGAGGTGGAAGAATCACTTGAACCCGGAGGCGGAGATTGCAGTGAGCTGAGATTGTGCCACTGCACTCCAGCCTGATGTCAGAGCGAGACTCCATCTCAAATAATAATAATAACAATAATTTTTAAGTGAAAAAAATCAACATATTAAGATTTTGATAGTAACAAAAAGTAAAATTGTGTAAAAGTACATCTCTTAATGAATGGTTGGAACTTTCTTAAAACTATTTGATAGGTCCACTAATAAATATAACTTATTAATAGGAGTCAAAATTAGTGTGAGATATAGCAAGGTTTCTTTTCAAACAGCCTGCTTAACCTTTTATTCTTTAATTCCAAATACCCCCCCTCCTTCTCTTTTCCTTTTCTTCTTTTTGATTTTACTACATGCCCAGGCATGCCACAGCACCAGCTCAACTCCTTTCCTTATTTGGGAAAGGAGTGGATCTCTAGTTCGCCACAGATGACCCCTTTCTTCTCTCCCCTCTCTACCACCATGCGTCCACCTTATCTAAAAAAGCTTAAATATTTAGCCAATTGAGTCTACTTTAAATTGTGCAGTCCGATCCCAGCCAATGGGGAAAGGACACAGAGACAGGAGTCGTGTTAAGAATAAAAGTTTCTACTCTCTTTTGTCTGGTGTGCTCTGGTGGCTACCAGCCCTACGAGAGGCACCCTTCTGTGCAGAAGTAAATTTGCTTTTCTGAGAAATCCTTTGTCACGTGCTCGTTTTTCCTTATGACTCCAAGCTTTATTTCTGACAATTAGGTGTCAATATCTTTCCTATTTTTTAAGTAGATGTCCCAAGGAAACTCGTTCGCATAAATACGTAGATATGAATCAAAAAGTTTTAGTTTTTAAAAAGTCACTCAATGTTCTGAACCGTTCCCTAAATATACACCATTAAAAGTTATTTGTAATGACTATCAGCTGACAATTCATTAGGTCTTTCTTCAGTTTTTGTTTAAAGAGTTGGAAACTGTGTAATTTGCCAAATGATTACCTCTGTAATCATTGTCATTCAATTTGTCAATTCTATCACCAATATTTTAAATTTTCCCTTGCACACACTCCTGGAAGTATTTCTACTTCAGGGTAATACATCATAATCAATTCAGAATGAATGAGCATGTCTTTCCTTATAAAGTGGGAGAAGGAGATTGTTGAGAAGGATCTGAGAAAGAGAACCCCTGCAAGCTCACAGCAGAGCATTTCTGGGCAACAGTCTTCCTCTGTCCCTGATGAAGTAACCGGGACCAGATGTGCCATCTCTAGTAACCAGGAGAACACTTGACAAATACATGAAACAACCACTTTCAGACACTGGATAACAGGAAGTGCAAAACAAGATAGAAACTAATGAGGTGAGCCCTACACTTGCCCAAGCTCTCTGCTCACAGACACGTTCAGAATCAAGGCACAGGGCAAGGGAATCCAGTCAGAACTTGGGAACCTCAGGGAACGGAGGAGAAATAGATCCCAGAGTGGGGAGTTGAGGCTGATGGAGTCTGTGGGACAGAGGATCAGAGAAGAGGGCATATGCCAGGAAAGAGCTCCAGAAATCACATACAGGTCCCTAGGTAGGCATGTATCAGAGGTTTTTCAACTGCTCTCCTATATATGGGCACCTATTTATTTACAATATTTTGTAATCACAATGTGAACAAAATGTGCCTGTGCAGGTAAATTTTCATATTGTTGGAGAAATAGCTTCATGGTAAATTCCTGGAAGAGGAATCCATGGGTGAAAAAGATAAATGCATATATTGTTTACTCAGATCCCCTTCCAATGACTTCCCCTCTATTGGGGTGTACCAATTTGCACACTAGCATTGTTACAATAAAACCTATTTTCCTTTCCCCATAGCTCCCAACACAATGTTCTTTAATTAATCTATTTTAATTTTTGCCAATCTGAAAGGTTAGAAATAATATCTCAATATAGTTTGCATTTCTCTTAACATGAGTGAGGTGGAGCAATTTTTTCATGTTTAAAGGCCATTTTTATATTTCTTTTGTGAATTATTTGTCTTTTTCTACTTTTTAAAAATATTTTTACTCTCAATTTTTAAGACTTCTTTGAATATTGGGGATATTAGCTCTTCATCCCTAATACATGTTTTAAATAATTTTCTCCAGCTTCAGTTGGTTTTTAACTTACTGTACTTTATGCCATGCAAACATTTTAATGCTTATATACTCATGTTTATTAATCGTTTCTTTTATTGTATCTGGATTTTAAGTTTGAAATTAACATGTTTCTTGCATGGCTTTATCTTTTACAATTAGACCTCTGATCCACTTAGTTTATTATTGTGTGAGGTATCATCTATAAGGTGTGAGGTCTGGTTCTAATTGTATCTTTTCCAATTGGCCAACCAGATATGCCAGCAGCTGGATTATTTATTTAAAACTCTACTTTTCCCCCCTATAATTTGAAATACAACTTTTACCACTAAATTTCTCTATGTTTGGGGCTGTTCCTGCACTTGTTGTTCTACTGCACTAATCTCTCCATTCATGAGCCAGTACTGACTTTGTTAACTAAATGGGCTTTTTTTTTTTGAGACAGTCTTGCTCTGTTGTCCAGATTGGAGTGCAGTGGCATTATCTCAGCTCACTGCAACCTCCACCTTTCCAGGTTCAAGTGATTCTCCTGCCTCAGTTTCCTGAGTAGCTGGGATTACAGATGCCTACCACCATGCCTGGCTAATTTTTGTTTTTTTTTTGGTAGAGATCAGATTTCACTGTGTTAGCCAGGCTGGTCTCGATCTCCTGGCCACAGGTGATCCGCCCACCTCAACCTTTCAAAGTGCTGGGATTACAGGTGTGAGCCACCCTGCCCAGCCTGAATAGGCCTTAGAAGACATTTTCATGTCTGGTAGGACTAACTCCGCATGCGCTCACACATACACACACACACACACACACACACCTTTGTATATCATTGAACATTAGTCTGCCTATTCTTGCTTATGTATTTTTGCATATGAACTTGAGTATTAACTTGCCTAGTTCCAGAAAACTTATCTGTCATTAGGAATACATTAAGTTTATAAATTACCTTAGGGAAAACTGACAACTTACTGTGTTGAGTCATCTACCCAAGAACAGGAGGTGTCTTTCCATTTGTTCAGAGCTACTTCTATACCTCTCAGGAGCATTGAAAAGTTTTCTTCATGTATGTTTTCCACATTTCTTCTCAATGTTCGCATATGTTTTCCTAAGCATTTAGCTCGTCATCTTTGTTGCTATTATAAAAGAGGTTTATTCTATCATCATTATTCCCTGTTACAGTTTTAGATATGAAGGCTATTGATTCCTGTGTGTTAATTTTATATCTCACTACGTTACTAAACCTTTTATTGTTTGGATCCATTTGATGATGGATTTCCTGGGATTTTCCAGGTATGCTATCAGATCATTTGCAAATAGATATAGTTTTACACCTTATTTTCCAAGTGTAATATCTCTAATTGATTTCTCTTGGCTAATTGGATTTCCCAATATCCTTAATGCAATATGAGAAAGAAATGGAGATAGTAACCATCCTTGCCTTTTTCTGGTCAAAGTGGAAATGCCTCTCATATTTCTCCATTAAGCAAAATGATGTGAATATGTGTTTAATAAAGAAAGCACATATCAATTTCTATTTTGTGTTGAATGGGTATTGAATTTAGTAAGAGGGTCTTTAGCAATTATGGAGCTAGTCATGTATGTCTCTTAGATATATTACATGAGGTATTACATTAATGGATTTTGCAATACTGAACCAACTTTGCATTCTGAGAATAAATTCTACTTTGGCCATGAAATATTACACATGTAACTCATATGAGTCTGCATTTCTTTTTGGTTTTGCTCTTGCTGCCTGTCCAGGCTGAAGTAAAGAAATGAGATCTCAGCTCACTGCAGCCTCCAACTCCAGGCTCAAGGGATCCTCTCACCTCAGCCTCCCAAGTAGCTAGGACTACAGGAATGCACTACAATGCCCAGCTAAGAGTAATAATAATAGTAATTATTATTATTATTTTGAGACAGGGTCTTGCTCTGTTGCCCAATCTGGTCTTGAACTCCTGGTCTGAAGTGATGCTCCCACCTCACCTCCCAAAGTGCTGAGATTACAGGTCTCAGCCACTGTGCCTGGCTGTGCTGTGATTATAAAGTTTAAAGTTTAAAGAACCAACAGTGTTGGCTCTTGAATTAGGAAGTTTCCCTCATTTTCAATGTTCTGGAATAATTTGTGAAGAATTGGGATGTTCTGGTCTCTAAAGGTTTGATAGAATTTTCCCTGGAACCATATGGGCCTGATGAAATTTTTAAAGACAGTGTCTTAGTATTAATAGTTTATTTCTTCTTTTATGGAAAATTGTGCTTAAGCTTTCTACCTTTAATGGGAGTTGATTTTGGTCAACTGTATTTCCCTAGGAAATTATTCAGTTAATCTCAGTTTTCAACTATATTTGTATAGTAGTCTGAAAGTAGTCCCATAGGAATTTAAAAATTCCTATTGTTTTCCTGGCTTTATAATAGCTCATTAATAAAAATCAATGTCTATAAATATAAGTGAAGCATTGAAGTGATCTAACACTGTTCACATAATCACATCCTTAGTTCCAAGTTTGTATATATTTTTTGTCACAAGTTAGTATCTTAAATCTTCTAAACTTAAACAATGAAAACAATTTATTCCTTCTGGTAACTGACAGCTTTATGGTGTGGCTTATTTTCCTTAATTCTAGCAATTCCAAGAAAAAGGAAAAAAACTACAAAATGTCAAAGAAAAAAGTACATATTATCAATTCAACAACTGAAAACAGTTTAAGGATTGAAAGTTTCATCCAATAATAGATGAGCACAGTCAGTGCTCATACAAGAATTCACTGATGACATCTCAGGCTCCTGAGCTGTAAAGCACTGTTAAATCTGGAATGTGAAATATCTTATATGAAAAGTAATACTCCAAATGTAAATGTACAAGTTGCCCTTTTCGGGAAGGACTTACAAATATATTAGTTCTAATTTTCTTTTAGCTAAAAGGAACTTTTTAAGATTTAATATATTTTCTTAACAAACAAACTTCTAATTCCTTTTAAGATTAACAAATAAGATGAAAAATACGAAACAAAGTTACTGAAACAGAGGTCTTAAGGACGACCGAACTTTTATAGGTCACTGACTTCTGCAGTGATTAAAAGCCTGAGCCTCCCCTAAAAGACTGAATTGGACAAGTCATAGATGTTTAATCGTAGCCATCTTACCTGAGTGACATTAGTTACCCTATAATGCAGCATCATCTTTCACAAATTTCTGTTCATTGCAGTGACCTTCTACTCCCTTCTAGACCTCAGAGATTATTAGTTTATTTTCTGTGAAGTACAGTCTTGATGAGTTTAGAAAATTATTTTATTTTTCATGAGTTAAACAAGTCATCTTTTTTGAAGACAGAAGCACTTTTCAGAAATAATGAAATCCCAGGAGTCATTTGGATGACTGTGGGATGGTGCCAGCATTGACTGTGGGTAGTACTTAGAACTATGCCCTGTTACGCATCTTTTAGGAGTTAGGTTATACAGAACTGTATGGTTTTTTTCCAAAGTTGTAATAACAGGTGATCTAATTCAAAGGAAACTATTGCAAGTCAGTATGCATGCATGGGAAAAGAAATATAGGGCAATAATGTTAATACAATGTATCAGACTATATCTGCATTTAAAACCATAGATTCCATAAATTCAAGTGAAATATTTGAATTTCAAAGCTCATCATGTCATAAATCATAAAGAATATTATAAATAAATATGTAACTATTAAAATGCAGGCATTTATTGTATAAATACAATTACATATACACAGTGTCTTTGCATAGTTCAGTAGTAAACCAAAACACAAGTTTTTATGTACAAAAAAAATTCAATGTAGAAATGAGAAAATAAAAATAAAAACCTTCATACGGATCCCTATGAATGTCAATATTACACCTAGATGGTGGTCAAGTCTAACAAGAAGTGGATTGCTGAAGATCATGAATGCTTCATTTGTTAATCATGTAATTATTGACACTGATCTTTTTCTGGAGAGTATTTGGCCAGTATGAAAGTTAACTTATACTTGTAGTAGTCTATGAACATAAACTTTCAGGAACTTGTTTTAGAAACCAGTGCTTGGGCACTAAGGAGGGAGTGAGTTCTTTCAAAAACATTTTTGTTTTTGTGTTCAGGTCTTTAACCAGACAGGAAGTTATTTTTCATGTGGATGTGAAGTAGGCAAATAATTTTCTTTTGTTTTCTGAGGGAGGATACCCAGTTGTCTCAAAAATCAATCCATTCCTTGTTTATCTGTAATGCTATTTTGGTCATATATAAAGGTATTTTTAATAGGTGCCCTATTCTTGTTCATTGTTCTGGCTTTTTTCTTCTTAAGCCAATTGTACAATATATCTGGTCTCTGCTAGGGCAAGTGTCCCCACCATGTCTTCTTCAGGGTTGTTGTATTGACAGTTTTTAGGCATTTATTTTTCACATTGTTGTTGGTTTTTTCTTTTTCTTTTTTTTTTTTTTTTTGTTTTTGTTTTTGTTTTTGAGACGAAATCTCACTCTGTCACCTAGGCAGGAGTGTAGTGGAATGATCTCAACTCACTGCGGCCTCCACCTCCTGGGTTCAAGTGATTCTCCCACCTCAGCCTCCTGAGTAGCTGGAATTACAGGTGTGTGCCACCATGTCAGGCTAATTTTCGTATTTTTGTAGAGACTGTGTTTCATCCTGTTGGCCAGGCTGGTCTCGAACTCCTGACCTCAAGTGATTCGTCCACCTCGGCCTCCCAGAGTGCTGAAATTACAGATGTAAGCTACCGTGCCTGGCCTATTTTCCATGTAAATTTTTAAATAAATTTTTCAGGTTTTATGAAAAACTCTATTGGTTTTTTCAATGGAATTACATTGAATTCATATCTTTATAATAATGAATTCTCTTGTCCATAAATATGTATATCTCTTTATTCACAGTCTTCTTTTATGCTCTTAATATTTTGCGATATTCTCCATTTAGGTTTGGCCCATAATTATTAGAATTCATTACCAGGGTGTTCATAGTTTTTGTTTCTATTGAGAATGGGTTCTCTTTCCTATTACACTTTCAAAGTGATTATTATTGATTTTTGCATGGCAGTTTTTAACCCAGCAATGTTATTGATCATTGTTATTAGTTTATATATGTTAATACATACATATGCTGAGAGAGAGCAAGAAAAACAGAGAGAGGAAGATGGGGTCTTGTTATATTGTCCAGGCTGGCCTTGAACTCCTGGGTTCAAATGATCCTTCTGCCTCAGCCTCCCAAGTAGCTGGGACTACAGGGGCACACCACCACACCCAGCTTAGATTTAATATTTTGATTGTAGAACTTAACTGGTTTTTCCATTAAGATGATTATAGTGCCAAAAAAAAAAAAAAAAAAAAAAGAGTCATCCCTTGTATTACTATACTTCTCAAATTCCTGTTTCATTAATTTGGCTGGGACCTCCAGTAAATGTTGACTAGAAAGAGTAATGATGGACATCTGTGTTTACTTCCTCACTTTGAGAAATGCTTCTAAATTTTTTAAATTAAATGATGTCTGCTGCTGCAGGTTTTTGGTAAGTAGTAATACCCATTATCAAATTAAGAAAGTTCCATTTTGGTCTAAGTTCCCACCTCTCCTTTTTCTTTGAAACAGTGTGTGTAAGAACAATGAAAGGTTTGGTGTAAACTCATCTATGAGATGAAAGAGCCAGTACATTTTGGGGAAGCTGGATTTTTTCCACTTCAGTTTATTTAATGAAGTTCCTCTTTTCAAGTTTTCTGTCTTCAGGTCCATTTTGGTTCTTTCTTTGCCAGAAAGTTTTTCTTGTTACTCATTATGGTCTTAAAATTATTCATAAATTTTTATGGTAAAAGTCTGTTATCTTTTGCTTTAATGCAAGGTTTGTGTGGCTGCGGCTGCTAGGTCAATTTTGCAAATTACGTTGCTAACATCTTCTATGTACTCACCATTTTTGTCGTCTTTATCAGTTTCTTGCTGAGGCTTATTAAAACTTCCACTATAATTTTGGTATTATTAATTTTTTCTTTTGCTTTAATATTTGATGCATATAAGTCCCTGCTTAATCTTCTTATGAATTGTGCCTTTTAATCTTAAGTAATGTTACCCTTTTTCCCTTACTTTGTCTGATATTAGAGTTGCTATACATGGTCCTACTTTCTTTTGCACTGATTTACCTTTTCCAAATATTTTATTTTCAATACATTTGCAGCATTATGTTTCAGTTGTTTCTCTATGGGAAAAGTTTTTAGTTTGAGATTTTCTTTTAAGGGGTTAATGTAGCCCATTTATATTTATGATGGTTACTGGTTTATTTGCCACTTTTCTATCATTTTATTTACCATGCTTTTTCTTTTCATTTTTTCTCCTTTTGTTGGATTAATAAACTTTTCCTTCTCTCCACCTGTATTTCCCTCTAATCGTTCTATATTTCTTCTTTTAATGATTGTCTCTTATTTGTTTGTATGCACAGAGACACATTAATACTTGTCAACCAAATCTACATCAATACCAGTTTCTTCGCAAATAATATTTTGCCTCAGCCTCCCAAGTAGCTGGGATCACAGGCGCGCGCCACCACGCCCAGCTAATTTTTGTATTTTTAGTAGAGACGGGGTTTCACCATGTTGACCAGGATGATCTCGATCTCTTGACCTCGTGATCCACCCGCCTCGGCCTCCCAAAGTGCTGGGATTATAGGCATGAGCCACCACGCCCGGCCCCAAATAATATTTTTTAAAAGTCACTTCCATCCAAACTTCCCTTTCCATGTGATTTTATTTCAGCGTTGCTTTTATTTATCTCCCTGCTGTATTTTTTCAGGCCGTACCTATTTAGCTTTACCAACACATTTTTTAATGGCCATCGCTTCTTCTTGGAAGCATTCTTTTCTTATTATTTTAATTTCCATAAGTACTTTTTTTGGTGAAGATCTATAAATAGTACATTTGTTCCCTGTGTCCGAAATGTCCAATTTTCTTTATAGTCAAGTGCTGGTTAGGCTGAGCTAGATTTCTATCTAGGCTGACAATAATTTTACACCAGCATTTTTAAATATATTACTCATTAGTGTATTTTTGATTCTTTAGAGACAATCTGATTTTCATTCTGAATTATTTTAAGATTTTCTTGTTAATCTTGATGATCTGCAGTTTCACCACAAAGCTGGTATGTGTTAGTTTATACTTGGGTATTGGTGAACTTCTTCGGTTCTTTGGCTTGAGAAACTTATGTTCTTTTTCTTTTATTTTTATTTTGTTTTAAAGAAAGAAAAGAAAAAGAGAGAAAGAGAGAAAGAAGGAAAAAAGAGAATGAAAGAAAGGGAGAAAGAAGAAAAAGAGGGAGAGAGAACAGGAATCTTGCTCTATTGCCCAGGCTAGAATGCAGTCTAAAAATGGGTATTGAAAAGCTCTTTTATACTAATAATTGTGTTATACAATGGAGACAGGAAGGAATAAGGGAGGAAAATAGCAAACAAACAGCCAACCAATATTTCATTTAAACCTATGAAATGCTATGCATTGCTGGGGTGTGATTTAGTTCCAATTATGTTAGCCATGGTTCTTCACATGTATGTCTTCCTCATTCTCTAGAGGGTAGAGAGAGGTTTTTTCACTTGCGGTCTGTGGACCCATGAAAAGACCTTTTCACTGGGGAGGTGGGGGAGCTGCCTCCTTCCCCTTGATAAGCAGGGGAAAGTCACTTTTCTTCAGCCGTCATCTATGAGGTGTCCAACTACTCCTGTAGGACAGCTGGCTTGGTGCTTGGCACGTTGCCCTAGGGTAGAGATGAGGGCAAAGTGGGGCTGACATACGCTACTTACGGTGTTCAGCGAGGAAGCAGCCTCTGATCCCAAACTCCTCGTGTGCATATTCAAAGTTTATTAATCCAACGAAGGAGAGAAAGAAGAAACAGTGAAAAGAAGCATCATGGTGAATCAAACAAAATGATAGAAATGTGGCAAATAAACCAGTAACCATGATAAATATATTGGAATGATAGCCACTGCAGGCTAGGAGGATAAGGGGGTGAGGGATGAGACATCACTTAATGGGTACAATGCATGACGTCTGGGCAATGGTTACACTGAAAGCCCAGACTTTGCCTCTACGTAGTATATCCATGTAACAAAGCTACACTTGTACCCTTAAATCTATACACATTTTGAAACTGTACTGATAAACACAGAGGTTTTCTTTTATATTAAACTGTTTTTCCAAATGTGACATTTGAAAAAGAAATGATGGCTCCAAAAACATGTATTAGGTAATATTAGGAAATTTCTAAAGAAATACAAACCAAAATAGACAAATGGGACCTAATCAAACTCCATAGCTTCTGCACAGCAAAAGAAACAGTCATTAGAGTGAATCGGCAACCAACAGAATGGGAAAAAATTTTTGCAGTCTACCCATCTGACAAAGGGCTGATAACCAGAATCTACAAAGGGCTGATAACCAGAATCTACAAAGAACTGAAACACATTTACAAGAAAAAAACAAACAAGCCCATTCAAAAGTGGGCGAAGGATATGAACAGACACTTTACAAAAGAAGACATACATGAAGCCAACAAACATATGAAAAAATGCTCATCATCACTGGTCATTAGAGAAATGCAAATCAAAACTACATTGAGATACCATCTCACGCCAGTTAGAATGGCGATCATTAAAAAATCTGGAGACAACAGATGCTGGAGAGGATGTGGAGAAATAGGAACGCTTTTACACTGTTGGTGGGAGTGTAAATTAGTTCAACCATTGTGGAAGACGGTGTGGCGATTCCTCAAGGACCTAGAAATAGAAATTCCATTTGATCCAGCAATCCCATTACTGGGTATATATCCCAAAGACTATAAATCGTTCTACTATAAGGACACATGCACACGAATGTTCATTGCAGCACAGTTTACAATAGCAAAGACCTGGAACCAACCCAAATGCCCATCGATGATAGACTGGACAGGGAAAATGTGGCACATATACACCATGGAATATTATGCAGCCATCAAAAACGATGAGTTCGTGTCCTTTGTAGGGACATGGATGAACCTGGAAACCATCATTCTCAGCAAACTGACACAAGAACAGAAAATCAAACACCGCATGTTCTCACTCATAGGCGGGTGTTGAACAATGGGAACACATGGACACAGGGAGGGGGAGTATCACACACTGGGGTCTGTCGGGGGGAAAAAGGGGAGGGATAGTGGGGGGGTGGGGAGTTGGGGAGGGATAGCATGGGGAGAAATGCCAGATATAGGTGATGGGGGAGGAAGGCAGCAAATCACACTGCCATGTGTGTACCTATGCAACAGTCTTCCATGTTCTTCACATGTACCCCCAAACCTAAAATGCAATAAAAAAAAAAAAAGAAATATAAGATCATGTTCAGTTTAGTCTTAGTGCTGAGTATGTTTATTAGATTTCAACCTTTTGAAAATTGGAAAGTTTTGTATGGTATGTAAGGTGAGTCACCCATTCTTCAGCTATTGATAATCCTCTGAACTTTTTCTGAAAATAAAAGATTAGGTTTTCTTATCATACTTGTATTTACGCTTCCCGGTCTCTCATCTTATTTGTAAAATTTGAACTTAATAAGAGCCCGAAAAAGCTTTAAATTTTCAGGCTTTTGTTCATATTTTTCAGTAACTTTTCTTCTTGTTTTGGTTTGGTTTGGTTTGGTTTGGTTTGGTTTGGTTTGGTTTGGTTTGGTTTGGTTTGGTTTTGAGATGGAGTCTCACTCTATCACCCAGACTGCAATTCAGTGGCACGATCTCAGCTCACTGCAGCCTCTGCCTCCTGGGTTCAAGCAATTCTCCTGCCTCAGCCTCCCAGGGAATACAGGCACCCACCACCATGTCTGACTCATTTTTGTATTTTCAGTAGAGACAGGGTTTCATCATATTGTCCATGCTCGTCTCGAACTCCTGACCTCAATTGATTCACCCACCTCAGCCTCCCAAAGTGCTGGGATTACAGGCATGAGCCACCAAGCCTGGCCTTCTCTTTTTTTAAAAATGACATTAACATGACATGAGCAATAACTATTAAGGTCACACATGACTGACTAGTGACAGTCTATAAACTCAATTAAAAATGAATACAGGGTAAACTTTGGAAAATGACTGACTTCTATTTATTTTTATTTAAAAAGGAGCACAACTTAAAACTCACCTACTTTGTAGCAGCTCAGTACCATAGAAAAAATAATACTCCTGCCTCAGCAATCAAATCACCTTAATTGTATATTTTATAACACCAATGGTGATGGTTAATACTGAGTGTCAAGTTGATTGGACTGAAAAATACAAAGCATTGATCCTGGGTATGTTGGTGAGGGTGTTGCCAAAGGAGATTAACATGGGAGTCAGTGGGCTGGGGAAGGCAGATCCATCCCTAATTGGGTGGGCACCATCTAATCAACGGCCAACGAATATAATGCAGGCAGAAAAATGTGAAAAGGCTCCCAGCCTACATCTTCTGCCATGCTGGACTCTTCCTGCCCTCAAACATTGGACTCCAAGTTCTTCAGTTTTGAGACTCGCACTGGCTCTCCTTGCTTCTCAAGCTTGCAGACGGCCTATTGCGGGACCTTGTGATCTTGTAAGTTACAACTTGGTAAACTCACTTTATATATATACTCTACAATGGAGGTAAGGAAGAATATGCATGGAATACAGGAGATCCATTAGGGTGCCTATAATCTCAGGATATCTATATCCTATTAGTTCTGTCCCTCTAGGGGAACCTTGACTAATACACCAATCAACTGTGAGATCTCTCAAAGTCAACCTCCAAGTCTTTTGTGTACATCTTTAATTGCAGTAATGAGAAGAATCAAATTCTGAAAGCAAAGTCAGTGTCTTATGTTCTAAGAAGAAAACTGCCGTGATGTGACCTAAACATTTGATATGAAAGATACATATTTATATATAATATATATTTAATATTACATGGACACACACACATAAGCATTTGGATATATTTCTGTGACACTGTTCAAAACTCTTATTTTTCATTGAAGTCATAAGCAATTATTTATGTATTTACATATTCAAAAAAGAGAGTATTTAGATATCTAACTGGCAAACTAAAATATAACAAAGACAGAAAACAAGTTATTTTGTATGTGAGTACTGTTCAATGTGTTAATGGAAATGTATGCTTCAGAGCAATCTTAGCCTTTTTGTAAAATGTGTCTCAATCTAGGTTGAACTGAAATTTCTCATCTCCAAGTCTAGAAATAATGGAAAGGGTAAGAAATTTGCTCTTCTAGCACCATCATATTATAACATGATTAAAAACTTGTAAATTATCAGGTTGAGGTCATTTAGTTGTCCTTTAATGGCTGATCTTGGAAACAGAATCACTTTCACAAAGGATCTTCAAGGTCACAGATGGTCTGTCTGAAATGGACCAGGCTTAAAAGGTGTTTCTGTATTCTTCCTTCCTTTCCTTCCTCCATGCAGGAAAAATGTAGACAATTATCCGAGGTCAAAAGAGCAAACTGAGGCCGGATACAGTGGCTCATGCCTGTAATCACAGCACTTTGGGAGGCCCAGGCGGGTGGATCATGAGGTCAGGAGTTCGAGACCAGCCAGGCCAAGATGGTGAAACCCCATCTCTACTAAAAATACAAAAATTAGCCGGGCACAGTGGCAGCACCTGTAATCCCAGCTACTTGGGAGGCTGAGGCAGGAGAATCGCTTGAACCCAGGAGGCAGAGGTTGCAGTGAGCCAAGATCACGCCAACTGCATTCTAGTCTAGGTGACAGAGCAAGACTCCGTCTTTATATATATATATATAGCAAACTGGGCAGGCAGTCAGCTAGACCACGCACATGGAACTGTACCAAAGTGTTCCCCAGCCTAACTTGACCGATACATTCCATAAATGTTTCTAAGATTTTTCTCATACTCAAGGTAAGACTTCAAAATGTATAGCAGGTCTAACTTTTCATGCTCAGAAAATGAAACTTTGTCTTCTATAACAAATAGTGATAGACCAAAAAAACTCACCAATACAAGGGAGCAATTTATCAGGTGTAAAAAGTCTGTCAAATAAATGTTCAGTCAATTTAAGTGCAGATTCATTATCAGGGCCCTTCTCTCTTAAGCAACTTCCTTTCTCTGTGCTCCCTGCCCCTCTCCTCCCATTAAACCCTAGCCCACAGTGGGTAGGATTTCCTAATTACTTATCTTTTTCTGTTTCTTCTGCTTCCTACTGCTCTTTAAGCATTTCTTTGAATGATCAGCATTTCAAACTTTGGGCTGAGCAGCTGAAAAGTGTTTCAAATGATCACATTGTGCCATCTGGTGGAAATACAGCCTTTTCCAGGCAGAGGCAAGTAAGAGAATTCCTCTGGCTCTTATATTCCTGGTTCTCTTCCTTTATTTGGCTTAACCACAAGGAGAGTCTGATAAATTTTACAAAACCAAAGCCAGCTGAGGCCAACCTCCTCCGTTCAGTTCTATCAGTTCAGTATGTTTTCCAAAAGAAATCTTTCCATTTGCCCTGTAATCTTTCTAAATTTAAAAAAAAAAAAAAAAAAAAAAAAAGACCGGCCGTGCGCAGTAGCTGACTCCTGTAATCCCAGCACTTTGGAAGGCCAAGGCGGGCAGATTACCTGAGTTGCGAGTTCGAGACCAGCCTGACCAACATGGAGAAACCCCATATCTACTAAAAATATAAAATTAGCCAGGTGTGGTGGTGCATGCCTGTGATCCCAGCTACTCAGGAGGCTGAGGCAGGAGAATCACTTGAACCAGGGAGGCAGAGGTTGTGGTGAGCCGAGATCATACCATTGTCCTCCAGCTTGGGCAACAAGAGCGAAACTCCATCAAAAAAAAAAAAAAAAAACCTAACCAACTTACATTCTGTCTCATGAACATGTGGAAAATGTATGTATTGCTGTTAAGTCTATCTTTTTTTCCTAAATAAATTGGTGCTTTAACTAAAAAAAAAAAAAAAAAGCCCATTACAGCTACTTGAGAGGCCAAGGCAGGAGGATCTCTTGAGCCCAGGAGCTCAAGGCTGCAATGTGTCATGATCAATCTCTAAAGAGCCACTGAGCTCTAACCGGCGACATAATGAAAATAATTTTGTGTAGTTATTCATAAATGGCATTTTCTTCTGAAATAGTATGCCAGAGTACTTAACCATGCCATTGGAAACTGCTACATGCATGGGATGAGGACTGTTTTTTTTTTTTGAGACAGAGTCTCATTCTGTCGCCCAGGCTAAAGTGACGCGATCTCCGCTCACGGCAACATCCGCCTCCTGGGTTCAAGCGATTCTCCTGCCTCAGTCTCCTGAGTAGCAGGGATTACAGACACGCCATCATGCCCAGCTAGTTTATATTTTTAGTAGAGATGGGGTTTCACCATGTTGGTCAGGCTGGTCTCGAACTCCTGACCTCGTGATCCACCCACCTGAGCTTCCCAAAGTGCTGGGATTACAGGCGTGAGCCACCGCACTCGGCCAGGACTGCCTAATGTTTTCATCAGCTTTTAGAGGACACTAATCTCATAGACTTTCACTGATGTAAAGTCTGTTTCTTATTTCACACTATTTCTGGATTTATCAATGAATAATGCACACTATGTTACCTTTTGAGTATGACTTGAGGATTTATATACCTTACTAGTCATATTTTCCATGCTAAGTTGAGGGATTGCTGGAGTGGTTTTATTTAATACTGTTTTTCCTTTCCCTGTTTTCCTCATCTCAGATTAGAATCCCCCACCCGGAGTCTAAGTATGGATGCCCCCAGGGGCGTGCATATTCAAGCTCACGCTGGGAAAATCGAGGCGCTTTCTCAAATGGATATTGTTTTTCATAGTAGTGATGGAACGGTGAGTTCACAGATCAGCCTCCTACTGTATGTCCTGATGCTATCCCTGAGTATCATGACTGTAAAGCTATCAGTATTAAATTTCTATTAGTTTGTAGAAAATCATGAAGGTCATAGAGTAGCAAATGTACAAGGCAAACAAAAGACAATTTAGCATTGAAAGAAGGGCCAAGAAAGGCTACAATTATCCTGTATTAGATCCACACAACTTTCTTTGACTGACATTTGTGCTATCAAGTGACTTGTTATCTTCAAGTTGGAAAAAACACACTACAGACATTCAGAGTTTACAGAGAATGTTCATTTTGCCATTTCCTAGGGATCCAGCTTCTCTGGGGATCACTGGCACTAGGAGTCACCCACCAACAACTACTGTCACCTGTCACCTTTCATTGCCCAGAGTGCTGCGCTTAAGCTGCATTTCCAGTTTAAATGAAAATGAAAGATGAAAAATAAGTGTTTTTTCAAAGTCAGCTATAATAAAGATAAAACCTGGGACTTCAAGCCTAGAAATACAGTTGTCCCCCTTTATGGACAGGGGATATGTTCCAAGACCCCTAGTGGAAGCCTAAAAACACAGTACTGAACCTGCATACACTCTGTGTTTTCCTGGGCATACATACTATGCTGAAGTTTAACTTAGAAATCAGGCTCAGTGAGATATTAAGAGCAATAATTGGCCGGGCACTGTGGGGTGGCTCACGCCTGTAATCCCAGCACTTTGGGAGGCCGAGGCAGGCAGATCATCTGAGGTCAAGAGCTCGAGACCAGCCTGGCCAACATGGAGAAACCCCATCTCTACTAAAAACACACAAAAAAATTAGCCAGGCATGGTGGCGCATGCCTATAATCCCAGCTCTCAGGAGGCTGAGGCAGGAGAATCACTTGAACCTGGGAGGCGGAGGTTGTGGTGAGCCGAGATCATCTCATTGCACTCCAGCCTGGGCAACAAGAGCAAAGCTCCATCTCAAAAAAAAAAAAAAAAAATGGAGCGATTATGACAATATACCAGCATCACTGCTCTTGTGCTTTGGAGCCGTTATTAAGTAAAATAATGGTGACTTGAACACAAGCACCACAATAACTTAACAGTGGATCTCACCGTGGAGACGGCTCCTCAGTGATTCACAGGCTGGGAGCCTGACAGCGTGGAGATGCTGGACACAGGGGTGATTCATGTCCTGGGCAGGACGGCTCAAGATTCCATCACGCTAGTCAGAAAGGTGTGCAATTTAAAATGTTTAAATTATTTCTGGAATTTTCCATTTAATATTATCCAGACCAAGGTTGACAGCAGATAACTAAAGCTAAGGAAAGTGAAGCAGCAGACAGCAGGGGAGGAGCTACTGAAACCTCACTGAAACAGCCAAAGTCACAATGAGGCTTAGGGTACACACTGCTCAACACCAATAACAGAACCTTGTTTGTTAGGAGAAAAAAAAAGGAAAAAGCTCGGTTTCAGTCAGCAGAAAATCCAACATGTTAGGGATGTTCCCAAAAGGTCTAGAGAAAATCAAGGGTTTGGCTTATAAGCTCATTCCAACCATATGACGCCATATTTATAGATTTGTACAAACAACTGATGTCATCTTCTTGGCCTAACCCCAGATATTTTTATTTGTATGAATGTGCTCAAAATAAGCCACTGCTGCATGAATTCTCCTGTATGTAGCTCCATCTTACCAACAGTGAATGCAGTGAGTGGCATGGGTTGTGTTCATTTATGCCACCATTGCCTGGCTGTCGTGCCAGACCCTGTTGACTCGAATAGGGATGGTACCATGTCCAAGAGGCGGAAGAAGAGACCCAGAGCCATGGAACAGACCTATGGTTTATTGAGGACTTATAGACAGGGTGGTCCAGTAGCAGCGAGCTGGACTGGAAAGCTGCCCCCATTTATAAAAAGCATGCAGGTACACAACACTTTCACTTAGCAACAACTTCCATTTAGCCCAGAACAAAGGACCTCAATCCACCATCTGGCCTGCGTTTAAAGGGATGGGCCAGGTGCTCCGATGTCCTTCACAGATGTGGACTAAATCTCTGGGTTGGCCCCTCCTAGACTCCTTAGCTCAGAACTCTGAACACACATTCTTCTTAGACCATAGTCGTTCTCAGGGAGTGCCTGAATTATTGCTGTCAGGTGCATCTCCATACACCGGGTGACTGTGCTGGGAAAAATGTCCCTGGATGCTGTTAGTACAATGAGAGGGCACATGGGTTTCCAAGCTCCTCCCCCAGCCCTGGCCAGATCATTGCACCTGTGGCAAGGCACAGACCGCCTACACATGAAATGTGGAGCAGCGGGCAGAGGATTCGGCTGGAAGTCAGAAAGCCCGAGTCCTAGTGCTAGATCAATTCCCTCATTACCTGTTTGAATTTAGGAATCTTGTCTGGCCCTCTCTGGGCATTTCTCCTTATTGTCAAATAGGGAACATAATATTTGCTTAATTATGTCACAGGGTTTTGAGACACTACTGTAGGAATATGGGTGCCAACATTTTAAAACTACATTACTGTGACACTAATAGGAAGGTGTAGTAAAGGAGTAGGTGGATATGGTGCCATCATCGAGCCGGCCGTGAGAGCAGCCCCAGAGTGTGTGGGCAGGACCCACCAGATGACAGCCTGCTAGTGGAACACACATCTTCAGGGGAAGCCACCGCAAGTCATAATCTATGAAGTTATGACGTCAGGAGCAGATAAATGCAGAAATAAAAAACAAGAATGTTGGAATTGCATTATGAAATCATGTCACTACACACTTAAAAATGTATTACCTTCCTTTTGAAATGATATTACTTATTTCCATGAAGTAGGAGTCATTTTTACAAGTAGCACACAGCCAGACCCATAATTAGAATGAATATTCCTTATTATGAGGAGCTAGTTCAAAGGGATGAGAGAGATTTCAACTTCTCAACAAACATTGGCCCATAAAGGCAAAAAAAAAAAAAAAAAAAAGATGAGCTTTGGAGGCGGCGTGTGGACTGCTCCAGCACCTAGAGTTTGCTGGAAGAGTAGGGGAAAAAATGACAACTAGAAAAAAATTGACCAATTAACCACAAGAAAGGACACAGAAGCCAACAAGCTGAAAGTGTGTTAGTGAAAAGCAAGTGCCCAAAGAACCTGAGGCGTTGGAAAATAACCTCAAGAAATTCTACTTGAAAAACATACTAACACCTGTTTGACTTCTTTGACCCTGAGTGCACCAGACCACGCAGGGAGCAGAGCTGCCCGCGATGCTGTGGGGCCGTGCGATCAAGCCTCACCTGGCAGAGTCCACACCAGGGAATGCATGCAGCAGACAGCAGGTTGTTAATAGATTGAAAGGCAAGGATAACATCCACAGAAACTAAAGGAAGGAGCTCGCCTCCTTGGCAAGGACAGGATTATGCCTACCCACATTCAGTTTAATTCCTTGTAACAAGTGAGTGTCCTGGAGTGGGCAGCGTTTGGCTGCTGGATGTGACAATTCTTATTTCTTTATCAAAAAGATTTCAATGGCTCTTTGTTTGTATTTCAGTTTAACTAAATTATCATAGGACCAGAAAATCCAGTAGCTTTCATTTCTTTTTAATTGGCTTAGTCTATATGTCTACTGCTTTTCGGCATCTAAAAGGAGGCAGTGCAGTTTCAAATAATATTTAAAAGTCAGGGAAATGGTTGCCAGCTAATAGGATGAATTTAATTGCCTCTCATAGGAAAATAAAACCAGGAATAAAATCAGGATAAATTTCATCATTCACAGGTAAAAATTATTAAGATGAATCGATTTCAGTGGATTGTACTTTATCCTAACAGGGAGGAGAGGATTTACATAGTCAAAGTGAGTCACAAGATAAATGTAAATTGGCAGAATTCTAATATTTTTGACAAATAATTTTCAAAGGTGTTTTAGAACTGTAGCATCACAAAACTAAAAAGCAACCCAGTTTATTGAAAACAAAACTGTAAAGGTGAAACGTTTTCACAATGGGGTCACATTTCTCAGCTAGACTGAAAGGAACTGTGAAGTCCCAGCCTGCATGTAAAATAGAACAAGGCTTTAAAAGAATCAGATAATTGAAATGACTTACGTAAAGTCAGGTGCCTATTTTGTTTTCTATGAGAAGAAACTAATTGGAAACCTTGTGAGAATGGGAATTTGCTGTTGACCAGGGTGGCCCTCCCTTAATGCCTGTGTGTCATCTTCTCCCAACCAGCTTGTGCTTGATGCTGAAACTGTGTGCTTACCCAAGCTGGTGCAGGGGACGTGGGGGTCCCTCTGGCAGCTCGCAGAGACTCTACGAAATCTGTGTGTGTCCAGACGGGGAGCTGTACCTGTCTGTGGCTGGCGTGGGCACCACATGCCAGGAGAACAGCCACATCTGCCTCTGAGCCGCCTGTGTCCTCTCAGTGAGCTGTGCAGTGCTGGCCCCAGATCCTCACACCTGGGGGAGCAGCTGGACATCGTGAAAGACTGAGGCGGCGTGGATGGGAAGTAAATGCTTCCAGAGGAACTCAAGAAAAAAAATATGCCAATGAGTGTTTGGACAAAACTACATGATCTCAAAATGCATGTGGATGTGAGACACAAAAGTTGAAGAAATGTAAAAGCAATGTGTTTTTCCACTGGATTAATTTTCACCAAAACAATTGCAACTTCTCTCTGCCTCACCTCCCCCCATCTTGTCCGTGTGGGCACACAGGCAATGTTGAGTTGCTGTGTGGAGTTCATGTATGACGACGCCCTGCTGTGGATATCTAATGCCTCATGAGAGTAGCCTTGGTCAGTACTAAAATGCCCCAAAGTTCTATACGGCATTTCATTTATAGCACTCCAACCTCACATCCTCCATTCTGTTTAATGCAAATATGTCAGGTTTCACAAGAAAACTTTCATGTTTTGAAGGAAATTTGAGGTTGATCTGATTTTCAAGATGTAGTCAAAGAAATAAATTACACAAAATTAGACTTTCTGTATATAGTCAATATGCAAAAATCAACCTCATTTTTCAGACTTCACAGTTGTTTTTTTTTTTGAGATGGAGTCTGACTCTGTTGCCCAGGATGGAGTGCAGTGACGTGATCTTGGCTCACCACAACCTCCACCTCCCACGTTCAAGTGATTCTGCCTCAGCCTCCCAAGTAGCTGATACTACTGGCACGGCGCCACCATGCCCGGCTAATTTTTGTATTTTTAGTAAAGACAGGGCTTCACTATGTTGGCCAGGCAGGTCTTGAACTCCTGACCTAGTGATCCGCCTGCCTCAGCCTCCCAAAGTGCTGGGATTACAGGCGTGAGCCACTGAGCCCAGCCCCAGACTTCACAGTTTAAGAATGTCTTACTTTTTTAATCTTCACAAATCTCTGAGGTACGTATTATTTTTCCCCCAAGTTACTGGTGACAAAGGCTCAAGTAGAACAAGTCACAAGGTCACATGGTAACTACTGTAATTAAACCAAAATGGAACCCTAAATTTGCATAGCTGTTTTCACTTTGAAAGTCTCATGTGTTACGTGTGTCCAAAACACCTGTCTGTGTGATAATTGTACAGATGGGATAATACTTATTTGACAAAGAAACTGAAGCCTAAAAAGGTTTTGTCTCTACCAAGATCAAAGGACTAGTCTGTGGTGCTTGCCTCTACATGACAGACAAAAGTCTGGATGTAACTTCATAGAACCAAGACACTCAGTTTGTGAAAATGTTTAGTGCCAACTGGCTGTATAAGTTGCTATTAAATAGGACACACTGACCTCTGAAGACAAGTTCGTTTTGTGTAGGCCATCCACTCACTTTGTAAAATGCCCTCTACCACAAAAAGTGGTGGGATGTGTTTTTGTTTTACTTATAAAAAAGAATCTCCAAACAGGTGTAGCACTGCAACTTTCCAATGACATATTAAGAGCTATAAATACAAGTTCAAATTCATTTTCCATAGTCTCAGAATCAAGAGAAAGTACAAAAGTGAGCTCTTTATTCCTAATGCTAAGATGTTAACAGCATAGCCTGCTTATAACAACTCCCTGATGTTTAAATTGCTAGAATGCATAAACACTTGAAATTTCAAAATAAAAATACAGTGCTTTCCAAGCAGTTAAAAGCAAACTCAACTGAGTGTAATGCTCCTCCAATTTCACAGATGGTTGCGTGTTTTTACTTATAAATTGGTATTTACCTTTTCCATTTAGTTAAGTCCTGAGTAAACTGTTTTCTTACTGTGACATTCCTACTGTCCTAGTAAGTGGTTCCTGGTATTTTGTTCCCTGTTTGTGCAAAACATGTCTTCAGGCCCAGCTGATAAAACACAAGATCACTAAACATTTATAAACTAGCTTGGTTCTCATAGTATATGTCCAAAATATAGCGCATAGATGATAAAGTGAGGTAAATAAAAGTAGTCCATTAGAAAGTGTGGAGAACAGAACCTTTTATTCTATTCTTTTGATCTTTAGCTATATGGAATAATGTTGAAAGAAGTTGTTATGGATAAATGCATTCTCCAGAATAAGAAATTTATCCTTCATTAGAATCAAAACTTTTACATGGGTTATATTCTAAAATGGACTACATAAATCTGTCTTCTTAAACATATTATATAATGTAATTTAAATTTTTATTGAAGGCATCAGGTCATGATTATAAACATACATAACAGGGTATTTAGACTGATACTCTATTATACTATGTGATTATAGACTATTGAGTGTTTCTATATTAGGGATCTAAAAATAGCACTTTTCTTTCCCAGTTTATAAACTGAGTAGATACAGTAAAAAAAGATGAAGATCAATATCTTTTACTACTATTATGCTTTAATAATAAAGATAGCTGGTTTGCAGCAAAATGGACTTCCTAAACTTCACAGCTGAATAGAACACAAACCACTCTAGTCACAGGCAAAACTAAAGGTTCCCAACTTCTATAGCCACTACATGAGAAGGATGGATATATGCCTTCTCTGAAGGCAGCCAAATTCACATTAAAAGAATCACGCCACGTGTGTTGGGTTCCCCCGCCAACCCCACCAGGTCACCCAATAGGTGAAGTCTTTGCTCCAGTGGAAAACAGGGAATGAGGGGTAGACGCTCTTCTGAAAGGGCAGAATCCTGTGCCCGATGGTTTTCAGGTTGTGTCTGCTTATGTAGCTTTGTGTCCCCTTCTTTGATTTGAAACATCACCTCTTACTTGGCTTTAGCAGTCTTCTTCACATACTAAATTCCACTTCAAATATGTTTCTGTAATTGCTATTTTCTACCAGCACTATAAATGTCATCCTTGAAATCTACAAAACATTTAAACTACCAAAAATGTCAACTGGAACTAATGAAACAAGTAAATCCCATTCATCCAAAAATCAGACCTGTGAACAACTCCTTTGTTTTGTTAAATACTATTTTAAGATTTTGCCCAAATCATTTTTGAGCTCTCAGCACTCCGGGCTCCACTAATTGTATGGTGCAAGTTTTTCACTTGTTTCCTCAGACCATGAACAATTGAACCATCCTGCTGGGGACGCCCTGTCCCTGGAGCCTCTGCAGCAGAGAGCCTGCTCCCGAGTGCAGATGCTGCTCCATCCCTTTCCCAGACTGCATGCCACTCTACTCAGGAGCAGCTTGATCCACACACCAGTAGACAGCTTCCACTGTCTTTTTAAAAGAAAAGCAAACTATGGTAAAGGTGGGGGAAGCGTAAAATAGCCAAATAGTTCAGGTCCAACATTCCTTAACCTCAATTCCAAAATCTAAAATGCTTCAAAAAGTGAAAATTTTCAAATAAGTCTGCTATAAACTATTGGTGGCAAAGCTGACTCGAATTACATAAGGCTATTTATCAGGTCTGTGTATTCAATTTAGTGTGAACCCTCATAGACTTCACTGCAGAAATACTAATGCGTTTGATTACAGGTACAGCCTGACCCTGGTGGGAGCACTTCATTAAAAAGTTATATATACTTGTATTAACTTTCTAAAATAAAATTATGAGACACATTAAGGGTTTCATATATGGGATTATGAACCTGTGTGGGTGTTTTTTAAGCCTGGAAAAATCACAAAACTCCCAACTAGAGCAACTATCATCAAGGCCAAACGAGGTTTTCTGTGTAAATTTTAATATTCAAAAGCAATAAAATCTAAGTGCTGAACTGGAGCTTCGAAGTAGCAAGTACTTTAAATAAAGCTGAAGATGCAGAATTCAGGGAGCTCCAGAAGAGAGAGCACTCTTCGCCCTGATCTGCCTAAGTTTGAAGACTTGTGCCTCAGGTATAAAGATGAAGAACTCATATCTGTCAGTACTAAAGTGTGAATTAGTCCCAGCTATGCAGCTGTCCATTGAGGCAAGGGAAATATCAAGTCAGCCTCTACCTACAGGAAAAAAAAAATCTAATGTATCTGTTTCTAAACACATATAGGCCATATATATCAACTAATCTGATTCTCTAAAAAGGTGACATAAACTCAACTAAATCAATGAGCACCTAAACCTACTATATAACAAGCACTTTATATTCTATTAATCCTAGAAATCTGCTAAAATTCCAGCATGAAAATATACAAGAAATTATTTTCCTAATATTTCCAATAAACACACACATTGAAACTTAATATTAAGATGTTAAGTTTGATTTCCAGTGAACTATTTCTCAGGAAATACCCATTATGATGATTTCATATGTACATTTTGCTTTATTAAAAGTATGGCACTTAATATAACAGCAGAAATAATTACATGATTTCACATCCAGAAGCAATACAATGTGGAGGTGCAAACATTCCTATTACCAATAAAAGTAAAAAATGTTTTAACATTTTCTGTAAGCCCTTAATTGCATAAAATATTATTTAGCATCATTTACAGCCAGTACACTCCCATAAACTAATTTTCATTACCTTTTACAGTCTGCAAAAGAACTAAGTCAAAGTAAACAAGTATGGTGAGACAAACATGAATTAAATGTCAGTTCTAATCATTCATGGGGAAATATAAGCTGATAATTATAAACTAGTAGATGATTTTTAACAATTTTTAATGTTTTTAAAGTGAAAAAAAAAACTCCAGTAAGTGCCATATTGAAAGAAAAGTTTTTTTAACTGCAGCACCTTTAGACAACAAAAGATTGCATCCTGTTCAACCACACTATATAAGTTATGACACTTGTGGAAAATATGTACACACAAACATAAAGCAAGTGTTCTAACAGTTAATAAACGTTGTCCTGGCAAGCAGTTTCCAGAAACAATACGAACATCTGGTAATAAGAACTGCTACCATTTTGAGTTTTCCATTGCTATCTTCATAAAACAGGAAGCCTGTAAACATAAGATGTTAAAAAAATTTAAATAAAGATGTACAGTGCACTGAGTGCACTCTAAAAAGTACTACCTTCACACTATTAATCAAGTCATAGGATCAAAATACTGTACCATTTTTTAAATGCACTGAGTATGACATAAAATTACAACAAATTCATAATCAGAGCCAGCTGATAAGAAAATAATGCATCCAAGAGGATCTACTTAAAAAAATGACAAACTACAAAGACTTAATTCCCCTTACATGTTTAAACCAATGATATGTCCAGTGTTTCATTAGCTCCTTCAAAAATACCATGTTAAAAACATAAAATTAACTTCATCTTAACCAGAGACATACATAGACTCTTATCTAACAAACTGCTAAGCTTTGGTTATATAAAGTGCAGTTCAATAATGTGCCATCCCAATCATTCAAATCCATCTAGCTATTCCGCAGCTCACCATCATCTTCAAAATAGTTTTAGATTCAGTTAAGGTTTTCTGTTGGTATTCATGTTAACAACTCCAGAATTCTCCCAAAACAATCTGCAATGTGCTTCACAATTCCTAGCTAACTGGCAATGAAGCTTAATGAAGTACAGCAATTTATGGTTGTGCTACAACACGTTCAAGATCTCTTTTTTTTTCTTTAAATACCTTCACGCTTTTTGTTGTATAAAATTTTCAAGTTTTATTATGATACAGGCAGTACATTCCATCACCCTCATAGCAACCTCAGAAGTGAACCTGTCATTTGGAATCTGAGGAAAGGGAAGCAAATCAGGATATCTTGTTTTTAAACTGTCTACACCATAAGCTTCCAATGTGTGAACATCATTTGTCAGTCCTTCAAGTTGCTGACTATATTCCTCTATTTTCTGAGCAAGTGCAGTTGGTTTTACATCTTTATCAGACTTTCCCCTCACAGCATAGTCAGCTGCAATCAAAGCTAACTTGGTAGAAAGGTAGCATTTAAAGCACACCCACTCATTGGCATTTTTATGAAGGTCATTCCTGGCAGCTGAAAAGTTTGCTCTGGCTTGTCTTAGCCATCTGCGTGCTTCCACTGGATTGCCAACCGACTTGAAAGTGGGAGGAACAAAGAATCTTTGAGAGTAAGTCTGTCCAGCCGAAGGCGGGCATTTTTCTTTGTTTTGCTGCTGTCTTTCAGATTTATGGCTCGTTGCTTCTTGATTCCATGAAGTATAGAATCTCTGAAATGAGTACTTGTCTGACTGAAATCGGGAGGCTGAGGTTGAAAACGTTCGTCTGGAGGCCCTGTCTGCATTTTGCTCTAGAAAAGCCTGTTTTTCTAATCTGTTGATTTCATTCTGCAAATGTTTAAAAACTTCATTGGCAATGTCATGGTTCTCTGGATTTTTGTCAGGATGCCATTTCAAATACAACCGCCTAATAATCTTTTTCGTTCCAATTCCGGAAGCTTCCATGCTTGCTCCACCACAGATGTCACTTCTTTTAAGATTTCTGGTAAAGAATTAACCTTAAGCTTTTTGGGGGACTGATGTTTTGAAGAAGTCTTCTGGCTCTCTCTACCAGAGAAAAGAGGAGGAATGCTTCTCAGACCAGGGGCAAGGAACTCAGTAGGGCTGGTTGGTGTAGAAGGAGCACTGTCTCTACTTTGAGAGCTTTCATCAGGTCTTGAAAATTTATACAGATCAAGAGAGCTAACTATTTTATATTCACTATAACCAATATCAATCTGATATATCTTTCCTAGAAAACTAGAATTGTCAGCATCTTCTCTTTCAACTTCTTGTACAATAATTGCGTATGTGTATGTTGGCTGGTATGATCCATAGATATCACCACCTTCAGCATCAACAAGGTACCCAACATATTCTCCCGGGGTAAAAAACATTCATTGGGTCCATAAGCAGAGTGTAATGAATTTCAGCAGGAATTGGTGTACCAGGCATTGGAAGTTCCAGTTTTGATGGCTCTGAAGAGTCATATTTCACTCCTAAACTGTCAAGTTTCTCACCAATCCTGTAAATATCATTGCATCCTAGCATAGCAATTAAATATGAAGTATCAGAAATCAAATTGTCAGTTGCTGATTTAAGAGTCATTGCCAATGCTAACAGGAAATTAATATCTTTACTGTCTGAATGTTGAATGTAGAGCAGGATGACTGCATTACCAAAACGTTTCAAAAAAGCAAAAGTTTCACTTCTGCTGTGGGGAATAGGATTAAAACCTTTCACTCTTAATGTTGTTTGAAGCTTTTCAAAACAGGACACTTTCAATCCTTCTCTTAAAGCCTTGCAAAGTCTTATAGCTTTTTCTTCATTGGCCAGAAAAGCATTATCATTTTCATGCTTCATAATTCTAATGAGTCCTGTAATGAACTGTTCAGAAGACAAGAGTAACTGCAATCTTCCTTGTAGAGAACACAACGCTCCAAACTGACAAACTTTGGGAGTCTCTTCATCTAACTGTTCTTCAAGTATACTGCTCAATAATCGAGGTCTAAGTTTTTGAGGAAAGAGCATTATCAACTTAGTATGAAATCCATGGTCCTTCCCTAAGTAGCACTGGCTGAGATCAACCAACATTTGCACACCAATATTCCCCTGGATTCTACTTTTATAATGTGGCGCATCATCAAACACTAAGATGCTTGACTTTACCAATCTACCATCTTGGCTTGGGAGGTAAAGCGCAAGATCTCGTATATTCTCAAGATCACCCCCTCACCTTGACTGAATCATTCTGTAGACTCTTGAACAGACCAGAAACTACTCGCTTAACTGTACGCATTTCATTAGGATCTAACTGTTTACCTTCAGAATTTTTAAATATACGGCTCAACACTTCAACATATTGCTTAGTTGAAATAATATCTTCAGTACCTAAGTGTTTGAACAATTGGTGAAATGTGCCAAGTTCTAAAGGCAGCTTGTACAAATAAGGTTTAAAATCAGATTCATATTCTAGGTTTATCACTACCTCCTCAGGCTTCAGCAGTTTCCACCCATCTTCTACCATCACAAAAGCAACCCCTCGCAATTGAAAACGAAATTCCCTTTTTTCTGCACTAAGGAATTCATATATGCTCCTTAAGACTTTTGCTCTAGTTTTTACCATTTCTTCATCCAGAGTTGTTATGTTGCATATGTTTCTGCAGTTATTGATGACCTTATCAAGAGGAGGATCCAGGTTAACATTAAGCATATTTAAAACTTGTTCAAGCTGTTCTTGTGGACCAAGATCACTACCTTCTTGTTCTTTGATGCTCAAGGGTGTAGCTTTCTCTGGAAGAATAGGGCAGGATGTCCATAACAGCTGGAGTACATCACATTGCTTGAATTTTGGATTTACCTGTGCTCCATTGAACTTTATAAGAGGAAGTGTTCCATTTACCTCTTGATATTGAGGATGAAATCTAATGAATTCTGCGGGGGCCCGCTCAGGACATAAGAATGGTATTAAAGACAGTTCTTTCAAAAAATTTCCAGATAACAAATCCATTCGTTCTTGGAATATATGATGCAGAAGGATATCAACTGTATTCTGCAAAGTCTCTTTGGACCAGTTTTCTGTATTAGCCCTCACACTGATTTCCTTAGCAAATTGTAACAACTGCTGCTGAGAAAGTATATATTTTAGTCCAATATTTCTTAAGAATTCCACCCAGGATGTCATAAATGTAACATGATTTTTGGGTTTTATAAGTTGTTCCAAATTTCTTAAAGAAATCTTTAGGAATAAACAATTTTTCAGGAAGCATAACTTCAAAAACTCTCACAGTTCTATCATAGAACTGCTTTGCTTGCTTTAGTCTACTGTTAGCATCATGGATTATCAATAAACTTTCCAGTTTTTCAAAAAGTTGTTCCTTAATCTCTGATAATTCCTCAGCACTTGATAATCTATTCTTAAGATAGATCAAGTGCTCTAATTTTGCATCATAGGAGAGATTTTCAATTTTTGGCAAGAGGTGTTTCAAATACACCTCAAGATCATCTACAGGTACACAACCAATCACCTCATATAGTTCTTTTAAGTGTATTTTTTCTTCAAGAAATGCAGATGATGATGATTGTGTCCATTTTTCCACTTCAGCTGAAGGGATACTTTTTGTAAGTACATAGCATGTTCCAAATTTTGCAATGCTCACATAGCGGCCACTGATGGATTTATAGCATGGAAGTGACTTTAAAATTCTTATGTCATCTTGGGACATCAAATCATTCAAATTGCAGTTGAAATACATCAAAAGTGCTTCAAAGTCATTTTCTACTAATTTTTCTGTTCTAAATGTTGATGTTTGGACCATGTAATGTAGAGCCTTCAAAATGCTTGTGGGGCTCTCTATATTTGCTGTGTGACATGACAACAGAGGAACAAATGTGCTGTCTTTGGAACAGATTTTGTTCAAAGCAAGCTGAATACAGCCAGCTTTCATTAGAGCATGAAAAACTTTATCACTTTGGGCATTTGGAAAAACTGCAATGTGCATAAGGCTGAGAGGAAGCAGAACATCTCCTTCAGGAACCACAAGCTGGTTGGCTGAAACAGTAAACTTTGTTCCTGGAAGCAATGCCCAGTCTTTTAGAGTATCAACAACAATGTCAAATGTTGGTTTTGTTTCTTCCTGATCTTCTTTCACACTTACAGACTCGCTGATAAAATGCCATGCATTCTTAAGCCAAGATTCACTTGCAAAATTGTCTTTCCACTTTGTGCAACTTTTGGTCTTATATTCTCGAGGCAACACAGAGGATAACAAATCAGCAAAGCTGGAAATATCAAACACTTTTGCAACTTTACAGTTCAATAAAATATTACTATATTTCAAATATAATGTATTCATAAACAAGTCTTTGCGGGATGGAATCAATTCATGATATGTTGTCAGAAACTTGGGTCGCTTTGCATCAAAAGTTTGCAAAACACTGTCCAGTGTAATGAGAAGGGGCAGTCCCTCAACTTCAATCTCATTTTCTTCTGCATCTTTAAAACAATAATCAACTAAAAGTTTTAAACTATGAAAAAGTTTTAGATTAGTCTGCTGGAGACGACAAGGCAGCTTCCCAATATGGCAATTAGTATCAGGAGAGGAAAATGTCATTAAAAAAGATCTGATATCAGCAGGAGTCACATAACTAACAGGAATATCTGCATCTATAAGACAGTGGTAAAGATTAGCAGTTTCATCACAGTTATAAACCAAGTTGAAACCAATTTCTAAAAGGAGATGTTTCAGTCTATAGACATTCTCTGCCACTGTTTTGCGTGTGGTGATATTATAATCTGCATTTTTAAGGTGTTGTAACTCATCCTGTAGTAAATTGTCAAAAAATGGTCTAGTTTTATTTGAAGTAGACATATTGATCCAAGTAATTATAACTGCAGAGTGCAAGTCAGAGCCATCAATATTTGGAGCTCGCACAACAGGTAAAAGACGTTTCATGTCTTCGTGAATGCAACTGTAAAGTGCTTTCACTAGACAATATAAATCTGGCTGTAGATCAAGACGGTTAACTGGGAAAAATGATAAAAACTTCTTTAAAGTGTCCTTTACCACATGAATTGGGGTGTTCTGTAAAAACTGATAATGTTGGATCAGAACCAGGGAAATACCGTTTTTTCAACTGTATTAGCAATTCAACATATGCAGGAGCTATTAATGCTGTCATTAAACTGTTATTCCAGTCACTTCGAACACCAACTCCATTATCATCACGCCACAGGTTCCTTCTGGCTGAGTCTAGTGCAAAGTGGCCATTCACATGAAATGGCAGCCCAGTCTCCAAAGAGAGAGGCAGAAAGCAGAAGGCCCTATGGGGTTTTTTATAGTTGTGAGTAATACAAGCAGCTACTCCACCACGTGGGAAAAGAGTAATATCTTGATTCTTGTGAGCTGATATGACACTCTTAGATACTTTGTCCATACTTGAAAAACCTGATCTATTACAAATTAGCCACGTAGTAAGATTTCCTTCAGAGTCCTCAGTATCCATAGTATAGGTTATCTGTTGAACTGGTATGTCTTTAAGCTGCCTCTTTTTAGTCACACTATCAATTACAGATGCATGAAATTGTTTCCTTTTCAATCTGTCTCCATCTGTGATTTTGCCCTTTACTGAATACAGCACATTTAGAGCTCCACTACTTTTATCTATTTCACAAATAGAAATTTTTTCCATGTGATTAAGAAACATTAGAAGTTCTGCCCCGTCTGAGCGCAATTTGTCCAAAAGATTCTGGACCATTCTGTCTGATGCTGGAACAGACGAAATTTCTGAAACTTTTGCCATTTCTGCATTACGAAGAGGAAATCTGAACATTGTGCAATTATCCAGTTTAAAGTGGGTTCCCCAGATAAAGATCCAGAACATCCGAGAACTGTGTCCTAAAATCTGCATCCAAATCTCTAAACATGCGTCCAGGACTAATGGATGTGGCCCCTGGTGCGTATCTGGCATGAGGATCAAAAATACACAGGATGTCATTGCCAGAAATAAAAGATGGGCAGTCTGTGATATGATACACAGAATTGAATCCTATTCCATATTGTCCAGTTTTATAAGGATTTCCTTCTTTCGTGCCTTTTCCAAGATTCTGAATTCCTCTAACATCATCTTCTGTAAACGGCTGGTTGTTGTACACACAAAGTGCTGGCCCTTGCAGTGGGGCCCACTTATCATCAAATATTCTATCAACTGGATGCTGCCTAGGATCAAACACAAAACAGATTTCTGTTGCCTTTGCATCATCAGCATTCTGAAGAAGCTCTTTCAACATTTCCTTTTCAGAAGGATATGCATTAAGGATGCTCTTAATTCTGCTGGTCAGTTTTTCTTTCTGTCCAAATTCTGTGCCAAGTGTTGTAAAACAGACATTGGATGCATATCTTTCTAAGGCTTTGTGTCGCTTTGGGACTGCTCCTAGTTTTACTGCTACTTCCCTGGGTATATCGGCATGACAATATTTTACAGTGGTATCCTTTACTTTTATCCAAGGGCAATCATTGTAGCATAATGATTTAGCAGGGAGAAGCATAAGATTAGTATCTGGCAATAATATCTTGCCATAATTTTTCTCACAAAATTCTTGTTTCTTTTCTCTAATGAGGCTCCATATTCCTTCACTGATTATTCGTCGACAAAGCTGAAAATTCTCTTCTGTTATTTGCTTTGTTCCTCTTTCTTGATCAATAGATTCCAAAACAAGAGCAAAATCTTCAACAGTGAATGACTGCCTCACACCCGCATTTTCAAAAAGTTCACGGAAATTATTTTTATATTTATTAGGCAACTGATAAAGGTATGGTGCTGCCTCAAAATTTAAATGAAAAGAAACTTTTTCTGAGTCAACATATGCATTCTCAACTAGAATGAAGCTAAAGGGTTTTAACTTATCAATAATTGATATCTTAGTGATTTCATTTTGCATCATGGCTTCATGAAGGTATTTGTAGCAAGCATTGGTGATATTCTCCTGGTACAGTGTAATTCCATCATCAACTGATTTTGCAACTTCTTTCAATTGGTTTATAACCAGATCAACTGTTGGCTTCTTAAGTAATCCCAAAAACTCTTTAACAGCCAATGACACTGAACCACAACCTCTAAAGGAATGGGAATTTTCATTTAGAATTGGTTGCAAAAGACAAACTATATCTTGATGTTCAGCTGTATAAAGGTCAGTTGCTGCAAACATGGTTTCAGGCTTAAAACTGTTACCTTTCCAGTCCAAAGAAAAACCTGCTGGTTTTGTCAGAAATGGAAGGAAGGGGATTATTTGATATTTTGCAGCAAAGTCCTTTGCTCTAGGATCCCTTATTTTTAGTTTCTCATCAATAAGACTCAATAGGATACTACTTCTTAGGCATGCAGCAACATGATCTCTTTTATTAATTTCAGCTACTGACTCTGCACGTTCTAGCATGTCATCCCATAAAATATCATCTTTTGCCATACCTAACTGAACTAGTTTAATCAAAATAATAGGATTGAGATAATCCTAAGTAGAACCATAAGGGAATCTTCCATCTTTAATATCAAATAACTTTGCAACTCGTCCTTCAGGGTGGATCAATCTTGATGGCAAAACCAAAGGATGCCCCTCCAAGGAACAAGGAATACATGGAGTAACACGAAGAATTCCTGAGAACTCATCAACTTTTTCATTTAGAACAAAAATCATTAAAGGATCTCTAAGTTCTGCTTCAATTTCTTGAATATTTGGGAAAAAAACTTCAGAAAAAAACTGTTTCTCTGAAAATGTGTTTTCAAGTAGTATCTGTTTACAGCCAGCTTCTTCAAATCCTAATTTTACTGAAGAAGGAAGTTCAACAGCACAAAGGTTTTTGGGACCCAGTCTTCTTGAGGTATTTCAAAAATATCTTGAAGGCTGCTGAACCAACATCTCTTCTTTTAAGTATAGCGTCATCTAGAAATCTTACATTCTTCATGGAAACCCAAGTAGATCCATCAGAGAAGACTCTGGTCAATTCTTTCCCTTTTCCATGAGCTATATCTTCATAAAATCCTTGGCAAATTACAGAAAAATCATCATGAACTAAATCAGGATCGGGCCACACTGCATAGTAAGTATAATCCATTAGCTCCCCACTAGTGGCCAGGTCCCGTAAGACACTCAGTGCCTGTAAGTAAGCCTTAACAATAACATGTCTCATGAACGTGGTATTCCACCGTCCTTTTTGTATCTGTCTTCCAGATTTCTTTCCTATTTGAAGTAACAGCAAAGCACCCATTGATGTGAACTGGCAAGCCTGTTTTATTCGTAAAGGTAAATAGCAAAACACCTCCCCAATGTGTGGTTTCACAGTCCACTTCTGGTCCTGGATTTCTGACAGCAGAACTCCTACTGCCCCACATGGAACCAGTCCTAGTCTTCTTCCACTCTCACTCAGAGAAAACTTCAGAGCCTCTCCTGTGTCCATGCAAGTACACAGAAGCCACGTGGTACACTCTACTGTTTTTTGTGACAACTCATCTGCTGGCTTTTTTGATTGGCCAGACTTGGCCATTTCAAAGAGAGCAGCTGGGTCATCATCTGGACCTCTAAAAAGTGGCGACTGTAAATCAGCAATCCTTCTGAACACATGGTGAAATTCTTCCACTGTGATCTGAAGAATGCAAGATGACTTTGGTTCATCACTGGGAAGCTTTTTATTACTGCTGCTGCAAGTCTTCATGAGCTTAGCAGCCTCTTTTAAAACACTTAAGACAGGTGTGTTCAATGCTTTGGAAGAGCAGGATTTTTTTTTAATTATTACTGTATCTTGTGCTAAGCTGGGGTTGCTTTCCTCAATTTTCAAATACTTCAAATACATTGAGTTTACACTCTGAGTGAAAATGATAAGCCTGTGTCCACAGAGACTAAACTCATCCACAAGAGAATAAATATCTGCTGTATTATAGCAGGTACTACTAACTTCACTCACTTTTGCTTCCTGTTGAGTTCTAAAGGACAGTCGGAAAAGAGTTCCATTATAGCTGTAAGGTGCTTCTACAGTCAAAGGTAACTGACAGCCAAAAACATCTATAAATGGTTTGAACTGATTAGGAAATTTCCTAAGTCTTTTTTGTTGTTTACTCCAATTAATTTTTATCCCAGGATTGGATCTGTCTTTAATGTGTTTACTGATATGGTTTATGTTTGGATCAAACATTATCATAAATTCCCGACTCATAATGATGGGAATGTCAGTGATATGGTACACAGAATTAAATCCAAGACCAAATTTTCCAACCTTGTCAACTTCTCCCGTTTTTAAAGATTCTCCTAACCTAGTTATGTTCACAAAATCTGAATCTGAGAATTGAGAATTATTGAATGACCACAAAGCAGGTCCATGACAAGCTGCCATCCCTGGGTCTAAGAGATTCTCTCTTATGTCCATATTTCTTCTCATGTCAATCAAGAAACTGCATTCTGTTGCATTTGCATCATCAGCATTTTGAAGTAGTTCTTTAAAAATATCTGACACTGAAGGGTATTCTTCCAGAATATTTTTAATTCTTACAGTAAGTGGTTCTCTTTGTCCTGACTGCTCAAATCCCATGTTTTCAGGATTTATCAGTCTTGTACTAAGGCATGGAACTTTTAGCCATTCTGCAGTTTTCATGGGTATGTCCTCATGCACCAAAATGATTGGTTCCACAGAATCTTCAAGTAAGTCATTAAGGTCATCAACTTTAATGTCACAATAACAGCATTCGTGAATTGGCTTCATGATAAGTTTAGAAGGATTTTTGCTATGATGTATAGGAACTGGTGTGTTGGGACTTGCTGGAATCTGACTGCTATAAAGCCATCTGATAATATTCAACATAAGATGAAGATTTTGTTTGCTTTCTTGTTCACTGAGATCTTGGTCACTTTTGAGATATATCTTCTGAATAACCATGGAAATATGATCTGATGTCAACTCCTCTATTGAACCACAGACCTTAAATAGTTGGTGGAATTTTGCCATGGTTTTAGGTACATTATGCAAATAAGGCTGAAGGTCAAGATCATGGATTGGTTTAATCACAGCCTGGGCAAGTGGACAAAATTTTTTGCCAGTCCAAACCCATGGAAATTTTAAGGCTTTGAAAGAATCTTTCCCTTCATTTAGATGATCATGCATGAATCCATAAATTTCAAGCAAAATATGCTGGAATTGATAGTAGTCTTCATCACTAAAGGTTTTTGAAGTATACCAATCAACAACAATTTTAAAGTGTTTTAAGACAGCACTAATGCTAGGTTTTGTGAAGATCCCTAATGCTTTTTCCAGGTTTACATGGATACTTTCAACAAGAGGAAGTGAGGAGCCAACAAGAATTGCATGGCCTACGTCACACATATCTGGTGGTGCACAGAGATTACAGAGATCTCCTTTCCAGACTAAAGAGCCTGGATAATTTGGAGGCCTTTCCTTGCAGGCTGGAACCCATTTTATTTTCTTTAATGTCATCTTTCCTTCAGATGACTGCAACAGCGTGTGATTCTTATTTAAAACCAGTAGGAGGGTTTTGGCTTTCTTCAGAAGAACATCCTGATCTGGACAAGAACTGACCTGTAAGGCTTCAATTTTTTTTGCCACTTGCACAACATCCTTCTCTTTAAGACTGGCTTCATTTTTTAAACCAATCTGTCTTAAAGAATGAAGAATATCTGGTGAGGTAAAAACTGAGGGTGGGAAATAAGTTCCTTCTTCATTATAAAAGAGATCCTTTAGTACTTCTATATCAGGGTCAAAGAGTTCGCCAGCTGATACCATCTGTTCCTGTGAAATCTGGATGAATTTTAATGGTGTTAACCACTCAAGCACATTTGGATTCTCATTTTTAAGAGAAGACAGATTCTCGAGGATCCATAACATAAGCTGTGTTACCTCTTCATGTGAATAAAATGCATTTTCAATATCTTTTAAAAGAAGCTTTAAGCAGCTAGTGGTCTTTAATTGGTCTACTTTCAACATGTTTGCCAAGCGAATAGTAGCTTCATCACTACTGTCTATTAATGAAATAGAAAGTCGCAGATCTAATGGGAGTTTGGCAGTATGGTGTAAGACTTTACAACCTTTCAGTTTTGTATAAGAAGAAATTCCCTGACCAGAAGAATGGTTAATGCGTTTGAATATTGCCAATTCTTGAATTATTCTTTTCTCTTTCTCACTGCTATCAGTTAAACTAGCCAAGAACTTCCTCAGGGCATCTTTGTGTGTTGGAAGTAGCGAAGTTATTTGATTACACAATTTCTGCAATGGTATCTTCTCCATTATCTGCAAAACAGCACTTGGTAATGGTGAATGAATGTATTTTTTAATAAGTGGATGCTGTATAGATGCATCTAATTTTTTAAGGACAATCCCTCCAAGTTTTTGTACAATGTCCGCTAAAAATTCTGGAAGCTGTGCTTCAGATTCATCGTCTAAAATGACTAATGATGGAATCCTGAGTCTAATGAGTTCCACACATGCCTGACCTTCCTCTAGTACAGTTCTGGGGGATAAGTGGCATCTCATCAAATAAAGTCAAATCCTCAGAAAAATGTATATAAAGATTCTTCCAAACCATCTTAAGCCATGAAACAGTTGGGTGATTTCTGTTTTCATCAAATGGATACCATTGAACGATCAACTCTCTGCCAGGCCAGAATGTATTCATTACTTCTTTGATAAGACGTGCAAATCGTTCTGGATTTAGAAGCTGCAGCTGAGTACATGGTCTTCCTGTAAATCATACACAGAAATATTATAAATACATATAATTCTACTGTAATAGCTTTCTATTCTCACAAATAAGATAGTACTGGAAAGTTTTCTAAGAGTTGTAAGTACATGTAAAAATTCAGCAAACCTGGGCTAAAACAATTTTTTAAATAATAGTGATAGGAAATCTATATACAAATCCATATTTACAACAAACTGTGAGAGAAATAATTCTGCCTGGAAAATGCTTATTTTAAATAAATATACAAAATGCATTTAAATGTGTTTTTAAAGTATTCTATAATGTTCTGCAAATGGAATCAACATGGAAAACAACATTTAGTGCTTATTTTTCCACAGATAAAAGCATCAAGGAAAAATGCAGATAAAACTTATATAAGAACCTTTTCACTGAAAGGTAAAAATTGATAAGCAAACCCAATAAACGCCAAGTATCCCTCATCTGAATGCTTGTGGCCAGAAATGTTTTGGATTTCTGACTCTTTTGGACTTTGGAATATTTACGTTGTACTTACCAGTGGAGCATTCCAAATCCAAAAATCTGAAATCCAAAATGCTGCAATGAGCACTTCTTTTGAGTGTCATGTAGATACTTGTTTTAGATTTTGGAACATTTGGGGTTTCAGATTTTTGGGTTAGGGACACCCAACCTGTATGAAGGACATTTTGTGTTAACTTCAAGTTTCCAGAAGCCACACAGCTGCATGACCTACAGAGAAGGGCACAAAGTCAGAGCACAGAGGCTGGAGTCTCAGCTGCAGTTGATCCGCGCTTTCTGAAGCTGAGCAGCAATAAGACTTACATGGTTTCCTTTCAACAACAAAACAGATGTCTAATTTAAGTGTCATTTCATCTTTCTGGGACTTGAATTCTCTCATCTGGAAAAATAATGGGAATGAGATTCTAATCTAAAGACTGCTCTATATTTATGCTTAAATATACAGCATATTTGTAACATTTCCAAAGTATCCTTTACGTAGCTACTTATTATTAAAGTGTGCTCTTCAGAGCCCTGGGGATTTTTGCATTAAATAATTTGGAGGCAACAAAGGGAGCATATAGGGCAGTACTGTGAAGGCAGCAGAGCCGCTCCACTTTTGGATGTCTGATAAACTAGAACACTAACTAAGAAGATATTTGCTTGGGTTGTGGGGGCAGTTTTTACTAATTTTAACCACTGGTCTAGAAATTAACATTTTCTTTTGAAGTGAATTTAGTAGTATTTCTGAGTATAACATTTATAATATCAGTAGGAACAAAATGAAAAAAATAACACTATACATCTATGGGTATGTTTTTCCCAGAGAAATAAAAAACATCTCAAATTCAATCTTGTATAGATACTAACATTCAATTTTCTCCCTATGTACATATTACTTCTAGACTCTTAAAAGAGTGGGTGTGGTGGCTCACGCCTCTAATCCCAGCACTTTGTGAGGCCAAGGCACATAGATCATGAGGTCAGGAGCTCAAGACCAGCCTGGCCAAGATAGTGGAACCCTGTCTCTACAAAAATATAAACATTGGCTGGGTGTAGTGGCAGGTGTCTGTAATCCCAGCTACTTGGGAGGCTGAGGCAGAGAAGTGCTTGAACTCGGGAGGCAGAAGTTGCAGTGAGCCAAGATGGCACCATTGCACTCTAGCCTCGGTGACAGAGCAACACTTCATCTCAAAAAAAAAAAAAAAAAAGAGCAACTTTGGAAAACATTATAAGAGGAATCCCACCTTAGGCCCTGGAAACTTTTGTGTATTGTTATTTTTTTATCCAAGAGAGCATACCCTTATTTCAGAGGTTTACGTATCAAAAAGATGACTTTATCTTCTACCAAGAAATTGCCTTTCATGTAACAATAAGACATTTAAAAATTACTGTCATAGAAATTTAAGCAAGGGCACACTTTTGCAACTTTAGGAAGGTGTCAATACCCAAATTCAGAATATTTTTCAGTTTCTACATTGTGTGATTTAGGATAATTCAAGTAAGAAATATATAAGAAATATGTAAGAAATAACAAAATCTTGTCAGCAGCCTAACTAGTATAGTCTATTTGACATATAAGTTCCATTAAAATATAATTTTACAACATTGTTCTTTAAAAATGTTCACTGAATCGATTTTAACTATAATGGAATATCCAAATCATAAGGCAAGGATATAATACTAGAGATACAAAAAAAACAAGAGTTAGAAATTGAAATTCAAAACACTCAGAAAACAAAAAAATATGCACTGCTTTGTGTTCTATGTTAATAATTACCACGACATGCATTCCACAGATAATCTTACCCAATATCCTTGCATGAAATTTGGCAATTTATAAAACATACACCTACCTTCAGGAAAATTATCTGATTTAATATATAAATTAAATGCCAACAAAACACACACACACACACACACACACACACACCCCACATATAGCATGCAACTAACACATCAGTCATGCTCAACTGAAAAAATATGAAAGAAAATAAAGGAGAGAGAAAATGTAGTAAGACACTAGTCTACATACATTAAGTCAGTTCAATCTGAAGTCCTGAATTCTATTCACTTTGTATTTAAGACATTTAGCTTTTTAGTTATAAATGTCAACACAGAAACAAGTCTCCATGTCCTGGGCTAGAAAGCCATAGAAATTGTAAAGCACCTCTAATAGGATCAGCAAAATAATTTTTGTAGCAATTTAATAAATGAATGATTTTTGTAACCTTAAGAATTATCAGCACTGTCAACAGAGAGGTTAGCTACAGTACTGAAATTATTCCAAGAGGCAGAAAGGTTTAAACAATTACTAAATGTAACTTAGAAGGAACTCTCCCAAGAGTAACTTTTGCTTCACTATTATCAGTTCAATCCCTCATATGTTCAAAATAATAACATCAACATAATGAATCACTACTCAAAGACTGACTTTTTTATTGTTTATGTTTATGTTCAGTGCTAACTTTGAATTTCAGCACAGATGGAAATATTATATATAGTCTACTTAAAAATTTACTTAACCAAGAAATCTCAGTCCTGCATCCTTTAATTAACTGGGAGTTTACTACATTCAACCAGACTCCTCCAGTCTCCAGCTGGCTACAATAACAATCCATCAAAGGCTCTAAGCACAGTGACAGTTTTTAATACTTTTCTCTTGTACAGAGAGTGGCAATGGTAGCTTGGGTAGCTGATGAGTTCTAACAGTGCTCCACTATGCATGGAGATGCAAATCTCTTTGTAAACACACATGTAAAACAGTCAAGGTTCAATTAAATGGTGTACTGTAGATCAGTTAATCCTCAAAGAAATGAAGAGAAAATAGAAAAAAAAGAAATGAAATGACCAAACGAAAAAGGGAAGTAAAGAAAGGGCAATCTTCCTGCCAGGTCAGACTCCCTCCACCTCCAGCCTAGCAGTGGCACTACAGGCCCCAGGTCCCAGCAGAAATGTCCTGCAAACCAGGGTGGTTCGACATATAGCCCCAGTGACCACATTTCTTCCTAAAAAAAATAGGCACTGACACTCTGCCACCGACTTCCTAGCTTTCATCTTTAGAGATTCGTTGATGTAACCAGACAGTCCCAGGGTAGGTGTTAATTACACAGCCTACTTATATCAAGATTTTATTTTCCTCTTTGATTTGATTACACCTTAAAACATGTAAGATACATTGACAATGCTTTGAGAAAAATATAGTAATAAGAACTATGAATGATAAACCACTTTTAATATAAGCTAGGAGCCAAAAATTTTTATATGAATTATCACTATAATAATGACTTGGTTTCTAAACTAATTTTAGTGTACGTATCACCTGCTACAAAGAAAAATATTTATCACAAAAATGATTTCCATAAGGCTAATCTTGTCTCCTGTAACTTTCCAAATGAAACATGAACTTGTGGAAAATAATACCACTAGTTGAGTGAAATTTTTTTTATTTAAAAAAAAAAGGCAATCAGTAAAATGACACATGAGGCACTGTAAGAACAATCGGCCGACTGTCCCCAATGAGAGCTAGGCTGGCCACCTTCCCTTCCTCAGCACACCCAGAACAGGGGGGTTCCTGCTATCACCAACTGCAGCACACTGAGCCAGACTCCAAAACAGAAAGGCTGTGGTTGTCTAACTTCACAGTCACAGGTCCCAAACTCTACTTCCCTCTATGCTTTTTAATCAGAATATTTGTGTGCATCATATAATAGAGGTGCATTCACTATCACATGTCCCATTAAATATCATAGCTTAAAATACAGATTCCCACACCATTCTTTTATTAGAGCCTAAATGTTCTATGAAGTGAATGTTTCCAAGTCATTTAAATATGGTTTTACTGTGGTATTTGTAATAACAAAAATCTGTATTAGTATGGTTTCCTCTCTCCTTTAATATTATAGTTATTACTACTAGAAAAAAAATTGTTGACATAATTTCTAGCTACTTTGGTAAATGTAAAAACAGAATCCAAAGAACCAAATGAACAAAAACATCAGGCTTCAAATGAACACAACATTCAGTTATCCTACCTGAATATCCCCAGAGAAGTTGTTGTGCTAGAATACAATTAAATCCATTCTTAGAAAAGGTCAGAATTGTCACAATTTTCACGATGGCTACAGAAATTATTCTGTATCTTAAGATACTGCTGTCTGTAGAATCTTTACGCATCCTTATGTAAAAGAAAAGCCAAAAACAAAACTCCAAACATAGCAGAATACACATCTAAGATTTAGAGCCATATTTCAGTGCAAACTAAATCAAAGTACATAAGAGTCAGGAGTGTTGGTTCAGAAAGAAAGCAAAGAAAGGGTTATGGAATTCATATGCACAAATTACATTGTATCTGTATAACGTCATTTGGTAAGCTACCAGTGAGCTTTTTGCAGAGGCTATCATTATCTTCAGATATTCTAGATTAAAAAACCTGATTTTTAAAACATTTTGGAGTACCTATAATTAATTAATGTACAAAGTGAGTGTACATTAATTCTAACTTTATAATAAAGAAAAAGAGATTTTATCATCTATTTCCACTGTTTGCCCATGGTAACCACCAATAATTACAAACTTCTAAGAACTGTTGCATGGACATCTATCCCTCCTTTGCTTGAATGAAGCAAGAAACATTTAATCAAGTGGACTGCTATAGCTTTGAGATGTCTGTGTATTTGGGTCCCTTAGGCTAAACTGGTAGCTAAGATAGACAGCAAAGGTTTAACCAAAGAAACTGAAGCTCTTTTAATCTTAACATCATTCTAATCACCTTAGCAACAGGCACCTTGTTAGTTAAGCAATACTGGTTGAGTGTGAGAGATCTAGAAATGGACAACTAGACATGGTCCCAGACCTGGCCCTATAGTCTAATGGAGAAGGCAAGTATCAGATAAATTATTACAAATACTTAAACAGGTACTGGTGTGTGAGTGCCGTGGAGACCAGAGCATGAAGTACACATGGGTTGAATGAAAGATGAGCAGAGGTAGCGAGATGGAGGAGTTGGCAAGGAAGCCACACGTATCACACCTGAGGGAGGGGGCAGAACATGCTGTCCTCCAAACAGGAGAAAGCATGGAGCTAGGGAAGGAGATGAAAAATAGGAAACATCTATAGAACCTTCCATGTACCAGGCATCTTCATAATACCCAGAAAATGGAGCCAGCTAATGAAGTGCCTCATAGGAAATGTTATGGATTTTGGTCTCATCCAATAAATACGAAAATTTTTAAAATTATAAATAAGACCTTGGTACCAATTATTAGGCATCTGTACTACTAAATAAACTGTTCTTGTTTCTTTTTCTTCATCCAAAACCCATTTACCTGCTCTTCTAACTATACTCCAATTTCTGATATCCATCCATTTAGTTAAGCAATTTAATACAGAAATAATTCAGACCTAGAAATTAAAAAAACAAAAATCATAGCTTCAACTCTGCAACTCAAGCAAGTCATTTAAATCCCTCAACTTCTTTGAGCTTTAATGTCTCCATCTCTCAAATGGAGATATAGGCTCTATTATCTCATGGTTGTAAAGAACAAACGAGATTACAGAAGACACTGATTTGAAAAGGAACTATTAACTCACAGACACAAGAACAAGATTTGCCTTTGGCCTCTGCACCCCATCTCCTCCATGTGGTCCCCACCCAGCCCAGCAGATGAAGCATCAACCTGTCCAGTCAAACTTGGCAAGCAGGCTCTCGGCCAGACCTTGGAAATATAAAAATAAAGATTTCCCCTGCTCTCAAGGATGTCGCAGTCTAGCACAGTAAAAATATGATTCTAACAAAGCAAAGAGGATCAAATGGACTATGCACTGGGTTCCAGGAGCAAAAGGGAGGCATCCACCTCAGACTGCAGGGCAGGGATAAGGCACAGGGCTGGATATCAAAGAAAGATTCCAGGAGGTGACACATGAGCTCAGTACTAAACGATGAATAAACGTTAGCTGGATAAAGTAGAGGATGGAAAGAAAGCATTCTAAGCAAAAGGAACACCATGTACAAAAGTGCAGCTATAAGAAAATTTTCATGCAGGGAAAAAAGTACTGAGCATCTACATTGAAGTAGGTACTGGGCCAGATGGTAGTGACAAATCTGACAGGTCTCTCTGCTCTCATGAAATTCAGGGAGGACTCACGTTCATCAACCTACAAGTGTTTGTATAATCAGAACAGAACAGGGTGCTTGCATGCACCAAGGCTAGTGAGACAGCACTCCACAATCATGGAGTTCACAATCAGGGAAAGTCCTCTAGTTCATGCTAGCAGGGCTAGATTTCTCCTGATACAATCAGCATCCACTGGAAAACCTGCAGCAGGAGGGTGACATAATCAGATGAAAACCAAGCACTGGAGGCAGGGGACATCAACTGCAAGAGTGCAGTAACAATGTTACGAGAAATTAGAGGACCTGTAATAAGCAGTGGAGTAAGACCAACAGACTGGCACAGAAAATTTAGTCAACAGATCCTGGAGACTGTGGGGAACAACAAAGAAAATTTACGTATTCATTCTTGAGCAATCTTGTGAACAGTAGTGACAGTGCTATTTTCAATGGGATCACTCAAAATGAGAAATAGATTTGGGGAGAGGATGAAGACTAAAGTTTTGAAATGTTGATTCTGAAATACTTATGGGATTCCAAGTACAAAATGCTAATAATATCTACCATTTGTCAGTATTTATTAAGTGCCGGATATTGTGTTAAACTATATGTATTATGTATTCATCATTTGATCTTCAGCATGATGCCTGCTATGAGTAAAATATTACAATAAAGCTTTCGATAACCTGACCTGGTGCAGTAACACAGACTTGAAAACAACTCGACTGGCAAGTCGTGATCATTCCCATCCTCCACTCAACCCTTATTTCATTATCCCTGCAGTGAAGCGATCCTGAATTTTATGTAATCAAATCCTGAGGACCTCAAATATACCCTTAGAAGGATATTACTGTATTACCATGTTACTGATGAGGAAACAGAGGCTTAGAGAGGGCAGAAAATCTGTTCCAAGTCACACAATAGAGGACTAAGGTTTGAGCCCAGATTTGTGCAACTACAAAATCCAGGTTTTTAATCTCTACTACACTACCTGAAGACTGGGGTGGCGACTGAAGATATGGAGGTTACTAACCCATTCATGAGTGTGAATGAATATATTCAAAGAAAGGAACAAAGTAAAAGAGCTGAGGAAGGAGCCCCCATATTTAGGGAGTAAAGTGAGGAACAGAGATTCACAAATAATTCTGAAAAGCAGGTAAAATCAGTGGATGCCAAAAAGGAATGGTATCATCATGGCTAAGGGCTTCAAAGAGGAACATTAAGCTTCTGAGCGATCAGGTAAAAGAAACAGAAAAGTCCACTGGACTAAGTAACAGAAAAATCATTAACTAGTGACATCAGCCAGACTATTTTAGTGGAATGACAGTGGAAGCAAAAGTCTGTTTGCAGTGATAATGAATAATGAGGAAGTACAGACAATAAGACAACTCTTTCTGGAAGCTGGACTATGATAGAATACAATAAATAAAATCAAAGTTGAGGTCTGTTTTGTTTTTCCTGAAATGGAATGTAGTGAAACATGTTTAATTGCTAAACAAAGGGACAGCAGAAGTAAACACTAAAAGTACAAGCAGTAGCTCAATATTTAGCTAATGATTTTAAATGTAATACAAGGAAAAAGTAAAATTATTAAACAATGTGACAGATTTTGTTTGAGCTACGGAATTAGAGGAAAAGTTCCCATTGCAGAATAAACATATCATGTTTCCATTTTATGCAGTAGGACTTCCAAGACAGGCCAATCAGTGTTTACTGATCACTAGTAAACAGTAGTGCACAGTGCTCTGTGTCAGCAAAGCAAAGGAATAATCATTATGTAGAGCAAAAAATATCAAATGTTGTTAACATGTTTGTGATGTCCCCTACCCTATATATGAAGGGGGCTCCATAAACATAATATTCTGCCTTTCTTCTCCTGTACTCACTAATTCCCCCAATAGGCCCTATACCACCAGAAAGCAAGATGACTTAGCTGATTGGTAAGTTGAGAAAAAGCAGCTGCACATGCTCAGCAAGACTCAAAGGGACTGATGCTTAGTAGGGGCAGGACCTCTGGAAGAAGTCTATGGCTTTCCAGGGCTGTCTGTGACTAGATTGGTGAGCTAATCCATTTCATTCTGGGCGTCAGTAGAAGTCCCATGCCTGCCATAGCCACAATCTCCAACATCACAATAGTCAGTGACAGAGGTGGCTTCTGACATCCGTCTGCTCAATTCCTCTGCTTATGTCTTCACTGACTCAGAACTCAGGAAAGGAAAGCAAGGTGTCACTTACTCGTTCCCCCTAAGTCCCTATGTCATCATGCTATCAAAACATTAAAACCATTAATGGCAATAAAGTTATATCAAAAACTAATTTTTGTCTGGAAGACACAGATCAAAATAATTGGGAAGATAGCCAGGACACAGGTAATCATCACCCATGGTTTAAAAAAGTTTAAAGTCTAGTGATATGCTTTGGCTGTGTCTACCCAAATCTCATCTTATATTATAACTCCCATAATTCCCATGTGTTGTGGGAAGGACCCAGTAGGACGTAATTAAATGATGGGGTGGTTTCCCCTATAGTGTTCTCATGGTAGTGAGTAAGTTTCACGAGATCTGATGGTTTTATAAGGGGAAATCCCTTTTGCTTGGCTCTTATTCTCCTTTCGCCTGCCACCATGTAAGATGTGCCTTTAGCCTTCTGCCATGATTCTGAGGCCTCCCCAGCCACATGGAACTGTGAGTCCATCAACCTCTTTTTATTCATAAATTACCCAGTCTCAGGTATGTCTTTATCATCAGCATGAAAACAGATTAATACAGCTAGATATCAGGGTTAATAATCATGAGATATTAAATCTAACTCTTAAATCTAGATGAAGAAAAGTGACCATCAAGACAATTTCTGGAAGTGCTGAGCCACACATGATGTGCGATGAACAAAAACACTAGATGAACATCTAGGGTAACAATGCCAACAAAACTAACCAAAACCAGAGTCAAAACACAGTGTTTCATTATGACACCAAAATAACAAACTTGAATCCATAGGAGAGAAAATGAAGACATATAAAAGTGGGAAAATGCAACTTTGAAAGATGTCAAGTTTTCTACATTAATTCATACATTTAACACATCCCTAAAGATATAATGGGTTTGCCTCATCCACCTAGGGCTAGAGAAGCAAGTTGTAGCCACACTCTGTACCACAAGATATTTGGAAAATGCTGAGCAAAAGCAGAATGCTCTGCTGGCCTTCTACCCTTCTCACCTGATTTGGCCCTCAATAACTTTTGGCTGATTTCCAAATTCACATTAACCTCAGAAAGGATCTGCCACCAACAAAAATATTTTCTTCAAAAGAAAGTAATAAACCACACAATAAAATACTGTAATGAGAAAGAACTGTTAACAGCTCCATGCAACCATCTGGATGAATCTCACCAGCATCACAGCAAGTAAAAGCCAGACACAGAATATATGCCGCATGGCTCCTTCTATACAAAGCATGATTAACTAGCAAAGTGAATCTATGCTGTTGAAGTCAGTGTCATGGCTATGCTGGAGTGGTGACACTGAAAAAGGCAAGAGAGGAGCTTCTGGGGCTGGTAATCTTCTGTGTTCTCATCTAGGTTTACATGGGTATGTTCAGATGGCAAAATTTCACTAAGCCTACATTTATGATATGTGTAGTGTTCTGTATGTATCTTATATTTCAACACAAAATTTTTAAACAAAAATATAACACAACATTAAAAAAAAAAAAGGAGTTCCAAAACTTTGGAGCAAAAATTGACAGGGTTATAGGAATCAACGTTTAGACTCCCAAAAAGGCTGTTTTGAAGATGACAATTACAATTAAATGAGTAACTTAGATGTTTGAAAAATCAATCTTACAGCTACCAACTCATAGTTACAAACGCCTGCTGGGAAACATTTACATATTCATTTTCTTTTAGCCTCACTTTAACTCTGATCTAACTTGCCTCTCCCATTGCAGTTCATTTCACTCATATTTTAATGAATAAAGATATACAATGATTAGCAACCTTCCCTGAGCTATTATCTTTGACAAGAAAAAAGTACATTCCATAAAAGACACATCACAGAGTATGCTTGACAGTGTGAACAGCAGAACAAATCTAGAACTTCTCAGGTCAACATCTCACTTAGAAAAAGCTCAGGCAACAGCTTCACAAGGGAAAGCATGCTTGCAGAAGACAGTATCAAAGTTAGAACCATGGTGATTGTTTTCCCAAAATTACTGTCTTCTCCTAAAAGAAAGGATGCCTAGCAGACACCCATCACTTTCTTAAGACACCCCACAAGACCCCTTTCCTGCCCTTGTTACAGACTTAATTGGATTTGTTCACACTTCCCAGAAGCTGATCAAATCTAATGCAAACCCAGTATCAAAACCACATAAAACCATAGAGGGGCAGCAGTGTCAGAAACAGACCAAGGACAGGGCAAGTGGAAGACCTGACTCCCTGGCACTTGGCTGGTGACCTTGATCTTAACCTTTCTCTCCTCTCTGTGAAATTTAATAATCACTGTCATTACCAAATGGGCTACAAGTTATGATGGGAGGCTCAAATGAAAAAAGAAATGGGAAATCACCGGAAAAACTGTAAAGCACCATGCAGGTTTAAGACGTTGACTATACCATCACCATGACAGGAGAGATTTTTCAATATGCTTATCAACTTTGGATTCTTTTAGATAGGATCTCTTAGATGCCATTCTAGCAACTGAAATATCTTAAAAGTCAAAAAGTATATTAGGTTGAACCATAAGAAATTGTTGATTTATAGGTATAAAATGAATAACTACTAACAGAAAACTTATAAAAACTTATATTTTATAAAGAAGTTTATTTAAAGAATACTATACACCTATAATACCTCGGGTTTGGGCAGCTTCCTTTAAAGCAGCTAGAAGGTGAGGTTTCAGGTTATCCAAAATAAATCTTCCTTCAAGACTTGGGAAAAGGGACCTAAAACAGGAAAAGAACAGCAATTATCATAATCTTCCAACAATTCCAAGATTTTAAAAAATCAATCACATATTTTCAAGCCAGTTAAGCCAACTATTTTATTTTACATAAATTATAATGCACACATCAAATCAAATTACAATATATTTGATCAAATTAGTACCTAGACTTTGCTTTAAAACATGAGGGCATCATGTACCCCACCCAAATTCAGAAATATTCTAAACATCTTACAGTAAAATTTTATTTCCTGAAATACCAGTACACACCCTCGTTTATAAAGAATTACTTAATATACTATTTTTCATTAATTTAAATGTCATTAAAATAATTCGTTAGTGACTAATCTGGCCTTGCTATTATTTGCACTTTATAATCACTGTTTTGTATTGTTATTGAAATTTCCAAGAAAAACAACTGCTTAGATAACTTACTAACTGATAAACATCTGAATACTTTTTCACTTTAGAATACTAAATGTATCCTTTGGTATTTAACAATGTATTTCTGCAAAAGTCTTCCTAACTACAAAATCAACACAGAAAACCACTGAATTCTTAATTTCACTGTATTCTTAACCACTGAGTTCTTAATTTCACAATAAAGGACTCTAACAGTGAGCAGGAGCAGGTAAACCCTAAGAGCGAACAGGAAATGCTAGAAGAGGGACCCCTACCTTGGATATTCTGCTGAGGTAATATAAATGACATCTTGGTCTGATACAGATGAGGAGAAGGGGGACAAAACTGCCATTTTGTAAAGGGAGCAGCTCCAACCCAAGCAGCTCACTGTAGGCTTGGTCAGAAAGCACAAATTCTAGGAGGTGAAGCTTTTCTTCAGCACTGCCCTGGTGTGCACACTTCCGCAGCACCTGCCGCACCCATGCAGGCGTCACCTTCCTCAAAGGTGTTGCACCAGAGGCAGCCATGAGCTGAACAGCAGCATCCACATTCCCTGGTACCTTGGCAATCTGCTTCCCTGAGCTCTGGAGGTAGTTGAGCACAGTTTTTGTGTATTCCAAATTTTCATCAAGTTCTGAGAAGTATACCTGCTCCAACCTGACCCAATCATGGCTAATTGAATTAATCACTGCATTCTGCAACAGCTCGCTGAACAGAGGCTGTAACACCGGTTGCCAGTGCACCTTGACTTTGCTCGCCTCGGGCCAAAGCTTATAGATAACATCAACTGACAAAGGGAAATCAGAGCTCTTTTCTGTCTCCAGACGTTTTATTGAATCTAAGATCAGAGTAGCATAAGCTTTGGGGACAACATTCGTGACAAGAAACTCATTCCATAAGGCTGCCGGGTCTCTCCACTGGTCCAGCTCTTTCCATTTTATGCTCCTGCGGTTGTCAGTCAGGCCAAAGAACCCACTGATGTGAACTGGGAGGCCCGTTCTGCTTTCCTCACCAGGCGGTAAAGGAAGAAAACAAAATGCTTTTCCTGAGAAATCAGACGTTGCTCCTTTTGCTTCATCATCTCTGCTTGATAAAGGCATGGCTATTCCAATGATTGGGACAAATTTCAGTTCATCAGCTAAAGAGTCAAGCTTACTGCTAATCCCTCGCCCACCCACACTGTTGCACACCAACCAAGATGTTTTCTGTGCATCCTTAGTACTCTCCTCTTCCAAAATGATATTTACATGATATGTTACACAGGTGATGTTATCATTTGGAGTCTTTTTACAATAGTTACTTATAGCAGTGCCCAGAATCTTTATAGAATTTGGCCGCTCATGTTTCAGTGCCTTACTCTCACTTGAAGTCACTCTAAACACTAGTTTCTCTGTTCCATTAGTCTCTCGGACATATAAGGAGACATCCTGCACACTTTTCAGAAAGAGCAGCACTGTGTCAGCATCCGCCCTAAAAGACTCAAACAACTCAAGAACCTTCTGCTTATTGTAGAGGTTACTACTAAGCTGTGAAGGTTGTAGGCGAAGAGGGAAACGGAAAAATGTTCCTGGAAAATTGCCATTCATAAACGTTTCCTTGGTGCTTCCAAAAATGCCAATAAATGGTGCAAATTGGTCTGGAAGTTCACTAATTTCTTTGCTGTCATCTTTGAGATTCCAACATTGGCCTGATTCATGTGGGCCAAAAAGTGTCTGATGAGGATCTAGCATCCCAATCTGGTCACCACTAAAGATACAAGGAACATCTGTAAAGAAAAATTTAAGTCATGATCAACTCTGAAATTTTAGGGACAATTATGATTACAATTATAATAAATAAGCATAATTACCATCAAAAGATGACATTTGAAAAAGCATGAGCCATGAAATGACTCCAAAAGAGATTTATTGAAACACAAACTTAATTTACCTTTGGAAATGTAATTCTATGAACATGAAAAATGATTTCTCTTTTGATTCAATCCAATAACAAATGCCAGGCATAGAGACTTTGCATGATTATTATGAAAACCTAGGATACATCTTCAAAAATCATCACACAAAAGATGGGCAGAGTATTTGGATATCTACACTCAGCCCCCACCACGTGAACCCAATTCAACAAAACAGGGCTGCATCCTATGCTCAGTTTTACAAATTCAGCAGACTCTGAAAAGAGATAGTGAGTAGTACAACACAGGCGACTCTGCCCACTGTGTTGCTCAATGAGCTCCTGCCCTGAAGCTCATGAGGTGCATTCCCTCAAGTGGTCTTAACCTCTCTGCCTCTGCCTCACTTCTTGTGCTGGAAGCATCTTACCACGTGGAGCCTAATTACAGTATTGAAACATACCCATCTTTTGTATAACATGGCCTGTAAATTGATACCAACTGCTTCACCTGTTCCTCAACCAAAGACAGAGTAGTATTCCAAAACTGGCAGAAAAACCAGATATGTGAGACCCACTGTGATAAGAGAAATTCCTCCCCCAGTGTGCTTTGGTGACGATCTCTCAAGGGTGATGTGACATATGTCTGCCTCACATGCTGACTTAGCACTTCAGCTTCCTGCAAGATTCAACTCCAGTGAAGTCAATCTTTAATACCTACGGTCATCAGGCACAGCTTTCAGCTGTCATCAATACCAACTCCTAAACTCCTGAGTATCTTAAGTCAACAAATGTCATGTCCACCAACCACGTGGCTAAATCCATCAACACTGGGGTCTAGGGAACACTCACCCCGGCTCCCAAGGCGCAGGGTCGTACTCCCATGAATGAAATCAGGCCAGGTGGCTTCCTGACAAGATATAAGCATGACCTATGACCTTCTCAGATCCTCAGTTTAGAAAACAGTCCTCCATTAATGTTCCATACAAATGTGCTTATTCTCAACTAGCAATCAAAACCACACTGAGATGCAGGTGCTGGGCAAACAGTTGGGCTCTCATGCCACAGTTCATTCCTGCTTAAGCCTCCAAGCTTTTGCTACTCACATCTGTGTCCCACAACACTTACAAACCACTACATGGCACAGACCTGAGGGATAACTTGCAAAGAGGTGGACACACTGAGTATTGATATTCATAGATAATAGTCATAATATTTTAATATAGAATTTAATTTTATTATATGATTTATAATTCAGTCAATATTATTTAATAGAATATATGCATAGAACGTAAATGCAACAGGCTTACTAAAATTTGGCTACAGTTGGGATGACCCTACTTCCTGCTTGCCCAGGGCAGTCCCAATTCAGGCCAGTTGTCAGAGAATAGCACCACCCTCTTTCACGCTCACACGTGTCCCAGTATGAATAATAAAGTATATGGTCATCTTGGCTACAGCGATAGCCCTGCCTGTGCAATCTCTCCTTCTCCTGCAAGACACAGTTTTAAACTAAACAAAAAGGACCAATTCCATTACAAAAATTTTTATCGTGAAACTATAGTAAGTACTAAGAGCTTTCATTCTACAATAGCCATATACTCTTACAGATACCTAAGTATTTCCTATTATAACTAGGAACCAGAAACGTCGTATTCTTTCTGTATTAAAAATATGACTTCAAAGTAATCTTTAGAATGCTTGTAAGTCTAAGAAGAGCAGAATAAGAGAGGAAAATAAGAGATACCAGAACCACCTCAAAGATTTTCACTTTCTGTTATTCAATACCATTAGATATTATGCCTTCCTCTTTAACCTTCTGATATTTAGAAACATGTACAAGAAGATCTGTGATACTCAGTTTGTTTGACTCTTAAAGAGTTGCAGTTTTGAAATTTTTCAGAGTAAAAACTTTGTGTTCAAAGCTACATTTCAAATTTTACATCAAATGACTTAATATATTACACTGACTCCACTGGATCATGACAATGTTAACTTTTGGCATCACATGATGAAGTAAAACTTCAGTATACTTACCATGGTAATTTCAGAAAATTCAATATGCACTGATATTTCACTGACATACCTCCTGCTACTGACAGAAGAATTTGGGTAAGATGTCATTTAAACAGTATCACCTCTGAAATTAACCAAATATATTACAGAATGAAGGATAAAATATTTTCTAATACCAAGACTGAAAAGCCTAATACTCTACCTGTTATATGATAGACAGAATTAAACCCAATTCCAAATCTTCCAACCTTGAGAGGGTCATCCTTTTTCCTGCTTCTTGCTATTTCTTGAATGCCATGCCAGTCCTCTGGGGTGAAAGCCGCATTGTTGTACACATACAGAGCTGGCCCTAGGTGCGAAAATGCACAGGCAGGTATTCAGAAAGACACCAGAGTGTTCTGTTCTATCTCAAACGTTCCTCTATACAAAATCTCTTATTTGAAGGGAATATAGAGAGGAGTGAATAGAGTCATTGAATTCCACACTATAATTCTAAGTGTTTTTACAATAAAATTTAAGACACACACTGAGGCAAAAATTAGCAGCAGAAGAAATATAGTATTGCTGGCCAAAAATCAAAAAAAAAGAAAAATTAAAAGTTACTCAGCTACCCAAAAACGTAAGGCAAACAAGAAAATCAGTCAGTTACTACTCTATGTGAAATTTGTTCTAAATAGTATATCTAAATCTTTTTTTGGTAAATGGAAAATATTTACCAAATAAATATATAATATTTCATATATTTCATAAAACATATGAAAATATGGGCAGGGTGCAATGGCTCATGCCTGTAATCCTAGCATCCCAGCACTCTGGTAGGTCAAGGGATGTAGATCGCCTGAGGTCAGGAGTTCGAAACCAGCCTAGCCAACATGGTGAAACCCCATCTCTACTAAAAAATGCAAAAAATTAGTCGAGCACAGTGGCATGCACCTGTAATCTCAGCTACTCGCAGGAGAATTGCTTGAACCCGGGAGGCAGAGGCTTCAGTGAGCCGAGGTTGCACCACTGTACTCCAGCCTAGGCAACAGAGCAAGATTCTGACTCAATTTAAAAAAAAAAGAAAGAAAGAAAAAAGGAATATATTATGGAGACTTGCTATCTAAAGAATCTATGTGAGATTATATGTTAATTTGTTTCAATATATACAGAACCATTTTACCATACACACACACACACACACACACACACACACACACACACATCAAATAACATGTTGTATGCCTTAAATATACACAATAAAATTTATTTTAAAAAATGAAGAAATCAGCCAGGTGCGGTGGCTCATGCCTGTAATCCAGCACTTTGGGAGGCTGAGGTGGGCAGATCACCTGAGGTCAAGAGTTCAAGACCAGCCTGACGAACATGGAGAAACCCTGTCTCTACTAAAAATACAAAATTAGCCAGGCAAGGTGGCGCATGCCTGTAATCCCAGCTACTCGGGAGGCTGAGGCAGGAGAATCACTTGAACCTGGGAGGCAGAGGTTGTGGTGAGCCAAGATCACATCATTGCACTCCAGCCTGGGCAACAAGAGCGAAACTCCGTTTCAAAAAAAATAAAAAATAAATCTTATTATTTCATAAGATGAAAAATAATCCTTTAGTAAGATTAATAATCACCTTATAAGTGTTTGAAGTTTTGTTTTTTCATCAGCCTCTAGATTTTTCTATACAAGGCATTACTTGTATGATTTTTAAAACAATTAATGTGACAAATGTTTAAATACCGCAATTATATCACTTATCTATGTAAAATATCACCCATCTTCAAAGTAATTCCTTCAAAAAGTAATATTTATAAAATATTTCTGCACAAAATATTTTTGAAACTCCATTTTGTGAGGCCGATCTTCAGAATTTCTAACATTCTTTGAATATATTCAACTATATTCACTCATCATACTTTAAAGATGATTAATATTTTTCATTTAAAAAAATACTGAAGTGTAACATATATACAATAAAGTATGACAATCTTGAGGATGCAGCTTGATGAATTCCTACCAAGCAGATGAACCTGTGTCATCTCCACTCACATGAGGTATATAGGGCACTCTCAGCACCCCCAGAAGCCTCTCCTCATGCTCCCATCAATTCAAGGACAGACATGGGGATGTGACCTAGTTTGTTTTACAAAAATGGCATGATTACTATTTTTAAAATAGACAAAGTTGGAATATGCAAACAGTCGAGGCTGCAAAGCCTTTCTGGAAAGGACAATCACAGAGTGGAGCAGGGACTCTGGAGTAAGGATGTCAGGCCCAGCTCTCCAGTCACAGCTATAGCACTTCCAGAAACTAAAGCCATCAAGGCTCAGTTTCCTCATCTGCACAAGGATAAGAATGGCTGTGCACTGCAATAGTGCTGAGGACCCAATGAGACAACACAAATACGGGGCTCAGCACAGAGCCCAGCAGAGCAGACCCTAAAAATATCAGCTATCATTACTGTTATTATAATCATTACGAGTATATGATACAGTCAGTCTTTATGTAATGTAACATATAATTTTACATAAATATTACAGGAATAGTAATAAAGTAAATACCTTGTTCCTACCCAACAGCTAACTTAAAATGGTATCTAGAAAGCAGTGTCTGGTTCCAAATGTCCATTAAAAGTATCTACAAAGACAAAAAAAAGGACCACAAAAAGTCCCAACACTGAACACCAGGCTCGAAAATGAACCTCTTGCCAGAACCTAGAAAGAACCTGAATAACTACAGGGTCTGTGTAAGGAAATTTAAAAACTTCAGCAGGGGGACACACCCATATGACATTACCAGGAACACAGTCCGCCTGCCTGAAGGAACACCCACCTTCCTTCCCACTGTCAACTGGAAAGCTGGAGAGCTGACCCCTTACTGCCTGCTTATAGAAAGCATTTGTTAAATTCCAAAATCATAGGCCCTTGTCTTAACGAATGCAAATAACTAAGTGTTTTGCAACAAAAAAAAAAATCCCCTCAGATCCCCAATCTCCAAGGTTTTTTTTTTTCTTTTCTGTAAGACAGAGTCTCACTCTTGTCACCCAGGCTGGAGTGCAGTGACACAATCTCAGCTCACTGCAACCTCCGCCTCCTGGGTTCAAGCAATTCTCCCGTCTCAGCCTCCCAAGTAGTTGGGACTCCAGTCGCGCAGCAACACACCTGCCCAATTTTTGTATTTTTAGTAGAGACGGTTAGGCTGGTCTCGAACTCCTGACCTCAGATGATCCACCCACCTCAGCCTCCCAAAGTGCTGGGATTACAGGCATGAGTCCCCCACTCTCCAAGGTTTTTTGACTGTCAGAACTGCTATCTCTCATCCTACAACATCAGTGTAACTCCTGCGAAGAGGATACATGGTGAAAATTACCCTTATGAGTGCAGCTGTCCTGTGCTTTGGGACCTGGAGCTTTCCTTACACCCTGGCTGCTCAGTGGCAGAGCCATACGGTGCACACGGACAGCCCTCCTCAGTAGAGAGAACTTGGAGAAGTCAGGGGGCAGGAAGAATCTAGTTATCATTTAATGTTTTAATCAAGGTATAATTGTGATCACATTCATCCTGGAATTAGGAGAGATGCAGTATTTTGCCTTTGCTCTAATCAACTCAGTCTCACAGATTCACTCTCTGCTTCTATTATAAAGATCAATTTTAAAGTAGTCTGTATCCACTCTGACCAAAACGATATGTTCTTCGTTCTAAAAGTGAGATAAAAAAAGGAACAAACATCCTGGCCGGGCGTGGAGGCTCATGCCTGTAATTCCAGCACTTTGGGAGGTCGAGGAGGTGGATCACCTGAGGTCAGGAGTTTGGGACCAGCCTGTCCAACATGGTGAAATCCCGCCACTACTAAAAATAAAAAATTAGCTGGACATGGTGGTGGGCATGTGTAATCACAGCTACTCAGGAGGCTTAAGCAGGAAAATTGCTTGAACCAGGAGGCAGAGGTTGCAGAGAGCCGAGATCGCACCACTGCACTCCAGCCTGGGCAACAAGAGCAAAACTCCCTCTGGGCGGGGGTAGGAAGGAATAAATATCCTGAGAGAAAAATAAAAAGGCTGTCTGGGAAGGAAAGGGCTGGCAGCAGGCCTGCAGTCTCATTTCCCCCTTTCTCCAGGCAATACCCAAGAAAGAAAGAGATGACCCAGCCAAATCTCACTGTAAACATGCTGATGACAGACCTATAGGCAAGCACACACACAGTGCTTACTAGGAAGAGAGTCCTTAGCTACTGGATACTTTACGAAGGTTGCTTATTGGAAATAAGCTTGGAATTTATATATTTATGAGGCATAATCCCCCTCGAAAATGTTGTAAGTAATGTTGATTATCAGAGAAAATAATGTACATGTTTTATGACTGAAATAGCTCCCTTTGTGTCAGTGCTGGTCTGTGTGCATCACTCAGAAACCAGCTCCGTGAGATCCAGGCCAAGGTGTGCCCTAGTGTAGCACAAAGGGACTCTCCATGCTTCCTTCACCTGTGTCTTGTAATCAGCCATGTCCTTGAAATCCTTAGTAAAGTGTGTCATACTGAGTGAGAGCTCTCATTCTTGTGCATGTGATTTGACAATCTGAGCCTTTTATTATCTCATTATATAAAAATGAACAAAAAAAGTTGGCCTTAAGAGTTTTTGGCTATAAAGCGAAGTGCCAGTAAAGGAAAAAAGCCATGATACAAGATGACTGCTCACATCTGAGTGCAAAAGAAAGACATTCTCAAATACACAAGAGCCTGGTGGGCTCTCCAATAAATGTTTGTTAAATAGAGAGATCAAAGATCGCTGCCACCTTTTACATAATATATCCACATTTTTTTTTAAGACAGAGTCTCACTCTGTCAGCCAGGCTGGAGTGCAGTGGTGAGATAGCTCACTGCAACGTCCGCCTCCCAGGTTCAAGTAATTCTCTTGCCTCAGCCTCCCAAGTAGCTGGGATTACAAGTGTGCATCATCACCATGCCCGGCTAATTTTTGTATTTTTAGTAGAGACAGGGTTTCACCACATTGGCCAGGCTGGGTTTTGAACTCCTGACCTCAGGTGATCCACCTGCCTTGGCCTCCCAAAGTGCTGGGATTACAGGCATAAGCCACTGTGCCTGGCCCACATTTATTTTATTTTTTATTTATTTATGTATTTATTTTTGAGACAGAGTTTCACTCTTGTTGCCGAGGCTGGAGTGTAATGGTGCAATCTCGGCTCACTGCAACCTCTGCCTCCCAGGCTCAAGCGATTCTCCCACCTCAGCCTCCCAAGTAGCTGGGATTACAGGTGCCCGTCACCACATCTGGCTAATTTTTGTATTTTTAGTAGGGATGGGGTTTCATCATATTGGCCAGGCTGGTCTTGCATTCCTGACCTCAGGTGATCTGCCCACCTCAGCCTCCCAAAGTGCTGGGATTACAGGCGTGAGCCACCACGTCCAGACCATATTTATTTTAAATTGGCCACTTTTAAAAAGCCTATCTCTAAATATACTTCAGCATAACTCAGCAAAATTATCTAGTTTCAAATGTTTTTTAAAACAAGGTGAAGTCAAGGCTAGAAGCAAAAAAATCTTAGGACCTCCTCACACTGTTACTTTTACTACAGCACATACCATCATCAGTAGGACACCAGGTATAAAACATTATCACATATATGATCTCATATAATCCTCAAAATATCTGGGAGAAGAATTTTCTTATACAACTTGCAAGCAAGCAGTAAGTCAGTATGAGGGTCAGAGCTGCCACTGAGTGCACCAGTGCCTTGGGGGCTATACAACAGGGTAGTACTACGTAGGATCAGGTAACCTAAAGTCCCTTGAATCCAATGTCACATTAAGTCACAGGCTCTCAGAGACAAGATACCTTGCAAGCTAACCCTCTTATTATTAAAATGATCTGACCTCTGTGATGACCGGTCCATCACTAAGGTAGCAGCAGTCAGGACCAGAACACCCACCTCTTTTTTATAGAATATAGAAAGTACAACTTTCAAATGATAAATTTGAGCTAAGAATGACTATATGAGACATAACATATGCTAGATTTTTAATTAACAATGTTAACTGACCTCCTAACTCATAAAACATCTTTTTAAAAATACATAACTTACATCTCTTTAAAAAGCTGTCTCAGAAAGTGTGAACTGATCCCACTTTTTCTCAGCAACTTTCTGTCACACAGTCATTCACAGTGACTTCAGAGGTATACTAAATGTTTTTTTTTTTTTGTTTTTTTTTTTTTTTTTTTTTTTTGAGATGGAGTTTCACTCTTTTGCCTCAGCTGGAGTGAAGTGGCGCGAGATCTCGGCTCACTGCAACCTTCACCTCCCAGGTTCAAGCAATTCTCCGGCCTCAGCCTCCCAAGTAGCTGGGATTACAGGCACCCGCCACTACACCTGGCTAATCTTTGTATTTTTAGTAGAGATGGGTTTTCACCATGTTGGCCAGGCTGGTCTCGAACTCCTGACCTCAGGTGATCCGCCTGCCTCAGCCTCCCAAAGTGCTAGGATTACAGGTGGGTGCTATCATACCCAACCAGAAGTACATTAAAATTTATGAACATTCTTTTTGACACAAAGCTCCCCAGAGTAGAAGTGAGATATTAGGAGTCTATTGGTTATGATTCTCTTATTGAATCAGTAATTAGTTTATGGCTTTATCATCTTTCCTCTCATTTTCCTTGTTCTCTCCTCTCCTTCAATCTTTCTTCCCATCAACTTCACAACAGTGTCAAGGGTACTCCTAAAACGAAAATACACAAAAGCATGGCCTCTCACAACATCTTTCCAAATGCAGGAAAGTATTACTATACACAAATGGTGTCCCTTTATCCTACTGATAGTATAAAATACAAGTTGTTTGAATAGAGTAAGAGGCTTTGGTCATTACATTGCTTGTCATTTTGTTTTGAGTTTTCAGATTTTATTCTTTGTTCTCTAAAAATACCAACTGACGGAGATATCTTCCCACCAAAAGCAGAAAAAAAACATCTGAAGAAGTGGAAATAAACATGCCAAAAAGTACAAATGATCATTAAACTGTTCATTAAACAAAGCATTAGAAATCATTAAAACTGCCTGTTAGTGCATACAATAAAATTTTTTCCTAATTATTGATTCTTACCCTGATATGGTGCCATATCTTTTGACCAAAGAGTCTCTGTTCCATATTGAGTTTCATCATATAAAAATTTAACTTCTGTGGCCCCAGCATCTTCTGCATTCTGAATTAATTCCTAACCATAAAATATACCAAAAAATAGTAATTAATAACACAGTAATCTACTGCCCATCTGTGTATTTATCCACAATATTTAAAAAGTCAATATACTTAAATAAAGGAAACCCACTATATGCAACATTACCTTTAAGATCTGCTGAGGTTACTACTGAAAGTAATTGTTACATACATGTGACAGTATGGTTGAAAAGTCCTTCTCCAATTATTTGCACTTAGAGTTTGTCTTAATTTGCTATCACTTAGCAAATTAATCCTGGGCCCTATTTATGACTGTCTCATATTTACAATCTATCCAAAGCTTTTGTTCAAAGGAAATTACTCTATTTCCAAAAGCTGTACATATTGTCCTGTGTGGCAGGTAACTTAAGCCTGAGTGGTTACCAAAAACAGACCTTTTATCATTTGCTTACCAAACTTACCTTTTCTTAGAGAAACAATAAAACCAAATAATAGCAATCTGTATGTACCGCTGCTTTCTAGAGAGCCTGAGATATAAACATGTTTTTGTCCTGCACTAAGCTGAAAGCTTCCTGATGTTCAGGACTGACTCATTCCTTTCATGAAGAAGAAAGCACTACCATTTGTTTGGTGAATGGTAGGTGAGTAGAAGGGTGACCAGGTCCCTGTAATATAGAAAGGAAAGGGCAAACTGCAAGATTTGCCTCAACAAAATTTCCAATCCTAACAACCCCAATCACTTCTGCACACCTACCAAAATCACGCAGGGCTGACCAGTTTGAAGGGAGCTCCAGAATCTGAAACAAGATTCAGCTCCAAGATCCAACCCCATGATCATCAAAAGAGCTTTTTTACTTCCCCAGAACCTTGGGATCACTACATTGGAGGCAGAGATGGGCAGTAACTGAAGAGAGCTTTAACTGATACTACAGCAATGTTAACTGATACTACAGCAATGTTAACAGTGATGCCTACATCAGAGGAGAGAGGTAAGACAATGTCCACATGAAATGAAACAACTACAAGAAGACTGAAGGAGCAGAAGTGAAAAGCCAGTTTTGAGATTGTATTCAGTTCGCCCAGTACATCCCAAAGGGCTAGTGTGGTACCCATCAGCTATTCCACCCGAAACATGAACAGCTAGGCCATGCCTCCTGCAGCCTCATTATCAGCTATTGATTCCTCCTTATTACATAACTATTTCTCATGAGGTTTTTAATTGTTTAGGCCTCATTCAATCCCAGGGAATCCCTAAAAATTAACAATCTTATTTACATTAGAATATTGTAATATGAAGGATGGAAATAAGAATCAAATAGATAGTAAAACACAATGTTAACTTACAAAATGATAGCACTTTAGATGTTCGACCTTGTTTTCATTCAGGTATCTATTTGTGATTTATGTGTAGTTTAGGGAGCAGAGAGGCAGAAAACTAAAGATAAAATCCCCACATCCCAGGTTCCAATCATTGTCAAGTTGAACAAAAAACAGGATGGGAAGCTTTTCCCCCTGAACTGTAATCCTCAGAGATTGTACACTAACTCTGAGAAGCAACAACAATACATTTTGTATTTGCTCTTGGGCAAGTCACTAAGATCTCTGGGACCTGTTTCAGCAAACACAAATAACGTAGAAGGTACTGGTGTAGGTCTTGGTGATTTCTAAGACTCCTATTAAATCTAAAACAGTCAAATTTACTAAAACATCCAAGGAACAAAGATTACATTGAGCTGGCTACAATACAAATGTATCTATAAGAAGCAAAGTGGAAGTTGTAGCCCTCAGCTGTTTACCATAGACCTTCCTCATTTCTCAGCAAGGATCCCACCCATCACTTACAAACAGATGACACCCTACTCCTGTTACCACTATACCTTCATTTAAAATTTATTCTACTCACTTCTTTCTACCCCAAAACCACCTCAAGTCAATACTCTTTCCATCCTCACTTTCCCAATAAGTCAATACAAAAACAGTTTTCAAATGTGCTTTCTGTGAACCACTGGTGCCTATGCTGAAAGATGGACTGCAACTGCTTCAACAACCCAATCTTACTACAATCACTAAAGACACACAGTCCTCAGTGAGTGCCTACCTGAGCATCACTCTCTAAGTTAAAGAGACCCAGTCCTGATTCCCTAACAGCTTACAATCTAAACTAGAAAACATAATCAGGGCCAAGATACTGAAGGTAATAAACACTATACAGCTAATGAGAAGGAAAATGCATAACAACTGATCCACTTTGACAATTAAGGAGGTTTCTTATTAAACACAAAATCTAATTTTTGCAGTATCTTCTATTATTGCTTTCTTTCATGGTTACTGGTTTTTCTTTTGTTTTTTGTTTGTTTTTCTGCGACTGACTCTCACTCTTGTCGCCCAGGCTGGAGTGCAGTGGTGCAATCTTGGCTCACTGCAATCTCTGCCTCCTGGGTTCAAGAGATTCTCCTGCCTCAGCCTCCTGAGTAGCTGGGATTACGGGTGCCCGCCACCACACCCTGCTAATTTTTATACTTTTAGTTGAGACAGAGTTTCACCATGTTGGCCAGGCTAGTCTCGAACTCCCGACCTCAGGTGATCTGCCCGCCTCGGCCTCCCAAAGTGCTGCGATTACAGGTGTGAGCCACCATGACTGGACTGTTTTGTAAAGAGTATAATCAAACTAAAAACCATATTACAAAAGGAAATAATAAAATAATGAGCCTATTAAATAAGGCCTCCCAAAAAAGCAAACCTCTAAAATCAGGAGTCCAATGGGCATGCATTCAAGCCTCTCTAATTGTAGAATGTATTTGGCTGGTTGGCTGGCTGGCTGGTTGGTTGGTTGACGTGTAATACCCTGCACAATGTTCTACACAGAACATTCCTGGAGTGACACTGCTGATTACAGCACCCAGTAGCTTAGTGCATTTCTTTGCCTCAGAAACCTCACATATTTATACCAACTCCATTCTCAAATGGAACTATGCACTGATATATACTGCAGCCACAGAGGTATAATACAGCCATTTAAATCTAGACAACACTTTAAAAATTTAAACACTAACAGGACTTCTAAATAAACTTACTTCATCTCATTTTTATCAAAGTAAATCACACAGAAACACAACATGTGCCCCACCTTAAGAATCTGTCCTCCTTCTGGATATCTTCTCAAAATGTCCTTGAGAAAATCAACAAGTGGTGGAGTTGTCTGACCAAATCGACCTAAAATACCGAACACATTTTAAATGAGTTAGAAAAATAATCCCATGACCTGTCACCAATTTGTGACTTGAATCTGAGATACAGCATAACTATACAAGATACAGCTGCATATATCTCACTGCAGCACTCTGGTACAGAAATCTGCCTGACTAAGCAATTCGGCAGAAAGCAAAGCAGATTTAATTTTATCAAATCTCAAGATTTTTAAACTGGACTACAAATAAGCATTCAAAAATATAATAACTATTATTAATTCAAAAACAAAGAGCATGGTGCAGTGGGGAAGAGTGTTACTATTTTCCAAAGCAAATAAAATTAATGGTGTTATTTTGTGGCTCTTTGCCACAAATAATAAGTTAGAGATAGTGGTGACTATTATCACATTCTTAATATTCTCAAATTCAGCCAGAGTTCTGATTGTTATAAAATTTAGCAGTCACTGTCTCAATGGCTCTCCACTTCAAGTACCCTCAAGCCTTGCCTAAACTCAATATTCTTACACCAACTGACCAGGTCACCTTCAGAGAGGTGACAGGAGGCCGTAGGAAGAATGAGAAAAAGGGAAGTAATGCCTCAGACACATAGCATTTCAAAATCTGTTTATCAGTAAAAAGAAATCTCTGCTTTAAAAAGCAAAATTGTCACTATGAATTTATTTGCATCACTTTGGTACAACCATGCACTAAGGCCAAGGTCAAACAAGACTCTGTTTCCACAGACTTCTATCCCACTCATTTTTATAAGTCAACTAGCTCCATCTGCGCTTGTCTTCCTCTTGCCCTGATATCCCCTCATTGTATCCCAATGGTATGTGCTTTCACTTCATTTTTAAAACAATCTTTTTTAAAACAGCTTTATTGAGTACAACTGACATAAAAGCGCTACAGATACTTATTTTGCAACTTGATACATTTGGAGATAAGTATGTACCATGAAACCATCAAACTATCATTGTCAGCACCATAAACTTTTCTGTGAACCACTGGTGCCTATGCTGAAAGATGGACTGCAACTGCTTCAACAACCCAATCTTACTACAATCACTAGTGAGTGCCTACCTGAGCATCACTCTCTAAGTTAAAGAGACCCAGTCCTGATTCCCTAACAGTTTACAATCTAAACTAGAAAACATAATCAGGGCCAAGATACTGAAGGTAATAAACACTATACAGCTAATGAGAAGGAAAATGCATAACAACTGATCCACGTTGACAATTAAGGAGGTTTCTTATTAAACACAAAATCTAATTTTTGCAGTATCTTCTATTATTGCTTTCTTTCATGGTTACTGGTTTTTCTTTTGTTTTTTGTTTGTTTTTCTGAGACGGACTCTCACTCTGCTTCTTTGTTAAAACTCGATCTTGGCCAGGAGTACATGGCTCATGCCTGTAATCCCAGCACTTTGGGAGGCCAAATAGGGTGGATCATTTGAGGTCAGGAATTTGAGACCAGCCTGGCCAACATGGTGAAACTCCATCTCTACTAAAAATACAAAAATCAGCTCAGCGTGGTGGCAGGCACCTGTAATCCCAGCTACTCGGGAGGCTGAGGCAGGAGAATTACTTGAACAGAGGCTGAGGCACAAGAATCACTTGAACCCAGGAGGCAGAGGTTGCAGTGAGCCATGATTGCGCCACTGCACTCAAGCCTGGGCGATACAGCAAGACTCAGTCTCAAAAAACTAACAAACTCAATCTTTATGGAACACAACATGGCATATACTTCCGGTAAAGTCAGTATTTTACCTCCCCCTTTTAAGCCTTTTGATTGAAGGTTTACAAAAAGATGACAATTTTTAGAAGTCAGATCTCCAATCTTGATCCAGTCAGATAACTGAAAAAAAGAAAAGATGATTTACGAAAAACAATATAGTCTCTAATACTGTAAATTCAAAACATTATCTCGAATTTTTTCACTTAAGTAATGCTTGTTACGTCTTCTTACCACGAAGTAAGTTGTCTGCAGAAGTGAATATTCCAGAGAACAGAGATTTAGTCAAACGCTTTATTTAAAAATTTAAGGGATTAAAAGATTTTTCCCTAAGTGATTACAAATAGATACAAATAAATATATTTCTCCATTAACACAATTTAAATTTTTAAATGATAAACCAGGATCATTAAGATAAACAAAATCATTCTTCTGATCAACATTTCCAAAGTGTATTGCTTATAACAAGGCTTCATGAGATCTTATCACATATTAGAGGACCAAAAAGAATTCTGTTTTTAAATTAGTTGGAATAATTTGCTTTTCAGGAAACTTAACATATTCATACATATGGTAACTTTCTTAGAAACAACTGTACTAAATAGTATTTCCCAAATTTTAGCAGAGTTTTTTCTTTATTATGAAAGAACACCCTATGGGAAAGTATTCCTGGACATATTTTGGAAAACACTGTTAAGTATTCCTAGACATATTTTGGGAAAAAACAAAAACAAAACGCGTGAGGCGGAATGAAGGGAAGAATGAGGCTTCCCACCCTGAGCTGCTTTGGTCTATAACTTTCCTGAAAAATGCCTTGAGGTTTGCTTTCTTTTTGGCAATTTTTCTGTTTCTCATAAAGGCAGGGTGCAACATGTGTTACTGTAACCCACAAGAGCAGTATAACAGAGTGCCTTTTTTGAAAAATAACATAAATAATCTGAAGCCAGATCACCCTTTTCCCTATCAGGGTCCCTCCATCAGTGTTCCTACAGAGTGACCTCTCACAGGTCAACAATTTGCAAAACATGATTCAAAAGCTCACTAGAAGGACGACCTTCCTAACTGATCCTTCCCTGGCAGGGTGTGAAGGCCATCCCTTACCATTTCAAAATTCAATACTTTTGACTATCCACCACATTCTCACACTGATGCCCTCCAAGGTTCTAAAGCTCAACCTGTCAAAAGGTGAACTCACTCGTTTTCCTTCCAATACGTATCTCCTGGCTCTTCTGTATCTCAGTTAATAGTGTCACCATCTACCTAGTTATTTCAGCTGGAAAGGACAGAGAAAGTGTGTCCCTCCCTCCAAACCACATGTCCAATTAATCTCTGGATCCTGGCACGTCCATCCTCCAGTCTCTCTCAAATCCAACTTGCTCTTCACAATGTCTAGATGTACAGACTCTTAACATCTCTTGGATTTTTATAACAACTCCCCCATCTGGTCTCCTTACTTTCCGTACATCATCTTCATTCTAGCCCCCATCTCTAAAACACAAAGCGGAGTATGCTGTTACAGGTCCCAGCTTATAAAGCACTTTCATGCACATATTCCCACTAAACCTTAAAGCAAGCCTATAAAAACTAGTTGACTCTTTGCACAGGTACTTTAGCAAACACAGAAAAAAAAGACAGGAGGACCATTGTTCACAACAAAAATTTAGAAACAACCCAAATTCTGTGACATACAAACGACTATTATAGACCAATTAAAAATGAATTAACTAAACTGCACACAAATTTAGATGAATAATATGATTGCATCAGATAAGCTGGCTCTAAGTTGCTATATACAGAATGTTTCTTATAAAGTTTAAAAACAACTAAATGTAAATAGCATATTGTTTAGTTTATATACTCAACTACATATACAAACATATATGCACATATATACACACACATAACACATATCCGTATAAACATAAGTACACACACACATGCACACATTTATAGAACTATTAAAACTACCAAAAAGGCACAAGAATCATCAGCACAAAGGGATAAGGGAAAAGAGACAGGCATACAGGCTGGGGAGAAGACACACAGAGGTAAGTACTGACACTGTTCTTGTTCTCTGGTTGAATGATACCATCATAAATGATCATTCTATTGTTAGTTAAATAATTATTAAAAGAAAGCCCCAGCCTGGACAACACAGATGCTGTCTCTATTTAAACAAAAGAAAAAAAGGTGGGTTTTTTTTGTTTGTTTGTTTTTTGAGACAGAGTCTCGCTCTGTCGCCCAGACAGGAGTGCAGTGGTGCAATCTTGGCTCACTGCAACCTCCACCTCCCAGGTTCAAGCGATTCTCCCGCCTCAGCCTCCCAAGCAACTGAGACTACAAGCACGTGCCACCACACTCAGCTAATTTTTGTATTTTTAGTAGAGGCGGGGTATCACCCTGTCGGCCAGGATGGTCTCCATCTCCTGACCGCGTGATTCGCCCGCCTCAGTCTCCCAAAGTGCTGGGATTACAGGCATGAGCCACCGCGCCTTGCCTAAAAAAAGTTTTTAAATTAGCAGGATGCAGTGGTTTATACCAATACTCCCAGTTACTCAGGAGGCTGAGGCAGGTGGATCGCAAGAGCCCAGGAGTTCGAGGCCGCAATGAGCTAAGATCATGCCCCTGGCACTCCACCCTGGGCGACAGAGGATGCACCTATAGACACCCTTCCTGGGACAATCCATGGTGAGTGCAGCTTCACAGGGGGAAACACTCCCCAGTTTCAGGCCTGCAGGAGAGGCAGAGTCACAATTCCTCCCTACTTGCAACATCAACATTCCTACAGATGAAAAGAGGTGCCTATCTGATCTGAATAACTGGAACACCGGGACAGGAGTGAGGCTGTGAGGTAGACAGCTTTCCTGCTGGCCTGGCAGGGGAGCTGAGGTAGCTCCTACTCTTCACCCTGATAAAACCCCAGTACATCTAGATGAGGGCTCCCCCAGCCACCTTCTTCGAGCCTGGGACCTCTGCCCCCCACACTGGATATTGCATCTATCTACCTGCCTTGGCCACAACCAGTGCCTACCCAGGGATACCTCCCTTATAGGCCTGAAGCCTGAGTCAGCTAAGTAAATAAAATGCTGAAGAAAATTAAATAAATAAAGTGTATGCCACAAGAAAACAAGATAAGCTTTAAGAGATCCCTGCCATTCCAACCCCATAGGAGACAGTGAATTTACCCATATCCCAAGTACATAACTACTACATCCAGTATCTGAGAAAGCCAGTGCACAGATTCTCTATAGCTAAGAACTCATGTAGAGTCTTCACCCCTAAAAGCACCAAGAATCAAATTAGGCTAAAATAAACTATAAACATTAAGTCCAATCCCTAAGAGGGAAAAAAAGTTTAAAAAATTAACGTTATACTGTACAGTAGTGGCATAGCACACCTACTCCAAGACAAATCCCTCATGCGTAGAACAGTATCTCTAATGCAGCGGCTCACTAAATGATAAGCATTATCTCAACAAATTTTACCAAACTACAGAAGGAGCAATGTGCCTGCCCAGCATCAGTTACTATCTCCAGCCTGACCTCTCTCCCTTGAGTTTCAGTTCCAGATTTGCAGCTGCCTACTGAATATCACTATCTAGCAGAGACTTTAGGATTGGTTAGAATTAGCTTCATCTCATTTATATTAGAAATAAAAAATCAGGCCCCAACACATGAATTAATTTGGCATCTGTTATATATACACAGGCAGGACAGGAAGTAGGACCTAAGGCACCCACCTCTCCATTTCCTGCAGTTTCCTAGATGCTTCCTTACGTCTCACCAACAGCTGAACTATATATAAAAGCAAACTAGTCACCACACTTCCCCCTCTATAGGTGCTTATCTCTAATGATTAAACCCTTATTTTCCTGGTCTGACTCAAAGCTTGCCAACAGTGTTGGCAAGACCTTCCACCTTATTCTACACCCATCCTCCACTTCCACATCAATATGGTACCAAATTGACCAAACTGTGGCCATTTTGCCTTTTACAAAGTCTCTTGTTTATCTTTTCCTTCGGTTTCACCTTCATAGCCACAGTCCAGAACCTCATGATCTCATACCAAGACAAAAGGATCCTACTTAGACCCCTGTCTACCCACAGCCTCCAATCCCAAACTCTCTACACACACCCTGCCACTTTCACCATCCCATAACCATGCTTTGCACAGACACCTGCAAAAACACTTCTAATGGCAAGGCTAGCCACAACTGAGCCTTTCTAGGGGAAAGGCTCAGTTGACCACATCTAGGGGACAAGATAACCAAGTACAACGGAGGAGGAACCAAAGAAGTGGGTACAGACCCAGGAGAAGGTTAAGAGATGTGGGCAGGCATGGAGAAAGGAGTAAGAATGACAAACTTTGCTCCTTCTCAAGTCTGTCTGAAGTCCTCAATCAGCCTCTCCTCAACTGCCACCAAGGGGTCCATTCCTTCCAAAGAAGCTAAGGCCATGCTGAGGTGAGGCCCTCACTTCACCCAGAGACTAGCACCCAGCCCAGCTGCGCTAGCACAGTTCTTGAATGCCTCTGTCTCGGTGCCTGCACTTGCAGACTCCACTGGGCGCTCATTCTACACTAGGATGATGTGTCCATCACGGAGGTTAAGATCAATGCCCTCATTAAAGCGGTTGGGGGATATGCTGAACCTTTTTGGCGTGGCTTGTTTGCAGAGGCTCTGGCCAACCAACGTAAACATCAGGAGCCTCCTCTGCAATGCAGGGGCTGGAGGACCTGCTCTAGCAGCTAGTGCTTCATCCACAGGTGGTCCTGTCCCTCCACTGCTGCTGCTGCTCCAGCTGAGCAGAAGGAAGTAGACACAGAATCTGAGGACTCTGGTGATGACATGGCTTTGGACTTTTTGACCCAACCTCTTTTACAGCATGTTCAGTGAAAAGCTGAACTCTTTAAAAAAGTAAAAATAAATAATAAAGCCTTCAACCAAGTCAACGTCTGCATGCCAATGAACACCTTGGGGAACTGATCAGGAGGACTGATCAATCGCCCGAGGAGCATGAAAACAAATAATAAATGTGTGTCAAGGAGGGCAAAGGACCAGAAAACTGACTCAAGCACACAGAAGGTCAGGATTACACTGAAAGAGGAAAAATCACAGATACCAACTCCTTCATCAATATTTGTATCGGGTAGTAAGGAAGCCCAACACTTGAAATGTCATCCTATACACTCAAGTATTCCTTCAATTATTTGTTCAGCTCTTTGTGACTCTTTTAAATGTTGGAAATGATGTTATCATACGTAGTTGTTTATTAGAATAATTGTTTTTAAAAAGTTAACTGTCAATGTCTTCAATTAAACTCCCCCCTTCAAGAAAGCTACACAATTTTTACCAATCTTAAAGAATACATGACAATATTAAATATTCTTGTTTTCCAAAATTCTGACCTTCAAGTCACTTGCACTTTAGAAGTGTTAATGTGTTTACTCTTCAGGATAATAGGTTCTATATTAAGTCATCTCTAAAGATTCTTTCAGTGCTAAATTTCTGTATCCAAAAATGGAGAAAAAAACTTCCAAGATATCAAAGGTGAAGATACCGACAGCATTCCACTTAAACTTATTACATAAATAGAAAAAAATGACTAATGATTAAGTCACTTCAATGATGATGTCTAAAAAAAACTTCTGACTACAATGCCCACCAAAAACTGTCTGAGTTTCAGAAAGTGAAGATTCAGACGAAATGGTAGGGTTCGGGGTGGGGGATGCAAGTGGAAACGGCAAGGGATGAAAAGCCACAACTCAGGACAGGCACATGCAGCCACGATGCCCGGGTCACTCGCGCCGCCCGTCCCGCGCCCCGCGCGCGCGCCGTCTTCCGCGCGGCGGAGGCGCAGCCCAGCGCCCCCAGCCGCCGCCTACCTCGCGGCCGCCGTGCCACAGCCGCTGCTCCGACACCGGGAAGCCGGTCTCGGCGAAGATGCGCTCCTTCACGTCCCGCGCGGTCCAGGACGCCAGCGCCGCCACGGTCCTGCAGCCCACGCAGCCGGGGAGCACGGTCACCCGGACCCACCTGCGGAAAGCAAAGGGACGCTCAGCCGGGCCGCGGGCGACCACCCGCCCGTCCGGCGCCCGCGAGGCCTTGGCCGCGTTACCTCTCCCCCATCGCGGCGCCTCAGCCGCGGCTCGCGCCCGCCTCGGACACAGGCGCCTGCTTACGGCCGGCCCCGCCGCGCCCACAGGCCCCGCGCGGGCCGAGAGGATGGGATCCGCATGGCGCAGCCCCGGACGCAGCAGCCCGCGCTCAGGGGAAACGCGAGAGGAAGCCGCGGCGGCGGAGGAGCAGGCGGGGGCGGGGGCGGCGCGCTCACGGCCCACGCGGGGCCCTGCAGGCGCCGCCCGCGGGCACGCGCCACCCGCCAGCACCGTTAGCTGAGGAGCCGCCCCGCCTCTCCCGCCCCGAAGGGAGCGCCCATCCAGGCCCCGCCCAGTCAGATTCCGTCTTGCCCAATCCGGACAGTTAGCGAAGGAGCCGCCCCACCCCATTCGCCCACCAGGCTCCGCCCGCCAGGGGGGGGCCTTCTCGCCCAATCCAGACAGTTAGCGAAGGAGCCGCCCCGCCCCACTCTCCCACCAGGCCCCGCCCGCCAGGCCCCGCCCCGCCTGCAGAGGCGCCTCTGCCAGAAGGCAAACCCAACAAGGGAATCTCCAGAGCGTTCATCTAGAGGACAGGTGCATTGTCCCTTTTAGAGCTCAACAGTGCATTGAAATACAGAACTAGACATTTCTAGGGCCTATGTCTCCTTCAACTCTAATGACTTTCATTCCATGGAAGCATCTCCAGTAAGACCTATCGTGGCCTCCGAGAAGGGAACGTGCTGGTTACAGAACACAGGTGTCTTCCATGGTTTCGTTCTGTGTTCGGTTTTTGAGGCACGGAAGTAGGATCAGTGCCTCAGTTTGCTGGAGGAAGGCGAGCCAGCGCAAAGATCAGAATGCACACAAATATACCCTATGACATGTTACAAATATTTGTAATTTATTTTGACAATATTGTATTGTTGGTAGCCTGAATGTCTTCCATCACAATCGCAAGCTCCTTGAAAGCAGAAACATGAGTCTTAGAGTTGATTAAATCGCCCCACGAAAAGGAAAGTTGCCTGGTAATTTGAAAGCGTGTGAAGCTTAGAGGCTTTGGGAAACCTCAGGCTGTTCCTTTGGCTTATTTCTCATAGGTATAGATGATACACATTGCCAAAAAAAAAAAGAAAAACGACATCTGTTAAGGCAATTCAAAGGCTACATCATGAACAAGTAAACTTGTGTGCTTTTTTTTTTTTTTTCTGTTTTGAGACAGAGTCTCACTCTGTGGCCAGGCTGGAGTGCAGTGGCATGATCTCAGCTCACTGCAACCTCCGTGTCCTGGATTCAAGCGATTCTTGTGGCTCAGCCTCCCAAGTAGCTGGGACGCGCCACCATATCCAGCTAATTTTGTATTTTTAGTAGAGACAGGGTTTCACCATGTTGGCCAGGATGGTCTCGATCTCCTGGCCTTGTGATCTGCCCACCTCGGCCTCCCAAAGTCCTGGGATTACAGATGTGAGCCATCGCACTGGGCCTTGCGCCTCTTATTTTAAATACCTTAAGTAGAACAGAATTAAATTTTAGAGTTGTCACCAAAAATAGATAATAATTAAATTGCCACTTCTCCCCTTTCCCCAAAAAAAATATTATTACTCAGAGCTCATCATCAGTAGTAAATACAGAGAATGTTCTATAGCTATTCCATCTCTCTTACCACAGTTAAAAAGGGGATGATGGAAGTCATGCATGCCTCTTCCTACTTGAGAAGAGTAGGTAAATATGCTCTGTCAATTAGAGGAGAATATGGTGATTCAGTATAAAGACAAGGCCAGAAAACCCTAAAGGGCAAATATGTACTTCTTTGCTGGGCGCCGTGGCTCACTTCTGTAATACCAGCACTTGGGAGGCCAAGGCAGGTGGATCACTTGAACTCAGGAGTTCGAGACCAGCCTGGCCAAAATGGTGATACCCTGTCTCTACTAAAAATACAAAATTTATCTGGGTGTGGTGGCACACACCTGTAAGCCCAGCTACTTGGGAGGCTGAGGCAGGAGAATCGCTTGAACCCAGGAGGTGAAGGTTGCAGTGAACCAAGATCCCACCACTGCACTCCAGCCTTGGCAACAGAACGAGACTGCCTCAAAAAAAAAAATGTACTTCTATAATCAAACAAGCCTGCAAGCAAACGTATTAGAATATCAACAAATGGAAAGGACGTGAGCTCTCTTCTATCAAGTGACCTCTCTCTCTGGGCCACGCAGCTGTCCGCAAGGCCTGGAAACCAGCTCTTGCCGTAGCATCAAAGCATAACCAGGACAAATCCTTCAGCCCTAAATCCTTCAATTAAAAGACTTCACAATAAACAATAAACTCCTGGTTCTACACTGTTTCTTGGGAGCCAAGCAAACAGGATGTGATGACAGTGGAACCTAGGGGTGGGGGTAAAGACTTGAGAGAGAAAGGATGACTTCACCAAGAGGTATTCACTAGAAGTAGAGTGGATGCCTCTGGGGAAGGAGGCTGGTGGGAAGAAGCTTTGAACATCTAAAATTCCAAATGTCTTCAGGACACATTTGAAAGGGTTTCTCAACAAAGTACTTAAGTAGTTGTTTAATAAGGACAGAATTTCAGTTTTACAAGATGGAAGACTTCTAGAGATCGATGGTATTGATGGTTGTACATTATGAATATATTTTAAATCACTGAACTATATACTTTAAAATGGTCAATATGGTAAATTGTATGTGTATTTTACAATTAAAAATAATAATTTTTTAATGGTAGCTCAGAAACACTAAAAAAATCAATGAGAAGCACAGACCAACTTGGGCAACCAGTAGTTAAACAGGACCAAGGTGACAAAATATTGCTAACAAGGCATTCATCATAAATCTTAGGGAGAGAGTCCCCACATTCTGCAGGTTTTATTTTCCAGTTTCTAAGCCTACAATAATGGTTTCTAGTGTATGTTATCCAAATACATGACAGGATTATTTTGACAAAAACCATCACGAAGTACATGAGTTCCCTCAAAAAAGAAGTAGGAATCCAACTTTAGTGAAGACCTTGAGGGTCGGAGGGGTGAAATGACCTGCCCGAAGGCACAGCTGGGAAGTGGCAGAGCAGGACTGGCAGCAGGCCAGACTCCAGCTGCAGGCTCTTCCCATCCCGTCAAGGCCTGGACTCACGGTAGTTATTAAATCAATACTGTCCTTTTTTTTTTTTTTTTTTTTTTTTGAGACAAGGTGTTGCTCCACTGCCCCGGCTGAAGAGCAGTGGCATATTACAGCTCTCTGCAGCCTCCGCCTCCTGGGTTCCAGTGATCCTCCCACTTCAGCCTCCAGAGTCACTGGGACAACAGGTGCGCACCACTATACCTGATTATTTTATTTTTTATAGGGACGGGTCTCCCTATGTTGCCCAGACTGCAATCAATAATATCTTTTATTAAAGACAAAAAAATAACCAAAGCCCCTAATCTCCTGCTTACATTCTGGGAAAGGAAGACAAATGATAAACATACAGACAAATAATATATAAATTCCTCCTATGATGTCAGATAGGAATAAGTACTATTTAAGGGGGCAGGGCAAGACAACAGAGCAAAGAAGACAGGTGATTAGAGAGCTCCTTTGAGCAGAGGCCTGTGTAAAATGCAGGAAGCTGATATTGCCCAGAAAAAGCCCGTGTGACTGGAGAATTGCTTGAACCCGGGAGGCGGAGGTTGCAGTGAGCCACAAGATCGCGCCACTGCACTCCAGCCTGGTGCCTGGCGACAGGGCGAGACTCTGTCTCAAAAAAAAAAAAAAAAAAAGCACAAGAAAAAGCCTGTGTGAGAAGCAAGGGGCCCAAAGCAGCTGCTGTGGTTCACACTCTCATCGTCTTTCCTCCACATCAGCATAACTGCCTCCTAATTCTGCTGCCTCCTCTAGTTTCCTCCTCTCCAATTCATTTCCCAAACTGCCACAAAGCGAGGTTTGGAATTGGTGTCTATTTTGTTTCTCACAACATAAAAGAGGTCTTAACATAAGATAGGTGCTCTGAGTCATAATGAACTGTTATCACTGGTGGACGTGGCCATGGGACTTCCAACTGTCAGTGCCCAGAGAGGTCTGCACAAGATAAATGAGAAGAAGCCTCCATATTTCCATGGGGCTCCTGTCGTATCTGAAATGCGCCATGCAGGTATGGCAGGACACACAGCAATCGGGAGAGGGACGGCAGGTGGCATCCCAGACCCATGAAGGCAGAGCAGAATAGAATGTCACATGGCGCCATTCATAACTTTTGCCTCAGGTGGCAGAAAGCCACGCATCTCTACACTTATCTAAAAGAGACTCTTAGTCCTGTGCTACTAACCTCGCTATATTTGATAAACCCTCTCCATTACAGCTTCCCATCAGATTCACTTCATCTTGAAAGAACAGACAAGTGATTTTCCTAAGTCGGCTTTACTGGTTCCCCACTGGCTTTCTCTTTATGCTTCCCTGGGGCACTCGCGACACCTCCCCCTCTCCCCCGAACCCTGCTCCCTACACAGCCTCCCCCTGCCCATCAACGGCTCCTTTCTCCTGTCCTTAGGTGTTTATGGGAACAAATATTCAACCACAAATACCGTTTGGACAATTTTGAGTTCAGCGCATGATGATATGTGAAATAAATTGGTGATCCAATTCATTTGGATCGCCAGGAAAGAAGACTGCAGATGGCACCTTGAGGGAGGTGTGGCTAAACAGAACTAGAGCAAAATCACTACGTGGAGAGCTGAAGATGAAAAATTCTGCACCTGGAGCTTCCAGGTCACTCAGAGTGACAGGCAGAGACCTTAGCTTACAAGGCCTTAGTGGCCAGTCCCGCTCTTCCCGGCCTCATCCCCCCACAACCCCAGATCACTCCACCACAGACAGACTTGGCACCCTTCGGTTCTTGAACACCAAAGCCCGCACCCTGGCCCAGGTCTGTGCACTTGCTATTCCCCCAGCCTTACCCAATCTTCTTCCAGATGGCACTTCTCACTCCCTCAGCTCCTTTATGTGTGCACTCAGGTGTCATCTTTTCCTGGAGGCCTTCCTGGCCACCTTATGAGAAACCACGACATTCCCAATGCCATTCCAGTACTTCTCACCGCTCTACTCACCTAATACCTCTCCACAGTACGCATCACCTGATATGTTCAGTTATTTCTCTGTACAGCGTCTATCTCAACCCACTATGTTGTATGCTCCGTAAGAGCAAAGCCACGGTGTAATTCGCCACTCTCTCCCCCAGCACCTAGAATAGGGCCTGGCATGCATAATGTCTTAGTCTGCTCAGGATGCCATAACAAAATGTCATCAACCGAATGTCATACACAACAGAAATTTATTTCTCACAGTTCTGGAGGCTGTAAGTCCAAGATCAAGTTCCAGGTAAGGCATATTTTATTCTGATGCCTCTTCTGTTGATTTTGCTCACACAACCCCTTCTTTGTGTGAGTGCAGTGAAAGAGAGGAAGCAAGCTCTCTGGTGTGTCTTCTTATAGGGGCATTATTCCATTACAGAGGCCCCACCCTCATGATCTCATCTAACCCAATCGCCTCCCAAATGCTTACCTCCCAATACCATCCCATCAAAGGTTAGGGCTTCCACATGTCAATGGTGGAGGGGCACGAACATTCAGTCCGTACCACCAGAGGTACTCAATAAATATTTCTGAATTTGTGAATGAATGAATGTTCGCTCCTGCCTGCACCCTGGACTTCCAGGTCTGACACCCTGGATATCTGTGCCTCTGTGCCATTGTACTATTCTTGGTTTTCTCGGAGGAAAACTATAAACTCATGGTAGAATTCAATGGAGTAGTGAATCATGCTACAATATGAGTGACCCTTGTAAACATTCTGCTAAGTGAAAGAAGCCAGTCACTAAAGACCACATATTGTTTGATTCCATTTATATGACCTGTGCAGAACTGGCAAAACCATAGACAGAAAGTAGATTAGCGGGGGCTGTGGGGAGAAGGAATGAGGAGGCAGTGCTAATGGGTGCAGAGTTTCTTTGGGGGATGGTGGAAATGTTCTGGAATTAGACAGTGGTGAAATGTGCACAATTTTGCCAACATCCTTAAAGCCGGCTGAATTGTACCCTCTAAAATGGTAAATTTTATGGTATGTGAATTATACCTGAAGCAAATTAACAATGTAGCTGATGTGAATGCAAAGGCTTCTCCTGGACCACCTCTGGGCCCAAAACCATTTGAATGAAAACACGGAATGAAAAACCTTGGTTTCTCTGTGGAGCCTAGTGGTTCGTTTGCTCATTCACTCTCTCCCTACGGTGCTCTCAGTCCACTACCAGAGTGGTCAGAACGGACATCTTTGCTCCCAAATACATACATCAGCAGGATAAAGTAAAATCTTATCAGAACATCCAGTGCCTTCCACTTGACTTTCCTCCCCACCACATTTCCAGCCAGGCTCCAGCTTCACGTTCACCCTCAGAGCTTTCCTATGTTCTGTGTATATGTGCTCCTTCCTTCCCCCGGTGTCCACTCATCCTTCAGATTCAATCTCAGCCCCAGCATCTGTGGCAGGAGGGACCAGATGCTCCAAGAGGCACCAGCACTGCGAGCCTCCCGTCCACCCCCCTGGCCCGTTCCTCCTGGCCTTGTCTCCTTCTGAGCCAGGAGTGAACCAAGTACAGGGCGCCTGGATCCCCGGCTCCATCATCCCTGCCTGGCACGGAGTAGCTCCAAGACTAGATCTTCTGTGGGATATTCCCCTGGTCCAAATGGAATTTATTGGACAGGCCACATTCAATCACCATATGCCAGAAAAATGACAAAACTTTTCTTCTCTTTGTGCTCAGGTAGACACAATTGCTTTGCTTTTATTTTTAGCGACATTAAACATGCTTTGGGAAATGAGGTCATGTTTCTGAGTTAGCATTTCTGCCTTTTCTCCTTCCAAAGAGGGCATTAGGAATTCCCTCGAGTGCTGTACACACTAGGAGAAAACAGGATTGTACAGACTTTACATGATACTTTTGAATCTACTGGTCATTTATAATGAGAGTTCGTTGTCTGCTTGCCAGAAATCCTGGGTTATTCAAAGACAGCTCTGCCAAAGCAAAATTAACCAGTGAGAGCTGGAAATACAGTCACAGTTACATAAGTCAGTGAGTAATGGGAGAGGACTTAGCATTAGAAAGGAAAAGCGTGACTCAGACTTCTGGATAGTGTAGGGACACGTCTTGAGCTGGACCCGCCATTTCAAGGAACATTAAAACCACATGAGGTTTGTGAGTTCCTCTTTTGTCTATGACCACTAAGCATCCTCTCTTGCCACTTTTTTTTTTTTTTTTTTTTTTTTTTGACGGAGTCTCCCTCCATCTCCCAGGCTGGAATGCAGTGACACAGTCTTGGCTCACTGCAACCTCCACCTCCCAGATTCAAGCGATTCTCCTGCCTCAGCCTCCCTAGTAGCTGGGACTACAGGCGCATGCCACCATGCCCGGCTAATTTTCATGTTTTTTAGTAGAAATGGGGTTTCACCAGATTGGCCAGGCTTGTCTCCTGACCTCATGATCTTCCTGCCTCGGCCTCCCAAAGTGCTGGGATTACAGGCATGAGCTACTGCATGCCCGGCCAATAAGAAATGTTTGATGCCTACTAAGTGCTCAACTAGTGACAGCTTTATTATTATTGATGTTATTATTCAGTCTCCTTACAGGCAGAGGTGTTGCTGTTATTCCCATTATCTTCACTTTCTCAGCACCCAGCAGAGTGTCGGCCCCACAAGCAATGTGCACAGTTAATGTTTACTGAACTCCACAGAAGTGGGGGACAGGATGAAGAAAAGAGTAGGCACATAGGAGAGGGAGGTGGGGTTGAGGTGAAGAGATTTGAGGTGCACACGACTCCCTTCGCCTGCTCCCCATATTTTTCAGCATTGGCCTTGAGTGTTCAAGTGCCAGTACAGAAGGGAAGGAAGAGGAAGAAGAAGAGGAAGAGGCCCAGAGTGAGGGGGAGCTCAAGGAACCCACCCTCGTGTAACTCCTGCCTGGCTGCTGTGCCACGAGGTGAGCAGTCACGGAGCACAGGAACCCGGCTCCTTTGGTGGGACATCAGTGCCCAGCACTGAGTGGGTGCTTCACATTTTATGACATGAATGAATAGGAATGGAACTGAGCACCTCCAGGTCTGTGCCTCCTGCCACCTCACAATAAGCCTGGGAGGAAGGTGGTACCATGTCTAGCTGTACAGGTGAGAAAGTGAGTTTAGAGCTGTGATCTGTCCAAGCTCTCCCAGCAGCAGGCGCGAGAGCTGAGGTCACACCCTCGATTCACTACCAGGGAGCCCCGGTAGAGAACAGAGAGGGGCAGAACATCAAGAACAACTCAGAAAAATAAAGGAAAAGCAGAGGGGGAGATGAACTAATTGGAAGAGCAGCAAGAGTTGGAAGACACAGAAAAAAGGAACAAGTGCATCAGAGTATATTTTGGCATTTTTGCTCTATTCCCTTTTTATACTGTTTCCTTTTTTCAATGTAATCGGTTTTATGATGGAGTGTTTCATAAGTTTGTTACAAGTTTCCTAATATTGTATCTGGAGCTGAGCTTTTATTAAAATCCACTAATTATTAGCATGGATTCAGTTTAATCTACATGCTGCTATAGCCAGCTCACTCTGTTTCCGTATGTTCTATAAGATGTTTCAAGAGCCAGGTGTGGTGGCTCATGCCTGTAATTCCAGCACTTTGGGAGACCAAGGTGGGCAGATCACCTAAGGTCAGGAGTTCGAGACCAGCCTGGCCAACATGGTGAAACTCTGTCTCTACTAAAAATACAAAAATTAGCCGGGCATGGTAGCACGCACCTGTAATCCCAGCTACTTGGGAGGCTGAGTTACGAGAACTCCTTGAACCCTGGACACCAAGACTGTGCCACTGAACTCCAGCCTGGGTGACAGAGTGAGACCCGTCTCAAAAAAATGCTTATTATTTAACCTTAAATGCTTTATAAACACTATCTTACTTAATCTTCACTAAAATCTTAAGAGGCATTATTGTTTCTACTTTACACATGATGAAAGAGAGAGTCAGGAACATTATAATTAGAGTAAAGGAACTGAAATCAACCCTTTGCTTGAAATTCTAAAGACCATGGGGCTCAGCACTCATCAGGGCCCAGTGTTCAGAGGTGTCTCCTCGGGCTTGTCACTGTTTTGTGGTCTCCAGCACATGGCATTCTCACAGTCTGGCCAGACATGGGCAGCCCAAAGCGCGCACACACACACACACACACACACACAGGCAAACACACAGGCAAACACTCCTACTAACTGGCACAGGATCAATATCCAAGCATAATTTACAGAATAGAGATATATACATTCAGCAAAAAGTGTGTGATCTTACACTTATCTACTTCTCTTCAGTTAATTACAGTCACAAATGAGGATGGAGTTGCTTGTCTAAAAACACACTGCCCTTTATTTCATTTTGAGGTGGCTGTCTCAGATAGAATCCCAAGAAGTTAATTTGATTAAACTAACATCCTCTGGATGGAAGTAATTGAGAAACATGAGTTTATTTATCATATTTTATTTTTACTGTTACTTGCTTACATTCATTAAAGATTTTTTAAAATAAAAACAATTTTTTAATCCCATTTCTAAATATTTGGACTTAGGGTGATATTGTCAATGACCAGTTCAATGGGTTATCATTATTTTATTGCTGTGCAGAGTCTTTGCCACAATAACTTGGAAAAATGAATCACAGAAACCCTATCCACAAAATGACAGGTTTTTGCACTTGTGAAGAATAACACCTGATTTATTTTGTTTGCCTATTATTAAAAGAGAAACATGCTACAGTCATCCTCAAACAGATGAGATTATAAACGGCTGCATGCATTTGCTGTTCCATAGAACAATTATAGTAGTTGGCAGGCATCCACCACTGGATGGGACACAAAGAAAAAGCCAGTTAGAAATAGGTCAGGGAAGTTTTGGGTTTTTTGGGGTTTTTGTTTTGTTTTGTTTTTTGAGATAGAGTCTCACTTTGTTGCCCAGACTGGAGTGCAGTGGTACAATTTTAGCTCACTGCAATCTCCGCCTCCCAGACTCAAGCAATTCTTCTACCTTAGCCTCCCAGGTAGCTGGGATTACAGGCACCTGATACCATGCCCGGCTAATTTTTTGTAGGTCAGGGGAGATTTTAAAGGAAAATTGGGAATGGATCCATGAAAAGCAAAATGGATTTTCCGTTATTACAACTGAATTGAAGCTTCATCTGTTAAAATCTTACATTTTGCTCATTCCCCAAACCATTTCAAATGTTCTCTTGATAGAGTTGCTTAGGATAGATTAGATAGTTGTAAAATGATAAAAAGGTATTTATTTGCTCATTGATTATAAAAAATGGATGTTTCTGAATCATCAGGAACAAAATTGTTTAATTGGGGAAGCAAATAATAATATTCAAATGTATATTTTATTTAGGACTCAACAAATCCTAAATCTAAACAAATCATGATTCTTCACTATTTCTATAATTTTTATAAATATAATGGCTAAGTGAGTTACATAAAGAACTCATAAATCTGAAAACCATGTAGGGCAGAGAATATAGCTCAGTAGACATAGTCTTTTTTTTTTTTTTTTGAGATGGAGTCTTGCTTTGCTGCCAATCATGGGTCACTGCAGCCTCAAACTCCTGGGATGAAGTGATCTTCCCACCTCAATCTCCTGAGTAACTGGGACTACAGGTGTGCACCACCATGCCCAGCTTTTTTTATTTTATTTTATTTTATTTTATTTATTTACTTTGGTGGAGACAAGGTCTCACCATGTTGCCCAGGCTGGATAGAAGACATACTTTAAAATTCATGGATAATTAAAACTGTGGTATGTATGTTTGGCTTTTAAGCCTTTGTCACTTTTCCAGTTTTCTGACTGTTTTCCAGTTTCGTTTCAATAATCTGAAGATATTATAGCTACAAAATTAATATTGCAAGTAATAAACGTTGGTGATTCTCAGCAAAGCCTCTACCAACACATCCAATCGGCCACCGTGTGAAAGTGTTTGGCCACGATAAATATCGCTTGTCTCCAGTGCCGCCTCCTGCTGGTGTTGACGCAGCTCCCTCCTGTGCCTTACTCAAACCATCGCTCAGGGCCCCAGCTGTTCTCACTGCCCCACAGCCTTTCTTCTCCAATTGACGCTTCATGTTACCATCAAGTTATGGTTCAATCGAGGGTGACTAAATCCCTCCCCCAGTATCAAGATATTTTTAGTAGTTCAAGTTACCTGCATTGTAATGTCCAAATGCTTCCCAGCCTTGTAGGCGTGAGCTGTGCTGGCGTGTTCATGTCTTTGTACTTCTTTTTTTGCACTTTGCCAACCCATTCTGCTTTTTTTCCTGCAGCATCTGTCTCCTCCCTCCATGCTCAACTTTGATGGCCCATGCTTGATAGCCCCATTCAAACGTCACTTCAGTTATAAAATCACCTCTCTCCCCCCCGACACTGTTTAAGAACAAATGGCAGTAAGTCTAGGAAAAATGAAACACGTTTCCTTTCTTAACCTCTCTGAATACTTCGTATATCCCCCCATCCCAGCTCTTTCCATATGACATAAACCATGTATTTACCTGCTATGATCCCCTCCAGAAGTAATGAGCCATTCAGGAGCAGAAAACATGTCTCCGTATCCCTGGTCCACACCATCACCCTCTCCCCCAACCCCAGTGACTGGCACAGAACCCAACAAACGTTTGGGCAAATGAGGATGGAGATCAGTGAGAAGGGTCATTGCAAGCTCTTTCTGTAGAGGGTTGGTAAAAAGCTAGAACTTCAGCCTTAAATCATGTAATGGAAGAATACTGATCTCATACTTCAGTGGTTAACTACATGAATGGGGTGTTGGAAACACTCCTTCAGATTTCAGGAGGTAGCAGTAAAAGACATCAGAGCTGGGAGAACTCAAATAACACTACTGATTTTTCACCCATCAATCAGTGCTCAAAGAGCAGAAGGCTTGCTCTGGCCGAGCCGATGCAAGATGACGTCCACCCTCGAGACATCTTCAGCACTTAATTTCCACTCATCAGTGACTACACAGGAATGAATTTACTCATTTACTATGGAAATTCCCCCTTGATCACAGCCTCTTATATGTCACTCTGTGTTCCACATCATTCACTGATGAATAAGTGAATGCAGTATTGTTCACGTGTGGCTTCTCATGACCACTCACTACAAGCACTTACCGTCTCTGTACAAATTTAAATTAGGGGAAGAAAAGGGAGTCCTTCTTTTCTGTTTTGGTGCATTTCTTTAATAATTCTCTTTCTGGACAGATATTAATAAACTGGTTATTGGAGAAAGTTATGAATTGAGTTAGGCTTTCACGGCAAACTCCGTAACAGTTTTTCAAACAATAGGGAAGAGATGCACCCGTTTACTTTGTATTTGTTTGGGAGATGTAACAGTGAAGAAAACAGGGCCCTAGGGGAGTTGGGATTCAGGCTGTGGAAGAACTGAGAATTAAGGAATGATTGGCACTCATGCAGGATCTAAAACTTTTTCATTTCTTTGGCCAAAATTGTTATCATTTACTGAGCACGGGAATATCTCAGAAAATACTTCTCTGTAGCATGGGATGCTGTTTGATAGACAACATTTTACCCAGTAGAACTTCTATCGGGCCGGGCGCGGTGGCTCACACCTGTAATCCCAGGACTTTGTGAGGCCAAGGCGGGCAGATCACGAGGTCAGGAGTTTGAGACCAGCCTGACCAATATGGTGAAACCGCGTTTCTACTAAAAATACAAAAACATTGGCTGGGCGTGGTGGCACATGCCTGTAATCCCAGCTACTTGGGAGGCTGAAGCAGGAGAATTGCTTGAACCAGGGAATCAGAGGTTGCAGTGAGCTGAGATCATGCCACTGCACTCCAGGCTAAGCGACAGAGCAAGACGCCGTCTCAAAAAAAAAAAGAACTTCTATCAAATTGGAGTCAATTCTCTCTGACCCTGCTGCTGCTTTATCAACCAACTTTCTGGAATATTCTAAATCTTTGTTGTCATTTCAACAGTATTCCCAGCACCTTCACTGGGAGTGATTTCATCTAAAGAAACCACTTTACTTTCTCATCCATAAAGAGCAGCTCCTCATGCATTCAGGTTTTATTGTGGATTGCAGCAACTCAGTCACATCGTCAGGCCCCAATGCTAATTCTAGTTCTTCCTGTTTCCACCACTCTGTAGTTACTTCCTCCAGTGAAATCTTGAATGCCTCGAAGTCATCCACGAGGGTTGGAATCAGCTTTTTCCAGACTCCTGTTGATGTTGATATTTTGTGATCTCAGCTCACTGCAACCTCTGCTTCCTGGGTTCAAGCAATTCTCCTGCCTCAGCCTCCCAAGTAGCTGGGATTACAGGCATGTGCCACCATGCTCAGTTAATTTAGTATTTTTAGTAGAGACAGGGTTTTATCATGTTGGTCAGGCTGGCTTCAAACTCCTCAACTCAGGTGATCCACCCGCCTCGGCCACCCAAAGTGCTGGGATTACAGGAGTGAGCCACTGCACCTGGTCAATCATGGATACTCTTAACAGAATCTAGAATGATGAATCCTTTCCTGAAACTTTTAAATTAATTTTGTCCAGATCCATTAGAGGAATCACTATCTATGGCAGCTATAGCCTCATAAAATATATTTCTTAAATAAAGACTTGAAGGTCAAAATTATTCCTTGATCGGCGGGCTGTAAAATGGATGCTGTCCTAGCCAGCAGGAAACAATAATTCATCTCCTTGTACTTCTCCATCAAAGCTCTTGGTGGCCAGGTGCAATGTTAATGAGTAGTACTATTTTGAAAGAAATCTTTCTTTCTGAGCAATCGGTCTCAACACTGGGCTCACAATATTCAGTAAACCATGCTGTAAACAGATGTGCTGTCATCCAGGCTTTGTTGTTCCATTTGTAGAGCACAGGCAGGGGTAGATTTAGCATAATTTTTTTTTTTTTGAGTTGGAGTCTCACTCTGTCACCCCGGCTGGAGTGCGGTTGTGCGATCTCAGTTCACTGCAACCTCCACCTCCCGGGTTCAAGTGATTCTCTTGCCTCAGCCTCCTGAGTAGCTGGGATTACAGGCACATGCCACCATGCCTGACTAATTTTGTATTTTTAGTAGAGATGGGGTTTCACCATGTTGGTCAGGCTGGTCTCGAACTCCTGACTTCATAATTCACCCACCTCAGCCTCCCATAGTGCTGGGATTACAGGGATGAGCCACGCTGCCCAACATGATTTAGCATAATTTTTAAGCACCCTAGGATCTTTGGAATGGTAAATGAACTTGGCTTCAACTTAGTTACCAGCCGTATTAGCACCTAACAAAAATCAACTTGTTCTTTGAAGCTAGGCATTGATTTTTCCTCTCTAACTACGAAAGTCCTAGACGGCGTCTTCTTCCACTGGAAGGGTGTTTCATCTACATTGACAATCTGTTGTTTAGTGTAGTCACCTTCATTCGTTATGTTAACTGGATCTTCTGGAGAACTTGCTGAAGTTTCTCCATCAGTACGTGCTGCTTTACCTTGCACTTTTACGTTATAAAGATTGTTTGTCTGTTTGTTTGTTTGTTTCTTTGAAACTTAGTCTTGCTCTGTCACCAGGCTAGAGTGCAGTAGCGTGATCTCTGCTCACTGCAACCTGTACTTCCTGGTTCAAGCATTCCAGCAATTCTCCTGCCTCAGCCTCACGAGTAGTTGGAACTACAGATGCGTGCCACCACACCCAGTAATTTTTTGTATTTCTATTAGAGACAGGGTTTCACCATGTTAGCCAGGATGGTCTCGATATCCTGACCTCATGATCTGCCCACCTTGACCACCCAAAGTGCTGGGATTACAGGCATGAGCCGCCACGCTCAGCCCAAAGATGATTTTTCCTTAAACCTCATGAACCAACCTCTGGTAGCTTCAAACTCTTCTTCTTCAGCTTCCTCACCTTTCTCAGTCTTCACAGATTTGAAGAGAGTTGGGGCCTTGGTCTGGGTTAGGCTTTGGCTTAAGGGGATGTTGTGGCTGGTTTGATCTTCTATCCAGACCACTCAAATTGTTTCCTTATCAGTAATAAGGCTATTTTGCTTTCTTATAATTTCTGTGTTCACTAGAGTAGCACTTTCAATTTCCTTCAAAAACACTGCCTTTGCAGTTTGTCACAAGAAGTCTAGCTTCGCCCCGTCTTGGGTTTCCACATGCCATGCACACTAAGCTTGATCATTTCTAGCTTTTTATTTCAGGTGAGAGACGTGCGACTCTTCCTTTCACTTGAACAGTTAGAGGCCATTGTAGGGTTACTAATTGGCCTAATTTCAATATTGTTTTGTCTTAGGGAAAAGGGATGCTTGCAGCGAGGGAGAGAGTCAGGGAACAGCCTGTCGGTAGAGCAGTCAGAGGACATACTGTTTATCGATTAAATTTACTGCATTATTTGGGCACAGTTAGTGGCACCCCAAAACAATTATGATAGTAACACCAGAGATTAGTAATCAAAGATCAGCTAAGCCAGTATAATAATAATGAAAATGTTTAAATTATGAGAATTCCCAAAACGTGACACAGAGACATGCTAACGGAGCACTTGCTGTTGGGAAAATGGTGTCAATAGACTTGCTGGATGCAGGGTTGCCACAAACCTTCAATTTGTTGAAAACAAAATGTCTGTGAAAGAAATGAGGTAGTCCTAGACTTGTCATTCTAAGGGCTTCACTACGAAGCTGGAAGACCCTTTAGAGATTAGCTGGTCCTCTGGTCACCCTGACCATTTCTTTTTGGTCCTCATAGATGGCTGGCTTTTAAACCATTCATCTGGGAAGATGCCATTCACCTGTGTAGTGTGGTGGTTTGAGTTCAGGTGATGCGCTTATATGGTCTCAGGAGTTTACCCAATGGACAGCATGGTGAAGAGAACTCTGTTCCTTAGCAGGAAACTGCAACTTAATCTGTCCCTTAAGCTTCAAACCCACTTAAGTGACTTTTTTTTTTTTTTACACAGAGTCTTGCTCTGTCACCAGGCTGTAGTGCAGTGGCACAATCTTGGCTCACTGCAACATTTGCCTCCTGGGTTCAAGTGATTCTCATGCCTCAGCCTCCTGAGTAGCTGGGATTACAGGCACACGCCACCACATCCAGCTAATTTTTGTATTTTTAGTAGAGATGGGGTTTCACCATGTTGGTCAGGCTGGTCTCGAACTCCTGACTTCATCATCTGCCCACCTCAGCCTCTCAAGGTGATGGGATTACAGGCATGAGCCACCGCGCCTGGCCATGACTTTTTAATTGTAATAAATAACATCTATAAAAACTAGTATGAGACAACCAACATGAAAGATTTTAAGGTGGAAAATATTGGTTACTCCATTTTAAAGACCTTTGAATTAAAACAAACCACCATCAACTAGGCGTGGTTTAAACAGCCAACTGTTTGGACACAGAGGATTAAGGTAACTTAATCCATGGAGAACCCACTTTTCGAATCAAAGCAATGGGCTAAAGAGCCCTAACCTAACCCCTGTCCAGTGTTCACTAAGTGATTAAGTCAGGTATCACTAGCGAGATTTACTTTAAAAATGCGTAGTAATAATTCCCTGTTCCAAAACAGGAAGTAAGGGTTAATAATAATCTCTTATTACGAATGATCTATGGATCCAGAGAATATGATGGTAAGATACTATTAAGTAGTAATGTGTGTAATCATCAGAGAAATGCATATTAAAACTGCAATGAGATACCACTGTACCCCAGCTACAATGGCCATTACTAAAATGTTCAAAAAAACAATAGATATTGGCATGGATGCAGCAAAAAGGAACACTTACACACTGCTGATGGGAATGTAAATTAGTACAACCTCTGTGGAAAACAGTATGGAGATTCCTTAACGAACTAAAAGTAGATCTGCCATTCAATCCAGCAATCCTGCTACTGGGTATCCCACCCAAAGGAAGAGAAGTCATTATATCAAAAAGACATGGCAGACATACATTTATCACAGTACAATTCACAACTGCAAAAATATGGAACCAATCAAAGTCCCCATCAACCAATGAGTGGACAAAAAAATATGATATATATATGTATATGTATATACATATATATACCACAGACTACTACTCAGCCATAAAAAAGAAGAAAATAATGCCTTTTGCAGGAATTTGGATGGAACTGGAGGTCATTATTCCAAGTGAAGTAACTCAGGAATGGAAAACCAAATATAGCATGTTCTCACTTGTAAGTAGGAGCTAAGCTATGGGTACACAAAGGCATACAGAGTGGTATAATGGCCACTGGAGACCCAGAGGCAGGGAGGGTGGAGGGGGTGAGGGGTAAAAATCTACATATTGGATATAACGTGCACTACTCAGGTGATGAGTGCACTAAAATTTCAGACTTCACCACTATACAATTTTTCCAAGTAACCAAAAACCACTTGCATCCCCCCAAGCTATTAAAAATAAACAAATACAATGAGAACACATGGACATAGGGAGGGGAGCATCACACACTGGGGTCTGTCGGGGGAAACAGGGGAGGGACAGCGGGGGGTGGGGGAGTTAGGGAGAGAGAGCACGGGGAGAAATGCCAGATATAGGTGATGGGGGAGGAAGGCAGCAAATCACACTGCCATGTGTGTACCTATGCAACAATCTTGCATGTTCTTCACATGTACCCCAAAACCTAAAATGCAATTAAAAAAAGAAAATAAAAAACTAAATAAATAATAAAATAAATAAATAAATTTAACATAGTATTTTAGGGTGATAAAATACCAAAGACTCAGAAACCAAAAGAAGGTATCATTTGCAAATATCAAATTTCAATCCATGTATTCAAAAAATACATGAGTTTTCTATGGACAAGGCATGGAGCTTTGTCCTTATATTCTTTATATATTTATTATATATTTTATATTATTTATATATTTATTAATAAGATTTAAAATGGAAACTTGTACGTATCAATTACCAAAAGCCCATCCATCTGTTAATTACTCCTTAGCACCCCTTACCATTTATCTAAAATACATATGTGTGCATATATATATTTGTGTGTGTGCATGTGTGTGTGTGTGTGTGTGTGTGTGTATGACCTGTGTCTTTAAGTTACAGAAAGGCTTTGAATAATTACTGTCCTCCCAACCACTAATGATGTAAAAGGTTTAAAGCTTTGTTAAGTTTCCCAATACTTATTAATGCAATCTGGGAGTTTGTTCTATAAATGGGAACTAAATATCTACTAATCAGCATGACTGCAAAATAAAACTCAGAATTATTTTTAAAAAAAATTAGTAGCCTGTGGATAATAAAGATGATTTGTCTCTGACCACTGACCGGGGTCACTGGAAAAGGCAAACACTTAGAAAGTCATCTTTATATCCACGTGTTACTAATTTTACTTAATATGATATCCTCAAAGTACATGTGCTCTTCTTGCCAAATTTCATCCTCTGAATTTAGAAAGATCTGATTCTGTAACTCAGCTGAAGGTTTAGCTAAGCCTTTTCTAATTAAAAAAAGGACAGAATATGCGTACAAGGGATACAAGCACATTATGCTCTTTGAAGGACACATTTGCTTCCATTCTCTATACAGAGAAAATAACAAATTACAGTGTCTGAAATCTGTTATTTTTGCACTCTGCATTTAGCCGTCATTTTCTTCTACTAGGAGAAGGATCAATTCCACTCTTCTCTTTGTTTCTTTTTGCGGGGAATTGGGGGATGGAAAGGGAGCATTTTAATTTTACATCAAAACACCAAGTTATTTGGCTGCATCTGCATATCCCAGAAGTCCCAATAATGTGCAACCACTTTTATGCGGCTTTTCTGATATTTATATTTTCTAAAATGATGGATGTTTTATATTTTCTACAACTTTTCAAGGAATTGGTTTTTTTTCTATTCATTCTACAGGGTTTAAAAGTTGTTCTTTCTATAGGGTATAGAAATTATTCTTTCTATAGAACCAAGTATTTTTTACTTGGTCTACGAGCTTCAAACTGTGTTTGGCTCTGAAAAGAATGAGTGCTTTATTTCGGCAATATTTTTCTTCTTACTACTTCTCTAAATCACAACATACTAGAAATAAGAATAGCTTATACTGTAGTCCCAGCTACTCAGGAGGCTGAGGCAGGAGAATTGCTTGAACCCGGGAGGTGGAAGTTGCAGTGAGCCGAGGGGTCACACCACTGCACTCCAGCCTGGCGCCTGGTGATGGAGTGAGACTCTGTCTCAAAAAAAAAAAAAAGAAAAAAGAATAACTTATAGTAAAGGTTCACATGTAGATTATTTTTTCTACTGATTAATTTAAAAAAAAAAAATCTTGACTCTGTTTGACTCCAAGTTACCATTTCTACATGGGATTCCACCCCCAGGAGATTCAGTAAATGGGATCATTTAAAATCCTGGCTGGGCACAATGGCTCACACTTGTAATTCCAGCACTTTGGGAGGCTGAGGTGGGCACATTGCTTGAGCTCAGGACTCCTGGGCAAGAGAGCAAAACCTCATCTCTACAAAAAGTATAAAAACTAGCTGGGCATGGGGGCACATGCCTGTACTCTCAGCTACTCAAAAAGCTGAGATGGGAGGTCAAGGCTGCAGTGAGCTGTGATCATACCATACTCCAGCCTGGGTGACAGAGTGAGACCTTGTCTCAAACAAATCAGTAAGAAGTAAATCAGTAAATAAAATTCTAACGTGTTATACTGAGAAATACATTAGTTTAATGTCATTCTCATGAAGAAGCTATCAGTTTGTTTTTCAGTGAAGGCAACCACTGAAAAGGCAACCACAGTGTCTAAAGAGCACTGATTGTCGCGCCCACAGATGTTAGGTAGCGAGTGAGTTCATGTGGTTGTCACATCCCTCATGCAGGTTTTTATACTGAGCTCGCTCTGGTGCTACACACAGGAGTCCCTCCTTCTCCAGCCCAAACCTGCCCTGAGCCACCCTGGGCTCCTCCAGGTGACTGCCATGCTGTCTGAGAAGTGCCAACACACACCTGCACCCCTCAGTGCAGACTCTGCCAAGGGCCGTGGCTGGGGACCAGTGCAACTTAGGGTGCCTGGGAATTGCTTTAAAACACCAACACAGGGAAAAGGTTGATACAAACACATGCAGGAGAATTTCAATCATTGTGGAATCTGCATAATGGGTATGTGAATGCTCCTGGTGATATTTTTCTATACTTCCGTACATGTCTGAAATTTTTCATGATAAAATTTTTAAAAAGAGATCAGGAGGCACCAAGGTCAGGCAAAAGATTTCTGTCAATTCTGGGTGAAGGTGAACATCCAAGCATCTTTGCACATTCACCAAATGTCTTCCCATTGCCCCTGATGCCCTGCCCACCCAGCTCTCCAGCCCAGGTTGGCCTCTTTGGGCAACAGGGCTGTGGTCACTTTGGCTGCAGGTGGAGCTGGCCCATACAGAGTCCCTGCAGGAGCTGGGAGAAAGGAAGAGAGTACAATCAGGGGATTCATGTCCCCTGCAGCGTCACCAGGGCCTGGTTGTGTCCTTCAGCCTCAAGGTCACTGTCCGTCTAAGGTGCTTGCTCGACATCAAGACTCTGCCCTTCAAGGTTCAAGTAATTACTCCTTTTCTAGTCCCTCATGTCTAGAAGGTCATGATGGCACGGCTGCTACTCTCCCCCAAGTTCCAGGACGGCTTCTCACGGTTCCATTTCACACTTTGCAGATAAACCCACGATTGATCCTAATTGACCTATGGGAAGCCTGACTGGTAGACACTCCACACAGTATGATTGCCTGTCCCATCCATGAGGGAGAATGGGAATCAAACTCACTGTGACAGGTACAGCACGCCAGATTGGCAGAAAAGCACTGTGAAGCACGCATCAGTGTGGGTTCCCTCCTTTCCTCCCTGAGTTCCTTCACGTGGATATGGAACATGGATCCCTTACCCTTCACAAGCTGGCAGAGCCAACAATGAGTCGCCTTTTGCAGACCAGATGCAGAATGCAAATACTCTAAGGAAGAGCCCAGAATCACACATGCAGACTGACTTTCCTATCTCTCAGGATTCAATAAAATGCAGCCCGGAGCTGGGAGCTACAGGGAAACCAAGTCCGCCAGGTCCTTCTTTGTATCACCACTTAAGGAGGACCTCAGATGGTCAGGAGGCATCCTGTTGCCTTTTGATGACTCTTTTCCTAAAGACACTGTGTGGTGCTCATCAAGACTCTAACCGGGCCCTCTCTTTCCATTTCACATTTCCTATGTAATGGCCAAAGACACTAGATAAGCCTCTCCCCCAAAACAGACATGGAGGGATGACAGCGGCAAAAAGAAAATCCCTGAAACCAGCAAAGTGGGATTAGACAGCGGTTGCAACCAACTGCTTATTAGGCTGGGACGGTGGTGGGCAGCACTTTTCCTAGAACACGTGCGAAATGAAAGACACTCTGGGGTGAGAAAACTTAGAAAACTATGGCTAAGTTTTGTGTTGTTTCTGGAGAACAGAGTCGTAATAACAATGGTTGCCTTTTCTTGAGCACTCGCTCTGTGTCACATACTATGTTTAAATGTTTCACATGCATAATCCCTAACATTATTTCCTCATGATATGAAAAAAGTAACTGATTCAAGGCCACACGACTAGCAAATAGCAAAGCTGAGAGTCAAACCAAGGATGTCTGGCTCGAAAGCTTATGCTCTTTCCATTACACAATTTGTTTTCTCCTAAAGGAGGTGGAAGGGTGTTTGTTGAGGGTTTGTTTTGTCTCATTCAGATGCAGAGGTATTTAAGAAATAGTGGAGAAAGGGAGGAACCACAAAAGGGGCAAGACAGCCCTTCTCTCCCCTCTCCTGGCCACATGTGAAGGGCTGGTTTTGAGCCTCTGAGAATATAAGATGAAGCCATGGTGTTCATGAAATACTGGGCGGGACTGAGTTCACACAGTGCCACCTCCCCTCCCAGAAAACACAATTAGCACAGGCATGGGAGAAGCCATTCCCCAACCCTCACCACCGCATCCACAGGTGGCAGTCACCCTGGGCTCACAGAGTCATTGGGTACAGGGGGAGTAACCTCTTTCAGAGGGCACCAGCTGCAAAGGTCACAGCAGGGTCCCTGGACCAAGAGGCTCAAGTGGAAAGAACATGAACAAACTTGTCCCCCGAGCCCATGTGAGACGTCACCTCTCCAAGGACACCCAGAAATAGCTGGGAAAGAATTTCAGCAGATGAGAGAAGCATGGAGGTTAAGGTCTTGTCAAGCAAGCGAAGATTTGGAGCCATGGAGATATGTGTGTAAATATTCATTAACTTATTTATCCTCATGAACTCCTGAAACCTGGGACGGGCGGAATGACAGCTAATCCACTTGCTCCTTCACTGGGCCCTGGCTCTATTTCTGGGTTACTGGCACTAGCTCATGGCCCCAAGCCCACGTCCACCCCTGTCCCTCATCACCCATGTTCCCTGATCATTTCCTCAGCCCTCTAGTGCTCACCTGTTCGTCCCTGGCTGCACTGGTTTTCAGACCCATGGACCCCACTGACCTGCCTACTCTCCTGAACACTGGACTCTGCTCTACTACCTGGATTTTTAGTACTCCCATTGCGGTTTCATCAAAAGCATATATTTGGTCTTTGTCCCTGACTCCTGGCACAGAGCACCTAAAACTCTTGGAATTTCCTGAGTGGTAAGAGGGTCTTTTGCTATCCATAAAGAGTCCCTTTTGACCTCACCTCAGTATATGCTAGGAGGTGACTCTTGGTGGTCTTTAGATAGCTTCCAGATCGGGGCTGGTGGCCCGGGGAACTAACCACATAGTTAGCGGGCTGGAACTTTCAGCCTCACCTCCTATCTCCAGGGAGGGGAGAAGGGCTGGAGGTTGAGTTCCATCACCAGTGGGCCTCTTTTCCACTACACCTCGTCCTGGGGCCCTTGTCTTTGGCCTACCTATTCAACTGTAGCAAGAATGCTGCTAAGTCAGTTTAGCGAGACTCCCCCTACCTCTAATATCTGATCAGCCTGGCCTGCCATCAGCAAGAATCCCCTACTCTGGATGTCTCCCCCTTAGGAATTTCCATGCATTGACCCCTCTGCTCCTCAACTAGAAACCCCCAGCTCTGTTTGCCATATTGGGAGTTGAGCCCCAATCTCACCCCTATCGTGTTGTCGTCACATCTATTGCAATAGCCCTAAACAAAGTCTTCCTCATCATTCAAACAAATGTCAGAATAATTTGTTCTTTAACACGTACAGTGACTTGCATAGGATCAGATTCATCACTGGGACTGGATGTCATGGCTCATGCCTGTAATCCCAGCACTTTGGGAGGCTGAGGCGGGTGGATCACCTGAGGTCAGGAGTTCGAGACCAGCCTGGCCAACAGGGAAAAACCCCATCTCTACCAAAAATACAGAAAATTATCCAGGTGTTGTGGCGCATGCCTGTAGTCTCAGCTACTCGGGAGGCTGAGGCAGGAGAATCACTTGAACCCAGGAGACGGAGGTTGCAGTGAGCGGAGATCGTGACACTGCACTCCAGCCTGGGTGACAGAGCAAGACTCCCTCTCGAAAACAGACAAACAAAACGATTCATCACTGGACTCCTGGACCTCTCATCTCGTCATTGGATCCCTGGACCCCTCATGCCCAGATGCACACCTTTGAAGCCTTTTTCTTCAGTTCTGACTGATTGATCAGGGATCCATTCATGAGTTCAACTCCTAAGCCAGTGCTCCAGGTAGAGACAGACTTTGATTCTTAAGATTCTGAGTATACTGTAGAAGCTGGGTGAGAGGATTCCCCGGGCTTCTCTGTTCATTTGACAGAGAGGCTGGGTCAGAGTCCTGGGCTTCTCCGTTTATTAGATATAGAGGCTGGGTCAGAGTCCTAGGCTTCATTGCTTGTGAGGCACCATTAGGTAAGAGTATGGGAGCTTCTCAGTCACTGAAACCCCCCCTTCTCAAGCCCTCGATGGCTGTGTGCTCCACCACTAGGGCCATTAGGGCATAAGCTCACTCCTTCCTTATGGAATAATTTTACTAAGGATAATCTGGAACTCTGATGGCCTCCCCAAACAGGCTCCTTTAAGATCTCTCCCTAAGCCATCGCCTCTGCCCCTCTTTCCTCCTTTTACCACCTTTGATCTTCCCCTCAGTTCCTTCGAATCCTTTAATATGTTGCCCTTCAAAACCCTACTTCTCCACCATCCATCTATCCACTCCTGCCAGAACTTTCTCTTCCCGCTCAAGCCCCCCACCTCCGTACAGTTACTGGAATCTTAGGCTCCCTACCTACATCAGGTGCTCTCAAAGGACCCCCAAAAGCAATCAGATATATGAGCAAATGAGAATCTTACAAGTCTCCTCCATAAATATTGGTGGAAAGCATTAGTCCTCATACGGAGCAGGTAACCTTACCTTATTCCATCTGTCAGAAACACAATGCAGATAAAAACAGGAAGTAGGGCAAAGATAAGAGCCAAGTATTTTGTATAAACCTGTGCAGTTTTTTTTTTTTACTCTGTTTACCTGACTTGTGGCTAACATATTAGAATGAAAGCTACAAGGTCTCTATTTGCATCTGTATGTAAGTTTATATATATATATGAATGTATGTAGGTGTGTTATGTATGTGTGGTATTCTTCTACCTCTGCATGGTATATTCCCAAGTTAATTTATAAAAATCTCTTAAAGGATTTCTACTCACTTTGGCTAAGAGATAAATCAGTACTTACATAAATTCAGGCTGGGTGCAGTGGTTCATGCCTGTAATCCCATTACTTTGGGAGGCCGAGGCAGGCAGATCACTTGAGTTCAGGAGTTCCAGACCAGCCTGGCCAACATGCTGAAACCCTGTCTCTACTAAAAATACAAAATTAGCCAGGCATGGTGGTATGTGCCTGTAACTCCAGCTACTTGAGAGGCTGAGGCCAGAGAATCGCTTGAACCCAGGAGGAGGCAGAGGTTGCAGTGACACAAGAGGCGCCACTGTACTCCAGCCTGGGTGACAGAGCCACACTCCATCTCAAAAAAAAAAAAAAAAACTTAAATAAATTCAATATCCTAAAACTCCCAGAAATCCAGAAACCAACCCAAACGTTTTTCAAGTTCACATGATTTGAGTGAAATTTTAATAACTAAGACTAGTTTGGTTTAATAAAAATGAATTATCAGCATTAAATAAAAGTATTCTTGGATTTACAGTCAATTAAGGTAAAATTATAGCCACTAGATGTTTAAGATAATTTTTTAAATTATAAATTTAACCTAAGAACAAGTGTGTAAGTAAAGATCCAGTAAAAATGAATTGTTTGATCTCCATTACTTCATATATATCAACCGAGCAGTAAAATAAATAGAAACCCACATATTTAACTCTTTTCACCATTTTTTATAAATTTTGTGATATACGCCTAACATGCATATTGTAACTGAAAATAGTTAACAGGGAGACAACTTAAGAGGATGGCTAGCTTTATATAATATCATAATATGTCTGCTGAAAACAGTTTCTATTTTTTGACAACTTGCAGCTTCAGAATTATGTTAAGTAATAGACATTAATTAGCAATTTCTAAGCAATCTAAATTACTGAAACATCAATTACTAAGCCTAAGTTTAAGATTATATAATTTTGGCTTCTTATTCTTGTATGGTCTAGCGGGGGGCTGTGTATTTGGGCTTGTTAATAAATATGAAAAATTATACTATAAGACAGCATAATGCTATAATTGTGAGATGGTAGATTCATAAAACTTGATAGCCTTCTACAGAATACTGTTATACAACAGACAATTCACAGTTGTCTACTTCCTAGTTCTCTCTGTTAAAAAAAAAAAAAGGTTGCTAGTAGTTAAAAATTATAATCCATATTTGTAAATGAAACTACTAAAATTAATAAGGGTGAGGCAAAACAACTTCGTTTGCATAGTATGTTTCCACTGAAGAATTTACCTTTGCCTTTCCACCTAATTCCTCCAGAATTAAGAAACTCATCGTCATGGTAATATAGCTATTTGCATAAGTTCAGTAAGAATCTGTTCTCCTGGTAACAAGACATAATTGGAAACTTTGGTCATAGGACCAAGGCTTTGACAGGAAGGTAGTGTTTGAGAATGATATGCACAGAATCAGATATGAGTAGACAGTTTTAAGGAATGAAGGTTGACCTTATGGAGCGAATGCTTACATAGCACTCTTGAGAAACTTGCCTAGTACCTTGCTTACAGAGTTCCCAGCCTTCCAGAAGGGTAAAGAAGGTCATTTCCTGGCAGGCCCAGGAACCTCAGGACCTCAGAAAGAGAGGAACTCACCGAAATATATAGGTATTGCAGATAAAGTCTGACAGCAAGTTCTTAGCATGGCTTCCTAACCTCCAGAGGCTTTCAAAAGTTTAATCTGGGCCCGGCAAGGTGGCTCACGCATGTAATCCCAGCACTCTGGGAGGCCGAGGCGGGCGGATGACAAGGTCAGGAGTTTGAGGCCAGCCTGGCCAACATGGTGAAACCCCATCTCTACTAAAAATACAAAAAATTAGCAGGGCATGGTGGCATGTGCCTGTAACCCCAGCTACTCAGGAGGCCGATGCAGGAGAATCACTTGAACTCAGGAGGCAGAGATTGCAGTGAGCCAAGAGCATGCCACTGCACTCCAGCCTGGGCAACAGAGCCAGAATCGATCTCAAAAAAAAAAAAAAAAAAATGTTTAATCTGAAATTCCTTGTCAAAAGTTCCAGCAAAGCCAACTTTAAAAAAACTCATGTCATCAATTGTCATTGTTTTGCACTTATGTAAATAATCAGGCCAAATCTAATGAAACCAGAAATTTTACAAATGAGAACAATCTTACTTTGGTTATCCTGAATCAAAAAGGGGGAGTAACTGTACAGAGACATCTTATGCTTCAGTAGAAAACTACAGCATATCCTGTGGGTTATCAGTTTCTAGATGTGTTCATTGTCTTCGAGCTATTTTTCACCTCTTTGCAAATTGAGGTCTGCCATTTGGCACATTGCATCTTCCACACTCTGCTCCAGGAAATAACCATGACCATGACACTGACATCTAAACCATCACCAAGGACATTCAAACTGAAAGCCAGGAAAGCCACTGGAGAGCCACTGCCATCTTCATTCTGCCACCCAAAGATACTGCAAGCCCGACATCTAGACTCAGAAACTGAGTTTATGGTCTGCTCTAGCCATGCATCTCTGTCTTTCTTTTTATTTTTTGAAATGTCTGACTTGTTGAACCACCCAGCAAATATCCTCTACCACCAAGTCTCAGCAGATGGTTCAGCTGGTCCTTAATGAACAAAAGACAACCAACAAGAAATGGACTTAGGTAGTTCAGACAGAAGAATGTCTCTTCTTTCATGAACAAGGAGAGGGACTAAACAGACTTTCTCTTTAACCAAACTCTAGACAGGCTCCCCAATGACCTCTTTTTGACAAAGCATTGTCTTCAAGTCATAGGGTCCTGCCTATGACCTGCCTAGCCCAGTTGATGCAACCAACCCTCCAAGTCAGTTCAGACAGAATCCCCTGACTCTGGCTATCTGATCACCTCCACGTCCCATCAGATTCCTCAGCCCTACCTTGATAGCCGATCATTGTCTCAAGTCAGTTTAGCAAGAGTCCCTGACTTTTGATGTTCCCTCTTAGTAATTTTCCATGCAGTGATCCCTCACACTGCTAGTTGGCTGTGAATCCCCAGCTGTCTTTGCTGTATTAGGAGTTGAGCCCCATCCCTCTCCCCTGGTTGCAATCTTCTTGACACCTATCAGAGTAGTCCTGAGTAAAGTCTTTAATATTTTAATAGGTGTCAGAATATGACTTTGAGCAAGTCATGTGACTCCAGTTGTCACATCCATCAAATGAAGCTCCCCCCCCGACCCGACATAAGAGAGGATCTCCTAGACATTTCCACTAGCCTGAATCAAGCCCAAGCATGCCCTGCTCCAAAGCACACTGTAACTAATGCTGTTTCCTTGGACCCCCTGGGGCAGTTTCCCCAAATCTGACCCACCCCTGGAATCTGCCTTTTGCTCTGACATATTCTGATGCTCCAACATCTTCCTGAAAGCAATGGAGGAGGAGCCAGTCCCAAAGCAGCCTTCAACAAATGAGATTCATTACGTTGCAACTTTTACCTGAAAATTTCAGATGAATGGCCAGGCACAGCGGCTCACACACTTGGGAGGCTGAGACAGGCAGATCATCCAAGGTCAGGAGTTCGAGACCAGCCTGACCAACATGGAGAAACCCTGTCTCTCCTAAAAATACAAAATTAGCTGGGCATGGTGGTGAATGCCTGTAATCCCAGCTACTCGGGAGGCTCAGGCAGGAGAATCACTTGAACCCGGGAGGCGGAGGTTGCGGTGAGCCAACACGGCACCATTGCCCTCCAGCCTGGGCAACTAGAGTGAAACTCCATCTCAAAAAATAAAATAAAATAAAAATTTCAGATGAATATATTTAGTAATATATCTGCTTTCATTTCATTGTGTACATCACATTTTACATACCTTATTAGGTAATTGAACTTACTTTCCCACAATATTTCCACAGGGCCAGGGCCTGGGAAGGCCCTGTGTGTAAATGCTGTGAGTCTTGTGCATGCTCCCACCACCCTCACACACACCTGTGGACCCCAGAGCTCCAGAAGCCCAGAGTGGATCTTCTTTAAGAATTCTCTTTCTCCAGGAATAAGGAGACTAGGCATATTTATGGTCTTAGTAAAATAGGTTTTACATGGCTTTTTTTTTTTTTTTTTCTTTTGAGATGGAGTTTCATTCTTGTTGCCCACGCTAGAATGCAATGGCATGATCCTGGCTCACTGCAACCTCTACCTCCTGGGTTTAAGCGATTCTCCTGCCTCAGCCTCCCGAGTAGCTGGGATTACAGGCATGTGCCACCATGCCTGGCTAATTTTGTATTTTTAGTAAAGATGGGGTTTCCCCATGTTAGTCAGGCTGGTCTCGAACTCACGACTTCAGCCTCCCAAAGTGTTGGTTTTGCATGTCTTGATAAAAGTGTATTTATTTTTTTAAAAAAGACTGGTGCTTTGACTCTCAAAACATCTACTCTTATGTGTTCATAAATGTGGCTATATCTAGCTGCCGACATTTTAGCTTTAAGTAATTTGGTATGTGAAACCTATATTATGTCAGTCTCTGCAAAAATACACACAAAGTTAATTCATATTTTTCTAGCTGTAAATAGCATTTATCACATAGTGATTACAAAGACAGCATAACCTGCTGGTTTTCCAACATCTGTTAGATGCATCAAATCAATCCTAATTATTAAAAATTTATAGTTAGTGTCAGGGTCAATGACTCTACATAGTCACTCTTCTTTAAAATGGATGTATAAATGAAATTAATGATACAAAGAAGCCAACTGGTAAGTTCAAGGAAAATGATTTCACCTTTGATTTGGAAAAGAGTCTGGTTCCAAAACCAGGAGGGGAATGCACTAACATGGAGGCACTTTAGAAGGTTTAAAAAAATCCACAGAAATACTGCAAGATAACATGTATCATGACAGATAAGTAGACGTCTCTTGTGATTAAATAATTTAGCATCTGTATTGGAGTGGAAATTAATCTCACATGACTGTTCATAATTCTAGAAATACAGAAAATAATAAAATATTCGAATCATTTAATAAAAATCAAACGCATAAAGTCGTCTCAATACTCTTGTCCATTCACACACTTCAATAACAATCAGTCACAAAATCAATCCTGATGGAAGAGACAAGTACCACTGAAAAAGTACCACTTTGTTCCGCTGTGTAATGGGTAACAATTTTCAAAAGGTAAAGAACGAAACAAATAGTGAGGTTTTTTTCAATGTTTTGGTTCGGAAAGCCAAATATGAGGACGTTTTATTTGCTGACATCTTTAGGTTACAAGATGTAAAGCCTTCCCCTGATCTCTATGGCACTAAAATTTCAATTATTGAATGTAATACTGAAATACAGCATTCAGAATTAATGAAAGAGTATTTTGTTATGCCTAAGAAAACAAGAGCATACAGAAATTTAAGAAATAATTATATAAATATACATACATGTATTTTTGGATAAATCCTCAAGCTTATAAAATAAGCATATATTCTTCTAAGATAGCAACTAAATTTGAGAAAGGAGCAAGCATTATATTTTATCGTCATAATTTATAAAGAGAAAAGTATTTCTCTCTCACTCTCTCTCTCCCCTCTGCCTCTCTCCTGGGGTTATTTGATACAATTCTAAGTATTTCAGTTGTTTATTTTATATTTTCCAAACAATCATATGGCAGTGAGAGAGAGGTACTCATAGATATATTTTACAAAGGAGAGAACGGGCTACCTCCGTTACAATAGCCTCACCAGCATAAAGAAAATGCAAAACTATCTGGGCAAAGGAAAGAAATTATTTTCAACCCTTGGCTTGAAAAATCACATATACAGTTACAGTTAGAACTGAGGTATGGATAGTTGGTTCGCTTTTACCTCTCGAGCCTTTCATTTATTTTTGTCTATCTATGTTTCATTTGGGAAAATCAAACAAGCCTTAAAATCCCAATGCAAATCATTGTCACTTAAAACATTAACTCACTTACCTGTTCTTCTTGGTTTCCATGATCACTTCTGGATTTGTTTGTGAAAACCATGAAAGTACGTTTCTTTCTTCTGTTTAAGTCTTCCCTCTGTGCTTCCTTTAAATGTGTACTCCAAGTTCAGCTCTTCCTGGCCAGTGGGAAAAAAAAGCCTGTTTTCCCCTCAGTGTCCATTCATCATCTGATGTCAGGAAACATTGTCGTGTTTTGCATTTGTGTTCCTTAAAGTATGACTCTCCAGTGTGATAATGGCTGCCTTCTGATCCAGCGACCCACAGAAGTTCTGAAGGTAAAACAGTGTGGATTTGCTAAAGGTTTTTGGCTTTCCCCCCAAAGCAAACTCAATTTATTTTCATCTGATAATTTTCTGTGCTTCTTTTTGAAGGTTCCTGGGAAAGATGGTGCAGAAGTTCTTGGATTTTGAAGTTTCTCACCCTCATCTCAGCAGATGTAAAATATTCACTGGTAAGAGCCTTTCTTCTGGCTCTGATGACATGGGCATCTTGGCCTCACTTCTGTGATCCTGGAAGAAAAATCAAGGAAGGGTAAAAAGACTTTAAGGAAAAGCACTTGAAGTCAATGTACTACATTGAAAATGCAATTCCTCGTGGAAGACAGCCATGGTGCTCAGCTCCAGTGACTTTCTAATTACACTCTGCCGGTGGCACGACAGCTCTGCGAAAGAGCATGGCATTTGTCTCTCACCTCACAACAAGACAGGCAACCAACAAAAGTACAGGTGCAGCTATAGAAATTAAAAGTACAGGCCAGGCATGGTGGCTCCCGCCTGTAATTCCAGCACTTTGGGAGGCTGAGGTGGGCGGATCACCTGATGTAGGGAGTTTGAGACCAGCCTGACCAACATGGTGAAACCCCGTCTCTACTAAAAATACAAAATTAATCAGCGTGGTGGTGCATGCCTGTAATCCCAGCTACTCGGGAGGCTGAGGCAGGAGAATCGTTTGAACTTGGGAGGCAGAGGTTGCAGTGAGTGAAGATCGCCGTGCCATTGCACTCCAGGCTGGGCAACAAGAATCTCTAATTCCAGTTTGTTGATATCTTTAATAATACATGTTCTATAATCTAGAATATTAATTAACTTCATATCACCAGGCATGTTTAATAAAACTGCTAAACAGCATAGAGCCCCATGGCAAATTTTTTAATTTTACTCCCAATGGATGTATCATTATACATTCATTACAAAAACCAATCTTTGAATAGTATTTCTCAGTAACTCTCTTAGCTCTTAGTAATTTCTCTTAACTGTCTTATAAATATACTGTCATCAGACAGGCATGGTGGTTCACGCCTGTAATCCTAGCACTTTGGGACACTGAGGTGGGTGGATTGCCTGAGCTCAGGAGTTTGAGACCAGCCTGGGCAACATGGTGAAACCCCGTCTCTACTAAAAAATACAAAAAAATTAGGCATGGCAGCATACCAGCGTATGCCTGTAGTCCCAGCTATTCCTGTGGCAGGGGAATGGCTTGAACCTGGGAGGCAGAAGTTGCAGTGAGCGGAGATCACGCCATTGGATTCCAGCCTGGGCAACAGAGTGAGACTCCGTCTCCAATAAATAAACAAACTGTCATCAATCACATTTGTTCCGGTCATTTCTAACAGAATAGGTTGATTCTGCCCAATGTATTACTAATCCAAGCTACAGTCTTCCTTCTGACTTACACTGCCCGGCCAGTCTGAAAGTCTCATCTAATAAGGGGCAAGCGGGTTAACATGACATGACTTGTCCTTGATGAACAGGTGCTAGGTCTCAGAGATCACTGTGTCCTTGTCTCACACCTCTTGAATACAATCTCTTGCAAATAATCCAACCTTTAATTTTATTTTTATTTTCTAATTTTTCATGGGTTTTTTTTTTTTTTTTTTTTTTTTTTTTTTGAGACAGAGTTTCACCCTGCTGCCTAGAGTGCAGTGACATGATCTCGGCTCACTGCAACCTCCACCTCCCGGATTCAAGCAATTCTCCTGCCTCAGCCTCCCGAGTAGCTGGGACTACAGGCACGCACCACCACACCTGCCTAATTTTTGTATTTGTAATAGAGACAGGATTTCACTGTTTTGGTCAGGCTGCTCTCGAACTCCTGACCTCGTGATCCACCCACCTCAGCCTCCCAAAGTGTTGGGATTACAGGCGTAAACCACAGCACCCAGGCCAGTCTTTAATTTGAACACTACTTCTGCCATTAACATCTAACTCACAATTTAGAATTCCAAACACTATTGTTCCTTTCCTGGACACTTAGAACGTATGCAGATGTTCATCTCATTGCAACCTGCCATACTCTCCGTAGTTGTCAAAAATTACCCACCATGATTGAACCATTATGTATGCTATGAGATAATACATGTGAAGGTGAAAAGGTGGCAGTTACCCAGATCATTCTTTTCCCAAAATCTAGCCCCTGATGAATCACCCTCATAATTTGTTTTTTATTTTTCAGTTATAACATACTGCCTTGGTGGTGTTTGGCCTGTGTACCATGTATTTATTCTTTATTTAATGTTTTTTCCAAAATGATATTTTAATTAGTTAAATGTATTATGAAAACTTTCCGTCTAATATAAATGGAAACCCAGTACCACAAATAGAGAATAACTTTAAAGATAAATAAAATAAATACAAAATGACTTCTTAAATGCTGATCAAAGTGCCTACCGAAAACACCGTCTTTAACCTGCTCTTTGTTATGAAAAATGGAGATTAGTAAATTTATGAGAAAATGTATAGCCTTTAATGATTTCAGCCAGAAAGAAGAAATGCTAAAAATTAATGAGTTAAGTATCCATATTAAGAACTTAGGAAAAAATATCTTGGGGATAAACCCAAAGAAAATAGGAAATAAAAATGAAAGCAGAATTAATAAAAGAGAAAACAAAGATACAGTGGGGACTAACAGCAAACATAAAAGTTAATTATTTAAAAACACTACTAAAATTGGCAAACTTCTGGAAGACTGATCAAGGTAAAAGAAAAAAAATTCAGCCAGGAACAGTGGCTCATGCCAGTAATCCTAGTCCTTTGGGAGGCAGAGGAGGCCAGATCACTTAAGCCCAGGAGTTTGAGACCAGCCTGACCAACACGGTGAAACCCCATCTCTACAAAAAATACAAAATTAGCTGGGCGTGGTGGCACATGCCTGTAATCCCATCTACTTGGGAGGCTGAGGCTGGAGAATTGCTTGAACCCCGGAGGTGGAAGTTACAGTGAGCCAAGATCACGCCACTGCACTCCAGCCTGGGCAACAAGAAACTCCATCTCAAAAAAAAAAAAAAAAAAAAAAAAAGAAGGGAACTTTTTTAAAGAGTAAATTAAAAGGCAAATCTTGTGCTTACCAGTGATAACAATATTTCTCAATCTCTATTTCTACTCAGCATGTATTGGAGGGAGCAGCCAGAACAAGACAGGAAAAAACAAAGAGGAACAGGGAGGAAGGGAAGGAAGAGGGGGAAAAAAAGTCACTATTCATGGATAGAGTATTCCACAACATTCAGACAAACTGACAATATTAATAATAGATTTTTTCAAGATTACTGTTATAAATTAAATTGCGTTTTACATACCAGCAAGAGTTTAAGTAAAAAGTGTTTGTTAATGATAGACATTTACCATAGTAAGAAAAAAATGTTATCTTGGAATAATTATTATTTTATTTTATTTTTGAGACAGCGTCTCGCTCTGTCGCCAGGCTGGAGTGCAATGGCTTTATCTCGGCTCACTGCAACCTTTGCCTCCTGGGTTCAAGCAGTTCTCCTGCCTCAGTCTCCTGAGTAGCTGGGGCTACAGGTGCGCACCACCACGCCCAGCTAATTTTTGTATTTTTAGTAGAGATGGAGTTTCACCCTGTTGGCCAGGATAGTCTTGATCTCTAACCTCATGATCTGCCTGCGTCAGGCTCCCAAAGTGCTGGGCTTACAAGCAGGAGCCACCGGGCCTGGGAGCAATAATTATAATGAAAGAACTTGTATAGGAATTTTAGAAAGAAAATCTATAAAATTAAATGAAAGACATTAAAGAGACCCTTTCAAAAATGGGAGATATGTACATGATTAACCAGAAGGTTCAGTATCACTGAAATGTCAACTCTCCTCAAATTGATCTTTTAATTCAAAGCAATTTGAATCAAAACCCTAACAACCTTGTAAAATAAAAAGACAATAACCAAAGACACTACTTAAGAAGAAGAGGGAAGACTTGCTCTAGAAGATATTAAGCTTTAACATGAAACCAAAATGATTATGTGGCATTCAGACAGGAATAATCAAAAGAGAGTAAAAGGCTCAGAGACAGACCCTTGCATTAATGGGAACCTGATACATGACAGAAGTATCAGTGGGGTTTAGTGGAGGAAAGTTGGGCCATTCCAAAAATGTTACTGGGGCAAGTGCTTAACTAAATGGAAACAAGCACAAAAATTTTTCTGTATCCCACACTGTGTATAAGTATCAATTCTAGATGATTAAGCACATCAGTGAGAAAATCAAGCCTTAAAAATTTTAGAAGGAAGTGGAACACAATATCTTTATGGATTCAGAGTAGAGAAGAATTCCTTAAACAGCAAATAGAAGGCAGTAACCCTAAAGGAAAGGATTGTTAAATTCAAACTACAAGCCCGGGCGTGGTGGCTCACACTTGTAATCCCAGCACCTTGGAACACTGATGCAGGCAGATCCCCTGAGCTCAGGAGTTTGAGACCAACCTGGGCAAAATAGCAAAATCCCATCTCTACAAAAAATACAAAAATTAGCTAGGCATGGTGGCACATGCCTGTAGTTACAACTACTAGGGAGGCTGAGATGGGAGGATCACTTGAGCTGAGGAGGCAGAGGCTGTAGTGAGCTTAGAATATCACTGCACTCCAGCCTGGGAGCAAGATTCTATCTCAAAAAGAAGTTCAAGCTACATTAAAATTAAGAACTTCTGCTCACCTAAGTCAAGCTACATAAAATAGAAGATATTTGCCACACAGCAATCAGCAAAGGCTTTGTGTTCCGAATATAGAAAGAACTCTTGAAAATAAAAAAGAAACAACCAAAGAGATAGGCGGAGAGCCAGCAACAGGCTGTAATTTATATCTGTTCTTTCATATGCATAATACCTTTATTTAATTATAATACAAAGGCTATCTCTGCTTGTAATGAAATAGAGATATATTTAGTTCAACTTAATTTTTACTGTTTTAAATTACAGAAATGCTTTTTGTTCCTTAATAATTATATGCTTAACGTTTTACAAGATTTTTAGACATATGTGTTTCTCTTGTATATAAATTCTCCTCTGGTATGTGTCTACATTTGAGTACTTTAATATAGCGCCTATTTCCTTTTTTTTTTTTTTCTAAGATGGAGTCTCGCTTTGTTGTCCAGGCTGGAGTGCAGTGGTGCCATCTCGGCTCACTGTAACCTCCGCCTCTCGGGTTCAAGTGATTCACCTGCCTCAGCCTCCCAAGTAGGTGGGATTACAGGCACCCACCACCACGCCCAGCTAATTTTTGTATTTTTAGTAGAGATAGGTACTCGCCACCTTGGCCAGGATGGTCTCGACCTCCTGACCTCAAGTGAGCCACCTGCCTCACCCTCCCAAAGTGCTGGGGTTACAGGCGTGAGCCACAGTGCCCAACCAGAGTATCATTTTTTAACCTAGCATTTGTGACTACCAAGGTGCCCATGGGTGTGTCTCCACAGGCACCGCCCTCTTCGTGGGGAGAGTGGCTGGGGAGTTTCTGTGCTCCCTCCACCCACCTCCCCCCCCCCCCCCATCATCCGGGAACTTGCACTCCTCCACACGTGGTGGAGAAGGTGCCATTTTGGCCCAGTAGGCTCCTGGGTAAGGTGTTCCTGAGGCTCTGCTCAGGACCAGGAGATGTGGGACAAGTGCTGCACTTCGGGCCCCAGAGACGTGCTTTTCGAGAGCGAAAGCACGGCCCGTTGGGGGGCCTGTGTGAACCCGCAGAGCGGCTCCCCCACGGCACCAGGCGCCCGTCCTGCTCGGTTCAGACACCAGAGCCAAGAGGGGGCCGCGCAGAGACCACGGGCCCTCCGGGAAAGCCACGGAGCCAGCCAGAGGCGCCCAGGGACTGCCGAAAGCTTCGACAAGGTAAGCTCTGGACCAACACGGGTTTTAGTGTCTTTTCCCGGTGGTGGTGAATTTCTGCAAGGCGGGTAGGCCACGTTCAGGGCTGCCTTAGCCATCTGTAGGCCTAAAAGCCGTCTAGGAGAGACGCCATTTCATTCGGCCCGCCATTTCATTTCGCAGTGTGGTTTCTCATGTTTCTTGGGAAACTGGGCCTGGGTTAGTTATTTCTCCATGTCACCCTTTCTTTCTTGAGTTTCTTGGAGTGCGCAGTTGCTGTTTTTTCTTGTATATTGCAGTCTCGAGTCCCACATTTTCTTCCGTTCTATTCCGTGCGTCCTCTATGCAGAGCCTGTGATGGGTCTTGCTCTGGGGCTGGTTGAGCAGCCTTGCACTCCTGTTGGATGTAGGCGTTTCATTGCTGTTTCTGTGTGTGTTCACGTTCTATTACGAGTTACTTATCTTGAGAATGATTGAGAAGTGTTTTCACAGTTTTAAAGAATACATATTCTTTGGGGAGATGATTTTGTTGCATTTGGCCAGAGAATATGTGACCATTCGGTCATTGAGGACTGGTGTGTACACCTGGGGACTGGGTGTCCATATGGAACCTGCTGTCCCTCCGGGCCTAGCTGCCCACATGGGTCCTGGTGTCCACTTGGAGCCTGATGTTCCCTAAGGGCCTGGGCATCCACTTGGGTCCTGATGTTCGTCTAGGACCCGGTGTTCACCTAGGTCCTAAGAGTCACCTGGGGACTGGGTATGTAGCTTGGGCGTCATGTCCACCTGTGGTGTAGGTAGCTGCTATGTGGGGTCTGTGTGTCAACCTGGTGCCTGATGTCCACCTGTGGATTAGATACCCACCTGGGGCCTGCTGTTCATCTTGGACTTGGTGTTTACCTGGAACCAAGATGGGGCATAGATTATCTACATGGGAACTAGTGTCTAGATGGGGTCTGACAGTCACCTAGGGCCTGGCCTGGTACTTTGCTGAGGTGTGACTGTGAAACTGGGGACTAAAGTCTGCATGGAATCCAGTGTCTACCTTGGGTCTGATGTCCACCTGGGGCCCAGTGTTAACCTGGCACTTGGTATTTAGCTAGAGCCTGAGTGTCCACCCCGGGCTTGATTTCAACTGGGCCCTGAAGTTCTCCTGGTGCCTAGTGTCCACCTGAGCCCTTGGTGTCAGCCTGGGACTAGACATCCACCCGGGCCTGAGTGTTACCCAGTGCCTGAGGACTTCCTGGGCCTGGATGTCCACATGGGTCCTAGATGTGCACCTGGGGCCTGATGTTCACTGGATGGGGGCCTGGGTATCCACCTGGGGTCTGGTGTCCACCCAGGACATTTGGAGTCAGGTGTTCACCTGGAGCCAGAGTGTCCATCAGGGGCCTTTTTGACCTGGGACCTGGGCATTTACCTGGGGCCTCAGTGCCCACCTGGGGGCTGACATCCACTTGGCTGTTGGTGTCCATCAGGGGCCTAATGTCCACCAGAGTCTGGGTATTCTCCTGGAGCCTGGTGTCCACCTAAAGTGTGGGTATCCACCTGGGGCCTGTTGTTTACGCAGATCTTAGGTATCCACCTGGGACCTAGTGTGCACCTGGGGCCTATGTCCACTTTGGGCCTGTTGTTCCTCTGGGGCCTTGTGTCCACCTGGGCCCTGCATGTCAGCTTGGTACCTGATATCCACCTGTGGCTTCCACAGCCACCTGGGCCCTGGTGGTCATTTGAAGCCTGGTGTTCTCCAGGGACCTGATGTCAACCTGAGGTATAGGTATTCATCTGGGTCCTGGGTGTCCACCTGGGGCCAGATGTCCAGCTCTGTTCTGTGTCTTCTTGGGGCCTGATATTCACCAGGGGCCTAGGCATTTACTTGGCACCTGGTATCCATGTGGAGTGTGCTGTCCCATGAGGACTGATACTCAGCTGGGGACTGGGTATCCACCAGGGAGCTGGGTATCCACCTCAGGCTTATTGTACTCCTGGGACCTGAGTGTTTACCTGGGGTCTGATACCCACCCAGGCCTGTTGCTTACAAAGAGCCTTATGTCCCTCTTGAGCCTAGATGTCCACCTATCCTTGGTATCCTCTGTGGGATGGGTGTCCACCTGTGACATTGTGTCCATCTATGGCATGGGTGTGAGCCTGGTGCCTCATACACACCTTGAGTCCAGTGTCCACCTGCGTCCTGATGTCCACATGGAAACTGGGCATTCACACCTGCAGCCTGATGTCCACTGGGAACTGGATGTTACCCTGGGGTCAGGGTGTCCACCTGGGGCATGGTGTTTACCAGGGGCCTAGGCATCCACCTGGGGCCTGTTGTCTACATGGGGCCTACTGTTCACTGTGGCCCTGTTATTTACCTGGGGCCTAGACATCCACTTGAGACCTGAAGTTTAAGTGGGGCCTGGTGTTCAACTGGGGCCCATGTGTCCACTTGGGAACAGACATACACCAAAATGCCTGATGTCCACCTGAGGCCTGGCATATACCTGGGGTCTTGTGTCCAACTTGGGCCAGATGTAAACCTGGGGACTGGTGTTTACCTATGGCCTGGGTGTCCACCCATGGTGTATCTAAGTAAGTAACAACATTTGAGAGGTTATTAGGCCTATCTGTGAACATGCAAATATTCAGTCATAATAACTAGAAAAAAACTATGTGCAAAGGAGTTTTGTGATGTACCTTATTATATCGTTGAATGGAACATGATCTTTCATTAAACAAGTTCCTAACACATGTTTTATGGAATCTAATAAATGAGATTTCAGAGGCTAATAGGCCTATATATAAGCATATGAAAATTCAGCCCTGAAACTAAAAAGAAGCCATGTGAAAAGAAGCTTTGTGATGTGCTTTATTATATCACTGAATGTAACCTGTGTTTTTATTAAAGAAGTTCTAAGCACACGTTTTGTACAACCTAAGGAATGACATTTCAGAGGCTATTAGGCCTACATATGAATATACGGATATTTATCCTTAATAACTAAAAACAATCTGTGCACAAAGCACCTTTGCTATGTGATGTTTCATATCACTGACTGGAACCTGTGTTTTTGTTAAACAATTTCCAAACACATTTTGTAAAACCTAAGGAATGATATTCCAGAGGCTATTATGTCGTATGTGAATATTCAAATATCCCTCCCTAATAACTAAAACAGTTTGTGTGCGAAGATGCTTTGTGATGTGCTGTTTCATACAACTGAAAGAAACCTGTGTTTCTATTAAACACGTACCAGAAACACATTTTGTGGAATCTAACTAATGAAATATCAGACATTATTAGGCCTATATATGAACATAAGAATATCCAGACCTATTAACTAGAAAAAAGCTATATGTGAAGAAGTGCTTTATTATATCGCTGAATGAAATGTGAGTTTTCATTAAACAAGTTGTAAAAACACATATTGTAGAATCTATTTAATGAGATTTCAGAGGCCATTAGGCCTATATATAAATGTATGAAAATCCAGCCCGAATAACAAGCTATGTGAGTAGAAGCTTTGTGATTTGCCATTTTATATCAATGATTGGAACCTGTGTTTTTATTAAACAACTTCCAAACATTCTTTAGCACCCAAGAAATGACATTTCAGAGGCTATTAGATCTAGATATGAATATACAAATACCCATCCCTAATAACTAGAAACAGTCTGTGTATGAAGAAGCTTTGTGATGTGCTCTTTCACATCACTGAATGCAATCTGTGTTTTTTGTTTTTGTTTTGTTTTGTGTTTTGAGACAGAGTCTTGCTCTGTCGCCAGGCGCCAGGCTGGAGTGTAGTGGCGCAATCTCGGCTCACTGCAGCCTCTGCTTCCCGGTTCAAGCAGTTCTCCTGCCTCAGCCTTCCAAGTAGCGGGACTACAGGCGTGCACCACCACACCCAGCTAATTTTTGTATTTTAGTAGAGGTGGGGTTTCACCATGTTGGTCAGGATGGTCTTGATCTCTAACCTCGTGATCCGCCCACCTTGGCCTCCCAGAGTGCTGGGATTACAGGCGTGAGCCACCGTGCCTGGCAGGAACCTGTGTTTTTATTAAGTTCCAAACACACATTTTGTAGAACCTGCGGAATGACATTCCATAGGCTATTAGGCCTATATATGAGTAAATGAATATCTGTCCCTAATAACAAAAAACAATCTGTGTGAAGCAGCTTTGGGGAATGCTGTTTGATATCACTGAATGGAACCAGTGTTGCTGTTAAACAAGTTCCAAAAGCACATACTGTGAGTATCTAAGTACTGACAGTTCAGAGATTATTAGCCCTATATATGAACCTACAAATATCCAGCCCTAATAACTAGAAAAAGCTATGTGGGAAGAACCTTTGTGATGTGCTTTATTATATCACTGAATGGAACATGAGTTTTCATTAAACAAGTTCCAAACATACGTTTTGTGGAATCTAATTAATGAGATTTCAGAAGCTTTTAGGTCTATATATAAACCTATGAATATGCAGCCCTAATAACCTAAAAGCAAGCTATGTGTGAAGAAGCTTTGAGCTTTGTGATATACTATTTTATATGAATGAATGGAACTAGTGTTTTTGTTAAACAAGTTTCAAGCACTCATTTTTTAGAACCTAAGCAATGACATTTCAAAGGATGTTATGCCTATGTGTGACTATACGCGTATCCATCCCTAATAACTAAAAACAGCTTTGTGATGTGTTGTTTTGTATCACTGAATGGAACCTGTGTTTTTATGAAACAAGTTCCAAACATGTTTTGTAGAATCTACAAAAATGACAGTTCAGAGGTTATTAGGTTTATATGTGAACATACAAATATCCAGTAGTAATAACTAGAAACAAGCTATGTGTGAAGAAATTTTTTGATGTGCTTTATTATATCACTGAATGCAACCGGAATTTCCATTAAACAATTTCCAAACGCACATTTTGGAGAATCTAAGAAATGAGATTTCAGGCTGGGTATGGTAGCTCTCACCTGTAATGCCAGCACTTTGGGAGTCTGAGGCAAGTGGATCACCTGAGGTCAGGAGTTTGAGACCAGCCTGACCAACATAGAGAAACCCCATCTCTACTAAAATACAAAATTAGCTGGGTGTCGTGGCACATGCCTATAATCCCAGCTCCTCAGGAGGTTGAGGCAGGAGGATCGCTTGAACCTAGGAGACCGAGGTTGCAGTGAGCCGAGATTGTGCCATTGCACTCTGGCCTGGGCAACAAGAGTGAAACTCCATCTCAAAACAAAAAAAAGAAATGAGATTTTAGAGGCTATTACACCTATATATAAACATACAGATTTTCAGCCCTAATAATGAAAAACAGGCTATGTGAGGAGAAGCTTTCTGATGTGCTCTTTTATATAAATGCATGGAATCTGTTTCCATGAAACAAGTTCCAAACACATGTTTTGTAGAATCTCAGATATGACATTTCAGGGACTATTACACCTGTATGTGAACATCCAGTTCTAATGACGAAAACCAAGCCATGTGCAAAGAAGCTTTGTGATGTGCTGTTTTAAATCACTGAATGGAACCTGAGTTTGCATTAAACAAGTCCAAACACATTTTATGAATCTAAATAAGTACATTTCTGATGTTAGTAGGCCTATATATGGACATATGAATATCCAGCCCAATTAATTATTAAGATGATATGGGTGAAGGAGCTTTGCAGTGTGCTTTATTATGTCACTGACTGGAACCTGTTGTTCCATTGTGTCCAGCAGTGGCCTGGGTATGAGCCTAGTGCCTGGGGTACACCTCAAGTCCTGTGTCTGTGTGGGGCCTGATGTCCATCTGGGATCTGGGGACTGGTGTCCACTTCGGGCCTGATGTCTTCGTAGGAACTGGGCATTCACCTGGGGCCTGATGTCCATCTGGAGCCAAATATTCCCCTCGGGTCACGGTGTCCACCTGGGGCTTGATGTTCACCAGGGGCCTAGGTATCCACCTGGGGCCTCCTGTTCACCTTGGCCCTGGTATTTACCTGGGGCCTGGACATCCACTTGGGGCCTGATGTTCATGCAGGGCCTAGTGTTCAACTGGGACCTATGTGTCCACCTGGGACCTGACGTATACCAAGATGCCTGATGTCCATCTGGAGCCTAGTTTCCACCTGGGACCTGAATGTACCTGGGGCCTTGTGTCCACCCCGGGCCTGGTATTAACGTGGGCATCCACCAGGGGCCTGATGTTCATCTGGGGCCTGGAGTCCACCTGGGGCCTATGTGCCAAACTGGAACCTGATGTCCGCCTGGTGCCTGATGTTTATGCAGGGACTGGAGTCCACCTGGCTGGGGCCTGGCATCAACCTGGTATGATGTCCAGTGTCCACCTGGAGTCCAGTGTCACTTGGGGCCTGATATGCTGAGGCCTGGGTGTCCACTGGGGCCTTATATCCATGGCAGTGGGAGGAGGGGAGAAATCCTTGTCCCCATGGGCCCTGCCTGCCCTCTTCATGGGGAGAGTGGGTGTGGAGTTTCTGTGCCCCTGCCCCTCAGCATCCAGGAATTCACCCTTCTGTACACGTGGTGGGGAAGACGCCATTTTTGCCCACTTGGAACCCAGGTAAGTTGCCCCTACTGCTCTGCTCGGGTCGTGAAGATCTGAGGTGGGTGCTGGACTTGAGGCCCCAGAGCCTCACCCCGCCTGACTGCCTGCGGGAGTCAGCTCATGCCTGCGAGCTAGAGTGTGGCCACTGGGAGTCCGTGTAACATGGCAAAGAATGTTAGTATATACAAAATTTTTATATAGTTGAAATGTTATTGATAGTAAAATTAAAATGCAGTATCATAAGATTGCCTTGTAGGGGCATGGTATTTTCAAATTGTTAAAGTGATTTCATAGGGATGATTTTAGTTTCAGCCTCATAACAGCCTGATGATTTGATAGGGAATTGTGAATTTCATTATACAGAGAAGGAAACTGGTGCTTAGAAGAGTCCAGCAACAGCCCATACTTTGTTTAAATCTTGGTGGCTCCCAGCTCTTTCTTATTCCCCACGACTGAGTGCGAGACACAAGTATAGGCCTTCTGTTAACGCAGAAAATCTGAGACAGGTCTCAGTTAATTTAGAAAGTTTATTTTGCCAGGGTAGAGGATGCACCCCTTACACAGCCTCAGGAAGTCCTGATGACATATGCCCAAAGTGGTCAGGGCACAGCTTGATTTTATACATTTAGGGAGACATAAGACATCAGTTAGTGTGTGTAAGAGGTACAGGCCAGATGCGGTGGCTGACACCTGTAATCCCAGCACTTTGGAAGGCCAAAGCGGGTGGATCACCTGAGGTCAGAAGTTCAAGACCAGCCTGGCCAACATGGTAAAACACTGTCTCTACAAAAATACAAAAATTAGCCGGACAGGCTGGCAGGTGCCTGTAATCCCAGCTACTCGGGAGGCTGAGATGGAAGAATCGCTTGAACCCAGGGGGTTGGAGGTTGCAGTGAAGCGAGATTGTGCCATTGCACTCCAGCCTGGGCAACAAGCAGATTGAGACTCTGTCTCAGAAAAAAAAAAAAAAATACACTGATTCGGTGTGGGAAGGCGTGACAGCTTGAAGCAAAGGCAGAAGCCTGGAAGTGGGGGAGGGAGCTTCCAGGTCACAGACAGGTGATACACAAATGGTTACTTTCTTTTGAGTTTCTGGTTAGCCTTTCCAAAGGAGGCAAATCTGTCTCAGTGAGTAGAGGAGTGACTTCGAATAAAATGGGAGGCAGGTTTGCCCTAAGCAGTTCCTGGCTTGAGTTTTCCTTGGTGATTTTGGGGTCCTAAGATATTTTCCTTTCATACCCTCAAACCTCATTTCCTCCTCCTCCTCTTTCTGAAAGATAGGAAAGCTGCTTCTACCCTACCATTTGGGGAGTGGCACCACCTGATGGAAGAAAGTGGTCTTAGGTCTTCTCCTCACCGTGGCTTGAGAATCACATAATCTCCTTGTGCCTGACTTTCCTCATCCCTAAACAGGGCCAGCTTGCTTTATTCATGAACTGCATCACTGCAACACCACACTGAACTGTGTCGTAACAGCACTTAGTCAACTGCAGATGGCTTTTGTGAATATTAGATGCTACTACCATTGCTGATGTAATATTTTTTAACACATGAAGTGACGTGAAATGTGTTCATGATATTCTCTGTGCAATGATTCATGACTCCTCTCATGCTCCAGGGGTCAAAACAATCAATGCTGTCCAACAACTGTTAGGGACAGGAACTCCCCCTCCTCCCCAGCTTGAAACCTGAAGCTGCTGCCCACAGCTAACAAGCACGTGCGCCTCTCAGTGACCTCTTGGTCTTCCCAGCAAAAATATCCTATTTTGGCATCTAGGCTTGACCCACAGTAGGAAGACTTGGCACTACTGTACATATGATCTCATTTAAGGAGTAGGAAGATTAACGAGCCAGCTGATGTTTGGATGGGAAAAGTTCTTTGAGTTACACAGTTTGAAACAGAAACAGCCCAGAGACTCAGGGCTTAAATCACAACCATTGTATAAGTAATGGGTGCTGTTCCCTGAGCTAAATGCTGCCCTTTGGCAGAGGTAGGCAGGAGAAGAGTGTGGGAAGTGAAGAAGCTCCTGAGGTGACAAAGTGAATTGCACCAGAGAGAAGGGGGATAAAGCAAGCTTCCCAGGAACTGGCACAGAAACACCTAGCTGTCCCCCAGAGGACTGGAGAAGAAAGGCCTCTCTTGCAGGGATGAGATTACAATATAATCAGGAGCCACTGGGTTACTTTATCTCCTTTGATATGCTGTCTTGTCTGTTTAAGGGTGTCTTTGGGACTAGTAAGTCCCTCTTCCCTGAAGGACTTGTTCCCGTTTCACTCACAGACACGCCTCTGCAGCTGCACCTGGCAGAATAGCTTGAGTTTCCCTAGAAACGCTCTTTGAGAAAGGAATAGAGGCAAGAATTGCCCTTGGTGATCTCCTAAGAATGGGGTCCATGTTCATCCGAAGATGGGAATGAAAAATTCATCCTTTTTTATCCTGTTCGGCCAAATTCATATATGGTTCAGTCCTCTGGGATATGGTGAAAGCTGACCGTTGAAAGCCCCTAACATTAAAAAACAAGGAGCCAAATGCAGACAGACTTCAGGACCACAGAACGCCTCCATGAGAATTATCAGCAAAGCAATCATCTCACCCTCCTGACTTTAGGAGAAAACATGAGTCAGCAAAGACTAAATTGTTTTAAAAATGGAATCTTTGCCGAATGGAAAAGTCAAATGAATTCACACTATAAATCAATAGACCTTTAAGGCACAGCAAGCATTATGGATGACATTAATGAAAGACCCGTGTCAGCATAGTGTGCTGCTGGAAAGGTCAGGGTCACCACAGCCATTACCCGACCTTAAATATAATCCAGAAATTGAATGTGTACATAAAATAGTTTCTAGAGCACCAAAGGTGAAGCTAAAGGTGAATGCTCCTGATCTTTTGTGTGTGCATAATTAAAGATTTTGATGTAAAATGTACAACAGAAAAGATAGCATATTTCAGATTTAATAAGAAAAATATATAAATTATTACCCCAGTGTTCAAATCACTCTGCGTCATACAAATGTTTCTCGTCTACTTTGCTGAAAGTTCCTCAAGAATATCTTACTCGCCTTTGATTCTCCTACTTAGGTTTATGGATACAGAAAGTATTCAATAAAGAGTAAAAAATTTAGTCAGTTTATCCAATTTGCAGATAATAAAACTACACATATTTTGTATGTAGTTTATCTAGCCCCATATTCTAGCTTGTCAACTGGCAGGGCTAATTATGGGAGGCTAGGGGGCTGGCACTGAAATAGAAGCGCCCAGAGTCTTAGGTTTGCCTTCAAAAGCACAATTTATCCTCAAAGATAAAATTTTACGTAAAAATAACATCAGATATAGTGAATTGTATGGTATGTGAATATCTCAGAGTTGTTAAACGAAATATTAAAAGTAGATTGTATGACTAAAATATATTTGACTTTTAAGTGTCATTTCAGAATACATGGTAATATCTTAATTGATACTATCTAATATCTGACTTTTTGAAGGGAAAAATAATGTTCAATTATTTCTTTAAAAACTAACTCTTGGGAGGGTTGACCATGTACAGCCATGGCAGAGGCTCACTAAACTGTTTGAGGTGGGGATTTTTAACCTGAGTCCCATTTAAGGAGGAAGCTGAGGCTGCAAGAGGTTAACTGTGAGAACTAGTGTGATGTGGAGCCAGGTTCCAAAACCCAGTCAATCTTACTCCAAATACATTTAAAATCTTGGGTATTTTTTTTTTTATTCTTAGCAGGGACTCTCAGGGATATGATGGTAAGTTGAACATAGATCAGTTCTACGTAATCAGGATTGTCTCTGAATGGTCACTTAGCATAAACATTTAATAAACAGTATTAGCTGGGCTCACACCTCTAATCCCGGCATGTTGGGCGGCTGAGGCAGGCAGCTCAGTGGAGGTAAGGGTTCAAGACCAGCCTGGACAACATGGTGAAACTCCGTCTCTACTAAAAATACAAAAATTAGCTGGGCCTGATAGCAGGCACTTTTAATCCCATCTACTCAGGAAGCTGAGGCAGGAGAATCACTGGAACCTGAGAGGTGGAGGTTGCAGTGAGCTGAGATGGCACCACTGCACTCTAGCCTGGTGACAGAGTTAGACAACATCTCAAAATAAATAAATAAATAAATAAATAGATTAAACTAAAGGGAGGCTGGGCGCAGTGGCTCACGCCTGTAATCCCAGCACTTTAGGAGGCTGAGGCGGTGGATCATGAGATTGGGAGATCGAGACCATCCTGGCCAACATCATGAAACCCCGTCTCTACTAAAAATACAAAAATTAGCTGGGCATGGTGGTGCACACCTGTAGTCCCAGCTATTCGGGAGGCTGAGGCAGGGGAATCGCTTGAACCCGGGAGGCAGAGGTTGCAGTGAGCCGAGATCACGCCACTGCACTCCAGCCTGGCAACAGAGAGAGACTCCATCTCAAAAAAAAAAAAAAAAAAAACTAAAGGGATATTTGGTATAATTGACAGAAACTCATAAAGATTGGCTGTAATTTATGTTTGAAGCTTAAAGACCTAATAAACTAATATCCTTAAGCTTTAAGTAGCTATCATTTAATTTATCAATTAAAGCTCTGTTTATATCGTATTGCCAGATTTAGCAAACAAATTATAAACATATACACCTTAAGTTTGAGTTTCAGATAAACCACGAATTATTTTTAGTATGTTTCTGTCTTATGCAATATTTTGTGTATTTTATCTGGTAACCCTATTAGAATTTTTTAAATGGTTAAATGTATTATTGCATTAAAAACAAAGAAAAAAGGCTAAACTATTACTATGTAAAAATGTGCACGAATTCTACGTACGTATAAAATTCAAATACTCCTTTCTAGCACCTAGTACTTTAATGAAGTAAGGAGGTTTATAAAATTTAAATGATCACCCATAATTATATTAGGGTGGCTTTGATTTATTTTTAAATGTCATTTCAGAACATATTAAAAGGCTGTGTAGACTGTGGAGCCCTCATTTTCTGCCCTAGATGACAGATTCATGGTTTAACCTTGAGCAGAATATTTAAAACAAACATTTGTTTTGATGTAAGGTTATTATAAGTGGATCATAGATCTCTCCTGACACAACCCACAACCAGCGTGGCACCTTGGGTTTCATATCATCATCAACTTGAAGTGCCTGGAGCAGGATACTGTGGTAGGAACAGAACTGAAGAGTTCAGTCTGAGAACTAACTCACTGATGCTCACTAAGAGAATCAAGTCTTACCATCTCTTCAACCTTTCCTTTTACTAACAAGAAATACTTGGGGTTCTACTCTTTCTTAAGCTTACATTTTGTTATCGGCAAAATGGGGCTGCCTGTTTCATAAGGCTATTGTAAGACTCAATAAGACACAGCATTTTATTTAATCAAATAATTGTTATAAACTGAGGGTACCCTAAAGAGAGCTATCTGAATCACTCAGCCAGAACTTGAAAGAAATTTAAAGATTATTCGATGTCTCTTACCGTAGAGATGACATTAAAAGGCTTTCTCATTAGCACAAGAGAAGCCAAAGCAGTGCTAGAGCCACACCCTTTGGTCCCCAATCCAGTGCTTTTCCCAACTTCACTATGTTCCCCCTTAGGTAGGGGTGCAGCAGCCTCATCCTAGACGTTAACATTTGACACAGTGTACTAAGTGTAGAGTTCAAGGAAAGACAAGATGGCAGGAGAAAGGCACATAAAGTAGAAATTAAAATAGTAACAGGATTGGCAATGCAAAGAGCAAATTTCCACCCAGGCTGTCCAAGATCAGAACAGCAATGGGAATTGTTCTAACTTCCAATTTGGCATCCTCCACATCGATCACATTTAGTGATCCTCATGTAGGCTCATGGTGGGAGCGGTCAATATCATCATCACTGCTGCTGTCATGAAGGATTTAGGAAGAGTTGTACAAAGGGAATTGGGCTTCCCTCTTCCAAAGAATACTCTTATGGCAACATGGAAACATCAGCATTCTTTTTATACACAAGAGGTCTTAGAACAGTGTTTTGTGCGTAGTAGAACCGCAGATAGATTTTGTACTGATCAGAACTCATTCAGATGCACTCAGCCAAAAGTTCATTTAAAAATTTATTCCTGTAGGGAAATGGTGCATGAACCACTCTGGCATGCTTCACCATGGATGGGTGGTTAGGTAGATGGTGGATTAAGTGAGAAAACAACAAAACTCTTAACTAAATAGTGACACCATTTGAAGAACCCTGCCAGGGGCCTTCACACTCATCACCTTGTTTCAGCCCTGTGACCATTAAGTGAATAATTTCGCCATCTCTGACACAGGACGGAACTGAGGCTCGCAGAAGTAACAGGGATTGTGAGGGGCTGCAGAGTGAGGATGTGGTAGAGCTGAGATTTGAACCCACGGCTTCTGGGGACAAATCCAGTGTAAAGCAACAGTTCATGGCATGCTTTGGATATAAGCAAACCTTAGTCTTCAACGGCTGTAATTCGACTTTCTTCCTATTATGTGAAGAATAGAAAACACTTAATCATGGGAAAAGTTCTTATAAACCAAGTGAGATGTAAGGAAAATACAGAAATGTGGAAAATCTGGTGTGCTTTGTTTGAAAGAGAGACTGAAGGAGTCTTTCAGACCCAAGGAGAAAAGAAAGAAAAAAAATGTCCATTCAAACAGCCCTGAAGGTGAAGAAAGGATGAAGGGGGGGACGGCTAAGGAGGAGAGAGGAAAGGAAACTGGGGGTGGTTGTCACAGCCCAGGGTGAGACTTCAGGGCAAGATTAGGGAAGGCAGTCTGGATGGTCATAAGTAAAACTGTTGGGACATGATGAGCCTGCATTAACCTAGAATGCATCTGATTATCAATGGGCAGCTTAAGAAAAACAATACTTGTCATGTGGCAAATACAGCGGGATTAAGTGTCAATTATTATTACTTTTTTTTAGTCCATAATCTGCTGAATCAATTACTTTTATCTACACGGATGGAAAATGAAGAGTTCCCCTTCAAAACAACTTCAGGGCAGCTTGTGCTTGGGAAGCACGTGGAATCAGCCTGGCTTCTGCCTTCTACTTAAGCAGAACAGGCTTTATCCATCTTCAGAGGTAGAATAAAATTAAAGCCGAAACAATTGATATGTTATAATAGAAACAAATCCAGTCCTCTTCTCTGAGGTATTAACCTTATTATAAGGAAGAAAAAAGACAGCGAGAGAGAGGTTTTGTTGCTAGAGCTGGAATACTTTTTCAAATAATCTAATGATCACTTACTAGAATAAAATTAAATATGTGAAATGTTTTTAACTAAAAGCAGGATTTTCAAATGTATAAGATAACCATAACATATGGCATTGTTTGAAGGCATGCTCTTTAAAGTGAAAGCAATTCCATAACTGTAAGCTACTTTCAGAAGCCCATCTTATTGTTAAGCTAGACCCTGGACCCCACACTGTGTTACTGCAGTGGCTCTATTGTGGCCGTGCAGGGCGACCCGGGTGGAAATTAAAATGACAAAGCGGCTAGTCCAGCATCCTCCCCCGAGGCAGATCTCTCTAGTTACCCTGCAGCGACTCCTCACCCACAAATTCACAGGCAGCCAACCCAAACTGTACATTTTCAAAAGAGCTCATTACTCACAGCTGCACAGCGCGCTGAAGGCGTGTCTATCTCCGTCCTCTCTGGAGGCGGGTATGTTAAGGAGAGTGTCCTTTTTCCTCCCCCCAGCAGCTGCAGTGGCCGAGCCCTGGTTTCCCAGGCTCAGGGGGAGCGGATGGCCAACCACACCATGGAGCCCGCCCGTCCGCAGGCTGGTCCTGCAGGTGCCCTTCTCTTGGGTCACCCAACTGGAACCTCGGACTTACCAGGGGCTGTGGGCATCAGGGTCTCCCTGCCTTTGTTTTCCTCCGGTGCCATCTGCAGGTCCCAGCGTGACTGTCCCGCAGCCGCACTGAGTCCAGGCGGCTCCTGCCGCAGTCAGTTGCTCCCCCTATCCAGCGGTCTTTTTTTTTTCTTCTTAAAGAGACAGGACCGTCATCAACTTTAGGTGTCAATAATGCTGCAAATGCAGCATTGTTGTTCAGTGTCGGGGTGACAGCCAACCACAGATTTATTCTCTTCACCGGCAAAGGTTGATTTTTAGGAGTAGGTATGGCTAACAGAAGACTGGATCTATTAAACACACCAGCTATGTGACCTTAGACAAGTCACACGTGGGTCTCAAGTACCTCATGGGAAATGAAGACCTGGCAATGTCCAGATGGGAAATCTTGTCATTACCAAAAATAACAAAACCTCAGCCATACACCCACAGATAAAATACAACAGAGTGTGTTTGCATTCCATGTTGTAGCTCACAAACTGCTTTTTGTATGTTATTTGGAGTTGGATGTGAGGTTCCAATGGTTAAAAAAGCATTCACTCAAAATGTGTTGTAAACTGTGAAATGCTGTACAGTTGATCCGGTTCTAAGTTGAAATTTCTAGTCTCCATTTTAATAATAAAAAATGTTGTAACAATAAATCAAATAGAACTCTATTTTCTGGTTTCCTCTGATGGGGGATATGAAATACCACCAGCATTTTTCTTTCAGCCCACAACTCTCTGGCTGCTGGCCTGGATACACCATATTCCTTATGATAGTCTCCTAGTAGAACTGCCTACTTTATCCATATAAATCTAGAATTTAGGCTTGTCTGGAAATACTGGAGCTTGAAAGTTTCTTGTTGCTTTGCTCCTGTGGAAAATTCCTCTAAGTCAGCTTAACCAAATCTAGACCTGAAAAGGCTCAAATGATCTCTCCTAGGAGAAGACCACAGCAAGCCCCAAATGTCAGCACCAACTGGGGAAGGAGAACCACTGCTTCTTGTACCTGGGCCTTCCCTGGGCTGACCCAGAAGATGCCACGTCTGATGGTCTCCTTCACATCCTAGACTCACAGATTTGTATACATATAATTTTCTGGGAGATAGAGGGAAACCTCCTGTTCAAAGGAGTAAATAATCACAAACAAAGCAAGTTTCTAGTCAGGAGTAATGGTGTCTTGTGGGGCCTTTTCATTGAGTTCTCGCTATAGCACCGTGTGGACCACCAGTCAGGCCCTCAGTGGCATGTGCCTGTGGAGTGAGCCTGCCCCTCTTAGGCTACCACCATTCTAATGTGGTCCAGCTGTCATCATTAACTCAGCACACAACTGTTGAGCACCTGCTGTGTTCCTGGCACCAGCTAGATGCTGTGGACTAAATAGTGAATACTCAGTGTGTTGCTCACCCAGCAGGCTCTTCTACTCACAGCTATAAACCATTACAACCCCATAGGGAAAAGTTATAAATAACTACATATATATAAACTATATATAGTTTTCAGAAAGTTAAAACCATTTTGCCTACCTGCTCATACTGAATAAAGGTGTCCCGTGAAATATTGGTTATTTGGAAATAGTGTCACTTAGCCAGGTGTGATGATACGTGCCTGTAGTCCTAGCAACTTGGGAGGCTGAGGAAGGAAGATTGCTTGAGGCCAGGAGTTTGAGACCAGTCTGAGCAACACAGCAAGACTTCAGGCTGGGTACAGTGGCTCACGCCTATAATCACAACACTTTGGGAGGCTGAGGCGGGTGGATCTCTTGAGACCAGGAGTTCGAGTCCAGCCTGGCCAACATGGCAAAACCCCATCTCCACTAAAAATACAAAAATTAACTGGGTGTGGTGGTGTGCACCTGTAATCTCAGCTATTCAGGTGGCTGAGACAGGAGAATTGCTTGCACCTGGGAGGCAGAGGTTGCAGTGAGCTGAGATCGTGACACTGCACTCCAGCCTGAATGACATAGTGAGACCATGTCAAAAAAAAAACAAATAGCAAGGCCTCATCTCTACAAAAATTAAAAAATTAACCAGGCATGGTAGTGCGTGCCTGCAGTCCTAGCTACTCAGGAGACTGAAGTGGGAGGATCACTCGAGCCCAGGAGTTTAAGGTTACAGTGAGCTATGATGGCAGCACTGCACTCCAGCCTGGGTGACAGAGTGAGAACCCATCTCTAAAATCTAAAAAAAAGTGTTGCGGTGTAGAGGTCAAAGTTTAAATACCCTTGTGAGCACTTCCAGTGATACACACTGTTACTGTCACAACTAATGTCAGGTGTTTATATGTGGCTTTCTACACGTTTGGAAGGCGATTTCATGTGCATTGTAAGCCCTTCATCAGATATGACGGCACACGCAATAAACCATATGAGTTCAGTTATTCCCATTTATGCTATTGGAATGTTGCCGTCAAAAGATTTAGACGTTATCCTAACACCTTGAGAAAGCAAATATTTCTGGATAATTCATGAATCACAGATCTTCCATATTCTGGGCAAAGACTGACTGTTAACATACCCAGGTCAGAGGTCAGTCTGTCTGTGATAGCTCATTTTAGGTGTCAACTTAACTGGGCTAAGGAATGCCTGGATAACTGGAAAAGCATTATCTCTGGGTGTGTCTGTGAGAATGTCTGCCAAAGAGACTAGCATTTGAATCACTAGACCGGATAAAGAAGATTCACCCTCATGTGGGTGGACATCATCCCACACGAGGGTCTAGATAGAACCAAAAGTCAGAGGCGAACACATTGTCTCCCCTCTCCTTGAGCTGGTACATCCCACCTTCTACCTTGGACATCAGAGTTCCTGGTTCTCATATCTTTGGACTCCAGGACTAGACCAGCACTCCACCTCGTTCTCAGGCCTTTGGCCTTGTACTAGGACTTACACTATTTGCTTGTCTGGTTCTCAGGCCTTCAGACTCAGACCGAGTCACACCAACAGCTTTCCTGGTTTTCCAGCTTGCATATGGCTGAGGATGGGACTTTTTGGCTTTCACAAACATATGAGCCAATTGCCGTAATACATCCTCTCTTACATATCTATAAATATCTTTGGTTCTGTTTCTCTGGAGAACCCTAAGACAGCGTCTTCACCTTACCCTAAACTGAGCCCAGAACATGAGAAAGCATAAAACCACAAAAGTGCAGCCAGAGGACGAGTCTCTGCCACTTGTCCAGAGGTTTCAAAGAGCTGCTCCAGCATGCTGGCTACTCCTCCTGGGTCCTCCCAGCTGGTGCTCCCACAGTGCCAGACTTTTGTTCCAGCCACATCACATGGCCAAAGCTCTGTTCACATGTGGCCCGAAGAACACTTGGCTTTCTTGGCCTCTTCCTCAAAGCTTTATGAGGGTCAGATTTTATCAAGTCAGAAAGGTTAGCATCTCAACCTGAATGATACCAGCTAAGTCTCAGCATGTAGTCATAGTTTGGAGTTTTAGCTTCTGCATCTGTGATGGTTAATATTGAGTGTCAACTTGATTGGATTGAAGGATGCAAAGTATTGTTCCTGGGTGTGTCTGTAAGGGTGTTGCCAAAGGAGATGAACATTTGAGTCAGTGGGCTGGGAGAGGCAGACCCACCCTCAGTCTGGGTGGGCACAGTGTAATCAGCTGCCAGCGCAGCTAGGATAAAAGCAGGCAAATGAATGTGGAAGTACTAGACAGGCTTAGTCTTCCAGCCTACATCTTCTTCCGTGCTAAATGCTTCTTGCCCTTGAATATAGGACCCCAAGTTCTTCAGCTTTGGGACTCTTGGAACTTTGGCCACAGACCGAAGGCCAAGAGTCTGTGTACTGTCAACTTCCCTACTTTTGAGGTTTTGAGACTCGGACTGGCTTCCTTGCTCCTCAGCTTGCAGATGGCCTATTGTGGGACTTCACTTTGTGATCATGGGAGTCAGTACTTCATAAGTTCCCCTTTATATATACATCTATCCTATTAGTTCCATCCCTCTAGAAAACCCTAATACCACCAGTTTTACTAACTCACTGGCACATCATGCGAGCATGGCTCAATCACAATGATTGCGCTTGTCAGGGATTATAGAGATTAAATTTCTATAGTCCAGGAACTGTCTGGGAAAGTCACATGATTTTTGACCTTCAGTTTCTTCATCTGTGAAATGGAAATAGAAGCATACCTCATTTTATTACATTTCACTATATTGCATGATGCAGATTCTATGTTTTCTACAAATTGAAGGTTCATGGCAACCCTGCCTTGAGCAAGACTATTGGAGACCTTTTTCCAACAGCATGTGATTACTTTGTGTCTCTGTGTCACATTTTGATGATTCCCACAATATTTCAAGCCCTAATTATTATATCTGTTATGGTGATCTGTAATCAATGACCTTTGATATTGCTGTCATAATTGTCTTGGGGCTCCACAAGTGGCACCCGTATAGGACAGTGAATGTAATTGACAAATGTGTGTTCTGACTGCTCCACTGACCAGCTGTTCCCTGTTTCTCTCTCTCTCTCTCTCTTTTCTCTCCCTCTTTCTCTTTCCTTCTCTCTCTCTCTCTCTGTCTCTCTCTCTCCCCCCTTGTCTCTCCCAGTCTCTCTCCCCTCAGGCTTCCCTCTTCCCTGAGACACAACAATATTGAAATTATGCCTATCGGTCAGGCACGGTGGCTCACACCTGTAATCCCAGCACTCTGGGAGGCTGAGGCAGGCAGATCACAAGGTCAGAAGCTCTAGACCAGTCTGGCCAATGTAGTGAAACCCCATCTCTACTAAAAATACAAAAAATTAGCCAGGTGTGGTGGTGTGCACCTGTAATCCCAGCTACTCTGGAGGCTGAGGCAGGAAAATCACATGAATCCAGGAGGCAGAGGTTGCAGTGAGTCCAGATCGCACCATTGTACTCCAGCCCCGGTGACAGCGTGAGACTCCATCTCAAAAAAAAAAAAAAAAAAAAAAATAATATATATATATATATGCATGTGAATAGCACTACAATGGCCTCTAAGTGTGCAAGTGAAAGAAATCACATATCTCTCACTTTAAATCAAAATCTAAAAATGAATTTAAAATGCTCATTATTAATTATCAGAGAAATGCAAATCAGAACCGAAATGAGTTAGCATCTCACACAGTCAGAATGGCTATTATTAAAAAGCTAAAAAATAATAGATGCTGGGGGAGGCTTCAGAGAAAAGGGAACACTTATATAACTGTTGGTGGGAATGTAAATTAGTTCAGCAATTGTGGAAAGCAATTTAGTTCTTTTTCAAAGAACTAAAAACAGAATTACTCAATTCAGCAATCCTATTACTGGGTATATACGCAAAGGAAAATAAATTGTCCTACGAAAAAGACTTATACACTTGTATGGTCATCACAGCACTATTGACAATAGCAAAGACATGGAATCAACCTCGATGCCCATCAACAGGTGATTGGATGAAAAAAATGTGGTACATATGGAATAGTACACAGCCATAAAGAAGAATGAAATGGAAGCACCTGGAGGTAATTATCCCAAGTGAATTAATGCAGGAACAAAAAACCAAATACTGCACAAATCCTGCATGTTATCACTTATAAGTGAGGGCTAAGTATTGGTATACATGGACATAAAGATGAAGAAAGACACTGGAAACTGCTAGATGAAAGGGTAGAGGATGGGGCCAAGGGCTGAAAAACTACCTGTTGGGTGCTATGGTCACTACCTGGATGATGGGAATCATTTGTCCCCCAAACTGCAGCATTATGCAATATACCTGGGTAACAAACCTGCACATGTACCTCCTTAATCTATAATAAAAGTTAAAATCATTTTTAAAAAGCTAGAAATGATTAATCTTAGTGTGCATGGCATGTCCAAAGACTAGATGGGTCAAAAACTAGGCCTTTTAACTCCAAACAGCCAAATCATGAATGTAAAGGAGAAGTTCTTGAAAGAAATTGTTACTCCAGTGAACACATGAATGGTAAGAAAGTGAAACAGCCTTTCAATTGATACGAAGAAAGTTTTAGTGGTCTGAATAGAAGGTCAGACCAGCTACAACATTCCCTTAAGCCAAAGCCCAATATAGAAATAAGCCCTAATTCTCTTGAATTCTGTGAAGGCTGAGAAAGGTGAAGAAGTTGCAGAAGAAGAGTCTGAAGCTACCAGAGGTTGGTTCATGAGGTTTGAAGAAAGAAGCCATCTCCTTAACATAAAAGTGTAAGGTGAATCAGCACATGCTGATGGAGAAACTTCAGCAAGTTATCCAAAAGATGTAGCTAACAACTACATGAAGGTGACTACACTAAGCAACAGATAGTCAATGCAAGTGAATAATATAATTTGGCTGTGTCTCCACCCAAATCTCCTCTTGCATTGTCGTTCCCATAATCCCCACGTGTCGTGAGAGAGACCCAGTGGGAGGTAATTGAATCATGGGAGCAGTTACCCCCATGCTGCTGTTCTCGTGATAGTGAGTTCTCAATAGGTCTGATGGTTTTATAAGGGGCTTTTCCCTCTTTGCTTGACACTTCTCCTTGCTGCCATCTTGTGAAGAAGGACTTGTTTGCTTCCCCTTCTGCCAAGATTCGAAGTTTCCCGAGGCCTCACCAGCCATGCTGAACTGTGAGTCAATTAAACTTCTTTCCTTTATAAATTACTTAGTCTCAGGTATGTCTTTATTAGCAGCATGAGAATGGACTAATATGGTGACACAGCCTTCTAGTGGAAGAAGATGCCATCTAGGAATTTCATAGCCAGAGAGTAGTCCATGTCTAGCTTCAAAGGACGGGTTAATTCTTGTTAGGAGATAATGTAGCTGGTGACTTTAAGTTGAAGCCAAGTTTATTTACCATTCCAAAGAGCTTAAGCCCTTAAGAATTATGCTAAATCTGCTTAGAGTTTACTGAATATTTCAAGCCCGTTGTTGAGACCAACTGCTCAGAAAGAAAGATTCCTTTTAAAATACTACCACTTATTGACAGTGAACCTGGTCACCCAAGAGCTCCGATGGAGAAGTACAAAGAAATGAATGTTGTTTTCTGCCTGCTAACACAGCATCCATTCTGCAGCTCATGGATCAAGAAATAATTTTGACTTTCAAGTTTTATTATTTAAGAAACGCATTTTGTAAGACTATAGTTGCTATAGATAGTGATTCATCTGATGAATATGGACAAAGCAAATTGGTAACCTGGAAAAGATTCATCCTACATTCCATTAAGAACATTCATAAATCATGGGAGAAGGTCAAAATATTAACAACATTAACAGGAGTTTGGAAGAAGTTGATTCCGACCTTCACGGATGACTTTAAGGGGTTTAAGACTACAGTGGAGGAAGTCACTGCGGATGTGGTGGAAACACAGAACTAGAATTAGAAGTGGAGCCTGAAGAGGTGACGGAATTGCTACAGTCTCACAGTAAAACTTAAATGACTGAGGAGTTGCTTCCTAAGGATGAGCAAGTGGTTTCTTAAGATAAAATCTACTCCTGGTAAAGATAATGGGAACATTGTTGAAATGACAACAAAGGATTCAGACTATTCCATTAAGGTAGTTGATAAAGCGGCAGTAGGGTTTGAGAGGATTGACTCCAATATTGAAAGAAGTTCCACTATGGATAAAATGCTATCAAACAGTATCCCATGCTACAGAGAACTCTTTTGCAAAAGGAAGTGTCAGTAGTCTTCATTGTTGTCTTATTTTAAGAAATTGCCAGCTGGGTACGGTGCCTTACTGCTGTAATCCTAGAACTTGTGGAGGCTGAGGCAGGTGAATTACCTGAAGTCAGGTTTTCGAGACCAGCCTGACAAACATGGAGAAACCCTGTCTGTACTAAAAATACAAAGTTAGCCAGGCAGGGTGGCTCATACCTATAACCCCAGCTACTTGGGAGCCTGAGGCAGGAGAATGACTTGAACTGGGGAGGCAGAGGTTGCGGTGAGCCAAGATTGCTCCATTGCATTCCAGCCTGGGCAACAAAAGCAAAACTCCCATCTCAAAAAGAAAAAAGAAATTGCTGCAGCCACTTCAACCTTTAGCAACCACCACCCTGATCAGTCAGCAGGCATCAACATCAATGCAAGACCCTCCATCAGAAAAAGATTACAACTCACTGAAGATTCAGATGATCCTTAGAATTCTTTAGCAATAAAGTACTTTTTGGGAAGTTGGGTAAGAGTAGAGTCTCACTCTGTTGCCCAGGCTGGAGAGCAGTGGTGCAATCTTGGCCTACTGCAACCTCTGCCTCCTGGGTTCAAGCAATTCTCGCTGCCTCAGTCTCCTGAGTAGCTGGGACTACAGGTGTGCACCACCATGCCCAGCTAACTGTTTTTTTTTTTTTTTGTATTTTTAGTAGAGATGGGGTTTCACCATGTTGGTCAGGGCAATCTCAAACTCCTGACCTCAAATGATCCCCGTCTTGGCCTCCCAAAGTGCTGGGATTACAGGCGTGAGCCACTATACCCAGCCTGCAATAAAGTACTTTTAAATTAAGATATGTACTTTTAGACATAATGCTGTTGCACAGTTAATAGACTACAGTGTAGTGTAAACATAACTTTTATTTATACTGGGAAACCAAAAAATTTATGTGACTCATTTTATTGCAGTATTCATTTTATTGTAGTGGTCTGAACTGAACCCACAGTATCTCCAAGGTATGCCTGTGTTTCAGTACAGGAGTACAAAGTATTTAACGCATAGTAAGCATTCAGATCATAGAGCTTATTAGTATTTGTATGTTACTTTTCCAGCTTTGAGATACTTCCCCAATTTAAGAAGTATAATTTTAGAGGCAAAGGCAAGACTGTTGTCTTTAAAAGCTGCTGACATCCTTCAGCTCAAGACTTTCAGAAAATACCGTTACATTTCTAACAACAACAAAATGACCCCATGACATGTTCTAAGAAGGCCTATAGATCCTAAAGTATGAAAATACAAAGGGCGACCCAGCGTGGTGGGCTACACCTGTAATCCTAGCACTTTGGTCAGGAGTTTGAGGCCAGCCTGGCCAACATAACAAAACCACATCTCTAACAAAAATACCAAAATTAGCTGGCCGTGGTGGCGTAAGCCTGTAGTCCCAGCTACTCAGGAGGCTAAGGCAGGAGAATTGCTTGAACCTGGGAGGCTGAGGGGCTGAGATCACACCACTGCACTCCAGCCTGGGTGACAGAGCAAGACTGTGTCTCCAAAAAAAAAAGGAGAGAAAATACAAAAAGGCACTCAGATACTAACAGAAGTGAGACCTGGTGAGCATCGTGGGTCCTAAGCACAACTGGGCCAGCGTGTTAAAGGTCAGCCGCATTGCAACTTCCTCTGAAATCCCCTAGGCTGCAGCCCAGGGTGGGCATGTAGAGGATGTGTGGCCAATGCAAGCTAACCAGAGAAGACTTGAGGCAAAGCACACACTGGCCACACACCTTCTATGTGTCCACCCTGGGGTGCAGGCTGGGGGATTTCAGAGGAATCTGCAGTGCAGCTGGCACCTTTAAACATGCTGGCCCAGTCGTGCTTAGGACCTACAATTCTTACAAGGTCTTACTCCGGTTAGGGACCTCAGTGCCCTTTGTATTTTCATACTTTGAGGTCTAGGCAGAGCCCACTTTTTCCTCAAGCTATTTGGTTCTGGTGCCTATGTTTCAAACCTGTCAGTGTATCCCTGAACTCTTTCTTTTTTCTTTTTCTTTTTTTTTTTTTTTTTTTTTTTTTTGAGACGGAGTTTTGCCCTTGTTGACCAGGCTGGAGTACAATGATGGCATGATCTCAGCTCACTGTGCCCTCCACCTCCTGGGTTCAAGAGATTCTCCTTCCTCAGCCTCTCAAGTATCTGGGATTACAGGTGCCCACCATACCTAATTTTGTTGTTTTTTTTTTTTTTGAGACGGAGTCTTGTCTCTGTCGTCAGGCTGGAGTGCAGTGGCACAATCTCGGCTCAGTGCAACCTCTGCCTCCCGGTTTCAAGCAGTTCTTCTGCCTCAGCCTCCCAAGTAGCTGGGATTACAGGCGTGAGCCACCACGCCTGGCCTGAACTGTTTCTAGGAAGGCAGCTTCTAGAAGTTCAGCTCTGACTGAACATCTCCTGCAGTTTTCTTATGTTGAGATGTACAGAATAAACACATCTTCCAAGGTGTGGGCCTACAAACATGCAGCTTCTTCGGAGGGAGTTGTCTGTACAAAGCAGAAATCACGCTCCTTTGGTCCCTGCTTTGCAGTGTAAGCCTACTACCATGAAGAATGGCAGACAAGGCACCTTAATTACAACTCACTGAATTCTACCACACAGTGCAGTGCAGTCAAAATTACACTTGATATTTAAGGTGATGTTTAAAACCTCCCTTAGTCACCTAAAACACACCAAAAAAAAAGTGCTTATTAATTTATAGGATTGTCCACTCACTAGAAAAGGAATGTTGTCAACCAGACCACCTGAGGCCACGAAACAAAACAGGATCTATTCAACTAGGAGTTGTCTCACATCAGCCACCAGCTGCAAAAAAAAGAAACCTTAAGCGGTAGCTCTTTTTAATATATAAAATCCACTAAAACACAGAAATCCTACCACTGAGAAAAACAGCATTTTAGTGGGTGTAAACTACCCCAGGTTATTTCCTAGCACATATGTGCAATCAACAATTTACTTATTTATTGCATGCTCTCTATACTTAAGGCTCTACTGCGCATACGGCAGGAAACAAACAGCAATAAACCAAACAGGCAAGGGCCCTGAAATGTGGAGTTTACATTCTAGTGGGGAGAGACCAACTATAATCAAATAAGCGTATATGCCAACTGGTACAAGAAATATTAAGATTAAGCAGAGTAAGAAAATAGAATGATGACGTTGTTATAGGAGTTATTAAGAAATTATTTTAGGCAGATAGGAAAAAGGGTCTTTGGGAAATTTTGTTTCTTTTTAAAGCAGCTCCAGAAATGTTTCTTGTCTAGCAGGAAAGCCCCAGCTCTTAGAGATGGGCTAGCAACCTTTGATATGCAGATACATTCCGTTAGAAACTGGGTCCACCCAAATGAGATTCATACCATTGTCCTCTTGTCCTTGCCATCACATGTGTCTGGCAACATGATCACCCCCACATATCCCCATGTGTGTAGAACATTATGGCTTCCTGTATTTGCATATTAAAAAGCTAGGGAGGGAGGACCAGTTCCCCCCCACCCTCCCCCCCAGAGGCTACCTGAGTGACATGCCTGGTCAGACCAATCCCCTGAGCCCTATGCAAATCAGGCACCACCTCCTCCAGCCTCATATAAGCACCACATTTCCACCACACTCAGGGTCTTCTCTCTCAGCTTTGAAGCCCTCCTCCCTCTGTCTCTGTACAGGGGAGCTTCTTGCTTCTTTCGTCTTTCTTTTTATTGCCTATTAAACTCTCCACTCCTTAAAAAAACACTCCACATGTGACCATGTTGTGTGTGTGTGTGTGTGTGTGTGTGTGTGTGTGTGTGTGTGTTGAGACAGTTTCGCTCTTGTTGCCCAGGTTGGAGGGCAGTGGCCCGATCTCGGCTCACTGCAACATCCACCTCCCAGCTTCAAGCAATTCTCTTGCCTCAGCCTGCTAAGTAGCTGGGATTACAGACATGCGCCACCACGGCTGACTAATTTTGTATTTTTAGTAAAGACGTGGTTTTTCCATGTTTGTCAGGCTGGTCTCAAACTCTCGACCTCAGGTGATCCACCCGCCTTGCCCTCCCAAAGTGCTGGGACTACAGGCATTGAGCCACTGGGTACAGCCGTTTGTGTCGTTTTATCCAATTCGTGTGAGACGAGCCCTGGTGTTCCTCCACTGGTCAGAGACATAACATTTTGGTACACTGGCTGGAAATCTGAGGTACAGCCTTTGTCGGAGTTGTGAGTGTGGGAGCAAGCATAAAACCTGTTCTATCATGCTGAGGCATTCTTAGCCTCTGTGTTAAAATAAATCAGTGGGCATCCATCAGCCTAGTACTAATGCTTAGCATTGGCTGCTGTACTAAAGACACGTATGTGAGGCTTGCTGGGGGAGAACATGGAGAAACCCCCGTTACCCACAGGTATTGAGAATGTTGGCCATGCTTGAACTAGCTTCTTTTCACGGGAGACCTCACCATCATGCAAAAATGGGAAAAGTTCTGAGGCAACTGAAAAGTTCTGGCCAGGGCACACCCTGGTGTGATTCGGAGGCCTCTGGACCGGGATGCAGCCTCCAACAGACCATTCCAGGTGTTGGCAGAGAATCCTCAACTATCCTGTTGCAAAATCTTTCTTCCTTCTTATCTGCAGCCTCTTACTCTTTCTCTGCGTGAAATGTGCAAGGATTTTTGCAGTCTAGAAACAAGAGTTTTCCCCTTTTCCCTCCACAGTGAGGTTACCTGCTCCCACTTCGCTAGTGAGCAGATAGCATTTCTAAGCCAACAGCATCACTTTGTGGAAATGGAAATCCTCTACATGAGGCACACTTGGTTCCTCATTTTTCACAGTAGTGCTGCAGCTTCCTTTGCACTGTTAGAAATCAGGCTCTAGGCCTCTTCTGGCAATGGGAAGTTGCTGCTTTTAACAGGAGTAAAATGTCTTCTGTAGCCAAATTTTAGTCTCAATGTTGTCCCACTGGCAGGAAAATGGCCATTCAGTTCCTGCGTTTTTGTAAGACGCTTATTCTGTCTCCTATTTAAGACAGTATTTAATCAGTAAGGGGATTTAAGTTCGGGAGTTAATCAAGACCATTTTTCTTTGGGTAAATGCTTTAGCATGGGCCATAATAGCAGGATACAGAGTTCAATCTAGCACGCCTTCTCCCTTAAAGGGCCCTTGCCCAGTTACGTGTTTTCCTTGAATCCATCTTTTTTTAGAAAGGCACACAGGCCACACAAGTCTGGGAGGTTGAAGGGAGACAAAAGGCAGAAGACTTAAGACTGCTGCGGTAAAGCATGATTAAGGCCCAAAAGTTTAGTTTCTCTGGTGCCATGGCTTGGAGTGTCAGGCCTGCAGTCATGGGCAGCACATTTAAATGAGTGCCAGGATTCAGGAGCCAAGGAGAAAAAATAGCTAGGGGCCCTACTATTTTCGTTTTCATCTTGGATCACATACCAAAAGGAAGGACACTAAAAGGACACTTCTGTTCTCACTTCTCTTTCTAGGTAGATAACAGCATGTCTTAAACGTGCACTCCCTTGGAGTATATTTTAAAGCACTGGTACTCCTTGAACCCTAAAACTTTGAAGAAAAAGTGGTTTGTTTTCTTTTGCTGAAGGACATGGCCTGTTTACTAGACATTTGCAAGTATTGCGAAATCAACCCAGCTTTTTTAGCAATCATATCAGGCAGGCTTAAAGAGAATAATTACCCAAAATTAAAGAAGAAAGTTCTAGGGGAACCATCTGAGGATTCCCTTATTTGGGATCCCTTCATGTACCCTTCTCATTGCAGGACCTTAGGCAAGTAAAAGGGAGATTAGGCTGATTTTCTGATGACCCTGATAGGTGTATAGAATCTTTCCAAAATTTAACTCAGGTATTTGACCTTTTATGGAGCAATGTTATGCTGCTCCCAAGCCAAACCCTAACTGCAGCTACAATAGGCAGCTCTGCAAGCAGAAAAGAATTTTGGAGATGGTCAGTGTGTCTCCTATAGGAGGCCAAAAGGGAAAGGAGAAAATAGGGAAGGCAGATAAATAGCGGAAACACCATTCTCAATGGAAAAAGAGGCAGTACCTCTTAACAACCCTCATTGGAACTCCTTTCTACCTCTTGACAACCCTCATTGGAACTCCTTTCTAGGTTTTTTTGTTCGTTTTTTTCCTGCTTCCGTGGTTTAAAATGGCTTCTATCTCTTTCGTAATGTTCTTCCAACCTGGGAAACATTAATTTTCCAAACCTTAAAATGCTCGGCTTAAAGTTAAGCTAGGGGGAGCCCAGAAGCCTGATATGCCAGCAAAAGGGTAAAAACTTCTTAACCAGTCAGGCTTTTAGCTTCTCTCTCTTTGTGCAAACAGTAAAAGGGATAATAAGGATCATTGTTTATATTCTCTGTAAATTTATAATTGATGAAGAAGGATTCGTGAGGTTGGTCTTAAGCTGTAAACAATCTGGTGTGCTTTGCATGCCTTTCTGTATGGTTCTGTCAAAGAAAGGGTATCTTAGCTTAGGATCCAGGCTCAGGACTCCATAAGCCTGCGTTTCAAGCCAGCCCAACAAAATGGTCAATAACAAACTTGGCTACAGGCCTCCATCTTGTTTCGTGTATTTGGGAACATGACCTGTAACCACACGGCATTACTTTGTTTTAATCTCCACCATTTTACAATGGTGGCTGCCTTCTTGTGCTAAGTCAGTTCCTGGGTGAGGGACACAAAATCAGATAAGCCAGTTTGTCAGTCTGGGTGGTGCCAGCTATCCATCAGGGGCAGGGTTTACAAAATATTTTATGCACTGATCTTAAGAGCAGTTTAGGGAGGGTCAAAATCTTGTTGCCTCCAGCTCTATGGTTCCTGGGCCATAGTTTCTAATCTTGTGGCTAGTTTCTTGGTCTGATCCCCCAGGTAAATAGTTTCAACATCAACAGAAAGGACGTCCATTCAGAGACCCCATCCAAAGGTCGCCAACTTCAAGGACCAAAGATAGATAATGCCATGAAGATGGGAAGAAACCAATGCAAAAAGGCTGAAAACTCCAAAACCCAGAACACCTCTTCTCCTCCATGGGATCGCAACTCCTCACCAGCAAGGAAACAAAACTGGATGGAGAATGAGTTTGAGGAACTGACAGAAGCAGGCTTTAGAAGGTAGGAAATAACAAACCTTTCTGAACTAAAGGAGCATGTTCTAACCCAATGCAAGGAAGCTAAGTACCTTGGAAAAAGGTTATACAAAATGCTAACTAGAATAACCAGTGTAGAGAAGAACATAAATGATTTAATGGAGCTGAAAAACACAGCATGACAACTTTTTGAAGCATACACAAGTTTCAATAGCCAAATCAATCAAGTGGAAGAAAGGATGTAAGAGATTGAAGGTAAACTTAATGACATAAAGTGAGAAGGCAAGATTAGAGAAAAAAGAGTGAAAAGAAATAAAGCCTCCAAGAGATATGGGATTACGTGAAAAGACCAAATCTACATTTGATCGGTGTACGTGAAAGTGATGGGGAGAATGAAACCAAGTTGAAAAGCACTCTTGAAGATATTTTCCAAGAGAACTTCCCCAACCTGGCAAGGCAGGCCAACATTCCAATTCAGGAAATACAGAAAACACCACAAAGATGCTTTTCAAGAAGAGCAACTCCAAGACACATAATTGTCAGATTCACCAGGGTTGAAATGAGGGAAAAAATGCTAAGGGCAGCCAAAGAGAAAGGTTGGGTTACCCACAAAGAAAAGCTCATCAAACGCACAGCGGATCTCTCTGCAGAAACACTACAAGCCAGAAGAGAGTAAGGGCCAATATTGAACATCTTTAAAGAAAAGAATTTTCAACACAGAAGTTCATATCCAGCAAAACTAAGCTTCTAAGCAAAGGAGAATAAAATCCTTTAAGGACCAGCACATGCTGAGAGATTTTTGTCACCACCAGGCCTGCCTTACAAAAGCTCCTGAAGGAAGCACTAAACATGGAAAGGAACAACCCCTTTGGAAAGTACCAATGGAAAGTACCAGCCACTCCAAAACATACCAAATTGTAAAGACCATGAACACTATGAAGAAACTGCATCAACTAATGGGCAAAACAGCCAGCTAGCATCAAAATGGCAGGATTGAATTCACACATAACGATATTAACCTTAAATGTAAATGTACTAAATGTCCCAATTAAAAGACACAGACTGGCAAATTGGATAGAGTCAAGACGCATTGGTGTGCTGTATTCAGGAGACCCATCTTGAGTGCAAAGACACACATAGGCTGAAAATAAAGGGATGGAGGAAGATTTACCAGGTAAATGGAAAGCAAAAAAAAACAAACAAAAAAAAAATGGAGGGGTTGCAATCCTAGTCTCTGATAAAACAGACTTTAAACCAACAAAAATCAAAAGAGGCAAAGAAGGGCATTACATAATGGTAAAGAGATCAATGCAACTCTATTTAGGAGAGAGCTAACTATCCTAAATATATATGCACCCAATACAGGAGCACCCAGATACATAAAGCAAGTTCTTAATAACCTGCAAGGAGACTTACACTCCTACACAATAATAGTGGAAGACTGTAACACCCCACTGTCAATATTAGATCAACGAGACAAAAAAATTAACAAGAATATCCAGTACTTGAATTCAGATGTGGGCCAAGCAGACCTAACAGACATCTACAGAACTCTCCACCCCAAATCTGCAGAATATACATTCTTCTCAGCACCACATTGCACTTATTCTAAAATTGACCACATAATTGGAAAACACTCCTCAGCAAATGCAAAAGATGGATATCAAACAGTCTCTCAGACAACAGTGCAATCAAATTAGAAGTCAGAATTAAGAAACTCACTCAAAACTACACAACTAGATAGAAACTAAATAACCTGCTCCTGAATGACTACTGGATAAATAATGAAATGAAGGCAGAAATAAAGATGTTTTTTGAAACCAATGAGAATGAAGACACAAAATGCCAGAATCTCTGGGACACATTTAAAGCAATGTGTAGAGGGAAATTTATAACACAAAATGCCCATAAGAGAAATGAGGAAAGATCTAAAATCGGCACCCTATTATCACAATTAAAAGAACTAGAGGAGCAAGATCAAACAAATTCAAAAGCTAGCAGAAGATAAGAAATAACTAAGATCAGAGCAGAACTGAAGGAGATAGAGACACCAAAAAAACCCTTCAAAAATCAATGATTCGAGGAGCTGGTTTTTTTGAAAAGATCAACAAAATAGACAGACAACTTAACCAGACTAATAAAGAAGAAAAGAGAGAAGAATCAAATAGATGTAATAAAAAATGGTAAAGGTGATATCACCACTGATCCCGCAGAAATACAAACTATCATCAGAGAATACTATAGACACCTGTATGCAAATAAACCAGTAAACCTAGAAGAAATGGATAAATTCATTGGCACTTACACCCTCCCAAGACTAAACCAGGAAGAATTCAAATCCCTCAACAGACCAATAACAGAATCTGAAATTGAGGCAGCAAATAGCCTACCAACGAAAAAAAGTTGAGGACCAGATGGGTTCACAGCCGAATCCTACCAGAGGTACAAAAGTGGATCTGATACCATTTTTTCTGAAACTATTCCAAATATTAGAAAAAGAGGAAATCCTCCATAACTCATTTTATAAGACCACTATCATCCTGATACCAAGACCTGGCAGAGACACAACTAAAAAAAGAAAATTTCAGGCCAATATCCATGATGAACATCCATGCAAAAATCTTCAGTAAAATACTGGCAAACCAAATCCAGCAGCACATCAAAAAGCTTATCCATCACGATCAAGTTGGCTTCATCCCGGGGATGCAAGGCTGGTTCAACATATGCACATCTATAAACATAATCCATCACATAAACAGAACCAAAGACAAAAACCATGTGATTATCTCAGTAGATGGAGAGAAGGCCTTTGACAAAATTCACCAGTCCTTTATGTTAAAAACTCTCAATAAACTAGGTATTGATAGAATGTATCTCAACATAATAAAAGATATTTATGAGAAACCCACAGCCAGTATCTTACTGAATGGGCAAAAACTGGAAGCATTCCCTTTGAAAACTGGCACTAGACAAGGGGACCCTCTCTCACCATTCCTATTCAACATAGTATTAGAAATTCTAGCCAGAGAAATTAGGCAATAAAAGGAAATAAAGGGTATTCAATTAGGAAAAGAGGAAGTCAAATTGTCTCTGTTTTCAGATGACATGATTGTATATTTAGAAGACCCCATCATCTCAGCCCCAAATCTCCTTAAACTGATAAGCAACTTCAGCAAAGTCTCAGAATACAAAATCAATGTGCAAAAATCACAAACATTCCTATACTCCAATAACAGACAGACAGCCAAATCATGACTGAACTCCCATTCACAATTTGCTACAAAGAGAATAAAATACACCTAACAAAGGATGTGAAGGACCTCTTCAAGGAAAACTACAAACCACTGCTTGCTCAAGGAAAAATGAGAGGACACAAAGATTAAAAAACATTCTATGCTCATGGTTAGGAAGAATCAACATGGTGAAAATGGCCATACTGCCAAAAGTAATTTATAGATTCAATGCTATCCCCATCAAGCTACCATTGACCTTCTTCACAGAACTGGAGAAACCCACCTTAAACTCCATATGGAACCAAAAAAGAGCCTGCATAGCCAAGACAGTCCTAAGCAAAAAGAACAAAACTGGAGGCATAACACTGTCTGACTTCAAACTGTATTACAAGGCTACAGTAATCAAAACAGCATGGTACTGGTACCAAAACCGATAATAGACCAATGGAACAGAACCGAGGCCTCAGAAGTAATGCCACACATCTACAACCATCCTATCTTTGACAAACCTGACAAAAGCAATGGGGAAAGGATTCCCTATTTAATAAATGGAGTTGGGAAAACTGGCTAGCCATGTGCAGAAAGGTGAAACTGGGCCCCTTTCTTACAGTTTATAAAAAAATTAACTCCAGATGGATTAAAGATTTAAACATAAGACCTAACACCATAAAAACCCTAGAAGAAAACCTAGGCAATACCATTCAGGACATAGGCGCAGGCAAGGACTTCATGACTAAAACACCAAAAGCAATGGCAACAAAAGCCAAAATAGACAAATGGGACCTAATTAAACTTAAGGGCTTCTGCACATCAAAAGAAACAATCATTATAGTGAACTGGCAACCAACAAAATGGGAAGAAAGTTTTTGCAATCTACTCATCTGACAAAGGGCTAATACCCAGAATCTACACAGAACTAAAACAAATGTGTAAGAAAAAAAAACCCATCAAAAAGTCAGTCGAGGTTATGAATAGATACTTTCTAAAAGAAGACATGTGGCCAACAAACACAAAAAAATGCTCATCATCACCGGTCATTAGAGAAATGCAAATCAAAACCACATTGAGGTACCTTCTCATGCCAGTTAGAATAGTGATCATATAAAAAAATCTGGAGACAGATGTTGGAGAGGATGTGGAGAAATAGAAACGCTTTTACACTGTTGGTGGGAGTGTAAATTAGTTCAACCATTTGGAAGACAATGTGGTGATTCCTCAAGGATCTAGAAATAGAAATACCATTTGACCCAGCAATTCCATTACTGGATATATACCCAAAGGATTATGAATCATTCTGTTATAAAGACACATGCACATATATGTTCATTGCAGCACTGTTTACAATAGCGAAGACTTGGAACCATCCCAAATGCCCATCAATGATAGATTGGATAAAGAAAATGTGGCACATATATGCCATGAAATACTATGCAGCCATAAAATAGGATGAGTTCATGTTTTTTGCAGGGTCATGGAGGAATCTGGAAACCATCATTTTCAGCAAACTGACACAAGAACAGAAAACTAAACACTGCATGTTCTCACTCATAAGTGGGTGTTTAGCAATGACACAGGGAGGGGAACATCAGGCACTGGTGTCTGTTGGGGGCTGGGGGACTAGGGAAAGGATAGCTGGGGGTGGGGAGATTGGGGAGAGAGAACGTTAGGAGAAATACCTACTGTGGGTGATGGAGGGATGGAGGCAGGAAATCACCATGGCGTGTGTATACCTATGTAACAATCCTGTACAATATGCACGTGTACCCCAGAACTTAAAGTGTAACAACAACAAAACCCACCTAGAATTTGCATTGAATAATTTAAAAAACCAAAATTCTATAGACATAAAGATATTCTTGTAGCATTTTCTATATATGATACAGCTTAAGTGCCTGAGCCTCAAGTAAATTATGAAATCATATAGTCATAAAAATAGAAAGTAGGACCAGCTACATAATTTTCAGATCCCACGCAAATGAAAACACTGGGTACTATGTTCAAAATTATTAGGAATTTTGAAATGTTGACAGCAGAGCATTAAACTAGTCATTGTGTATTCCCTTCTGGGCATGGGATCCTCTGTGACTTCATAAAGCCAGAGCTGATAGAAACATAGAGAGTATTTACTTGTTAACTGAGAAATAGAATGCATGAAGTAAATGCACTGTGGTTATGATTATTTAGTATGTATGTACATGTGCAATGAACCTGGGTTTAACTCCAAGTCACCAAAATAGCTACTTTAAGGTGGTAAGATCATGGAGTGGGAAAATGTTTCATGATCTTTGTATTATTTTTGGGCTGGGCGTCATGGCTCACGCCTGTAATCCCAGCACTTTGGGAGGCTGAGGTGGGCAGATCACAAGGTCAAGAGATTGAGCCCATCCTGGCCAACATGGTAAAACCCCGTCTCTACCAAAAATACAAAACTTAGCTGGGTGTGGTGGCCTGTGCCTGTAGTCCCAGCTACTCAGGAGGCTGAGGCAGGAGAATCACTCGAACCCAGGAGGTGGAGGTTGCAGTTAGCCAAGATCACACCACTGTACTCCAGCCTGGTGACAGAGCAAGACTCTGTCTCAAAAAAAAAAAAAAAAAAAAAAAAAAAAAAAAGCCTTGGCATGGTGGCTCATGCCTGTAATCCCAGCACTTTGGGAGGCCTAGTTGGGCAGATTACCTGAGGTCAGGACGTCAAGACCAGCCTGACCAACATGGAGAAACCCTGTCTCTACTAAAAATACAAAATTAACTAGGCATAGTGGCACATGCCTGTAAATCCAGCTATTGGGAGGCTGAAGCAGGAGAATCACTTGAATCTGGGAGGTGGAGGTTGCAGTGAGCCATTGCTCTCCAACCTGGGCAACAAGAGTGAAACTCTGTCCCCCCCAAAAAAAAAAAACCTTTAAAAAATCAGCTGCCTTCAGTCTGTACAAGCCTGGGTGTGGAGCTGTTGCTGTGCACCCAGTGAGAACTCAGCCTGGGAGCCAGTCAGGCCTCTTACCAAGAACATTCTAGTAGTATATTCTAGGATGAGGAAAGCCAAGGAGGAAAAAAGCACACATGTAGTTTGTTGGTAAGGAGGGAAGATGAGACCAAATAGTGTATGAAGTGGTCGAAATGCCTATTTTTGCCAAGTACCACAGCTGGTAGCCTGGGTTCACTGAAAGAGCCTTAGGTTCAGAGTTCGTGGGGGAGTTTCCGGTCAGGTGGCAGGAACGCTCTGCAGAGCTGCCTTCTCAGGTTCTGGCCTCATTGCTTTCAGGAAGAGCCTCAGAGCACAGGAATTGCCAGTCGCTACCTAGTCAGAGCTTTATTTGGGCTTTGAGGGTGCTTCCATTCTTACCACATGACACTTCACGAGGTGAAACCAACGTCACCCACTGTGCATACCCAGCTCTGCTGCTGCCTCATAGCTGACAGGGGTGCCCCCTGCTCTGCTCAGGAATGTTCACAAGCTTTCCAGGGTACACGGAGTGACCAGCAGAGTCAGGGCTCTGGCCCCAGTCTGTGCACACCACATCCAACAAAATAACTGCCTCCTGGAGATTTGAACGCTGTTGCATTTCTCAGCACACAGCATCATGTTCTTCTCTGATGGGTGCTTTGGGATATCCCTGTTTCTTTCCCCCACCTTGAGCACCTTCTTGCCCCCTGCTTTATGTTGGATGTTCAAGCTCTGGTTGAAGTCTCTGCCACTCGGCGTGACATGGCCAGCTGACGGGAGCTGAGTTTCGGCCAGTTGATGGGCAGCACAGCCAGCGGGCTCACTCCAGGCCTTGCTTGGCTGATAGATGTCCCTCATCACACTGGCTGGCTGCTCATGGAGCCACCATATAATAAACACTTTTTACTCAATGCTTAGGTCTGAAGTCACCCAAGTCAGATTTTTCATCATTGGTTAAGAAACCGCTGAAGCTTACTGTTCTGGAATGGAGAATACAAACCTCATTTTATAGACACCAGATATGAGGCACAGCCTTGCTGCACTACCCACAGAGGGTTCCATACGGCGTTGTTCTGGATTCCCGTCGTAATTTAAAGGGAAACCTTCACAATATCTGGAGCCCTTCATGTCCTGCAAATGAAGGAGGATGTCCTTAAGTTCCTTCCAGCAGGAACCCACTTAGGTGGCAGCAATCTTGACTTCCAGATGAAACAGTACATCGCTAAAAGGAAAAGTGATGGCATCTGCATCATAAATCTGAAGAGGACCTGGGAGAAGCTTCTCCTGGCAGCTCGTGCCATTGTTGCCATTGAAAACCCTGCTGATGTCGGTGTCATATCCTCCAGGAATACAGGCCAGAGGGCGGTGCTGAAGTTTGCTGCTGACACTGGAGCCGCTCCAATTGCTGCCGCTTCACTCCTGGAACCTTCACCAACCAGATCCAGGCAGCCTTCCGGGAGCCCCAGCTTCTTGTGGTTACTCACCCCAGGGCTGACCACCAGCCTCTCATGGAGGCGTCTTATGTTAACCTATCTACCATCGCTCTGTGTAACACAGATTCTCCTCTGCGCTATGTGGACATTGCCATCCCATGCAACAACAAGGGAGCTCACTCAGTGGGTTTGATGTGGTGGATGCTGGCTCAGGAAGTTCTGAGCATGCGTGGCACCATCTCTTGTGAACACCCGTGGGAGGTCATGCCTCATCTCTGCTTCTACAGAGATCCTGAAGAGATTGGAAAAAAAAGAGCAGACTGCAGCTGACAAGGCTGTGACCAAGGAGGTATTTCAGGGTGAATGAACTGTTCCAGCTCCTGAGTTCACTGCTACTCAGCCTGAGGTTGCAGACTGGTCTGAAGGCATGCAGGTACCCTCTGTGCCTATTCAGCAGTTCCCTACCGAAGACTGGAGCGTCAGCCTGCCACGGACGACTGGTCGGCAGCTCCCACTGCTCAGACATTGAATGTGTAGGAGCAACCACGGTCTTAAGCTGTTCTTGCATGGGCCAAGAAATAAGGTTGATGGAAAATAAACATCCATTTCTAAAAAATAAAAATAAAAAACTCACAGAGAAGCAGAGTGACTTCCTAAGGGGAATATAGTCATAAGCGTCAGAATACCACAAAGCTCTGTCTGGCTGGAACCTGTACCTGGTGATGCCTAATCCAAAATGTCTTCCTTTTAGTACCCCAGGATGCAGGATGCTGTCCTCACCCCGCAGGCACCATCATGCCATAAAATATGGCACCCTCAGTGTAAACTCTGTTGCCCAGATTTACCTGAGTCATACAATATCTTTCTTGTTGTGTTTAAGCTGAGATATGCTTTTTGGTCATGAATGTCTTCAAATGTAATCGCATAGAGCTTTACAAAATCATTTCCTAAATGTTTTAATTTTCTCTGTATCATTGTATCATTATTCCCTTGGCCTTTTTTTTCCCCTTTGAAACAGAGTCTTACTCTGTACTCAAGGCTGGAGTGCAGTGGCAAGATCTCGGCTCACTGCAACCTCCACCTCTTGGGTTTAAGCGATTCTCCTGCCTCAGCCTCCTGAGTAGATAGGATTACAGGTGCCCACCACCATGCCCAGCTAATTTTTGTATTTTTAGTAGAGATGGGGTTTCACCATGCTGGCTAGGCTGGTCGAAAAATCCTGACCTCATGATCTGCCCACCTCGGCAGATCATGGAATACAGGCGTGAGCCACCCTGCCTGGCCTCCCTTAACTTTTTTTTTTTAGTTTTTGAGACACACTGGAGTGCAGTAGTGCGATCTTGGGTCACCGCAACCTCTACCACCAGCTTCAGGCAATTCTCCTGCCTCAGCCTCCCAAGTAGCTGGGATTACAGGTGCCTAGCACCAGGCCCAGCTAATTTTTGAATTTTTAGTGTAGACGGGGTTTCACTATATTGGTCAGGCTGGTCTCCAACTCCTGACCTCAAGTGATCTGCCCACCTTGGCCTGCCAAATTGCTGGGATGACAGGCATGAGCCACCATGCATGGCTACTCTTGGCTTATTTCTAATTATTTAAGAAAACATGTTTTCTCTCCTGTTTTCTCAATTACCAACTACAGGTTTATCTGTATTTTCAAAGAACTTTGTCGATTCCTTTTTCCATTTTGCAGTTTATTTCTGCAATTATCTTTATTTTTTCTTCTGTTTTCCTTTGACTTCTTTTTCTTTCCCTAACTTTTTGAGCTGAATGCTGTATCCATTTATTTTTATTTCTTTATTTTTAAATACATATGTGGCAGAGGTCATGCAAGCTCCTCTGAGTACACTTTCAACTAATTCTGCTTTAATACGCAGTGTTCTTATCATTTTTGTTTAGACATACATTAGTTTGGGTTTTGATTTTTTTCTCTGAGCCATATGTGCTTTAAGAAATAATTTTGTCATTTCAAAGTGGTTAATATTCATTTTGTTTCTATTTATGTTGAAAATGTGTGGTCTGACATTATAGTCACGTTTTTTCAATTTTTGTTAATTTATCATGATTTTCTGTGTGTCCTTAATGATATATGATTGTACCATGGGTCTAATTAAAACATTGTGCATTCTCTATTGTAATGAAGTTCAATGTATAACTCTTAAATCAACCTTATTAATTATATTGTTCAGATCCAGCATGCTCTTAATTTTAGTCTGTTTGCTCTGTCGTGGTTGACAGCAGTCAATTAAATTTTCCTATTACTATTAAAGTGCCTATTACCATTACTGCCCACTCCTATTACTATTCAATGTCTGTTTATTTTATTTTACTTTATTTTTGCATTTCCTGCATTTCATATACTTATGGTGTTATTTTGTGCATAAAGATTTGCTAAAGCTGCTTTATTGTTGGAAACATGCTCGGTGCTGCAAAGAAAAATCAGCACTGAGACAAAGGATCTCTGAGCAAGCAATTTTTGCTTCCCGGACTGCAGTAAGCGTACCCTCACTAGCCGTCTTGCCACAAGAGTGCAGTAAGCAAAGGAAAAGCAGACATATTTATTCCTTAGGCATTTGGGGCTGTCCTTACTTCTGTGTCTGATCTCCATTGGCTAAACTGAAACCCGACTGGCTAACAACTTAAAATTTTTTGGAACAGGCAAAAGCAATGGCGAGCTGGGACTTGCCTGTGAGCATGTCCAGCACAGGTATCTTGGTTAAAGTACAAGGACATAGAATATACTATGTACCTGTAAGCATAGCATGTCTAACAGCTACATAGCATAGGGCTTAACAAAGAGTTATTAGCACACTTAGATTTGATTTATTCTTTAACAAGAAAGGAAACTTTAACGAGGAACTTTTCTACTTCCCACATTTATTATTTTACATATTGTTTCTCTGATTATTTCTGTGTTCCTCTTTGTCTCAATTAATAGCTCCTGCCTTAATTCAACCTTGTCTGATATTAATATTATCTCAATTTTTTTTCCTATCATTTGCTTAACCATTCTAATAATTTATTTAGCTTTGTATCTTGTATAATAGTCTGCAGTTTGGATTTGGCATTTTACTTATTTTAATATTTATTTTCTTGTAGTAAGTGAGTTTATCCCACTGACACTTATAGCATATTTTTGGTTTAAATTATCTGACTGTATTTTAGTTTGGGGGGAGGTTGATAATAGATATACATAAATAATAAAAAAATTATTCTGGGGATTGTAACTTCCATGCAGAGGCTAAAATAGGTTATGATAGAAAGTGTCTGGAATGAGGAATTCTTTAGCATGCTCAGAGATGTTTCTTCAAGGAGATGATATTTTAGCTTATTCAATAAATTCAACAAGTAGTTTTTGATTGTCTATATATGGCAAACATTTACTGGGTACCAGGAATACAACAGTGAACATTTCTGCCCTTGGAGAGTTTATATAGTAATGGGATCAGCATGATGAGACGTCAGTGCTGAGATAGAAGCAACTGGGTAAATCTCTGCTAAAAAAGAACCTTCCAAAGGAGAAAAAATAACATGTGCAAAGGCCCTGAGATGGGAAAAAACAGAATGTTCAAGAAACATAAGGTTATGGCTAGAGCATAGTGAGGAGAGGAGACAGTGGAGGGAGGTGAGTGGCAGAGGCAGGCAGGAGCCATATTACAGAGGCATTTGGCACAGGAAATGACTGCTCTTTATTACAATTATCCTGGAAAGCACTGGATCTGATTTACATTTAAGAAATATCACTTTGGCTTCTCTTTGAGTAGAGCAAGAGTAAAGAGAGGAAGTCCGGCCAGATGGCATTTGAATCATTTCAGGTGAAAAATAATGGTGGTTTAAACTAGAGTTATAGAGATGAGGATGGTGAGAAGCAGACAGATTTGGTGTATATTTTAATAAATTTGTACTGATAGACTGAATAAGACAAGGAGAGGAGTCAACGATGACAAAGGGGCCGTGAAGCCCACAGCTGAGCAAATGAGCACTGATGAGACTGAATTGTAATATGGGGCAGCTCCAAGGGCTGCAGGCAGTAGAAAGGGAACCAGCAGCTTTGCTAGAGGTGAACTGGGCATTTTGTCTTTTTATTTTACTTTAGGTGCATACTATATCTGGCATTTCTCCCTGTGTTATCCCTCCCTACCCCCCCCCAACTGTCTCTCCCCTACCCACCCCCCAACTGCCCCCAGTGTGTGATGCTCCTCTCCCAGAGTCCATGTGTTCTCATTGTTCAACACCCACCTATGAGTGAGAACATGCAGTGTTTGGCTTTCTGCTCTTGTGTCAGTTTGCTGAGAATGATGGTTTCCAGATTCATCCAAGTCCCTACAAAGGACATGAACTCATCGTTTTTTATGGCTGTGTAGTGTTCCATGGTATATATGTACCACATTTTCTTTGTCCAGTCTATCATTGATGGGCATTTGGGTTGGTTCCAAGTCTTTGCTGTTGTACACGGGCTGCAGTGAACATACGTGTGCATGTGTCTTTATAGGGGAACGATTTATAGTTCTTTGGGTATATACCCAGTAATGGGATTGCTGGGTCAAATGGAATTTCTATTTCGAGATCCTTGAGAAATCGACATACTGTATTTTTGTTGTTGCTTTCCACTTCAAGTTTCATCTTTTCCAATACACTCCTCGTTTTTCTTCTCCCAAGCATTTTTTATTTGGAAAATTTATATTCTGCTTTCAATTATTTAAGCTGTTCTCTTTACAACATTAAGTAACATGCCTAAACATCTGTTTCTCAGTGTGTCAGGTTTAAAATAGGAGAAGCTATAGGCCATCCACTGCACGAAATGGAGAAACTAGATCTCTTTCCTTTCTTTCCCTCCAGTTTTCAAAGGAAAATAGCATTCCTGCTGTGGAATGGGAAATCAGGGAGATTGATGGTTGGTTTGGAGTGTCAACTTTACTGGATAAAGGGTACTGAGACAGCTGGGAAAACATTATTTATTCTCAAGGTTTCAATAGGCACTGCACCCATGCCTCTTCTCTGAAAGGGAAATCCAGGTGATTTGGCATTTGATGAAGATGATTGAGTTGTGCCAGCTGTGTCTGCAAGGGTGTTTCGGGAGGAAGGTGGTGTGGTCTTCAGTGTGGGTGGGCACTTTCCAATCGACCGAAGACCCAGCTGGAACACAAAGGCAGGGGGAAGAGAATGCTTGCTCTCTTTCTGCAGTCAGGATGCATTCTTCTCCTGCCCTTGGATATCAGAACTCCAGGTTTTCCAGCCATTAGACTCCATGACTAACACCAGCGGCCCGCACTAGCACTCTCAGGCCTGTGGCCTCAGACTGAGAGTTGGCACCATCAGCTTCCCTGATTCTGAGGCCTTCAGACTCAAACTGAGCCGCCCTACCAGCTTCCCTGGGTCTCCAGCCTACAGCCAGCCTACCATGGAACTACTCAGCTTCCATAATCAAGTAAGCCCATTCCTTCTAATGAACTCTTTCTCATGTATCTCTTTGTATATCTCTTACCAGTTGTGTCCCTCTGGAAAACCCTGACTAAAACAGGACCTAGCGATACATGAGGTCACCATCTCCTCTTGTGTTGCAAGGCTGTAAAGACTATGGAAAGACCGTGGTACCTTACACACGCAGGCTCACATCCCTCAAAAATGAAGGTTTCAGCAACCAATGAAGTAAAGAACCCCAATTGTTGAGATACTGGCTAAAAACAAAGGGAACTGATAGCATTTGGCCATGTCCCCCACCGAAATCTCATCTAGAATTGTATCTCCCACAATTCCCATGTGTTGGGAGAGGGACCCAGTGGGAGGTAATTGAATCATGGGGGCCAGTCTTTCCTGTTCAATTCTCATGACAGTGAGTAAGTCTCATGAGATCTGATGTTTTTAAAAAGGGGGAGTTTCCCCTGCACAAGCTCTCTCTCTTTGCCTGTTGCCATCCGTGTAAGATGCAACTTGGTCCTCCTTGCTTTCTGCCATGATTATGAGGCCTCCCCAGCCATGTGGAAGTGTAAGTCCATTAAACCTCTTTTTCTTGTTTTTCTTACAGCCTTCAGATGATGGCAGCCTCAGCCAACATACTGACTTTAACCTAACACAAGACACTGAATCACAACCATCCATATGAGCTGCTCTTGGATTCTTGAGTTTCAGAAACTGTAAGATACTATTTGTTGTTTCAACCTCTAAGTTTGGGGATAATTTGTTAAGAGCAATAGATAATTAATACATACCCTCTTCTTTAAATATTTACAGCTCAAAAGAAAAAGAAAAAGAAATGCTTTCTTTTTATATACTGCAACTATGGGTCATACAACCAAAGTCTTTGTAAAGGTAGACAAACCAGTCTCTCATGTATTCACCCACACCCATACCCTGTATCTCAGGGTGCTATACTTTCTTCCTTAACTTCTTTTAAACTCATTTTACGATCTGCAGCTTGTGGATTAAATTGTAAAGTTCATTACCACCAACCAATATCCCATATATTAATTTGAAATATGGGTGGATGCAGTAGGCCTCGTTTTTCCAACAGGTTACAACGCTGTTTAAGAGTTTCCTTCTTTACCTTTCATTCTGAGTTCCTGTATTAGTCCGTTTTCACACTGCTGATAAAGGCATACCTGAGACTGGGAAGAAAAGAGGTGGGTTTTTTTTGTTTTTTTTTTTTTGCTGTAAGAAAAACAAGAAAAAGAGGTTTAATGGAGTTACACTTCCACATGGCTGGGGGAGGCCTCATAATCATGGCAGAAGGCAAGGAGGACCAAGTTGCATCTTACACGGATGGCAACACCCACACTCCTGGGGTCATCAAGGGCCTGAGGAAACAGTGCTCCCGCATAGGCTCATTGACCATTCCCATGCAGACAGCAGCTCTACCCTCGGCCCAGCCTTTCCTAGCTTCTGCCTATTTTCTGAGTCTTCCTGACAATGCAATGAGCTAACCAATATCCTTCCAATTATTTTCTTTTCTGCCTGTTTGCAGGGTCCATGAGTGATGGGCAAAGAGGACTTTGTGGAAAGTTTCCTGTCAGATTCACTGCATCAACTGCTTCAAGAAAACCTACACTATAATATTCGACATTATTCTTTCAAGTGTTTGAAATCAGATTTGAATTTAAATGCACCAAGAAGTGGAAATCATCCTCAAGGCAATCCAGATATATCTGGAATGTGTTAGCTTACTAACAATTCTTTTTTTTTTTTTTTTTTTTGAGGTGGAGTTTCCCTCTGTCACCAAGGCTGGAGTGCAGAGGGACCATCTCAGCTCACTGCAACCTCTGTCTCCCGGGTTCAAATGATTCTCCTGCCTCAGCCTTCCAAGTAGCTAAGATTACAGGCATGCGCCACCACGCCTGGCTTAATTTTTGTATTTTTAGTAGAGATGGGGTTTCCCCATGTTGGCCAGGCTGGTCTTGAACTCCTGACCTCAGGTGATCCACCCGCCTCAGCCTCCCAAAGTACTGGGACTACAGGCGTGAGCCACCATGCCAGGCCAACAATTCTTCTTGAAACTAGAAGTTCCTCACTGGAGGGGAAGATGAAGGAGGAGCAGTGAAGTCTGATATACATTGATACACGCGTGTCTGATGGAGGAGTCATGAGGGAAGTGGTTAGGGCTGCAACAGAAGGTCGGGCCTGAGGAGGCCCATGAGGTAGTAGCAAGACCCCCTAAGAGGCCCCCTCCCAAAGGACACTTAAAGACTGCAGATCATAATTGACCTTCATGCTGTGACATTTGCAAAGTGAGTGGATTCCTGTGGAAGAGCAGAGAGGGTGCTGCAATAGGGAAGAACAGTGATAAGTTAAAATCACTCAGAGCAGACAACCCTAACTTTCTCAAAACTAGTACTCAGGGTAGATTGAAAGACCGCCATGGGCTGCCATGGGGTTACATTATACATTCTATTTTAATTAACATCAAATAAAGCTCAATTTGTAGGGGAGAAAAAAATGTGTTGTGATTTATATGTATGTTCATGTTTACTTGCATGTATTCATACTTCTGTACTTTTAAGTGTTTTCAAAATTATTTTGTAATCCTAAAACTAATATGACTCATGCAAAAAAACCTAAAAAGCAGGTTGATTAGGTCTTAGATAATCAGATTCAATTCTTTGTGCAATTACAGACCCACAAGGAAATTTTCCCAAACTGAAAACTGCATGCAGCAGGTGGAAGCTCTCAGTGTCTCTCAGATTATTGAGTAAAATGATCTGTGTGAGTCGGGGTTCAACCAGACCAGTGGGAGATACGTATGAGGAGTTTTGTTGGAAGGAATTGGCTTAATCTATTGTGGGCCAGGCTGGGCAAGTCTGAAATTTGCAGGCTAGGCCAGGATTCTTGGCACAGGCTGATCTGCCGACCACTAGCAGACTTCTTCAAGGAAGCCTCAGCACTGCTTTTTAGGGCCTTTCACCTGTTTGAATCAGGCCCACCCAGATTATCTAGGATCATCTCCCTTTCTTAACGTCAACTGCTCTTGGACTTTAATCATAGCTATATAGTTATCTTCACAGCAGCCCCTAGATTACTGTGGGATTAAATTAACTGGATGATACACTCGCCAAGTTGCATGTCAGAAAACCACAGCAGTCTCCCTCAGCTCTTACTCCAGCAAGGCTCTTTAATGCAGCCATGCCAGAAGTCCAGGCCTTCAGGTTCTGTCCCGATTTTCTAATCCAGAAGTTACTGTTCCAGCCAAAAGTTCTGACCATAACCTTGTAACTCAGTGTCCCCCACAGGAGCACAAGACTTAGAATCCAAGACAGACTTGGTTAAGAGGAGAGAGTACATCAGAAAAACCCAGCAAAGCTGTGTATTAACAAGGGAATGTAGAAATACTCCTCTGAGGCTGGGCACAGTGGCTCACGCCTGTAATCCCAGCATTTTGGGAAGCCAGGGTAAGTGAATCACCTGAGGTCAGGAGATCGAGACCAGCCTGGCCAACATGGTGAAACCCCATCTCTACTAAAAACACAAAAATTAGCCAGGCACGGTGGTGGGCGCCTGTAATCCCAGCTACTCAGGAGGCTGAGACAGGAGAATCTCTTGAACCCAGGAGGCAGAGTTTACAGTGAGCTGAGATTGTGCCACTGCACTCCAGCCTGGGCTACAGAGGGAGACTCCATCTCAAAATAAAATAATCCTCTGATTTTCTTCATCTGCCCCATCACTGCAGTGAACTTTTCAACTAAAGAATGAAAAGATTCTTTTCCATCCCTTTCCTCTCCTCCCTGGAAGGATGGCTTTGTATAACTGACACCTGAGGTCCATGGACAACAATATTTTTGGTTTGCAATTCTAAAAACAAAGAGTTACTGCCTAGGGGGAAGGGGCAAACTGTATCAACTACCAGAGTTTTCTGTGTGTAATTTAAACCAGAGGTTGCAAGTTGGCAGCAGTCAGCATGGTGGCAAGCGTCAACACACAAAAGAAGGTCGGGAAGAAAGATGGGGAGAACCAGAGATGAAATGTATCACCAGATGACCAGATGGCATCATTTGAGCAGTCAAACTAAAGCCCACCGCTGCTGTCCCCTGGACCTCCAGTTCTGTAAGAGGAACACTGAGATTTCACTGGGGAAAAGCCAATTTTCATGGTTTTTCTGTTATTTTAAGAATAAGAAATACAACAAAAGCAATACCTTCCACGATGTCTGTCCTGCCTGTCTCAGCAGACTATTATGTGAATTAAATGCGGTAATGACACCTATAAGCAAGGCTCTAAAAGCCTTGCACAGGAAAGCTGTATGTGCTTAATTGTGCTTAATTATTAATACACCACAACATGCAGTAAGCAAATGGTTTATTTATGCATTTTTGCCTTTTCCTCATATAAGAGCAAATAAATATTTGAAATTTTTTTATTCATGAAAACAATGACAAATTTTATTTTTTTTTTCATAAAAAGAACACTATTTGTACATTCACCATGTTTATTTAAATATGTATCTCCGCTTAAGGAAAGATTTTGAAAAATGAATTAAGCAAGTTGTAGCTACATTTGTAGCACTATGCTTGTCCATCGGACTTGAAAAATGCAGAAGTTACTTTGAACAGTTAACTTGCTGGCCCTTTTTGTATAAACAAGGAGGAAACTGTGGATCCATAAAACTGGAAAAAATTATGTTGTGTCCCAAGTGAACCTTGCAAGGTCATCAAAGACCATCTCTCTGCTGCAGGCCAGCATATATTGAAACCACCCATGAGAGATGAGTGTTGACCTCGCCTGTCATGCCACCTGCTCCTCATTAATCAGAAATGACATCTGGAGGCAAACGTGCCCTCTCAAATTCTGGAAGGCATTCTGCTGCATGAAGACAGCATTTTTCCTTTGATCACAAAAGTGAATTGTACTTATTCAAGTTTTGCGAGAGCAGATTATGACTTCATGTGAACTTTGGAAAACAGCCTCCCATTCTCTTTTATGCCATTAAGTAAATTTTACTTGTTTGTAAAGAATTGTTTGCCATAATAACTGAACTATTAAACTTTACCACTTGTGGAAAGATTAGCATTAATCTGGAAACAGCTGTCACAGTGATTATGCAGAGAGACTCTTCCTTGATTGAATGCCCAGCTTCATCCCTTAGCTGGGTGACCTTGCGCAACTTAACTACCCTCTCTGTGTCAGGATTCCCTCATCTGTCAAGGGGAGTGTATTAATCATGTTTTTTATTTTCGGTATTTTATAAAGCTTTGACATGTTGGGGGCCTTGCTGGTCAGGGAAAGACAGCCCCTCCCATGGCTGGCTAATTCCCAGGGAGAGCTAACAACTTGCCCCTGTGCATGACTTTCATATGCAAACCAATCAATCCAAAATCCATGTCTCCAGCCACCTCCTTTATCACATTTTCACACACCAAGCCAATATTCCCCCTATCCTAAATCACCCCAGGACCAGGCCCCAGACAACTAGAGACCTCCCCCACACCCCAGAGCACACTGAAACATTCAAAGCATGCAATCCCAAATGTGCTCCAACTTGTCTCCCCTGCCTCACCTATTCCTTCCCACAAAAACTACAAGGGCAGGCCGGGCACAGTGGCTCACACCTGTAATCCCAGCATTTTGGGAGGCCGAGGCGGGCAGATTGCGAGATCAGGAGTTCGAGACCAGCTTGACCAACATGGTGAAACCCTGTCTCTACTAAAAATACAAAAATGAGCCAGGCATGGTGGCGCATGCCAGTAGTGCCAGCTACTTCAGAGGCTGAGGCAGGAGAATTACTGGAACCCAGAAGGCAGAGGTTGCAGTGGGCCGAGATCCTGCCACTGCACTCCAGCCTGGACGACAGAGCGAGACTGTCTCAAACAAAAAAACTACAAGGGCTCTGGGTCATGTTTTCTTCTTGCCTCCTGCTAGACCCTAGCACTTCCCAGGTGGCCCTACACAGCTTGGCAGCCGTCAGTCATGAAACCCCGTTCAGTGGTATTGGCCTCTCATATGGATCACTCAGTCCCCTTTATAAATTAAATCCTGGGTACAGGTGAAATGGGGATGTATCGGACGTTCCCACCTCCTGGTCTGGGAGGAGGATGAAGCAATTTTGTGCCTGTGAAACTTGCAGAACAATCCCATGTGGCTCTACTTGAGGGCGTAGAATTAGCCCTCTCTGCACTGCACTGGTCTAGGGCCTTCTCATTTGTCACCTGCCATATCTTGCCAGCTCTGTTTTCCTTAGAATACTCATTTTCCTTCTCTCTGATTTGCAGACTCCTCCCTCCTAAGAGCCTGTCACTGGTAGACCATGACCAAGAGCATGCATTTCTCCCAGAGGGCCTAAATCTCGCCCATGCACCGTCTCCTCCCTCTGCACTAACACCTGCCCAGCGTTGAATTTGTTGGGAAGCACATGGCTGGCTCATCAGTAGCATTATCTTTAAATGCAAGCAAGACTTTTTTTTTTTTTTTGAGACGGAGTTTTGCTCTTGTTGCTGAGGCTGGAATGCAATGGCACGATCTCAGCTCACTACAACCTCTGCCTCCTCGGTTAAAGCAATTTACCTGCCTCAGCCTCCTGAGTCGCTGGGATTACAGGTGGCTGCCACCACGCCCAAGTAATTTTTATAATTTTTAGTAGAGATGGGGTTTCACCGTGTTGGCCAGGCTGGTCTCAAACTCCTGACCTCAGGTGATCTACCTGCCTCAGCCTCCCAAAGTGCTGGGATTACAGGCATGAGCCACCATGTCTGACCCTCTTTTTTTTTTTTGGTGGAGACAGGGTTTTGCTCTGTCCCCAGGCTGGAGTGCAGTGGTGCCGTCTTGGCTCAGGTGTGAGCCATGGCAGCCAGTGCAAGCAGCACACTCTTAATAACACTAACCGCAAAAAGTCCTGCAACAGCAACATTCACCAGATGTTCAAGGGAGCCTTTCATATGTCAGGAGCCATACCTGGTCTTGGGTTTGCTGAGAAAGAGGAGCACTGTTGCACCCAAAAAAAGTACAGTCCAATAAGGGAGCCAGGCATGTAAGTTACTCTTGTGGTGATAAGGAAATGGTAGAGGGGCCCTTGGGTGTGTTGGGCGTATATGGGCACCTAGTCCTGGATGAGAAACTTCCCCAGGAAAGTTTGCCTGCTAATAGATCTATGGACTCTTTAGGGATGGACAGAGTTTTTCTTTTCACTCGTGTTAAGTCCCAACCCTGTGCATGTACAATGTACTCTGACCCCACGCACTTCCCCAGTCTCTCCTCTATGCACACCCCTTGCTCTCCCACCCGAGAACACCCCCGTGGGCTCTCTCGAGTTCTTTCTCTCACTTGCTCTCTTCATGACTCTCCTTTGTGCTCTTACCTGCAGGCTTTTGCCAGTGTCACTCCCTCTGGCCCACACAAGCCCCTGGACCAACCACTGAAACAAATGGGTCTCAGAGGCTAGGGCTTCCAAAGGTACTTTGGCAGGCAGGGGTCTAAGGAATGGGGAATGATGATTGGTGGGGTTGGGGATGAAATCACAGGGTGTCAGAACAGTCTTCATGCAGCTGAATAGTTCCTGGAAGGGGGCCTCAGGACCAGGTGGCATCTCTGGTCTGCCAAAATGCTACATCTGAAAAAGACCTCAAAGACCAGCTCTTTGAGTTCAACAATAGTGATATCTGTAGGAGTAGTTGTGGAAGTTACAAACGTCTTGCAGCCTCAAGTTACATGACTCCAGGGGGGGTAGGCACTATAGAAAGTCAAGTGAAGCAGTGGCGGGCCATTACTGAACTATGTCTATTCTTTAGCAGAGTTCAGGCTCCCACTGGGAGTCTAGCCTTGTCTGAACACAGCAGCTTCAATCTCTGAGCAAGAAGGAAGATCCGTTTTCCTTGCCTCAAAGTGTAACTATGAACTAAATTCCTCTCACAGTTATCTTGGCCTCTGGACTAAAATAAGAAAAAAGAAAAGAAATTTAGCCTGTGAGGTAGGGAGCAAGACGGAGTCAGCCATGTTAGATTTCACTCATTACTTATAATTCTGCAAAGGCGTATTCATGCCAGAAATTGATGTTTGGGCTTCCTCTCTCTGAAACCATAAAGAAATCTGTTGCTGCTTCATGGGGGCCCCTTTGTGAAGGCTATGGTGACTTCTGAAGGCCCAGCAGCAGCTGCATCAGGTCAGAGAGTGACATAACTCTGAATCCTGCAGGTGACATCCAGGCAAGCATTGGCATAACCTCTCAGGGAATGAGCATTTGCAATGTGGAGAACAGCATTGAGCCCAACTTCATGACACACAAACAGCTGCACAGTCACACGGAGCTCCAGAGAGAAGCTGTGTGAGAGGTCAGGCCAGGAAAGCCATGGTGAGGCTAGCCCCAGCCTCCCCCGCCACACACCTGCCCTGCCTTCAGCCCAGGGCTGCTTCCTGCTCCTGCCTCAGCCTTCTCCGCACTCTTTATTCCTTTAGCAAAAGTTTCCTGAGGTCCCCCCACCAGTGCCACACCTTGCACTGAGTTCTAGAAATAGAAGGGAGAGGAGTGCAAGGTGTCATGAGAAAGGGAAGCACACAAACAGACTCGGTGACTGTGGCCTGTGTGCACCTGACGCACCTGCCAATGGCACAGAGAAGGGAAAACGGTTTTGCCTGTGGGGCTCAGGTGTCAGTGAAAGGTTGTGGGACAGTCCCAAGAGTGGCTTTTGGGCAGCAAAGTACTACTCAAAGGTTATTTCTAAAAAGTTAATATTTATTTTATTTAAAATACACATTTTTAAATCTAACCTTTCCTTTAGCATTTAATTCAACTTACAAGCTTACTATTTCATAAAGTAAATAGTACAACTCTAGTGAATTTTAGCCATCTCTACTAAGAAAACATTTACAGCTTAATTAGATTGCCATAAATAGCTCAAACTTACCTGTAAAATGCTCAACTTTCAAGGGCTATAATTTGATAACAAAAATCTTAAGTACTTCAAAAACTCCTACAAATGTAATAAAGTTATGAATGTAAGGATTTTTAAATATCTTAAATGTATATCACTTTGGCAAGACTTCAGTATAAAAAAGTCAATGTGAGTTATTTAATAACATATTTGTAATAGAATCAGAACAATAATCTGTTACTCCAATGTGCCAATTTCTTTAAACATTGCGAATATATAAAACACCAGATATGCACAGTTTATTTCTCGGCACTATCATTACCAGAAGGTTGATGGATTTCATCCCCTTAAATATTATATTTCTATATTTAATCCACAACCTTCTTAGAGTTAAGAGATGCATGCCCACTAAGAAGACAATTATGTAACCTCAACAGTTTTGGAGGTAATTTTTCAGTTGGATGAGGAGTCCAACAATGAGAGCTATGGGCTGGGACCTGAGCCCAGAGGCTGTACACACCCAGACCCATTATTCCATGTCCCCACCCAGTAGACTAAGCCACATGAAGATGGACTTGACACCTCATAGGAAGAGACACTCATGGAGCTCACATTCTTAGACCTGGGGTTCCCTCATCCCCTTACCTGATCCTTTTAGTCACTCATGGGCATCTACAGCTGCCTGTCAGGATGCTGCATCACCCAATGACATTTTGTGTGTGATATCTGAATCAGTGAAGGGCACCCTTTCTGTTATCTGATAGAACAAAAGAACAGACACCGAGAAGGCCTTGGGGAGAAGGAGGCATTAGGGCTGGGTTTCCCCTCACACCAATACTCTAATGCCTGTGTCTTCCTGCTTGCCACTAGCTGTCCAGGGTCCACTGGGGTGGGCCCAGTGGTATGCTGGAACCAGCTGTGCACATTTCTTTCCAATCCTCCTTTCAGTGACATCACATTGGCAGCTTGAAATCAGCCATGGTTGGGAAGCATTTACACGATAGGAATAGGCAGATGCCACAAACAAGGGCTTTAGAAGGTTAGTTGTCCAGCACTTACCATTGCCACTGCCCCAGTCAGACTTGCAATCTCTTCAGTCAGGCTCAGGATTCTCCACTAAACTCTGTATTCTAGCCCAATCAGCTGATTATTCTCTCCTCCCAGTTGAATTTGATCTATGCCAAGTCAGAGTGTTGTAGTGCCCTGCCCTACTGTTTCTGGTGGAAAAAACTAAGCTAGTAATAGATAAACTGAAATCACATTAAGATATTAGTGACAAATGTTGAAGTCTCTTCCACAAAATGGTGGGGAAATAATTAAGATTTTTTGAGAAGTGTCACTCTTTGAGGAACTTCTTTAGTTGTCTCGGTATCTAGCGTCCATGGTGCATTCTCCAGTGTCTTTTTGGCTGTTAACTGTTGTTGCTCATAATCCTTAAAACCAGTGAGTAAAACTATTGCCTTAAAAAGGCCACTTTCCAAGCATGTACCCAGGGGTTTGGGCATTCTCCCTCTGCGCTCCTAGTTGAGCTGCTGCCTCTGATGAGTTTTATTTGGCCTTTACATTTCTAGCCAACCTGGTATTTAATAAATAAACATTTAGTGGATTTTGTCAAGGTTTAAAAGTTGGAGGATTTCACTTACGATCTAGGTTTCTGGCTTCCCTTGACAACCGGAAGGTCTGAGAATACGCAACCCATATTTTTAAATGGTCAGTGGTCAACAACTAGCCAGGGCTGGGATGCGATTGCTCCCCTTTAAGCGGGTTGCAGTGGTTTCATTCACACGGTATCCGCCCAGCCTGCTGCTCTCACACTGACTCCCTGGAATGGATCGTGGAAATAAAGGTAACACTTCAGGAAGAATGGCAGCTCAGTGGGTGTGATTCTGACCTCCCTAAAGGAGGCCTTCATAGGATAGGAGGAGGATTGATGGTGTCCAACAGCACTAAAGGTTGTCAGGATGATCAAATTACAGTCCCTTCTAAAACTATTTACTCCAGTGTCCTGAATCTGAATCTGTCCACCCCAGACAGCAGATTACATCAGCGTCTGCCTGATGCTTTCTCTTTACACAATTGACACGATCTTGTCCTCTTCGGCAGAACTGCAGACAGCCTGAGCTGAAACTGACCTTCGTGATCATTGAGGACACACACCTTGTTTGAAACCTCTCCACAACATCCTTTCCAGAGATTCCCAGTGTTCTCCAGGCAACTTAGATGGCCCCATTACCTCCTACGGCAGCCATCCCGACTCTCAAGACCATTCTCTTAAATTGGACAGGAATCTGATGCCCATACTATCATATTAAAATTATACACCACTTGATAATTTGCAAGGTACAGTCACACACATGGTGATGGTGAATTTTATGTATGTGTCAACTTGACTGGGCTAAGAATGCCCAGTCAAATATTATTTCTGTGTGTGTGTGTCTGTAAGGGTGTTTCTGGGAAAGATTAGCATTCGAATCAGTAAACTGAGTGAAGAATATCTGCTCTCACCAAGGTAGGTGGGCATCATCCAATTAATCCAATCTGTTGATGATCCAGATAGAACAGAAAGGCCAAAGAAGTGAGAAATGAGAATCTTCCTCTCCCTGTCTCTTCCCCTCCCCTCTCCCTCTCTCTTCCTTCTCCCACCCTCCCTCTCTCTCTTGCTCTTTCTCTCTCTTTCTCTCTCAGTTTCCCCTCTTCATCCTTGAACTGGAATGTCCATCTTCTCCTGCCCCTGGACACCAGAGCTCCTGGCTCTTGAGCCTCTGGACTCTGGGACATAAACTAGCAGAGCCCCCATCCCCACCCTGGTCCCAGGCCTTCAGCCTCAGACCAAGAGTTACATCATTGGCTCCGGCAGCTCTCAGGCTATCAGGCACAGACTGACTCACACCACAGTTTTCCTGGTTCTCCAGCTTGCACGTGGGAGATGGTGGGCCTTTTTGGCCTCCATAATTACATGAGCCAAATCCCCTCCTTTATATACACACACGCATATATCCTATCAGTTCTGTTTCTCTGGAGAACCCTAGGTAATACAGACACAATCTCATTTAATCCTCACAGCAAGACTGAGTTATTTACATTATTGCTTCTTTCCAAATAAGGAAATTGAGGCTCAGAGAAGTTGCATGGTTGAGCCAGTCACACAGCTGGTAAGTAGAAATAAGATATAATTTTTCTGATTCAGATTTCAATATTCTTTTCCTAGAACCATTGGTCTAAGGTCTATCCTGTGCAATAATATCAAGCATGTCTAATTCCTCATTTCTGCAACAGACTTTCATATATTTAACCACAGATGTCAAGTCTCCCATAAGCATTTCCTGTTTCTCACTAAATATGCTCTGTTCCTTGCATCAAGAGTCATTTGACAAAGTTCCTACGCTCCACACCACCCTCACCTCTCTTCTAAACAGGGCAGGGAGTTTGAAAGCTCAAGTATGAAGACAACACTTGAGGCAGAGCCAGCCCAGCACGAAACAGAGCACAGCTGTCTTCTTCATCCTCAAGTATTATACACCCAGTAATTCAGCCTGAGCACATGTTAGCTTTTTTGACATCCACAGCAATATGTTAAGCTAAACATTAGGTGATCATGGGTCTCGCTTTGCCCAGGACAGTCTCCAATATGCTTGTTGTCCTGGCTGAATTGTTAATGATGTTCTTGTTTCACTCCTGAACGTCCTAGTTGGATGAAAATTGCATGGTCTCCTTACCTATTAGGAAACATAGCGTCAGCCACTTCTTTCTTATGGATGCTGATGCTTAGGTTTGTCTTCTTGGGATAAAATTTGGACCCAAGGAAAAAAACTTCAATGTCTCCATCTTCTTGAATCCAGCCTATAGTATACTGCACGAATGGTCCCAGTTCTTTGGTGCGCTCTGTCCTGAGTAGCTTTGCAGGGCCCTCACCCTGCAGGGTGGGATCATTCTCCAGCCTTCACCATGGCCATGTGACTTGCTTTGGCCAATGGAAAGTTAAGAGTCATGAGACCATACAAGCCTGCAAAGTGTTTCCATGACTAGACTTGGGATGCTTCCGTTGTCATCATGGGAAGGCTGTCTGGGGTGGCCACTGTGTCCTGAGAGGAGGCTAAGAGATACATGGAGCACAGGTGTCCCAGCTCAAGTGCCCCAGCCTAGAGCTGAGATCAGCTGACAATAATGAATGCTAGTTTTAAGCCACTGAGTTGTTGGTGGATTTTTAAGGCAACTCTACACAGCCTAGCTGCACACTACGCCAGCTTCGCAGGCTTTGGGTATTTGACACTACCATTCAAGCTACCATCATCCTAAATGTAATGACTATGTATGCCATGCACACACTTACTCAAGTCCCTTTGAACCTATTGAATAGGATAGGGCTATTCTGTAACCCTCGGAACAGCATTCCAAATTCATGATTCAGTCAGCAGTCTAACCAGACCAGTTATATAAATTAATAATTGCTGACTTTTATTGAGCACTTACTATTTGCAAGACCCTGTCTTAAGTATGCGGTATTGAGGGATTGTGTCAAGGAAAACCGAGTCCACAAGGGGCATGGTTTCAAAGGCAGAAATTTCCCAGCAACATGCCTGACAGGCCTTCATCCACTTCCCCATCTGGGAACTTTGTCTAACTTTCCTGCAGGCAGGCTGGGTAGAAAGCCCAGGTGAGCGTCCTTTGTTTAGAAAGCCCACCAAAAGCTCCAAGGCAGGAGGCTTTGACTGTGGGCCAGGCAACCAATCCATTATCAGAGTCGAAGATCCCAGAGGAAGTTTGGAAAAGCTTCTCTCACTGGACAAGAACTTGAATGGGGCAGGAGTAACTCTGGGGTTAAAATCCCCACTACTCCCTTACGTATATGGACTCTATCTCTGGATCCCCTCCCACGGTAACGTGGGAGGTGCCTCTCCCTCTCTCCCTATAGGGATTTCCCTCTCTGGGATCCCCTCCCACAAGACCATGGGAGCTCTCTCTACTACTCTCCCTCTCTCTCTCTCTCTGCCTAATAAATAGCTCTCTGCAAAACTCTTTAGGTCCAATATTTACTTGAAGGAGCTCACCGCACCGCCAGGGCCCTCTCCCCATTCTTGGGTGAGTGAAAGCCCAAGAACCTTGGGCACATCCCATGGGGGAGGGAACTCAGCCCCGTCCCATCCCACAACCCAGTTACAGTATGAAAAGATCACGTTTAATCCTCTTTATGAGTCAGATATAATCCCTGTTTTGTGATGAGCACAATGGTGAGCACATGGCTTGAGGGTCATACCCAAGTCACACAGCTGCGAGTGCAGCCGGCATCCTCCCCCGATGGTGGCATCATCACTCCTGGGCACCTCATTCCCACCAGTGCTGACTACATTACAGGAGAGCCGGGCACATGGCTTTGGGGGAGTTGGGAAACACAATCTCAATTCGTAATGGGATATCACTCACCAAAAAGTAGTCAGTGTGATGTGAATAAGAAGAACGTGAGATTTGGAGATAGCTGGACGACTGTGGGTTCACATCTGAGCTCCAGCACTGACCTAGGGTCGTCTCCTTCGTCTTTCTGAATCACACTTTTCCTGTCACAAAATGAAGGTAAAAATGCTAACTTCACCTGCTTGTTTAGAGTATATAAAGCTCCTAGCTAGGCAAATTAGCCAGTTCCAAGAGATACTTGCTCTCCTCCCTGTCTTAGGTAAAAATTGGATTGGTCTGACGTCTTGCCCTGTGGTGTGTGGACGTGCTAAAGTCTGCACTCAGGCCCTCCATCCCTTGCTGACCAGGCTATGTTTTGTGTTTCTGAAACTAATTCTTTCTCTGACTAGCACTGGTTGTGGCTGACTCTTACACTGCATGTTCAGGTCATAGCTTATTCCACAAGAAGAATTCAGTCCTCTTCTTGCGCTAGCTAAATGAAATGCAAAGTCAAGGCATTACTTCCTCTCAAAAAAAAAAAAAAATGGAACTTGAAAAACTAAACAAAGAAAACATTTTAAAAATTCTAATTAGAACAGGGAATGGAAACTCATTTTCCAGTTTTGGAAACTGCTTCATCATTTCGACACTAAATTTAGAAATGAACTCAACTTTGGGGCATGTAGGACCTCAGATCTCTGGCACTGCAGAGACGGAGTGGCTGCATTGTGCCTAGATAGCAATATAGATAACGATTGCAATCACAGGCTTTAGACTCAGAGACTCCAAGGAGGCTTATTAGCTGTAGGATCCTGGACAGGTTGCTTAATATGTTTATACTTCAGTTTCCTCACCTATAAGACAGAAATTACAATAATGCCACCTCATCCAATTGCAGTCAGAATGAAATGATACCTAGAGAAACCTTAGACCGTAGAAAACTCTCAAAAAAAAATCTGCTGAATTATCATTACTAATGAGATTTTGTTCAGTTAATTGTCTCTCTCAGAGCACATTTTCTTGATTTATGTAGGCATTACTATAGTCATCCTACGCAAAGCTACAAGAAAAACAAGGAACTGAAAATAGAAGTTATTGATCTCCCCTTTAAACATTCCCAGTTAAGAACCTTAAAATGCTATTTTAACTTTAAAAAAAAAACTTTATTCTTTCCACTTTTTCTTCTCTTTCCACTTTTCCTTCCCCCTCTCTCGACTGAAAAAGTCTAACTGGCTGCTAAGGATGCCTGTGAAGGTTTGACAAAAGAACAGGATATTGACATGATATTAAATCTGGCAGACACCAGCTTGATCATTTGAAAAATGTTGGTGTCAGAGAAGTGGGTCAGGGTGGTATAGCCTGCCCCTGAAAAGAACACCGCATAATTTCTCATGTAGTCCTGCCAAGACGTGTGGACAGAGTCTAGTCATAAGATAACATCAGAAGGACCCAGGTGTATGTCATTTTACACTCTGAAAGGCTTATACCTTTTAAGGCTCTCAGGAACACTGTTAAGGGCTGAATCGTGTCTCCCTCAAAATTTATATGTTGAAGTCCAACCCTCAGTACCTCAAAATGTGACTATAATTCAGAGATAGTTTCTTTAAAGAGGCAATTAAGTTAAAATTTAAAAATACTAAAATCAAGCCATTGATGTGGGCTTTGACATAACTGGTGATTTTATAAGACGAGGAGATGATTAAGACACAGACACATGCAGAGGGAAGACCACGTGAGGACACATGGAAGCCAAGGAGAGAGGCCTCAGAAGAAACCAACCCTGCCGACTCCTTGAACTTGGATTTCTCGTCTTCAGAACTGTGAGACAATATACTCTGCTGTTTAAGTCACCCAGGCTTCGTTATGGCAGCCAGAACAAACCAATACAGACATGAACGAGAGGGAAAGACTGAGAAACTGTTGCAGATGGAAGGAAACTGATGATATGTGACAGCTCAGGGCAACACATGATTCTGATCTTAGACCAGAAAGGAAAAAAGGAAATACATTCTTGGGACAGTTAGTGAAATGTGAATGGGGTCTGAGGCCCAGATGATGCTGAATTGATGTCAGCATCCTGGTTGAGAGGGTTGTGTGATGGTTACATAGGAGAGGGCGTAGTTTTAGAGAGGTGCACACAAAAGTATGTAGGGATGATGGGCATCGTATCCAAAAGCAAACATTTCTGTATATAAACACAAAAGCTGATGGAGCAAATGTGGTAAAATGCTGACAACCAGGCCAGGGAATATGGTTCTTTGTACTCTTTGAAGCTTTACTGTAAATTTGAAACTGCTTTTTTTTTTTGAGTTGAAAATGATGTGTTGGGAAGCCTTGTGCACTGTTGGTAGGAATGCAAAAATAGACAGCCACTAGGGAAAACTGTGGTGATTCCTCAAAAAAATAAACATAGAATACCATAGGGTCTTCTGGATATATACGCAGAAGAACTGAAAGCAGACACTCCAACAAATATTGAAAGTGTTTGCTTTCACACTCTTTCACTGCCGCATTATTCACAATGGCCAAAATGTGGAAGCAACCCGGGTGTCCATTGATGGACGAATGGATACACAAATGTACTATAAATAGACAATGGGCTATTATTCCACCTTAAAAAGAAAGGAACTTCTGACACATGCTACATGAGTGAACCTTGAGAATATTGTGATAAAGTAAATGAGCCAGACAGAAAAGGACGAATACTGTAGGATCCCACTAATATGACGTACCTAAAATAGTCTAATTCATAGAGACAAAGTACAGACCATTCCTGACTTAAAATGGGTTGGCTTACGGTTTTTTGACTTTACAATGGTGAAAAATCAATATGCATTCAGTAGTAACTGTACTTTGAGTACCCATATGATATGGTTTGGCTGTGTCCCCACCCAAATCTCACCTTGAATTGTAATAATCCCTACATGTCGAGGGTGGAGATAACTGAATCATGGGGCAGTTTCCCCCATACTGTTCTCATGGTTGTGAATAAGTCTCATGAGATCTGATGGTTTTATAGATGGGAGTTCCCCTATACAGGCTCTGTCTTGCCTGCCGCCATGTAAAATGTGACTTTGCTCCTCCTTTGCCTTCTGCCATGATTGTGAGGCCTCCACAGCCATCTGGATCTGAGTCAATTAAACCTCTTTATAATAATTACCCAGTCTCCCATATGTCTGTATTAGCAGCGTGAGAACAGACTAATACAACGTAGAACCATTCTGAGCATTTACTGAGCACTTACTATTACAGCTTTTCACTTTCAGCACAGTATTTAATACATTGCATGAGATATTCTGTACTTTATTTAAAAATAAGCTTTGTGTTGGGTGATTTTGCTCAACTGTAGCATAATGTAAGTGTTCTGAGCACGTTTGAGGTAGGCTGGGCTAAGCTATGATGTTCAGTAGATTAGGGGCATGGAATGCGTTTTCAATTATTTTCAACTTTCATGGATTTATCTGGACCTAACGCCATCATAAGTCAGGGAGCATCTGTAGAGTGGTGGTTTTCAGGAGCTAGAGGAAGGGGAATGGGAAAATGTTTAATGACTGTGAAGCTACAGTTTTATAAGATGAAAAGTGCTCTGGAGTGTGGCTGCACAATGGCGTGGATGTTCTAACGCTGCTGAACTGGACACATACAAATGATCAAGATGGTAAATGTTGTTATGTGTATTTTCACCCCAACTAAAAATTGTTTTAAAATATCTTGGCTATTATTTATCTCCTTATATAGATGTCTTTTTTTTTTTTTTTTTTGTCAGCATATAATCTCTTGGAGGCAGAAAACATATCTGAAATCTACGGCATGTTTCAGAACCAACAGCCAGGGCGCAGTGGCTGACCAGTAAGTACCGAGTTTCTGCAGGAGGGGACCCCTCCGGTGAACGTAGACCTAGAAAATGAAATTGCCCTATTCATTGCTCTGAATATTCCCCAGCATGGATCGCCGTGCTCTTTATAAAGTAAGTGCTCAGTAAACCTTCGTTCGTGGTGATGCTAAGGACCGGAGGGTCTTTAACCCTCTCTCTCCCCTCCTAGCACAGCCCTCAGGGAACCCTAAACGCTGTCTGAGCTGCAATTCTCCTGCCACCTGGGCTGCGTCTGCCGAATCACTTCCTGAGGAAGTTGTCTAGACTTTGACTAGAAACCAAAGCTCCCATTTTTCATCTGCCATTTACTTTTCATTGTATAACTTAGGGAAATCCCTCCGCCTTCACTGTCAGTTCTTCACTTGTTCTGTTGCACCCAGAGGCTGGAAATACGCGGGAACGCCCCGCACGTGAGAGGGGCCCTGGAATTCACCGGCGGCAGGGAGTTTGCGTTTGTTGTTCCAGGTCAGTCTGCAGTGAACCTGGCGAACCAGCCGGGCCCGCCGGGGAGCCAGCAAAAGCCGGCGGCTTGCGCGGCTGTCCCGCCACCCACCCCGCTGGGCGGCGCAGCTCCGTCTGCGGGCGCTGGGCCGGGGCGGCCATGGGCTTCCCCGGGGCGCGGGCTGACGTCTGCCACGTGGAGGCGCCCCAGCCCTGCAGCCCAGCCGGGAGGGGCCGGCCGGCGGGTGCCGGGGGTATAAGCAGCGGCCGGGCCTCTGCGGCTTCTCTGAGTGCTGGGTCCACCGGAGAGAGCCGCGGCCGCCAGGAGTCCCAGCACTGGCCGCGTGTTGAGGGCCTGGAAGTGGCCCCGAAGCGGTGCCTTTCCTGCTAGCTGAGCAGAAGTGGGACTCGAAGCACCGGGGCTGGGATGCCCAGGCTGGTGATGCCTTGGGGCTCTCAGTTATACTTGGCGACCGATCTACATGGCGATTCGGTGCTTTCCGGAATAGCAGATTCAGTATCTCGAGACCCACCTTCGTCCTTTGGCGGTTTAGCCGGGCCTGCGCTTTCCTACCAGCCCTGCTGTCACCCAAACCGCCTGCTGACTTCACGCTCAACCACTGGAGGGCGCAACCACACCATTTTAAAAAAATAGATTTCCCAGCCGAGCGCGGGGGGCTCCTGCCTGTAATCCCCGCACTTCAGGAGGCCGAGGTGGGCGGATCACCTGAGGTCCGGAGTTCGAGACCAGCCTGACCAAAATGGATAAACCCCGTCTCTACTAAAAATACAAAATTAGCCTGGAATGGTGGCGCATGCCTGTAATCCCAGCTACTCAGGAGGCTGAGGCAGGAGAATCGCTTGAACCCAGGAGGCAGAGGCTGCAGTGAGCCGAGATCCCAACATTACACTGCAGCCTGAGCAACAAGAAAGAAACTTCATCTCAAAAAAAAAAAAAAAAAAAAAAAAAGATTTCCCCCCCTTAAAGCTGCTACTGGAAACATGGTTTGGAGGAAAAAACAAAACACACACACACACAAATAAACAATCTGTTATATATGTTTGTGTGTATATGTATGATATATATGAACTCAAGTGGGATTCTTCAAAACAGGAGGCTGTTATAGTCCCTTCATTTTGTAGCTGAGAAAATGAAGTCCACGGAGCTTGAGAACTCCTGTTGCCCAAGTCGCACAGGTGGTGGGTAAGGAAGTTGAACATTTCTCCAAAGAATCCTTCCTTTCCATGACCCAGGAGGATCCGGCGGGAGAGCAGGGCCGTCCACAGCTCAGCTAGGACGCAAGAAGGCCCAGGGTGGCAGGAGCCCCACTGTGTGCTGTGGAGGATGGCAGACGAAAAGTCAGCATTGTCCCTAAACTGCAGGAACGTGTGATATGATGGGAAAAGTGATGAGTACAAGACACAGGAAGAGCAGGTCACGGAAACACATGGTGCCCAGAAGGGCTTAACTAGCTGCAGCTGTGCGGGCCATGCGCAGAGTGCCCAAGGGTGTCCTGAGTGAGGGTGGACGCCCCCTGCCCGCTGGGATCACCCTGAGAAGGCTTCTGAAGCCTGCGGGGTCACCCTTGTTTTTATGGAGAGCTTCTTTGCCACACTCCCTCCACCAGTAATTGACAAAGTCTGCTTCTGTTGAGTGTCTGATAAAGGATCCAACTTATGTGATTATTAGGACCGAATCATGAAAGAAGACGGATATGAGTGACCCTGAGAAAAGAAGCATCAGAGGAACCTGAAGAGTCTGTGTCCGAGTTATAACATCAGTCCTGTATGTAAGTGCTGAGTTTCAGCGTCTGCCCAAGGCTAGGGGTTGCCTAGTCCGCTTCGACTCTAAGCTCCTAAGGGACAAGTGCTGCCTTCTGAGATGACTTGGCAGCCATCAGCTTCATGCTGGAGGCCTTAAAGCAAACCCAAGACGGAGTCTCAGTCCTGATTATTTGGGCTAGTGCCTTTCTTAACATTTCACAGATATATTCCCTTATTTAATTTATTTTATTACAGTTTTGCTTTATTCAGTCATGGCCATTCTAACTTAGTTGCTGTTCTTTGTAAATTTAAATAAATTCTTTTATAATAAAGAAAACAATTTTAAATAATATTAAAATATTAATTTTAGATAAGAACCTTGTGTACCTTTCAAGATTAATATAGTAAATAAAGAGGACTGAAAACTTAAGAGACTGAAAGACGCTGAGAATGTGTGAGCGAAACCTGGTTATCAAATGCAATCCTGATGTTTTATCAGGCCTCTGTATCAGTGTGGATGATATAACCATGCTTAACTCCATGAAGAAGCAAAATATTTGATTCTCATCTGTTTAAAGTCTTCTAAAAGTATACACCCTAAAACAAAAACCACTTAGTTGGGAAATAAAAGATGGCTATGCTTTATCATTTATATAAGCCTGGCCTTTCTCCAAAATGATACAGCTTGCAACAAAAAACACGTGATAGGCTTAATAAAAGAAGAATGGAAATGGGAACTAAGGATCAACAGAAAGAGTACCACAAATACGACAGTACTAGCATGTCATCTTATTTCTGTAATCGAGTATAAAACGTGGCTCTGAGCTTCCTGGAGGCCAAGGCAAGACTAGAGACAAGAGCAGTGTGCGTCACATCATTAGCAGACGGGAAGATCATGTGACTTTCTAATTGTTTTTCTCAGAAACTGAATCTAAAAAGAATCACTCTATCTAATGACTCATGTATATGGCTTTCAGTGAAAAAGTGATAAACATTATCCTCCAGGAGAGTTTTTGCACAAATTGAAGGAGATAGGAGCTGATACTGAAGCACAACTCAGTGAAGTTAATCCTGTCAGCGGCTAGGCTCCCACCAGCAAACTTCTGATGAAATTCTGGAATTCCAGCAAATGCAGGCAATGGAATGAGAGATGCCTATCCCATCTGCCTCGTTGTGCCTGGGGCCAGGCCTGAGTGCTGAAGACAGTTTGTTCCAATATAAACTCAAATGAGATTGTTCATAACAGAAGTCTGCAGGAATACAGCACCTCTGATTTGACATGATGGATGATTTTCATCAGCCATGTATCTGCTCCGTTGGGAGCACCCCAAGCGCAGACCCCAGGCTGTTCAGTGCGTGCACAAACAGAGGATGTCTCAATCGTACGTGTGTAACACAGCTCTAATTCATAATTTAATTTCTGGATGGAATTTTGAGCAGATGGTCATTGCTCTCTTTTAAAGGCAAAACTCAATGAAACACGCTGTGGTTTTGAAATTAAATGACCACTTGAAAAATGCCAGCTTTGTTTGCCTTTGCGTTTTCTCTTTTCCTTTCCTCCAAAGTTCTTTGCGGCAAAATACTCAATTGAAAACTCAACATGTCCACTGCCTCCCTACTCCTTTAAAAAAAATGTAGAAAGGCTCCACTAACAGGAAGAGAGAAGTTCTTCACAGTTTGTTTTTATTTTTAAATGATACTCATTACCTCATTTTTAAAGCATTTGTAATAAATTAAGCAAGTAACACTTGTGTTTCAGTTTCTAATGTGCCTGGAACTTGCTGGGCTACAAAAGAAATGATTATCTATTTTTCTTTCTACACCCAAAGATATCCCAATCTTATTGGAGAGGGGTAACTGAGGCAATTGATACAGTTAGAGGACTAGGAAGCACTAATCTGTGTCAAACTCCAAAGTGCAAATTCAAAGGAAAGACCACTGTGGGAGGGAGTGATCCAGAATTCCTGTCCCTTACCTGTCCCAGTCATTCTTCATGCCAAAAAAAAAAAAAAGAGAAATCTCCAAGTAACTTAATGCTTTCAGTCCTTCTCCAATCTGACAGATATTTATTCAGATTCGAACTGACTGCCCAAGTTTCACTGCAGCTCCCTGTTTCCTGTTAGATCTTCTTAAAAATCTTTGCTTAAAACGCTGAAGGCTGAATGAAGGACAAGAACATCTTGCCTGTGAATAAGGCACTGGGAACTGCACAGAATCAACCTCAGCTCACAAGCTCATCATCTCACGCACGGATTCCTGAGCACATTCTTGCATTCTTGCTCTTAATCCTCCCTTGGCGACCTTCTACTCAGACATCATCTTTATGCAGAGAAGCAGGCACGTTTTCTCATCATTAATTCTGTTCTCAGGCAGGTGTGTAGCCACAGAGCACACAGACAACAGGATGAAGTGAGCACCCCAGGATGTGAATTTGTGCGGAAGAATTACGGCTCAGGCTTATTACACAGCTTTGGCCACATCAGGACATGAAGCTGTCTTGCAAATTACGGGCATGACTAAGCTCTTAAGCACATGTGAACTTTAACCCACGAGCATTCCCTACTCACATACACAATACAAGCATGCCACGCACTCACAATCCAATTTGCTAACTATGGTTATTAACAGGAAAGAACAATTATAGTCCTTATGGTCATGGTTTGGTTTAAATGTTTGCCTCATCAAAAATGCAACTAACTAAAGCAGGCTTGCTTTCTTTTTCCTAATAAAAGCATATTGATTTTCCTGACTTCTTATGAGCACATTTGAGGAAAGGAGTAAGCACTGGAATCACCAATACAGCACGCTGACGGGAGGGTGGCCACCAGCTTCATCAGCCTCCCAATTCCTCTACTGTTGCCAGTCTGCACCTCTGGATTTCAAGGGAAGCAGACTGGCAACAGTGAGATTTAATAGGTAAGACCTTGGGTTCAATGGAGAGATCTCCTACAGCTTCTGATATCAGCCCCTATCAGAAATTGTATTTTACTTTGTGTATTTCATGTGTTTCAGATATAAGGGGTCAAGACTAATAGTGACCAGTCTTCATTCATTTGATAAACCTTTATTAAACACAACTGTGGCCTTGTTCTAGGCAGCATGAATAGAGTGATTTACAGACTGTCACTGCTCTTCGAGCAGTCACTGTTTTATAGGGGAACTCGAGAAGCAGGAAGGAAGGTCTCGGAGGAGATGGCCCTGAAACTGAATCAGACTTTAAAAGATAAGTTGGTCAACAGGGTTGGAGGGAGGGAGGGGAAAAGAAGGTTTTGAAAGATGGATGTTTCAGAGAAAACAAATAACTTGGGCACAGGCATGGGCACAAAAAAGGAAGAGAAAAGCCAGAGCATTTGGAGAATCGCAGAAACATTTTGCATGACCGAGTATAGGCAGCGAGAGAGGCCTTTTGAGAACACGACTGGAGAGGTGATGAGGGGCCAGATCTTGTGTCACACAAAGGACTGCTTATGCCACACAGAGGAATTTGGATTTTTTTTTTTCCTGTAGGCATAAGGAAGCCATTGAAGAGTTTTAAACAGGGAACAATGTAATCAGATTTACTCTTTGGAAATAAGATCTCCTGGCTAGTTAATGAACTCGTATTTCTTTTTCCTATGTTAACCATTGTTTTATTGTTTGGTCTTCAGACTATTATTGATTGAAGTGCCAAAGTGAGGGGAGTCAAGAGGCTTTGCCATTTAACCTTCCGAAGTTTATTTTATTTTAAAATAGTTACTATTTTATGTGCTTTGCCTTATTAGTTTGGTGTACACTTAAAGTAAGATAAAGGCAGAGAAACTGGCTTGTAGTGTGATTGCTATGGACACCATTAGTTAGTGTCAGAAAGATTACAGATGAATCAATATTTACTATTGGATCAATTACAGACGAAACCAGAAAAGATTAGGTCTAGCACAAACTTTATAAAGCCTTTCATTGTATTTTGCATTTAAAAATCCTTACATCAGAGATTCTGAATTCTTTCATCAGGGGTGTGGCCTGTACATTGAGAGTTTTTAAAGCTCTCCAGGTGATTTTAATATGCGATTAGATTTGAGAACCATGATTTAAGTCTTAAAGTGGCTTTACAAGTAAATGCGATTAAATTCTGTGGCGACACATCATTCATAGGCTATTCAGGCTGTTCTAAAACATAGAGAAAAAACAAAGACAATTACTGAGTTCATTTTATGAAACAAGAACAATTCAAATAACAAAAGGTAAAAACCTTGAAGCTATAATCTTTTTTATGAATATAGGTATAAAATCATAAATAAAATATTATAAAAATATTTTAACCATATATATTAAAAGAGCAGGCTAAATAGAATGTATTTTAGAAATCAAAGAATGGTTTAATATTGGGAAATTTATTATTGTAATACATCATGATTTTAATAATATTTTTAAGCGTTATAAAGTGGCACGTACTGGATCTCCATCCTCACAGAATGTATTCACTAGTGTGAAAGATAAATATTAAATGCATGGTATACATCAAAAGATAAAATAAGAAAAAATTTTATAAATGCCAGATGATAGCTTTATTTTATTTATTTCTTTATTTTCGGCACAGGGTTTCTCGCTCTGTTGTCCAGGCCGGACTGCAGTGGTGCAGTCACAGCTCACTGCAGCCTCAAACTCCCAGGCTCAAGCGATCCTCCCACCTCAGCCTCCTGAATAGCTGGGACTACAGGCGAGTACCAACACTCCCAGCTAATTTTTTATTTTTTGTAGAGATGTGGTCTTACTATGTTACCGAGGCTAGTCCCAAACTCCTGGGCTCAAGCAGTCCTACCACTTTCCGCCTCTCCAAGTACTGGGATTACAGGCATGAGCCACTGTACCCAGCAATAGTTTTAGCATAATTTCAAAATAAAATGGCCGGGCATGGTGGCGCATGCCTGTGATCCCAGCACTTTGGGAGGCTGAGGTGGATGGATCACTTGAGGTCAGGAGTTCGAGACCAGCCTGGCCAACATGGTGAAACCTCGTCTCTACTAAAAATACAAAATTAGCTGGGCAGGTGGCACACGCCTGTAATCCCAGCTACTTGGGAGGCTGAGGCAGGAGAATTGCTTAAACCCAGGAAGCGGAGGTTGCAGTGAGCTGAGATCATGCCGCTGCACTTCAGCCTGGGTAACAAGAGAAAAATTGCATCTCAAAAAAAAAAATTAATTAAAGTATACAATTCAAATGTTTCTCAGTATTCATATTTACAAGGTGTGCAACCAAAAGCACTATCTGATTCCAGGACGTTTTCATCACCCCAAATGGAGATCCCATACTCATGGGGAGCCATTGCCCAGTCTCCCTCCCCTCAGCCCGGAACTTGAGTCTAATCTACTTTCTTTCTTTATAGTTTTGCCCATTCTGCACATTTAATAAAAATGGAGTAAAAGGCTACAACATGGAGCCTTTTTGTCTGACCTCTTTCACTTAGCATAGTGTTTTCGAGGTTCATCTACATTGTTGCATGTGTCAATCATGCATTCCTTTTTGTGGATGAATAATATTTCTTTGTATGGATATACCACAATTTATTCATTCATCTGTTAGTGGACAATTGAGTTGTTTCCAATTTTTGGCTATTACAAATAATGCTGCTGTGAACATGAAAATAAAAGCTTTTGTGTGAACATACATTTTCATTTTCTTGGCTATATCCCTAGGGATTGAATTGCTGGGTTATATGACAACTATATGTTTAACATTTTTGGGAACTAGCAAACTGTTTTCCACAATGGTTTCACCATTTTATATTCCCACCAGCAATTTATTAGAGTTCCAATTTTTCCACATCCTTGCCAATACTTATTTCCCTTTTTAAAAATTATTATTATTGCCATCCTAGTGTATCTGAAATGACATCTCATTGTAGTTTTGATTTGCATTTCTCTGATGATCGAAGATGTTGAACACCTTTTCAAATACCTGTTTGTCATTTGTATGTTTTCTTTGGAGAAATGTCTGTTCAAATTATTTGCTCATGTTTTTACTGTTTTTTTTTTTAACCATTGAATTCTCAGAGATCATTCATATATTCTAGATACTAGATGCTTTTCAGATACATGGTTTGCAAATATTTTATTTCATTCTGTGGGTTTTCTATTCTTTAGGACAGTGTCCTGACAGCATCCTTTAATGCACAAAAGTCTGTGTTGCTGATGAAATCCAATTTGTTTTTATCTTTGTTTACTTAGGTATTTGGGATCATATCTAGGAAATCAATGCCTAAATGATGATGATTTACACACATTTTCATTTAAGAGTCTTATACATTGGGATCTTTTTTTTTCTTTTGGAGACAGAGTCTCGCTCTGTCTCCGGGCTAGAGTGCAGTGGCACGATCTGAGCTCACTGCAACCTCCACTTCCCAAGTTCAAGTGATACTTGTACCTCAGCCTCCTGAATAACTGGGACTACAGGCGCACATGGCCATGCCCGACCAATTTTTTGTATTTTAGTAGAGATGGGATTTCACCAGGTTGCCCAGGCTGGTCTCAAACTCCCGAGCTCAGGCAATCCACCCACCTCAGCATCCCAAAGTGCTAGGATGAGCCAGCACGCCCAGCCACTTTGGGCTCTTTTTAAATTTAGCAGATTTTTTATGTGTGTGTGTTTTGTTGTTTCTTTCAAGATAGAGGGTCTCACTCTGTTGCCCAGGCTATAGCATAGCAGTGCAATTATAGCTCACTGGAACCTCGAACTCTTGGGCTCAAATGATTTTCCTAACTCAGCCTCCAGAGTAGCAGGCACTACACTATCCATTTTTAAAACCTATTCTGAGTTAATGTTTTAACATGGTGTGAGGTAGGGGTCCAAATATATTGTTTTACCTTTGGATATTCAGTTTTTCCACCCATTTGTAGAAAAAACTACTTTCCCTCATTGAATGATCTTCACAGCCCTCTCAAAAGTCTATTGGCTGGCCAGGTGCAGTGGCTCACACAAGTAATAGCACTTTGGGAGGCCAAGATGAGCAGATTACTTGAGGTTGGGAGTTTGAGACTAGCCTGGCCAAGATGATAAACCCCGTATCTACTAAAAATACAAAAAAATCAGCCAGGTGTGATAGTGAGCACCTATAATCCTGGCTACTCGGAAGGCTGAGGCAGGAGAATTGCTTGAACCCAGGATGCGGAGGTTGCAGTGAGCCGAGATCACACCGTTACATTCCAGCCTGGGAAACAAGAGTGAAACTCTGTCTCAAAATAAAAAACAAGCAAACAAAACAGTCAGTTGGCTATACGTGCATGGGTTTATTTCTAAACACAATTCTATTTCATTGTTCTACCTGTTTGTCCTTGTTTCAGTACTACTCTGTCTTGATTACTGCAGTTTTGTAGCAAGTTTAAAAATAGGAAAGTATAAATCCACCAACTTTATTCTTTATCCAGACTATGTTGCCTATTCTAAATCTTGGCCTTTTTGTACAAATTTTAGGATCTGCCTGCCAATTTCTGAAAAAAAAAACAGCAATAGAAATTTTGATAGTGATTACACTGAAACTGTAATCAATTTGGTGAGTATTTCCATTTTTTAGCATACAGTTATTCATAGTATTGCCTTATAATCCTTTTTATTTCTGTGAGGTTTATAGGAAAGTCCCTTCATTCACTTCTGATTTTAGTAATTTGAGTCTTCTCTCTTTTTTCTTGGTGAATCTAGATAAAGTGTGTCAATTTTGTTCCTCTTTCAAAGAACCAACTTTTTATTCTGTTTAGTTTCTCTACTTCATTTCTCTTTTGCATTTTGTTAATTTCTGCTCTTTATTATTTCCTTCCTTCTGCTTGCTTTGGGTTTAGTTTACTTTTTTTTTCCCCATGTCTTAAGGTTGAATGTTAGGTTATTGATTTAAGATCTTTCTTTTCTTTTTTTTTTTTTTTAGACCGAGTTTCACTCTTGTTGCCCAGGCTAGAGTGCAATGGTGCGATCTTGGCTCACTGAAACCTCCGCCTCCCCGGTTCAAGTGATTTTCCTGCCTCAGCCTCTCAAGCAGCTGGGATTACAGGCATGCACCACCACGCCCAGCTAATTTTGTGTTTTTAATAAAGACAGGGTTTCTCCATGTTGGTCAGGTTGGTCTTGAGCTCCTGACCATAGGTGATCTGCCCACCTCGGTCTCCCAAAGTGCTGAGATTATGGGCGTGAGCTACCATGCCTGGCCCTCTTTCTTCAAATGTACACATTTGCAACTGTGCATTTCCCTTCTATGTGCTGCTTTAACTATATGCCATACATTTTTGATACATTGTGTTTTTATTTTCATTCATCCCAAATTATGCTTTATTTTGATTTCTTGCTTTACTGTATATTTAAAGTGTGTTGACATATTTGTAAATTTCCCAAATTTCTTTCAGTTGGGTTGATCTTTAGTTTCATTCCATTATGATCAGAGAACATATACTGCATGTTTTCAACCCTTTTAGTGTTATTGAGACTTGTTTTATGCTATAAAATATCATCTCTACTGGAGACTGTTCCGAAATATTTAAGAAGAGTTTGTATTTTTCTGTTGTAGGGTAGCTATATAGATGTCTATGAGATTTAGTTTACTTATAGTGTTTTTCAAGTTTTCTGTTTCCTTGCTGATATACTGCCTAGTTGTTCTATCAACTATGGAAAGTAGGGTATTGATATATCCAACTATTATTGTTACCTAAGAAAGAGCTCCAAAATACATGAAGAGAAACTGACAGACTTGAAGAAGTCTCTTCTCTTAGGTACATGTATGCATATAATTATTATATATTCTTGGTGAATTAACCATTTTTTAATTATAAAATGGCCTTCTTTTTTTTAGTAATAATTTTTGTTTTAAAATCTGTCTCACACGTATCAGTTATAGTAACTCCATCTCTCTTTTATTATTGTTTGCATAGTGTATTTTTTTCTGTTCTTGACCATTCAATCTATTTATGTCCTTGAATCTAAAGTATGTTTTTTCTAGACAGTGTATAGTTGGTTCATTTAAAAAAAATCTTTCTAGCTTGTAGACAGCTGCTATAAAAAAAATTAAATAAAATATTTTTTCCAATCTCTGCTTTTTGATTAGAGTATGTAGTCGATTTACATTTAATGTAATTAATGATAAATGAGGAGTAACATCTGCCATTTTACCATTTGTTTTCTACCTTTTTATGCCTTTTGCTTCTACACTTCTCCATTACTGGCTTCCTTTCTGTGAAATAGATATTTTCTGATACAGTATTTTAATTCTCTCATTTCTTTTACCATATTTTTGAGTTTTCTTTCTTAGTGGTTACCCTGGGAATTACCACTAATAACTTAATAACAGTCTTATCTAAATCAAATGATACCATTTAACTCCAATAGTCTACAAAGTTTTGTTCCTATATAGCTTTTTTTACCCTTTCTGTATGCTGTTATCATCACAAATTATGTCTTTATACATTATGTGCTTGTCAACATGGATTTATAATTATCGCTTTATGCAGCTGTCTCTTAAGTCAGGAGGAGGAAATGAACTACAAGCAAAAAATATACATATACTATTGATTTTTAATATTCACCAGTATGTTGTTTACCTTTATTATTTCTTTTATTTCTTCACATAGACCTGAGTTACTGCTTACTCTCCTTAAGTGCAACCCAAAGGGCTCCTTTTAGAATTTCTTATAGGATAGCTCTCCTAGGGACAAGTCCTCTCAGCTTTTGTTGATTTAGAAATGTCTTGGCCAGGCACCATGGCTCACACCTGTAATCCCAGCACTTTGGGAGGGCAAGGTGGGTGGATCACGAGGTCAGGAGTTTGAGGCCAGCCTGACCAACATGGTGAAACCCTGTTTCTACTAAAAGTACAAAACTTAGCCAGGTGTGGTGGCACATGCCTGTATCCCAGCTACTAGGGAGGCTGAGGCAGGAGAATTGCTTGAACCCAGAAGGTGGAGCTTATAGTAAGCCATGATTGTGCCGCTGCACTTCAGCCTGGGTGACAGAGCGAGATTCCATCTCAAAAAAAAAAAGGTCTTAATTTGTCTTTCATTTTTGAAATGTGGTTTTGGTGGATATAGAATTTTTGGTTGGCAGCTATTTTCTTCAGTGCTTTGACTATGTCATACTACTGGCTTATGTCCTCCATGTTTTCTAATGAGAAACTGTTAATCTTATTGAGGAGCCATCATACAAGACAAGTCCCTTCTCTCTCACTGCTTTTAAGATTCTCTCTTTGTCTTTGGCTTTCAACAGTTTGATTATAATGTAACTCAGTGTGGATCTCTCTATCATATTTGGAGTTTATCGATCTTTTAAAATGTGTATGTTAGTGTTTTTCATCAAATTTAGGGAGTTTTGGCCATCATTTCATTAAGTAGTCTTTCTGAAACTTTCTCTCACCTTTCCTTCTGGGATTCCATTATGCGTATGTTGATATGTTTAATAGTGTCTCACAAATTTCTAATCATTTTTTTCTGCCTGTTTTTTCTTTCTGTTCCTCAGACTGGATAATCTCAATTGACCTATCTTCAAGTTTGTTGATTATTTTTATCCTGCCTGATTAAATGTGCTACTGGATGCCTCTGGTTTATTTTTCAGTTCAATTATTCTAGCTTTCAACTCCAGAATTACTATTTTTTAAATAATTTTGACCTATTTTTATTCTATATTTGGCAAAACACAGTTATCATTTGATACGGTTTGGCTCTGTGTCCAGACCCAAATCACATCTCGAATTGTAATCCCCACATGTCAAGGAAGGGACCTGGTGGGAGGTGACTGGATCTTGTGGCAGTTCTCCCCATGCTGTCCTCATGATAATGAGGGAGTCCTCAAAAGATCTGATGGTTTTATAAGTGTGTGACAATTCCTCCATTGCTCTCTCTCTCTCTTGCTCACTGTCCTGCCACCCTGTGAAGAAGGTACCTGCTTCCCCTTCTGCCATGATTGTAAGTTTCCTGAGGCCTCCCTAGTCATGAGGAACTGTGAGTTAATAAAACCTCCTTTGTTTATAAATTACCCAGTCTCAGGTAGTATCTTTATAGCACTGTGAAAACGAACTAATCCATCATTCTTTGCTTCGGCTCTTCAGACATAGTTTCCTTTAACTCTTTGAACATAAGTTTAAATAGGTAATTTTAATCTCTGTATAGTAAGCACAACATTTGGGCCTCTTAGGACCAGGTTCTTCGGTTGCTTTCCATGTGTGTGTATGGAACATAATTTCACATTTCTTTACATGTCTCATAATTTTATGTTGAAAATTTGACATTTACAATAATATAATATTGCAAGTCTGAAAATCGTATTCTTCCCTGCCCAATTTTGTTATTGCTGCTTGCTGTTAAATGTTGTTTTTATTTATTTCATGACTTTTCTGAACTAATTCTATAAAGTATGTCTTTTTTTTTTTTGAGACAGATAGAGTCTTCCTCTGTCACCCAGGCTGGAGTGCAGTGGCGTGATCTTGGCTCACTACAACCTCTGCCTCTGGAGTTCAAGCGATTCTCCTTCCTCAGTCTCCCTGAGTAGCTGGGACTACAAGCGTGTGCCACCATGCCCAGCTAATTTTTTGTATTTTTAGTAGAGACAGGTTTTCCCCACAATAGCCAGAATGGTCTTGATCTCCTAACCTTGTGATCCACCCACCTCGGCCTCCCAAAGGGCTGGGATTATAGGCATGAGCCACCATGCCCAGCCATGTACTGTTTATTATATATAGTCATGGGAGTATCAATTAGCTTAGTGATTGGACATCTAATGATCGAACAGAGATTTCCTTAAATGCTGGAACCAATAAACCTCTAAATCTTTGTTATGGGTTAGTATATATATGTTGGATCATACCTGTAACACTCAGCCAGGCAGTTCACCAGGCAGTTCAGCCAGGCAGAACCTCAAGGTCACCAAGAAATGAGAGCTTAGGCGTTCTCAGGTCTTTCTTCAGAATGCCAACAGGCCTATATATGCCCTTGACCTTCCAGATTCTCAGGAACCTGTCAGAGCATTTCAAAGCTCCTATGGACACCTTATTCCTCAGGTTTTCTCTTTAATCTTTTTGGTGAGTCTATTGTTTGCACTATCATCCATCTCCTGCAGCCTCACAGTTAAAAGACTTGCCTAACATTATTTTCAAATACCTCCTAACCCCTGGGAGAGACTTTTTACACTTGGCAAGTTCAAGCCACATCAAGTAAAGATGTACCTTTTCAGTGGAGACTTCTAAGGATAGATCAAATAATGTCAGTTCTTTGGGACTGAGGCTTTGAACGAACACCAGCTCTGATCCCTCAATACTGGAATGCAGTTGTTATTTTTCTAGGCTATTGCTGAGCTGAAGAGTGGGAGACAGGCCTAGGGTAAGTTAAACTGTCATAAAGATTACAGTTCTTACCAAGATTCAGCTATTTTTCTTGAATAAATGCTCCCTGGATGGCTGAAAGTCTTTGGTTAATGCCAAGAGAGTTGAAAAAAAATGGATTCTGCTTCTCTTTGCCAGTTTTTTCATTGCTCTTATGAAGGAACAAAATTTTGGATGTTCTTAATCTGCCATTTTTACTGATGTCACCTGTTTTAATGTTTTGTTTTTATTACCTACACTGTACAAAACTAGCCTCACAGGATTATGTTGATAAGGTGGAAGAAGACATTTTTAAAACATTTTATTAAGCTCAGAATACTCATTTTTAACTTTCATTCAGAGTAATGTAAATGATACTATATTTCTAAATTCATCTACTATTCATTAGTAGCCAGATTCAATAATTTAGTCTTAAATTATAGTTCCATTTAAATTATCTTTTGATGAAAAGAATGGATTCTGGATCCATGAATTTCCTGTACATTGTCTTCTCCTGATAGAAAACAAAAATTCACCATCTTTTTTCAAATTTAAAGATGTTTGGTGATAAGTGTTAACAGTGCAATATCAATATCATCACCAACTCTGTTGTCAATAAATTATGGAGCATGTCACAATAACTTACAGAAACTCTGTTCTTTCAAGCATTCAAGTTTCATTTTGAGCTTCAATTTTGTGTGGTATTGGAAAACATATTGCCTTCCTTCCCTGAAGAGGAGTGTGAACCCCAAAAATTTGAGACAGGTCTCAGTTAATTTAGAAAGTTTATTTTGCCAGGGTTGAGGATGCACCCACATGCATCAGGAAGTCCTGATAACACGTGCCCAAGGTGGTCAGGGCATACCTTGGTTTTGTACATTTTAGGGACACATGAGACATGAGTCGATATGTAAGAAGTATATTTTTTCCACCCAGAAAGGTGGAGACAGCTCAAAGCAAGCCTCCTTCCCCTCCTACCCACTCCTCCCCGCACTGGGGGCTTCCAGGTCACAGGTAGGTGAGAGATAGATGGTTGCATTCTTTAGAGTTTATGATAAGTCTTTTCAAAGACGGCAATCAGAATATGCATGTATCTCTGTAAGCAAAGGGATGACTTGAAGAGAATGGGAGGCAGGTTTGCTCTGAGTGGTTTCCAGCTTGAAAGAACCCAAGGTGTTTTCCTTTCACATTTCCTCCTTTTCTTTTTAAAAATCTTTTGGAGAAACCATTTTACAAGAAAAAGAATCTCGGGTCTCAGGTTTCATCTGATCTCTCATGGCTATGATGGTTTATTCCTAGATGGGTAGCTCTGGAAAGCTCATTTTTAGCAGGTTGGGAAGTCTCCTGTCCTATGAAGAGAAAATAGAGGGGGAGGAAGGGAGGAAAAACAAAAATAAAAGAACAATCCCGGCTGGGAGTGGTGGCTCAAAATGCCTGTAATCCCAGCATTTTGGGAGTCGGAGGCGAGCAGATTGCCTTTCAGGAGTTGGGCACCAGCCTGTCCAACATGGCGAAACCCCATCTCTACTAAAAATACAAAATTTAGGGTGGTGGCAGGCGCCTGTAATCTCAGCTACTCCAGAAGTTGAGGCAAGAGAATTCCTTGAACCCGGGAGGCGGAGGTTGCAGTGAGTCGAGATTGTGCCGCTGCACTCCAGCCTGGGTGACAAGAGTGAAACTCCATCTCAAAAAAAAGAAAAAGAAAGAAAAGAAAATGATGGCTTATATATGTAAACAGGTTGCCATTATTTTCTTCCAAAATTTAAGTTGTCTGGCTTCTGTTCACAGAATTTTAAAAAAAACAAACCACATAACTTAGTTTTCAGTGACTCCAAATTGGGAAAATGAAAAAAAAACAAGGGAAAAAAATGAAAACATTATTTTGAAGACTTGCAGCCAAAAAAATTAGAATTTGCTCCAAGCTGTAGAAAGGAATGAAAATTGAAAAAAAAAAAAAAATTAGGCAAGGCTAGAATCTAACAACAGGTGTACAATCATTTTGAAACAATTTTTCTCTCTCTCAGTTTCTCATTTTACTAAAGACAAATCATGGGAGGGCTGGTTTGCTTATTGTACTTGGCCTAAATATTTGTATGCAGTGTAGCAAGAATAATTATTTTTATATAGGCTTTTAAATTGGCTTTGATGGAATTTTGTTCCATAAGAGGAATCTCAGATAAGACTTCTTGGTCAGGCACGGTGGCTCATACCTGTAATCCCAGCCCTTTGGGAGGCCGAGGCGGGTGGATCACAAGGTCAGGAGTTCGAGACCAGCCTGGCCAAGATGGTGAAACCCCACCTCTAAAACTACAAAAAATTAGCCAAGTACAGTTGGCGGACGCCTGTAATCTCAGGTACTCGGGAGGCTGAGGCAGGAGAATCGCTTGAACCCAGGAGGTAAAGTGACACAGCAAATCTGTCTCAAAAAAAAAAAAAAAAAAAAAAAAAAAGCTGTCAGTAGCCTGAAAGAAAAGTTTTAAGACTCTGAAAAACAAAACAAAGGATCAGCAAACATATTAAGAAAAAGTCAGGCGTGGTATGGTGACCACACCTGTAATCCCAGCATTTTGGGAGGCTGAGGCGGGTGGATCACCTGAGGTCAGGAGTTCAAGACCAGCTTGGCCAACATGGTGAAACCCTGTTTCTACTAAAAATACCAAAATTAGCCGGGCATGGTGGCCTATGCCCATAATTCCAGCTACTCCAGAGGTTGAGGCAGGAGAATCACTTGAACCCAGGAGGCGGAGATTGCAGTAAGCCGAGATCACGCCATTGCACTTCAGCCTAGGCAACAAGAGTGAAACAGTCTCAAAAAAGAAAAAAAAAAGGAAAAGAAAAAGAAAAAAGAAAGTAAACAGAGCAAGTAACCTTGAAGAGAAGAAAAAAAACAAAAACAGAAAGAAAGAGAAATAGAAGACAATTTTTTTTTTTTTTTTTGAGACCAAGTCTCTCTCTGATGCCCAGGCTGGAGTGCAGTGGTGTGATCTCCACTCCCTGCAACCTCCACCTTCCACATTCAAGCGATTCCCATGCCTCAGCCTCCTGAATAGCTGAAATAACAGGTGCTCACCACCACGCCTGGCTAATTTTTGTATTTTTAATAGAGATGGGGTTTTACCATGTTGGCCAGGCTGGTCTCGAACTCCTAACCTCAGGTGATCTGCCCACCTCGGCTTCCTAAAGTGCTGGGATTACAGGTGTGAGCCATCACACCCCGCCCCCACAGAAGAGAATTCTTTATTATTATTATTATTATTATACTTTAAGTTCCGGGGTACATGTGCAGATCATGCAGGATTGTTACATAGGTATACACATGCCATGGTGGTTTGCTGCCTCCATCCCCCCTGTCATCTACATTAGGTATATCCCCTAAGGTTATCCTTCCCCAATTCTCCCCACCCCCTGCTATCCCCTCCCCTAGCTCCCCCACCCCGCAACAAGCCCCTGTGTGTGATGTTCCCCTGTCTGTGTCCATGTGTTCTCATTATTCAACTCCCACTTATGAGCTGAGAACATGTGGTGTTTGGTTTTCTGTTCCTGTATTAGTTTGCTGAGAATGATGGTTTCCAGCTTCATCCATGTCCTTGCAAAGAACATTAACTCATCCTTTTTATGGCTACATAGTATTCCATGGTGTATATGTGCCACATTTTCTTTATCCAGTCTATCTTTGATAGGCATTTGGGGTTGGTTCCAAGTCTTTGCTATTGTGAACAGTGCCACAGTACATATACTTGTGTATGTGTCTTTATAATAGAACGATTTATAATCCTTTGAGTATATACCAAGTAATGGGATTGCTGAGTCAAACGGGATTTCTATTTCTAGATCCTTGAGGAATCGCCACACTGTCTTCCACAATGGTTGAACTAATTTACACTCCCACCAACAGTGTAAAAGTGTTCCTATTAAGAGAATTCTTTTAAAGAAAATTGAATTGAGTCATTAGAGATGACAAAGGAAAATTTAAATAATTTATCTGATTCAAGTAATTTTTTATTTAAAACATAAAAACCAGGACAGAATGTCTTGAAGAGAGATCAGAGAACACAACAAAAGTGTTTGGAAATAAAAAATATGATTGCTTCCCCCCCAAAAAAGTCTTTCAAAAGAAATTATTTTGAAGTTGATAAAAATAACTTATACAGGTGAAAAAGTAAAGACTGAGTGAGATAGGAAAATATTTATAAAAGACTACAAGACAGAATTAATCCAGGATGTCTAATATTAGACCAGCAGGAGTTTTCAAAACAGAGAGGAGAGAAATGAAGAAAGGGAAATCATTTGTGTGTCTGTGTGTGATTTTTTTTAGAAATCATTTTTGAAAAACTTTTCTCAGAACTAAAAATGTTATGTCTTCAGATTGAATTCCAAGCAGGATAAAATAAAGAGGACTGAAATGCATCTTTGTGAAATTTCAGAACAGTAACTAACAATAAATAGAAGATCCTAAAAATCTTCCAAAGGCAAAAAGCAGCCCAGCAGCTGAGACTACAGCAGATTTTTCTCTTTGGTCTCGTCGGCAGCACAAAAATGTTGAAAAACATTGAAGCAGTATTTCCAATTCAGAGGGAAAAACAATTTTCAAAGCTCAATAATAGGTGTAGACAAACAATAAATAATAAAAGAGAAAATAATGAAGTTCACCGCTCTCACACCTTCCTTCCCCTCCCCAGGAGTCTACTGGGGGTTATATACTCCAGTCAAAGAAGACGGAGACCAAGAAAGGACACTTTGGAGATTAACACGGACTCCAGGAACCCAATGAACAGAAGACTCAGGCTGAGGGCTTGTGCATTCAGCCTAGAGAAAATCCACTTAAATTCAGAACAATGAAGGACTCTGGGGAAGAAGGGCTTTACACAGTAGTGTGATTGGAAGGCAGATAAATTTTAGGGCACAATGAAAGTTGCTAAGTTTTCTTTTATCCTTTCTCAATAGGAAGGATAAAAAACAATCATCTAAAACTAGGGGGAAACATCATCTAAAACAAGGCATAAAGAAATAGCTCACGTGTGACCCTTTTCTTACTGTGATATGACACGGAGCATTTGATGAAGGAAGCAGAAGGGAGCCTGCTTAACTCTGAAGTGAGCAACGTGGCCCGAGAGCGCGGTGGCAGATGCACAGGACACAGAGGGAAGAAATGGCATCCTGGCATGGTCCCGGCTCTGCACGGAGCAATGCAGACAAAATCATAAAGGCTGCTTGCTCTTAGTCTTCCTACTTTTAGAATCAACCTACAGCCATGTAAGACTTAATTGTAGTTGTAGAATAAAAGATAAAATATCATTGGCTTTCGTAACAGTAAAGTCCTAACAATGATTCACAGTTATTCCGTGAATAAGGGTAAGGGAAAAGAGGGAGGAATGTAAGGGATTTTATATGGAGTGAGGGAGGCAAAAGACATTCACAGAAGCTGATGGAACAACACACACACACACACACACACACACACTCACACACTCACAAATAGGAGTATATTGCTTAAAATGACAAAAATAGCCATCATAGGCCAGGCGTGGTGGCTCACGCCTGTAATCCCAGCACTTTGGGAGGCCGAGGTGGGCAGATTACTTGAGGCCAGGAGTTCAAGACCAGCCTGGCCAACATGGTGAAACCCTGTCTCTACTAAAAGTACAAAAATTAGCTGGGAATGGTGGCACATGCCTGTAGTCCCAACTACTAGGGAGGCTGAGGTAGGAGAATGGCTTGAACCCGGGAAGCAGAGGTTGCAGTGAACTGAGATTGCACCACTGCATCCCAACCTGGGCAACAGAGCAAGACTCCATCTCAAAATAAATAAATGAATGAATGAATAACCAACATATGAATTTTAAAAATGATATAGAATCACCAAAAATTGGGGGAAAATGGAGATAGGGAAAGGCAGTTCTATAAGCGAGATAAATCTTTATCTTTCATATCAAAAGTTCAATGAAGATTGTCTGAAATTGACTGGTTCTTTCCATTTTATGAAATGTCTACAATAGGCAAATCTCTAAAACTAACAAGGAAATTAGGAATTGCTGGGGCTGGGACTGAAGAGTGGGATCACTGCAAGTCGTTTAGAGGGATCTTCTGACGTGATAGGAATGTTTTAAAATTGGGCTGTGGGGGATGCTTGTACAACTCTGTAAAATTCATTGCATTACACACTCAAGTGAATTTTATGATATGTACATTACCCATCAACAAAGCTGTGTTAAAAAAAGAACTGATTTTTAAAAAGGTCAAAGAAGAGATGTGAAAATATATTATGTAGAGTTCCATAGGCAAGCAACAGGAATAAAAATAGAAACGTTTTCCAGGACAATGTAGGAGCTGTGAGACAGGGTGAGGAAGTGTGAAATGGAGGCAGGTGTTTATCAGTTCTGTTTTTCTATACTATTTTGATTTTGTTAATCAATGTATGTATGATCTCTGTTCATCATTAGAGATTTTTAAAACTTTAGATGCCTTGATGCAGAAAAGAATGTTTCTTGTTTTTAATCTCTTAGAATTTAAATATGAGTAATGATGGCATGTGAGTTAATGAGCAGAATTTATTTTTTCTCCTAAAGACCACAGCCAAGGGGCAAACTCTCCTACAAGCCACCGCTCATAACTTGATGGGGGCAAGAGCTCAAGTGGGCATCGCCAAAAGTCCATGCCACTCCCAAAATAGAATGGAGGCAAGGAGACTGAGCAACTGGTCTTGCCGGGAATGACATTTGGTGCAGCTGTGTTAAGCGGTTGCCATGGATTAATACAGCAAACATAAATAATCTCAGGGAAGCAAGTGCCCAAGAAAAACGAGATGACACAGGAAGTCGCTAATGTTATCAGCTGTCTTCATCTGTTTATGTAAGAACACTGCCAAAGTAACCATCTATATGCCTGGGTTTTTAGCTGCGTGACACAGCCTTTTTACACTGAGCTGAGAGTGATAGGTGGCAAGTGAGAGGCCACCACTGTGGAAAACACGTATTAGGACTTTTTGAGATATGAAGTAATGTGGTACATCATGAGGACTTCAGGCTATAAGCTGACGACCTTGCAGTTGGTTTAAAGAGCTTGGGGGACTTTTCAGTGTAATTTTGCTGGGTGACCAACCCGAAGCTTTCACACCTGCATTCCCTTTCTTTCTTTCCTTTTTTCTTTTCTTTTCCTTTTTTTTTTTTTTTTGAGACAGAGTGTTGCTCTGTTGCCCAGTGAGAAGGCAGTGACAATAGCATAGATATAAAAATAACTCTTCCAAGTGGATCCATCCACTGGTGAAGGAATACATCTAAATCCTTGCAAGCCTCTTGGGCAGTCTGGTTGCTCACTAAATGTTTTTATTTAATGAAACTTGATGGTGATTTTTAAATTTCAGAGTCGTCTCATTCTTTTAGGGTTATGTATCCCATAATAAACGAGAGGTAATGTATGGACTAAAAAAAAACAGAATGAAAGCCTGATTTATAAAGTAAACATTGATGGCAAGGTTTACATATATGGAGCAATCTCTCCTACATTAAAGGAGAGATTATGGTGGAATTAGGTATGAGGGGGCAGAGAATCCCTTTCCTCCCTTACACCACGGCAGATACAAATGATGCTGTTGCCTGCTGTTTTTTGAGGTGCCATAAGGAGCAAACCAGCAATCTGTCAGTGGGTACGTTGGTAAGTTCCATGGGGGCAACCTAGGTTTGATCCCCCCCCGGCTTTCAAAGTCACTAAACTCAGGGCTGTGGGCGAGTTTCCTCATCTGTGAGATGGGGATAATGAGAGTGCCAAGCTTTTAAGTCTGTGTGGGGATTAGTGAGATAAATGCAAGAGAGTGTGAGAAAAGGGCCTAGACGAGGCATGCATTCTACCCATTGACTATTGGTAGTATCCACCCTCTTTATTAAAGCACCCTAACAACAAAGCTATTGCACTGAGACGCATAAAAGCCAACTGGAAAGAGGTGGCAGGAACCTCAATATTCCAGTGGCAGGAGGCAGCCTCTTTGCTCACACTGACTGCCAGGCGCCCATGAAATAGCTGCTTCCAATCAAGTTGAAGCAAAACTCCAGCTCTGGTAGCTCCCTTTCCTTAGAACTAAAATGTGGAACACAGCTGGGCATGACGACTCCTGCCTGTAATCCCAGCACTTTGTGTGGCCAAGGGGGAAAATTGTTTGAGGCCAGGAGATTGGGACCAGCCTGAGCAATGTAACAAGACCCCCATCTCTATTTTCAAAAGTCTTTAAAAAAATTAGCCAGGCGTGGTGGCACACATCAGTAGTCATAGCTAGTCAGGAGGCTGATGTGGGAGGATTGCTTGAGCCCAAGAGGTGGAAGCTGCAGTGAGCTGAGATTGCACCACTGCACTCCAACCTGGGTGACAGAGTGAGATCCTCTTTCAAAATAGATAAATAAATAAAATAAAATGTGGAGCATACAGCTATAAACTTTCTAACACTGTGCATGTTACATTAAAATGGGAATTCTATTTTTGAAGCTACTTTTAAAAATGCTTGTATTCTTAGAAAAAGACCATTTATTGCAGTTCAAATGAAATATCAGAAACTGTTTCATGAAGAAACCATCAGAATTAAAGAATGGTATTTGAGTATGATATGATTGCCTAATAGTCATTGTTTGCTGGGGTAACTTTTTTTTTAGAATCCTATTTTTACTTAACATTGTCCTTCAACCAGTTCTGAAATTGAATTATAAGAGAAAGCCAGTTATGAGACAGAGAAGCAAGACTGTGGTTGTAGTGGGGGAGATCCCATGAGCTCCTAGGCAGGAGCAAAAGGCCTGAGCCTATTTCCATATAAATAATGAAGAAGAAAGGAATTAGAAATATAGTCTTAGTAGTTATTAGTTATTCATTCATATGTGATCTTGGTTATTCATAGGTGATCTTAATTATTTTACTAATGCCTGTCAGGTCAGAAGTGTGAACCTGGGGTGACATTGTGAAATGAATGACACTAAGACAAGATGCTCTAAGCCCTCTGTCACGGCCACATAAGGGCTGCTGGAGGGTGCCTGGCTGTGCGGCAGCACCAGCGCCGTGACAGCCCCCGCTGTTTAGCCAGCTAGGGAAGGAGATGCCCAAAATGGCCTAGACAGCTCCTTCCTGGGGAAGTTAGGAGAAAACTCCGCCTCTCCAAGCTCTTGTGGTAAGGCCTGACGGCTGTCAGGTTAACCCACAGACATCGGGGCTTAACTGTCTCTATGTGATGCTGTGCTTCAGAGGTCACATTCCCTGTCCACTCTCATGTTCTGCTTCTGCACCTGCTTCCCTTTGTCTTAGGAAAGATCATCAGTAATAGGAACATAAATCTTAATGTTTTAGTTCTTTCTTGATAAGTATGGAGAAAGTGCTGATGCTCATGCTCCTTACCTCACTTCGGGTGTCAGAAATTCCTGAGCCCCTACCTGAATGACACGTGAGATACTTGACCCTATTCCTGCCACGCCCTGTCTACCCTGCCCCCAGTCACGGACCACCAAGGCTACTCCCTACCTACCCTGCCCCAGATTTGCAACTCAATAAAAGTGAGAGCATTCCAGCATTCGGGGCCACTGCTGGTCTCCGTGATTTGGGTAACAGTGGACCCTCAGACCCAAACTCTCTTTATCTCTGGGTCTTGTATCTTTAATTTCTACAATTTCTTGTCTCCGCACCAGCTGGGAGCGGCTCACAGAACCCTGTAGGGCTGGACCCTACATGTGGTGTTGTGCTGGGTTTGTTCATCAGCACATTCTTGCCCTCTTTTTAGGCTCAGTCCATGGTGCCTCTCTTGGCTTCTAGAGCAAGCCCTGCAATGCGACTTTCAGCATCTGCTGCCGCCACGGACAGTTCCCCTCGGGCCTCCCAGCTCTCATCCCACCTTTCCTCAACTGCCTGGCTCACGTTTTATCCTCATTGAACTTTCCAGAGGGAATTTTTACACAATCAGTCTCTTGACATCTTTTACTAAAGTCACAAACTGACTCATTTGTGAAAGTCTCATAGAAAATGGGGTGGTGAGTGAGTCTAAGAAAACACTGTGGTGAATTGCATGGGAAAATCTGCCAGCTCACTCATATTAAGTAAGTAGAAGAAAATTTTCTTTTCTTTTTTGTTTTAAGACAAGTCTTGCTCTGTCGCCCAAGCTGGAGTGCAGTGGTGCGATCTCTGCTCACTGCAACCTCCGTCTCCAGGGTTCAAGCAATTCTCCTGCCTCATCTTCCTGAGTAGCTGGGACTCCAGGCACGCACCACCACACCCAGCTAATTTTTGTATTTTTAGTAGACAAGGTTTCACCATATTGGCCAGGCTGCTGCTGAACTCCTGACCTCATTTCTGCCTGCCTCAGCCTCCCAAAGTGCTGGTATTATAGGCATGAGCCACCGCTCCCGGCCAGAAAGTTTTCTTATCAATATTTGTCTAGCTGGGAAACACTCTTTCACTTGTCTTTGGTCACCAGGTTATGTACCTCATGAGTGACATGGCAAATCTGCTTGACACACCAATTGGGCATGACTGGCCCCTTCTTCTGGCTTTCTCTCAGACCTAAAGGGAAAGTGTGAGGACCCTCAGCAACAAGCGTTTCTGGGCACGGCAAGGGAATGCCCAGGCAAGATGCATGGCACATCACGAGGCTTAACACAACGTCTGTCTCAGTCACTTGGCCATACGGGGTGCACTAACAAAGTGGTAAGCACAACAGAGACTAGCGTCAGTGCCACACAGTGAGTGCGTGTGTGCACGTGTGCTGCACACTACAGACATGAGGATGTTGGGTTTTGTTCCGTTTCACTTTAATGTCAGTGGTGCGAATCCATCAGTGTGTGTGTGGGTGTGTATGTATGTGTCTGAGAGGATGCTGATGATGGTGAACATCTTAAACATCAAAACGTGGAGAAAATGAAGAGTAAGTGACGGGCATTGCTCTCTTCTCACTCATTAATTCTCCTTTCTCCAGCCCTGTCTGCTGGCACCTCTTTTCCTGTTAAGCCCCAGCTGAAGGTGATTATCGAATTCAAAGATGTAACCAGCTCACCACAGACAAGACCGAAAGGGTTGCACTCCCTGACCACTCACCCAACCTCCCCACCATCCAAGTTCCCTGCTGGGACACATCACTCACTTGTAAAGCTCCAAAGGTAGATGAAGAAGATGGTCTTATTTTCTTGCATCTCCACTCCTCACTGTCCCCAATAGAAAGCTGCAGAAAGATACTCAAAATCCCTCTTCGCTTTTATTCCAGTCCAATTACCTTATTCACAAGGAATGGAGAAGAATTGGATGAATTATTATGATTTTCCCTGCACCCTGTGTTCCTTTGTTGACTTTCATTGGAGTTTTGTTTTCTGGCCTACTAATTCTTTTTCCTGGGATCTTTAAAAAGCCAGAGTAAAGAAGGCATCCAACAAGTTTCTCCATTTCCTTTTCCTTTACAAGTTAAACATCTGGGCTGGGTGGGGTGGCTCACGCCTGTAATCCCAGCACTTTGGGAGGCCGAGGTGGGCCGGTCACCTGAGGTCAGGAGTTCAAGACCAGCCTGGCCAACATGGTGAAAGCCCATCTCTACTAAAAATACAAAAATTAGCTGGGAGTGGTGGCACACGCCTGTAATCCCAGCTACTCGAGAGGCTGAGGCAGGAGAATGGCTTGAACCCGGGAGGTGGAGGTTGCAGTGAGCTGAGATCACACCACTGCACTCCAGCCTGGGGACACAGGGAGGCTCCATTTCAAAAAAATTAATTAATTAATTAAAAGGTAAACATTGGAGTTCCATAAAAAGTCAACTAGGAAAATGAGGGAAGAGGGCTCCTCAAAGAAATAATGTAACAAAATCTCTCAGAATGAAGAGTCATGAGATTCCAGATAGAAAGAGCCAGCCAGGGCACATTTTTCAAAATTTTCAGAATTCCAGGACAAAGAGAAGATTTTTAAAACTTCTAAAGATAAGGAAAAAAATATGCCATATAACTTCAGACATCTCAACAGTAGTAGTGGAAGCCAGAAGGCAATGGAACAATCAATGCCTTTTAAAATTTTAAAGGAAAATGTTTTCCATCTTAAAATTACATAAGCCCAACTACAAATCAAACGTGAGGACATATAATGGCATTTTTAAATGCACAAGTTCTCAAAAAACTTTTTTTGGCTCTTATAGCCTCTTGCAGAAAGCTAACAAAAGATGAGTTCCACCAAAAGGAGCAGTTTATTCTAATAAGGGAGAAGACATGGGGTAAAAGGAAGGAGAAATCGGCATAGGAAGAGGCAAAGCATGGATGATGAGAAATCCCAAGACCAGCTGTGTGCCCAGTACAGATAAGCAGTCCAGCACAGAGGAAATTAGAAGAGATGGCTCCAGAAGAATGGAATTAAATAGATCACTTGATATATCCAAAAGTCTCGAGGGAAGACTTAGACAATTTGGGAAATTTTTGAATGGAATTCACAAAAAGGCCAAAAAATAATCAAGAGAAAAATGATTATTAGCTCCAGGAAAAACAAAACTTTATTCAGAGACAAACAAGTGATCGTAATTTACTACACATATGGCACAGCTGTGAATAGCATTTACATGTAAATGGCGAATAGTGAGCTTATTGTTCTACAACGGAACTATTTTGAGAGTTGGGAGAATAGGAAGAGTCTGCATGGCGGTGGACGTGCGGGAGGAAACAGTCAAATGATCAGCTTTTGCAGGGGAGTAATCACCTACAGCTGAAAAGGTGGAAAGTAGAAAGACAAGGAGCCATTCAGAGAAATGGAGGTGAAGGCAAAAACTTACTTACTTGCTAAAGGTAGGAAAAGTGGTGTCTCTGGGAGGAGAAAATAAGGGGAAAGAGGGGTAGAGCCTGTTGTTTTTTACAAGCAGTTTGTTGGCCTAAACCCTGGTTATATACAACTTTGATAAAAACTAAAACTTAGGCAAGCGTATGCAAATATTTTCAAACTAACAAAGGAATTCGCATTGAGAGCATTTGCTCCTGATATCATAAAAATCTGGAGTTTCCCTTAACAAAATGTCTCTCCAAACTGGCTTCAGTTAGGAAAAAAACAAAAATTTACACATATATATTTAAAGTCATGGGAGTTAGAAATTACTGGAGTTTTCTGGAACTACAAAATCTCTCTGGAAGTAATAAAGAATGATATTAGAAGTGAAAAGTAGAGTGGCTCATATGAGCTTTAAAGAGCTGAAACTATTTTATGAAAATATGAATTGTAATTTTAGGTTGGCTAATGGCTTCAGTGTCTAAACACAAGTATTTTCACATAAAGCAAACCATGTGATAGGTTATTTCTCTCCACAGTAAAGAACGACCTTGGACCCACATAAGGGATGATGTTGAGACTTGGGTTATATTTGATCATTCTCCAGTTTACTTCTAATTTGTGATTAGAAATGATCTAAACTCCAGAAGTGCCCAGGAGCTCTCAATCTCAATTTTCAAGAAAGAAAAGTCAGTCTGGAGGGAGTTACAGATGACAGAGGCAGCTCAAGAAGGAATCATTAGAGACGTGCAACCCTCTGCATGGCTGAAAAAGTTAGAATCACTAAGAACCAGGAATGAAAGACCAGATAGTCATTGTCTTATTATGAGGTAGTAGGAACAAGAAACATCACACAGACAGCTACCTGGCCCTACAGTGACTGACGGTGCACTCTGCTCCCATCTCTCGGGGTTTTAGTGACTTGTACTTTGCCAGCAAAGTTGAGAAATGCGTAAAAACAATCTCATTCTATCTTGGGTGGGTTAGACAATCAGAAAGAGAATATAATAAACCAAATCATGGGAATTGTAGGGGTGCATCCTGTAAACATTCAAAGCCAGCACACATGAGCCAGGATGTCAGTCATATAAAATCAATAAACTGACGCTGAGATTCCAAGACGGCGTCTCTACTTTTTCTTCTCTGAAACATTCCAACCCAAAAGGCTCTGGAAATAGTGTCCTGGGCCAATTTCCTAATCCCAAGACTCTTCAACAGGTTATCCAGAGATAATGTCATTAGAAATGCTAGCCTACCTTCTTGGTTGATTTAAAAGTCTGATATGAAGTCAACTGCAGCTATAAAACTGGACGATAAATCCTAATCTTGCCCCCTGAAGACCAAGAGAAAGAAAAGCGTTCTTCCGGTCAGCATGGATTTCTTCGAGTTTCATCAACCACAACAGTAAAACAGTAAGTCTCGCTGTTCGTCCAGCCCCAGAAGCCGTGCAGCCCTTTGCTGTTAGACGAGGCAAGCCTAACTCCTGTGCATCAGTCAGGGCCACAGCCGGAAACAAAGCTCACTCAAGGGCCTGCTTTATAAGATTTCACCGCAGGGACTCTTTACAGAGGTGTAGATCACATTAAACATAGGCAACGCGAAGATGCTGAGACACTCAGAGATGAGCAAGATTAGGAAACCATTATGCCCCCTCTCTTGAAGGAGCAAGGAGAGGAAAGAGTGTGATTAGACCTCAGTGCTGTAATGTTAGAAGGATACTGTCATTGTCTGAATGGGGCACTGACATGGGGAGGGAGAGGGGAAGAAAGAGCCTAACTCCTTTCTCCTGCTGTCCATCCTCTCTCCCTGCCTCAAAGCTAGCCAACAAGAAGCTGAAAAGAGAGGTTCAGAGGGGTCAGTTTCCCAGGATTCAGACAGAAGAGTGGGAAATGGGGCGGGGTGGGCAGAAGGAAGAAACCACACACGTTGGACTTGATTTGGACCACACCTGAAATTGATTTTTCAGAAGCTGAAAAAAATATGTATATGTACGTGTGTGTGGATGTGGGTGTATAATAGACTAATGGATATACCATGCACACATACACACACACTAATAATCTTAATATCTTTAAAGTGATCTCAGTTTGTATATAGTCAGAAAACATAAACACTGTGCTTTATAAAATTACAGATGTCATAGTGTGCCCCCCACATGCTCCAAGATTTCCATTCAGTCTGGAATGAGGGGCCCAAGTATTTATATTTTCTTTCTTCTTTTGTTTTTGAAACGGAGTCTCGCTCTGCCGCCATGCTGGAGTGCAGTGGCACAATCTCAGCTCACTGCAACCTTTGCCTCCCAGGTTCAAGCGATTCTCCTGCCTCAGACTCCCGAGTAGCTGGGACAACAGGCACTTGCCACCACTCCCAGCTAATTTTTGTATTTTTAGTAGAGACAGGGTTTCACCATGTTGGCCAGGATGGTCTTGATCTCTTGACTTCGTGATCCGCCCGCCTTGGCCTCCCAAAGTGCTGGGGTTACAGACATGAGCCACTGCATCTGGTCCAAGTATTTCTATTTTCAACAGCTCATGATTGATTCACTGCACATAGGATTTTTAGAGCCACCCATTTCATTAAACTAATATCAGTCATCCACCTCCAGGGAAAATGTAGTTAAGCAGATTATTTTCCCTCTAATGATTAGGTCAGACCCTCATGACCTACAAGGAGAAAGAAAGGGAAATAGGGGAAACATACCGAGGAAGGAATAGAAGGCAGAGAGGGAAATTCAAGAGAGAAAAGATAGTTTTGAAAGAAACAGAAGAAAGGATGGGGAGAATGTGACAATGAACTGGAATCAGAAATGTGAATGTGTGTGCTTAATATTGTATTAGAAGTCTTACGTAAGTTCAGTTTAAAACCTTTTAAGATTCTAAACACTCACGAAGTCGAGGTTATGACTATCTGCTGAGAAGGCTTAGAAGGGCTAGGGACATCCCAGCAGCCAGAGTCCAGACCTTGGTTTCTACATACCATTCTGCCCTGACAGGAACCAGGGTTTTATGGAGAAACATCTGACTCTAGGGCTGGGGAAGGGAATGTGCAGAATGTACCTGGAGCATCTTGTTCGCCAGAATATTAGAAAGTGTGCAAATAACAGTAACAAAATGGGAGCGTGGTGAAGTGACGCAGGATCCGTCCTGGAAATGCCATCAATGGCCAGAGCTGGGACAATCTGAGCAACAGAATAAGTAATAAAGTACTGGATATAGCCCTCAGTATAAAATAAAAATATAACAAGAGTTACACAAAGAATGATTGAATACATAAATTAATGAGGGAGAAAAGACAAATCTTTCTTACAGAAGAATTCCAAATAACATATAGAGATACTCTCCTCTGTCGGAGGTGGAGCTTACATTGCCCTCCCTTGAGGGTGGGCTGGGCTTATTGACAACTTTCCGAAGAATAGAAAAGGAAAGGAGAAAAACAATTAACTTTACATTGGAGAAAGCTGGCAGATACTACCTGAACCCAGAAATGAAGGTCAGCGTCACCAGCAATGTCTTGTAGATATCATGTACTCCCAATATGATATATAAGAAAGGCTCTACTCCCAATCCCAATCAGTTATGAGAACACGATACAAACCCAAATTAAGAGATAGTCTGCAAGATGCCTGATCCGTGACTTCTAAAAACTGTGAAGGTTATGAAAAACAGGGAAAAGACTGAGAAACAGTCACAGACCAGAAGCAGCAAGGGGACAGCACCGTGAAATGTAACGTCACGTCCAGGATGGGGCTCTGGAACAGAAAAAAGGGCATTCATGGAAAATAAAATCGAAATTTGAATTAAAGTCTGGAGTCTGTTTAATAGTAATGTAACAGTGTTAATTTATGGAGTTCCAAAATTATAACACCTTACTGAAAGATCAAATGTCCCTTAGAGCTAGGAATACTTCCCATATTATCTAAAGCAAAGCTTTCAAGACATTGGCTTGAGCCCTAACTTAATTGAATTACAAACAGTTTTTGAAAACTTATACTGCAAACAACTATGTAAGCCTTTGTGCGTCCCCCCTGCACAGCAAACATCTGGATATTTCCATTTACTTTACTGAATTAAAACCAGCTCATCCTCCAGGAAGCAAAAATTAACTGCCATGTGAGTTCACTGGCAGAAAGTTGCATACATAAAAGCTCACATAAAATGTCTGAAATTTTCTTTGAACTAAAAATAAGCAAAATGAGTGACTGATGGCTACATCACTGATGAATTCCCCCCCGGGAAACATTCCAGAGCTCTGTAGATAATCATCAGCTTCCAGGATAAATTTCAGACCATTGCCCCATGGGGAAATTTTCGTCTCTGAAGGGATAAAAGGTTTCAACTAATGCAAAGAATTCTTTTTAAAAGTTCAAATAGCAATTATTTGGATTATTTGAGTTACTGTGTACAAATTAGGTGTTGAAATGGATAATGAGTGCGTATGTTGGTGCATGATAACTATGCGCTCAAACACATTTATGGTGCCTTTTTTCTTGATGAATCTCAAACTACTTAACACATAGTAGTAATGACAAACTGCACACTTCTATAGGCACCTTCTTCTGGAAAACATTAACTGATTCAGGATGGTTATAGCTAGAGATCACTCATCCAAAAAAGTTCAGTTATGTCTTTTTCTTCCTAGAAATAGTAAATCCAAATGATTCTCCACTATGCCAGTTTAAAGGAAATTTGCTAAACACAGCATTTTCTGAATGTTTCTCATGGATTGATAAACGCTTTGTGAGAAGGAAGTACACTCCTCCTTCCCTGGGCATCACTTCAGCCCACGAGTTTGAGACCTGGCTGAGCAACCTGGAGAGATCCCTTCTCTACAAAAAAATTTTTAAAAATTACCCTGGCACGATGGCACACACCTGTGGTCTCAGCTACTCAGGAGGCTGAAGTGGGAGGCTCTCTTGAGCACAGGAGGTTGAGGCTGCAGTGAGCCAGGTTCACACTACTGCACTCCTCAGCCTGGGCAACAGAGCGAGACCCTGTCTCAAAAAAAGAAAAGAAAAGGAAAGAAAAGAAATAGGTTATCTCTTAAAAGGAATTCATAAGCATCCTACATTACAATTATTTAGGCTATTAAGCTTAGATTTTTGCCCTAGCTAACAAATTAAGAACCCAATTCCACGTTCAAGCACTAGCTTCTGTCCATAACTCTACCAGCCTTCATAGCAAGAATATTCCCTTTCATGGTCTTGGTCTATTTCTTATTGATTTGTTTTCTTTTAAGCTGCCTCAACTTTGCAAAGGTATCAGTCATTAAATAAGTGATAACTTAAAGACCCAGGTTACTTTGATCCAGACTGGTTTTCTTGAGTATGAAGCCATAACCCACTTCATCATAGACCAGAGTTCCAAAATCTTTGCATCTTTGCCTCATTTTACTAAATAGTCACTGAAGAGACAAAAGCGTAAGAGAAAGTATATTTAACACAGAAAATACAAAGCCCTTGCTTTTAATTCACTTTCTTTAAATTTAATAGCATGAAAATACAAATCAACCAATCCAATCTCTTGAGAATAAATTTTTAAGCTGTAACACCCTTTCAATATAAAAATGACACTTGGTTGCCTTAGATGTCTCCTAATATTTTGCATGCTGGGTCCTGTGGGTCAGGAGAACAGTAGAGACAGAGGTAAATAGTAGTTAGGCTGGAAGCCAGGAAGTCCACAGACCTCCTCCTCTGTCTGGCTGTCATGTGGAGTTAAGTCATGTGGGCTTGGGTTTGTGGTGGCTTTGATGCTTTCAGTGCACGGACTTCAATGCCCCCATCTGTGGGCCGCTGTTACCTGTGTGCAGAGTGGTTCTGGCATGCTGGGAGGGCTTTTCCCAGTGCTCCTGCTCCACTCCCAACTTTCAGCAACCCCTGGAAGCCTAGACCACCAAGGGAGTCATTCTCCATGTTCCTGCCCAAGCCCCAGGGGTTGACACTGGGTCTTGGTATTTGGTGAAGGATTGGGTTGGGGCGGAGGGCTCTCTGTTCTGTCCATCCGGGTTTACTTTCAGGCCCTCCACTGAGCCTAAGGGACCGGTGGGCTTTCTCACAGTCCCTCCCTCCCTCCCCATGGAATAGAATTCAGCTTTGGAGCTAGGTCAGGCGAGAGAGTGTCTGCCCCTTCCCCTGTGGTAACTGACTTCAGCATTGCATAGATTAATTCTGGCTTCAAAAAGTTGTCTTGTCCCTCCTCCAGGGGCAAGGAAACTTAGTTTCTTCCTCTCCCAGAGAAGCCAAGGTGCACTGCTTATGTCCTGGGGGCAGGAGAGTTTTCCATTCGTCCCCCAAGGCAGTGGGTTTTGACTTCACCCCTCCAGTGGCAAAGGCTTTACTTTAGTCAGCTTGGGCAGCTGTAACAAATGACCACAGACTGGACGTGATCATATTGATTTATTTATTTAGAGACAAGGTCTTGCTCCATCACCCAGGCTGGAGTGCAGTGGTGCAGTAACTGCTCACTGCAGCCTCAACCTCCTGGGTTCAAGCAATCCTTTCATCTCAGCCTCCCGAGTAGCTGGGACCACAGGTTCACACCACCATGCCTGGCTAATTTTTTAATTTTTTGTAGAGAAAGGGGTTCTCCCCTCTGTTGTCCAGGCTGAACTCTAACTCTGGCCTCAAACCTCCTCCAGCTGTGGCCACCCAAAGTGCTGGGACTACAGGTGTGAGCCACTGTGCCTGGCACATCCCTCCTGAGGATTCTGTTGACTTGGTGGCCTTGTGGCTTCAGCTCTCTAACGGGCTCCTAAAAAGTTATGATCCTGCAGCTTATTCAGCTTCTTGTCACCATTAGGGTGGGGACGATGTTCCTTTGCCATCTTCTACCCTCTGAGGGGAAGAACCTCCCAAAGGTGACATTTTGACTACCAGTAGGGTGCATACATTGACCATTTTGCTGATGCTATTTTAGCTATGGATTCATAGTTCCCATTCTTTCGCTTGCCCTCCTGGCATCCCACAACACACACTGGAAGCCACTGCCAGGGGCCAAGCTCTGATCTGTGGCCAGGGTTCATGCACCAATCAAACTCATAACCTGGGTTTTATCAGTACCACGCTGCAGCACTTGGGTAACCAGCCGACCTAGTGAGTAATCAGATTATACGATAAGGGTGGAGAATCTGAGCCTCCCACATGGTTATCACCTTTCACATCAGGGCTGTATTTTGGCAAGATCTCATAAACTGTCACAACAGAGAAAAGCAAAGCGTAAGGCCTATGTGGTATAAAAAGAAGAGACGAATCAGTCTAGTAATTAACATTTAGTAACTTGACCTCCATACCCAATCCCAATGATTTAAGCCTTTGATTAGCTATCTAAAGCTACCCTGTGTCTGCTTTTGTGCCTCAGCTCTTAACAAACTTATCCTTTTTCTTGTGATTTATCAATTCAGGAAAATAAATAATGCAGTCCACATGGAAAATGGAGGTGTGGCATTTTCCTGAAACTTATCTGATTTTTTAAACTGTAGAGGCCATTGTAAAAATACCTTTACTAATAATCAGCTCTCTTACTGTTTTTAAGGTTAACTTGTCCTTGTGTCGTATATGTTTCTGGTTGGTGTTATATCAGACCTGGAAAAAACAAGCAGTGTCCATTTGAGCTCTCATACTTTATCAGTGAAATTAATGCCAGTTTTCATTAAGTTGCTTGAAGATTGCACCCAAAAAATTTATTGTTTGAATTTTTGAAGCAAGTTGTTTTAAGTTTAAAGTAACTGCAGATGGCCACCAGGCGCGGTGGCACATGCCTGTAGTCCCAGCTACTCGGGAGGCTGAGGTGGGAGGATCGCTTGAGCCCAGGAGTTCTGGGCTGTAGTGCGCTATGCCGATCGGGTGTCCGCATTAAGTTCGGCATCAATATGGTGACCTCCCAGGAGCGGGGGATCACCAGGTTGCCTAAGGAGGGGGTGAACCGGCCCAGGTCAGAAACGGAGCAGGTCAAAACTCCCGTGCTGATCAGTAGTGGGATCGCGCCTGTGAACAGCCACTGCACTCCAGCCTGGGCAACATAGCGAGACCCTGTCTCTTTAAAAAAAATAAAGATAAAATAACTGCAGATGACCATTTTTTCCTAATGAAGGAGTAATAAATACAGTTACTGTGTTAAAAGGGACACATGCTGCAATTGTTTCTGAAGCAATTTTTTGTAGTTTAAATCATAAACATCAGAAGTTAAATGTTTATCATCGAAGCCTTAAATTCTGGTATCACAAATCCCAGAATGCCAAGCAGGAGCACATACGTTTCTAACTGAGTAATAGGCTAAGAGGACTTGTGCAGAGCAGAGGGCAGACTCCTCAGAGTGACCAGATGTCCTGCAGGCAGAGCCCCAGGGGAAGATTCCCAGGGGTGAAACCATGTCTCACTCGGAGGTGGTGCGCCACTCAGAAGCAGTGGCCCCATGGGATGGTATATGCACTCAGTTCTCCATTTATGACTCCACATTAGTGGAAGAGAGCAAAGGTCGGTCTGGCTTTCTCCTGTGTGCCGTTTGCAAACTTCCCTTGTGCAGAAGAGCAGAGCAGCAATGTGTTTCGGGGGAGCCAACTAATCCAAACTCCTCTCCTGACAAGAAATGAATGACAATTTTATGTCTAAAATGAAAAGAGCTACCGATCATCTGTTAGATTAAAAAAAAAAAGAAAACTTGTAGAAGGAAAAACAAATGCTGGATGATAAGTATTTTACCTAAACCAAATTGTACCCCAAAATCTAACTTTTATACAAGTATACTAGCTTCCCGTAAGCATTGATAACAGATCATCCAATCTCATAATCTCATTTCTTAGGCTAGCAGACCCTTATCGATTGGCTGACTATATATTTATTCTTTAGTGATAACAGTTATTCATCAGATAAATATTTTGAAAAAGAGTAAAATTTTCTTACATGCCTTCTCTCTATTTTTCCCTCCATTTGAATATATTTAAGAAACACTTGCTCAAAGAATGTCTGACTAGAAATATAAAATATTAATTTGTAAGAGAAAATGTGTTCCTTGTAGTTAAGTTCTATGTTAGAAAACTGCTGAGATTTTTCAATCACGTTGCATTGCCCAGATTCGTATAAGCTATTTCAAAATATTGTCCCATTTATATCAGGACCTTTGTTTTAAGAGGTGCTAAGTGTCAGTTCATTTACTCATGGCAGAATTGGAATTGATCTAAAACCACCAACCAGAGTGACGGCTCCGAAGGAGGCCGTTTGTGCTTTTAACGTGGCTGGTTGGCTTGACGTTGGCAACTGTTCAATATGCTTTAGACACATCTGTTTCATGGCTTTTTTTGGAAAAGAAAGGGCTATGGGAGCCTGGAAGACATTGATGCTGCCACCAAATATGAATTCAATTCCTTGGTCTTTGAAACAGCCTCCCAAGACACGGTCTATGCATTTGATTCCATGTGGAACAGCTTAGGCAATTCACGAGGACTTCCATATTAGATCAGAACTGTTTTTCCAGATGGCACTTAAAAATAACAAACAGAGGCATGGAGTTTGCTTCCCAGGGGAGGCAACATTTAGAACAATGCTTATCATTAAGAGCTCTAGCTTCTGCTGAGGAAAAGTGTGCATCTGTTCTTTCCAAAAGGCTACTGGGATATTTCGTACCTGTCAAAAAAGAGGTTAACAGAATCTGTTGATGCGCAGCCTCCTTTATCCCTCTGCTGAGGCCCCCAGCCTGGCTTCAGGAGAGGGAAGCCAGGAACATGAACAGAGAGAAATAATTTAAACTGAAGTCTGGAGGAAATGATTTCATTGGGGAAAAAAAACAGATGAAAGGAAGCCCGTTTAAAAGGATGAGGATCCAAGGTATGGATTTCCTTTTCAGCATCTGTGCTTGGTTCTGTTTCTAGGCCCTTCTCTAATTCACTCAGCCAGTCATCAGCGTCTCCTCCACATTCCCATGACATTTCATTGAAGTGCTTCTCTGAGGAGAATGATGTCACTGTGCAGTCATCAGTCCATGATAATATTTTGGTCAATGAAGGACTGTACATATGACAGTGGTCCCATAAGCTTATAGTGGAGCTGAAAAATTCCTACCACCTAGTGACATCGTAGCTGTCACAGCATTGCAGCGAATACGTCGCTCACGTGTTTTTGGTGATGCTGGTGTAAAACAACCTACTGTCCTGCCAGTCATAAAAGTGCAGGACTGCCCTACCCCGGGGCCATGGACGGGTACCAGTCCAGTACTTGTTAGGAAGCAGGCCACACAGCAGGTGGCGAGTGGTGGTCGAGGGAGCCATACCACCTGAGCTCCGCCTCCTGTCAGATCAGCAGCAGCTTAAGATTCTCAAAGGAGCACAAAGCCTATTGTGAACTGTGATGAAAGGGATCTAGGTTTTGCACTCCTTATGAGAATCTAACTAATGCCTGATGATCTGAGGTGAACCGTTTCATCCTGAAACCATTCTCTCCTCCTGCCCCCTAGACCATGGAAAAATTGTCTTCCATGGAATTGGTCCCTGATGCCAAAAAGGTTGAGGACCACTGGTATAAAAATATAGCACATAGAGGCCGGGCGGCAGTGGCTCACACCTGTAATCCCAGCAATTTGGGACGCCGAGGCAAGCGGATCACGAGGTCAGGAGTTCAAGACCAGTCTGGCAAACATAGTGAAACCCTGCCTCTACTAAAAATACAAAAAATTAGCCAGGTGGGGTACTGTGGGCTTGTAATCCCAGCTACTGAGGAGGCTGAGGCAGGAAAACCTCCTGAATCCGTGAGGCAGAGTTTGCAGTGAGCCAAGATTGCACCACTGTACTCCAGCCTGGGCGACAGTGCGAGACTCCACGTCAAAAAAACAAAAAAAGCACATACAATTACGTGTAGTACATAATACTTGATAGAAAATAAACAACTGTATTCCTGGCTTATGTATTCCTATACCTTTAATCGTTACGGTATACATGTTCTACTTACAAAAAAAAAGTTAACTGTGAAACAGCCTGAGGCAGGTCCTTCAGGAGGGATTCCAGGGGAAGGCGTTGTTATCACAGGGGGATGGCAGCTCCAAGCCTGTTGTTTCCCTGAAGACCTTCCAGTGGGACAAGACGTGGAGACGGAAGACAGTGACATAGATGATCCCGACCTGTGTAGGGCTAGACTAATGTGTGTGTTTGTGCCTTAGTCTTTAACTAAAAAGTAAAAAGAAAAACAATTTAAAAATAGAAAAAAGCTTGTAGAATAAAGCTATAAAGAAAAAACATTGCATAGTTGTACAATTTGTTTCTGTTTTAAGCAAAGTGTTATTGCAAGAGTCAAAAAGCTTGAAAAATTTGAAGGTTTATAAATTTAAAAAGTTACAGTAAGTTGGGCTGGGCACAGTGGCTCACGCCTGTAATCCCAGCACTTTGGGAGGCCAAGGTGGGTGGATCACCTGAGGTCGGGAGTTCGAGACCAGCTTGGCCAACATGGTGAAACCTTGTATCTACTAAAAATACAAACATCAGCTGGGCATAGTCGTGGGCACCTGTAATACCAGCTACTCAAGAGGCTGAGGCAGGAGAATGACTTGAACCCTAGAGGCAGAGGTTGCAGTGAGCCGAGATTGCACCACTGTACTTCAGCCTGGGTGACAAGAGTGAGACTCTGTCTCAAAACAAAATAAACAAACAAAAATGTTAAGGTTAATTTACTATTGAACAATGAAAAATATTTTAAAAATAAATTTAGGGTAGCCTATTATTGTACAATGTTTGTAAAGTCTACAGTAGGTGTACAGTACTGTCCTAGGCCTTCACATTCACTCACCATCGCTCATGGACTCACTCAGAACAGTGAGAGAGTCCTGCAAGCTCCATGTTAGAAACACCGTGCACATAGGCTACCCTCAATTTATTTTTAAATACAGGTGTACCTTTTTTTTTTCTTTTGAGACAGAGTCTCCCTCTGTTGCCCAGACTGGAAAGCAGTGATGTAATTTCAGCTCTCTGTAACCTCCACCTCCTGGATTCAAGAGATTCTCATGCCTCAGCCTCCTGAGTAGTTGGCACTACAGGCGTATGCCACCATGCCTGGCTAATTTTTGTATTTTTTGTAGAGACAGGGTTTCACCCTGTTGGCCAGGCTGGTCTCAAACTCCCTACCTCAGGTCATCCGCCCGCCTCAGCCTCCCAAAGAGCAGGGATTACAGGCGTGAGCCACCTCACCTGGCCAGGTGTACCATTTTTTTTTATCTTTTATGCTGTATTTTTGCTGTGCCTTTTCTGTGTTTAGACACATTTATATGCACACATCCTTACCTTTGTGTTACAATTGCCTGCAGTATTTGGTACAGTCATATGCTGTGCAGGTCTGTAGCCTAACAGCAACGGGCCGAACCACACGGCCTAGGTGTGTAGTAAGCTTCTACCAGCTAGGTTTGTGTAAGTGCACACTAAGATGTTTACACAACAATGAAATCGCCATGACACATTTCTCAGCATGTATCCCTGTCATTAGGTGACACATGATTGTGCAAAGGAGATCTGGGTGCACGTCTCTCACCCGGAGTACGGGCTCGTTTCTTTGAAGGTATGAACCCCATGTTCATTGCGGTGTCTCTCTAATGTCTTTCAAGTACAGACCCTTTACAATGTAACTATTCAACCAATGCTGAGTGAAGTGGAATGGAATTGGACAGAATGGCAGCAAGGCAAGAAAGAGACTTGAGACTAAAGATGGAAGGGAGATTGCAGGCAAAAATCAAAAGAAACTCACAAAAATGGAGACAGAGAGTCAAGAAATTTGTTCTAATCATGCATTGCATCAAATTAGAAAACGGGATGGCTCTTCCTTAAGAAAGTACTTGCGTTCCATCATATTTATTCATACACCACTGCTCCCTTAAGCAAGATAAGGTTTGTGTATGGGAAAGAAAGAAAAAAAAATTCCAATTCTCAACCCCAGGTACACCACCTGCAGCCTTGATAGATTCTCACTCCTCAGCCTGGGTTTCCTGCCATAGAGTATCAAAGGACAGTGGTAGAGATGGGTTGAATCCAAATAGCTGTGGACGAAGTTTTCAGTCTGTCTGACTCCCTATTAAATGAGTTCAGATTTTTCATCCCTACAGAAAAAAGGAAAAGCCAACATTTTTCTGAGTGGCAAAATGAGCACAGTGAAAAATGTCTCCATATGTTCTCCAAAAATCTCACCCAGAAAGTCACTGTACACCTCAAGGTAGAACATGAAACTCCTGGATTGTTCCAGAAGTCTTGCTCAATCGGGAAAATCTAAATGGTTCCTGGGCAATAAACAAACAAATGCATAAATGATGTCACTTCAGCATTTTAAAATAAGAGTAGCCTAGAAATGCTTTCCAAAAAAAAAAGATTAGTCTGTATGTTAGAAAGCCGTACTAGATAGCCTGTCTCTCTTAATCACTGAAAATAATATTCTCTTTCCCATTAACATAATCCAGAATAATCTTCTCATATTGTTACGACACTTTCAGAAAGAAACCACCTGTGTGTATCACCTGGCACAATTTAAAACTTGTTAACAAGGTGGTGACAAGGAATCGGATGCCAGGCAGCAGTGGTAGCTGCATGTTCCCCACCAAAGTCAGTTCTGATCTCCCTGTGCCTTGCTCACCAGCAGCTGAAGCCTGTGACTTTCCTTCAATGAGCAGCAAGATCACAGTTCTTTGCCAGCAGATGGTGCAAAAATCATTTTGCAGAAGTACTATTCACAGAAAAGCATAGGTCACCTCAAACTGGGGACTCATGGAACACATGGCCATTGCTTCTGGAGGAAGCAACTACTAGGCTCTTTATTTAATATCGATTTATGCTACTTCCAGAACGGACCACCCCTTCCCCATCCCAACCACTCTGCCAGTCCAACACACTGGGTTGTAAAGAGTTGACTCGTGTTAGCCATTCTGACAATCCCAAATGTCCTATTTCTGAGCTCTCACCTCACCTCCTTCCCTCTGCTTCCCCCTTGAAGTTGACTGCAGCCCTGCAGCAGACCATTAGCCATTCCCCAGAGAGGCGGGCTATCTGTAACTTGACTCCATGAGCCCCACGCTCTTCCTCTCACGCTGTCTGATAGGATTAAAGTGGGGGGTCCAGGTCTGACAGACCCTTGATCTCCACATCCTAGAGATGGGATCCAGTGCAATCAAAATTGGTCAAAAGCAATTCACTATTGTTATTTAGCAACTTTGGTAAAACAGCCAAAACAAGCGGTAGTGCCAGGATTCAAATCCAAGTCTTCTGTCTCCGAATGCTTCTCCCACTTCCTTTGCTGATTCATAAAAGCTAAATCAATCCCAGGTCACAGGCTCCAGTGTTCCGATTCTAGAGAACCCATAGGTTGAAGATGACCTTCAATGTCGTGGTCCTCCGTGGCTGCAGAGAACACCACTGTCACAGCCTGCTGACCAGGAAAGACCATCCCCCAACCTGCCACCAACACACGCACACAATTTGCTTTAAAATCACTCCGACTTTACAAACAAACAAAAAGGATCTTAGAAGGGCTGGACACTCTGCTTTCCATCACAGAGACAGCTGCCTGTGACCTGCTTTCCTTCAACTTAGAGCACTTAAGGTCTACGTTCTCAGACTCCAGTGGGAGAACAGACAAATTGTTCCTCACTCCTCACCCTTCTGTGGGGGGTCAAAGATATCTTTGGGTAAACTGGATAGCCCTTAAGTAATCTCTTGTCCCGGGACCACTTCCAGGATCTGCCCCTTCAGCTTCAAAGCCTACACTTGAGTCTCTGTGCCCGCCCCAACAGCTCCCTTCTCTTGTGCGCCTCTGCAGTCCAGCCTAGCCCAACCCACCCTCTGCCTTTCCTCTGTGCTCACCACCCAGCCTTTGCAGGAGCCACATTGGGGACCTGAACAGTCTTCCTGCCCCAGCCCCTCAAAATCCTAGGCTCTGAGACTAACCCCCTTCTTATTTAGTTATGGTTTGAACACTCCTTTGCGTTTCTATCACTTACCTTTCACAGGGGAGAGAAGGCAGCTCAGATTCATCCCCAAAAGTTACTTTGTCCAACCTAATTCTGACCAAAAATACAATCTATATGCTCTGTTAGTGCAGTTCCTAAATTCACCTACAGGGTGAATATAGATTTTATATGTAATCCTGTAGACTTCTATTAGAGAGCATATTTTATACTGACACACATTATGCAATTGATTCTCATCACATTTTCGGATGACATGCCTTAGGAAGTATTTCCAACCTAATATATGTTAATATCATATTTAAGAATATACATGTTTTACAAAAAGTTTTTTAAAATTAGCTTGGCATGGTGATGCAGACATATTGCCTCAGCGACTCAAGTGCCTGAGGTGGGAGGATCTCTTGAGCCCAGGAGGTTAAGGCTGCAGTGAGCTATGACTGTGCTGAAGCACTCCAGCCTGGGGGACACAGCGGGACTCTGTCTCAAAACAAACAACCAAACAAAGAAAAAAATCAAGAATATAAATGTTTGATATATCTATTTTATTCTTTTCCTTACTAATTCTATTGGTGCCTAATTTTTCTACTCAACTTTTGCAGAACGTTTATCAAATGAATGATCCAGGTAATACCAAGCCCACGTATCATTTTTTCATATTATCTACTTTATTCAGTAAACGTTTAAGTATAAACCAAACACTATTCACCAAACTTAGCTGCAGGAAGAAAAGAATGAACAAGCAATGCTCTTAGCCCTAGAGGAGTTTATTATCTAGAAAGGGAAAAGATTAAGAGCACAGCCACTGCTCCACTAAAATGCAGAATGAGGTAAGACTGTCTCGGAGGCATAAACAAAGCTGTCTAGAAACACACAGGAGGGGAGAGATTATTCTGGCTGAGTGTAGGGCTAGAGATTAGAAATGGAATCAGAAAAGGGGACGAGGCCTGTGGCCTGTGAGGGTGAGGGCATTTACATCAGTCAAAATGGATGAAGAGGAGATTCCAGGCCAGCACAGCAAGGCCAGTCAGAGGAGAGGGGAGGACCCAGCATGTGGGGAAGCTGCAGTTAACTTTTTACCAAAGCTTACCATTGGCGGGGTAGAGACAGAGAGAAATAATACCGAAAGCCACCCAACTGAAAAGGAAGGTATGGATTCAAGAGACATTGAAAGAAGATGCTTTAGAATTTGACAAGGGTTGGGTATGAGAAGGAGAGTCGACAGTGCCCTTTCTAAGCACTAAGCACCGTATTCTATGTGTCTGATGCATTAACGCTGAATCCTCGGGACAAACTCTACCAGAAAAACTAGAAACCAAGACATAACTGGACACGACGTGCTGGTGACCTAAACTTGCAAGGATATGGATTTAAAAGGTATTTCAGCCTGTAGTCCCAGCACTTCAGGAGAAGCCAAGGCAGGTGGATCACCTGAGGTCAGGAGTTTGAGACCAGCCTGGCCAACATGGTGAAACCCTGTCTCTACTAAAAATACAAAAATTAGCTGGGTGTGGTGGCGTGCGCCTGTAATCCCAGCTACCAAGGAGGCTGAGGCAGGAGAATCTCTTGAACCCAGGAGATGGAAGCTACAGTCACCTGAGATTGCACCACTGAACACCAGCCTGGACAACAGAGTGAGACACTATCTCAAAAAAAAAAAAAAAAAAAGACATTTAAAAGGAGAGTCTCAGAATTTGACCACTGGTTGAGTATCAGAGAAGGATCAAGGATATCTCCCAGGCTAGATTACTGGGAGAATAGAGGTGCCAGTAGCTGACAAGAAAGTCCAAAGAAATAACCAGTGTTTGGAGTGGCATTGTTGTGGGGGCGGGGTGGTTAAGAAGACAGAAGATCAAATTTAGGTGTGTTTAATTTTTTTTTTTTTTTTTGAGACAGAGTCTTGCTCTGTCGCCAGGCTGGAGTACAGTGGCGCCATCTGGGCTCACTGCAACCTCTGCCTCCCAGGTTCAAGCAATTCTCCTGCCTCAGCCTCCCAAGTAGCTGGGACTACAGGTGCATGCCACCACACCCAGCTAATTTTTGTATTTTTTTGGAGAGACCAGGTTTCTACTAAATCTGATCTCTTGACCTTGTGATCCGCCTGCCTCAACCTCCCGAAGTGCTGGGATTACAGGCGAGAGCCACCTCGCCCAGGCCCCTAACTCAGGTTTTAAAAAATAAAAATAGGATACCTAAGGCTACATGGGTCTAACAGATCCTACCTGACCTGGAGGCAGCCAGTTTATGACCTCCAGTGAGGAAGGAGGAGGTTGAGAGCAGACATCTGAAATGGTGTTAAGTGCCTAGGGTGTTGAGGAAATAGAGGCACAGCACATGGAAATTAAATTCTCTTGCCAGGTCTTCTTGACTTCCTGGACGATGATGAATGGTCATCTTGGGAAGACCCCCTGCCCCAAATGTGCATAACGGAACTACTCACTCAGAACAGCACGGGTTAGTTCCACTTACTGGTTTAAGAAAGCTCGCCGGGTGCGGTGGCTCACGCCTATAATCCCAGCACTTTGGGAAGCCGAGGCGGGTGGATCACGAGGTCAAGAGATGGAGACCATCCTGGTCAACATGGTGAAACCCCATCTCTACTAAAAATACAAAAATTAGCTGGGCATGATGGCACGCGCCTGTAGTCCCAGCTACTCGGGAGGCTGAGGCAGGAGAATCGCTTGAACCCAGGAGGCGGAGGTGAGGTTTCGGTGAGCCGAGATTGCGCCACTGCACTCCGGCCTGGGTAACAAGAGCCCCCAAAAAAAAAAAAAAAAAAGAAAGCTCAACAGGCAAAGGAAAAATAAAAGCTGCTGCCTCCCTAAAAGTCTCACTATAATACCTGCAGGGTATTATATAGCTGTGACTAGATTTAATCAGTTAAGGTCAGACTCATTAGCATCCATTAGTATCTTTTGAAGTCCTAAGGAGGTCCAGGGAGATTCAAACCCTGAAGTGATTTTGTTTTGGCTGTTGCCTGCTGGGAAACCAAGATAAGAGTCTCCAGGAGACTGAAAATAACAATAGAGGTTCACAGAGGAAGGACTCTTGGCTGAATCTGTTGGGTAAGGTTAGTCTTGCCTTCCAGAGGGCCTTTGACTGGTAAGGACGTCTGAGTGTTAGCCCTCCACTGAGCTCTCACTGTGTACCTTGGCTAAGTTTTTTACCCTTTTACACTTGATTTTCTCATCTATAAAATTGATATAATGATAGCAAGGCTAAGAGCTTGTGGAGGAGGTTTCATGTATTTATCATAGTGCAACATGAAAGTGAGCACTTGTGTGTGTGTGTGTGTAAAGCATGCACTTGTGATGCATGCTCTCCACACACACACACACACAATCTAAAAACTGAGATATGTGTCTTTTCTTTTAGTCCATTATCTCCAAATGACAGACTAGACTGATGTCGCAGACACACATTCAATGAGCTGTTTAAAATCACGGTCTTCATCTCTTGGAAACATTCATACTGGTTTCATTTCAAAGGCAGTGTTGTTTGAAGGCTATGAAGTATCTTATTGGAAAGCTCCGGTAAACAGTATCTTATTTCACTGAGAATTTCTGGAAAGTTACTTCAGAATTTTTCAAGATGGTACAAGACAGTCCTGCTCCACTCAAAAGAAGCAAAGGGTAATTTAGTGGCTGAGGACTGAAATTAAATCATGTTGCCAAAACAGTGTGAGGAATCTCGCTGAGGACTTTAATGGTATCATTCTCATTTTCATGAAAGCTAAGTACAACTTAGGGTTTCTGATGCACTCTTACTGCACGGTTCTTTCATTTAATGTTTCATCTTTACCGCCACTTTGATGTGTGGATTTGTTTATTTTGTAATTATTTTGTTTAAAGACACTGTGATTATTTCACTGTTGTGCCCATTCTTGCAATCTAACTATTGCAAGTTTAAAATCTAACTATCACAGGCAATCTCTAGGGCCATTCTGCCAAAGAAAATAATGGGATGAAATCCCACACACATGCAAGAAACGGCCAGGAATATAGTGGAGTTAAATTAAATATATACTAAATACAGGATAAATGCATCAAGTAGAATGCAGATGTGATTTCATTCTAATCCAGGTTTGTGCATTTTAAGCACCTCTTCCCCTCCAGCCAATGCTGTTGGTGGCAAAGAGCTGGTCGTGGGTGGCCCTGGAGACACCGTATCCTTTTGGGTGATTCTGCCTTAGAGCAAGGACCTGGGTGAGAACTGTAGGCAGCAACACTGCTTTGGCACTCCACATACAAAGACATATTCTTAGGCTTAAAAAAAAAACCAACCTGACATGTTTCCTCAGAGCAAAACTCTTCTGTCCTCTGGACACCATTTCTCTCCTGCACATGCACCAGTTCCTTGGTTCCAAAGCAAAGATTGCCCAGGGTTCCTGTGAAGGGCAGGTGTTGGGTGTGAAGGCATACAGGGAGGCTGGCGAAGGCAGTTCCTGAAACTGATGGTTCTTGGAAATTAGAGACGTTTCTCATGTTGCCATTTTCATATGAAAATCCTAAAAGTAGAGAGAAATTCACTTAGGTTTCTTATAATCATGAGTTTTCATAATCAAAATTATGTTAGCAGTTAACTTAGTGTGTAGGTGCTTTTAAAATAAAAGGAAAAGTGACCTGTATGTTATCATTATGTTGTTATTATGAAACAGTTTGAATAGTTCTTAGTTGTATGCAAAACACTTTCCTACACTTGAGCTCATTCAAGTCTACCATTGAGATAGCAAAGACGAGGATGATAATGATGGTGATGATGGCAATGACAGTGCTTATCTTAGCAAAAGTTACTGAGATCCAAACACGTTCACGACTGGTAAATGTCAGTCATTACTATTGTGACTTTTAAGACCATTCTTTCCCACTTCACACCATTGCCCTATACCAATATTTTGTAGATTAAGTCCTGTTACGGAGCTCTGTGGGGTAGGCTAAGCTTCTTATCCACTTAACAATAACCATAAAGCTGAATCAGTTGCACTGGAAGCCTGGATGTAACAGGATCCTTTAACATGTAAATGGCATTCAGTATACCAGAAGTACCAGAAAAATAGAACTTGTTATAATACAGTGCTGCCACATATCAACCTGAGAACACCAGTTCTGGGGACAGAGTTAACGAAACCACTGCAGTTTCCTCTGCTACAGCAGCTGAGTTCTCTACAAGCCTTCTTGCCCTAGTATCTAGCATTGCACCCAGCAAAAGTCAGTGCGCAGTGCGTTTTTTAACTGAATGCTTATAGAAACACGTCATTTACCTCTTCCTAAACATGACTGATGTTGACTCATTTAAAATATTGATCAATAAACACACATCTTTGAACACACACATGTGCCTCTTCTGTTAATAAACAAAATGTGCACAAAGTGTATTTTCCCTCTTTCTACTGATTTGCATTCCCGTTCCAGACAGAAATCCTCTGGAATAAGCTGTCTACATCATTTTGAAGCTATGGCGTGTACCTGAAATCTCTCATAACTGTCTTTTTTCCTCTTATTTTGCTGCCTTAGTTCAATCACCTCACAATATCTTTGATTCTTTACTAAGCTGCTTCTAGACAAGCAAACTGCCCCAGTTTACTCACAGTAAAACAAAAACTAGCAAATGGAGTTACTGGGTTAGTATAGACTAATCAGATGCTCACGGTTTCAGTGAATGTTTGGTGAGTTCCTGAAAGCACATGGCTACACAGTTACCTAATTTTAATGCTGTTGTTTTTAGTGGCACTAAGAACAACAATCCTTCTTCTATAAATCATTATTTCCCTTTTCAAACAGTTTTGATCCATTATTTTCTGTCCATTAAGTATATTGTAGAGTTTCAAACAATTCTTCCAAATCTGAGGACTGGGGCCCACAGGTAAGTGAAGGTACTTATGATTGGATAGAAAAAAAGACTGAGCTGGGTTCAGGGGCTTATGCTGTAATCCCAGCACTTTGGGAGGCTGAGATGGGCAGATCATGAGCTCAGGAGTTTGAGATCAGCCTGGCCAACATGGTGAAACCCCCTCTCTATTAAAAGTACAAAAATTAGCTGGACATGGTGGTGCACACCTGTAATCCCAGCTACTCTGGAGGCTGAGGCAGGAGAATCGTTTGAACCCAGGAGGTGGAGGTTGTGGTGAGCGGAGATCACGCCATTGCAGTTCAGCCTGGGCAACAGAGGAAGACTCCATCTCAAAAATAAAAAAAAAAAAAAAAAGAAAATGTTTCTTTTTCCTGAAAACGCATTATTGAATTTATAGCACAGATTAAAACAATTGTGCCTTAAACTCTGAGAAATGTGATAGTAGATTCAGCTTTATCCCCCAAGAAAAAGAGATATATAGAAAATGCCTAAAGAACTTGGTAGAGGATCAGGCACAGCAGCTTACGCCTGTAATCCTAGCACTTGGGGAGGCCAAGGCAGGTGGATCAGCTGAAGTCAGGAGTCAAAGACCAGCCTGGGCAGCATGGTGAAACCCCATCGCTACTAAAAATACAAAAATTAGTTGGGCTTGGTGACGAATGCCTATAATCTCAGCTACTCCGGAGGCTGAGGTAGGAGAATCTCTTGAATCTGGGGGATGGAGGTTGCAGTGAGCCAAGATCATGCCACTGCACTCCAGCCTGGTCAACAGAGCGAAACTCCGTCTCAAAAAAAAAAAAACTTGGTAGAAATATGTTCAAATTGATGTCTAATGTTTTCACCTGGTAAATTTAAGAGCTAGAAGTATCCTTAGCAATTACTTAATTCAAGCCCCTTTATATATAAACACAAACAAGTGTGTGTGCACATGTGCCTATCCACATATGGATCCATAGAAAAGAGATGGAACACAGTCAGACACTGTAATTCCAGAAGGTCAGAACCGAAAGATGTAAACATAATCAAAGGGCCTCTTTTTATAGTATGAGAGAGCAGAAATGTTAAATAAATTGACTATAGTTACATGCAATCAGTATAAGATAAAAACCATATTTTTTGCTTTCATTGTTTTGTTAAAAAAATAGATTTTTATTAGTTTTTGTGAAACAGAATGTCATAATTTCTAAGTTATAATTTTTTGTTAATATTTTGCAGAGAAACCGTATTTTTCAGACTATTCACAATTGTGTCCTTTTGTGTCCAAGATTCTAGGTAGTTGTGCCACAGAGCCCTATATTTGGAACTTGGCTACTTAAAGATAGAAAAAAATTCTAAAATAGCCAAATAATATTATAAATATTTTTATTTCAATAAATTTGAAAATTAATACAAAACACAATACTGTAGACAATGATTATAATTGACTCAAGAAATTTATAAATCACAAAAGAAAAAAATCCCTATAGCATTAAAGAATCCAAGTCAGTGAAAAAGAAACAAAAAACAACATGACCAAAGCACCCTTACATAGTTTTACAAGCAAGTTCACTAAACCTCTGAGAAACAAACCTTCTAATTAACCAACTGTTCTTGTAATAGGAAAAGGCAGAAAGCACCCCAGTTCCTTTTTGTAAAGCTACTATAAATATAACGTTGAAAAAGAGATTATCAGGAAAAGCAATCACAGGGCCGGGCGCGGTGGCTCAGGCCTGTAATCCCAGCACTCTGGGAGACCAAGAGGGGCGGACCATGAGGTCAAAAGTTCAAGACCATCCTGGTCTATATTTGTATCTATTAAAGGTGGCGCATGCCTGTAGTCTCAGCTACCCCAGAGGCTGAGGCAGAAGAATCGCTTGAACCTGGGAGGCGGAGGTTGCAGTGAGCCCAGATCGCGCCACTGCACTCCAGCCTGGGCGACAGAGCGAGACTCCATCTCAAAAAATAAATAAATAAATAAAAATAACAGACCAAATCAATTAACATGGATATAAAAACTCTAAAGATTAACAATCAGAATCCAACAATACAACGTTTTATTTCTCTGTAATGTTGAAGAGCCTTATTTTTTTTACACCAGCTTTACTGTTTTATTACATGTATGTTATATCACCACAAAGTTTGTTTACATACAATAAAGTGCATGCATTCTAAGTTTACAATTCAGTGGGTTTTGGCAAATGTAACCAACCACAGTTACTTTCAGTTTCAATATAGAACATTTCCATAACCCCCCAAAAATTCCCTGTGCTATTTATTTTTTCTTTTTCTTTTCTTTTTTTTTTTTTCTTGAGACGGAGTCTCTCTCTGTCGCCCAGGCTGGAGTGCAGTGGCATGATCTCAGCTCACTGCAATCTCCACCTCCTGGGTTCGAGTGATTCTCCTGCCTCAGCCTCCTGAGTAGCTGGGATTATAGGCACCCACCACCACTCCTGACTAAATTTTGTACTTTCAGTAGAGATGGGGTTTTGCCATGTTGGCTAAGCTGGTCTCGAACTCCTGACCTCAGCTGATTCGCCCACCTCAGCCTCCCAAAGTGCTGGGATTACAGGCATGAGCCACTGTGCCCGGCATCCCTGTGCTATTGCTATATTTATGTTATGCAAGGCGGACATTTGCCTCATTGTTGAAGTCATAGTTGGTTGGGTTTTGTATTATTTGTACCCCAAATTGTCTTAACTAACAGATACTCAACTGTAAATCCCACATTAATGTAAGAACTTTTATTTTTTATTTCAATAGGTTTTTGGGGAACAGGTAGCCGTTTAGTTACATGGATAAGTTTTTTAGTGGTGGTTTCTGAGGTTTCTGAGATTTTGGTGCCTCCATCACCTGAGCCATGTATACCGTATCCATTGTGCAGTCTTTCAGAGTTCACCCATTTCCAGCCTTTCCCCTATTTATATGGTGTAAGAACTTAGAGCAGTATACTTCCCTTTACTCCATTCCATTCTTTGTGCCACTGTTGTCATATATTTCACTTCTTTGTACATTACAAACTCCACAATAAATTGTAATTACTTCTTTAAATTGCCATGTTCATTTACCTATGCATTTACCATTTCTGGTGCTCTTCTTCTCTTTATAAGATTTGAGTTACTGGTATGATTTTGCTTCAGCCTAAGGAGTTTCCTTCAACATTTTTTACAGTATGAGCCATTTGGGAGAAAACCTTTCTGATTTTGTTTGCGAAACTATTTTGCCATAATTTTTTAAGGATACTCACTGGCTATACACTTCTGTGTGTACACTTTTCTTGCAGCAGTACAAAGACATCTTTCCACTCTTTTCTGGCTTTTGCTCTTTCTGATGAGAAGTGTGGATAATCCAAAATTTTGTTCTTGTGTACATAATGTCTCTTTACCCACAGCTGTATTTAAGGTTTTCTCTTTATTACTGGTTTTTAGTAATTTGAGTATAATGTGACTTGGTATGTTTTTCTTCCTGTTCCTTTCACTTAGAATCTATTGAGCTTCTCAGAGCTATACAAGTTTACATCAAATTTTGAAAATTTTTGGCTATTTGTTTAATATTTTCTGTCCTCTGCTCATTCAAATGATATGTCAAATCATTTGGTATTTTCCCAGAAGTGACTAAAGCACTATTCATTTTGGTTCAGTCTTTCTTCTCTCTGTGTTTCAATTTGGATAGTGGGTAGTGTCTATTACTGTCTTCAATTTCACTCATTTGTTCCATCTATAATGTTTAATCTGCTGTTAATCCCACTAAATGAATCTTTTTCAAATATTCACTTTTTTAATTGGGAATTTTTTTTTCTTTTTCTTTCTTTATCATTTTTAAAACAGAGTCTTGCTTTGTTGCCCAGGTTGGAGTGCAGTGGTGCCATCTTGGCTCACTGCAACCTCTGCCTCTGGGGTTCAAGAGATTCTTGTGCCTCAGCCTCCCGAGTAGCTGGGATTACAGGTGTGCACCACCACGACTGGCTAATGTTTGTATTTTTAGTAGAGATGGGGTTTCACCATGTTGGCCAGGCTGGTCTCAAACTCCTAACCTCAAGTAATCTGCCCACCTCAGCCTCCCAAAGTGCTGGGATTACAGGCGTGAGCCACCATGAGCCTCATGCCCGGCCCAGAAAGAAATATTTAATAGGGACTTGCAAACAGAAGCAATGTCTTGGGCAGCTGTGAGACTGTGGATTCCCCACATCTGCCCTCCAGAAATATTCTTTATCAGCAAGCTTTCAGGGTAAAACATATGCAACTTGTCACATTAACAGATAAAAGGAAAATAATTTTCTGATCACCTTAGAAGACATATCATAGTTTTGAAATATAATTTCAAACAAATTTATGGTTTGTAAAAAATTTAGCCAACTAAAACTAGAAGGAATCTTGCTTAACTTGAAAAGTATTGTACCAAAATATGACAGTAAAATAAAATAAAAACCAAGAAACTGTTTGTTTTGTTTTATATATAATATATATGTAACACTATAGAAGCAGCATTACAATCAATGGGAAAAGCATTAACTGTTTAACAAATTATGCTCCTTGTACTACCTAGAATTTTAATTTTGTTTTTCTGTAGTAATCTACAAGTTCTAGAAACCTTTAATAAAATGCCTGAACTAATAAAAGTCGAAAAACCTAACTACCTCATCTCTTAATGTAATATTTCAGGTATAATCCTACTGCATGTAAATAGCTATATTGGATATACTGTAACTGTTATCTGTCCTCAGAGAGAAAAAATAGATCTATTTCATTTCATCTATAAATATAAATTCCAAATGCATTGAAAAATCTGAGTGTGAAAACTAAAAGGTTGAAAACAAGGAGAAAATATTGGAGAATATCTTTTTACCTTGGAATAAAAAAAATATTACTTTAACAAGACAGAGAAAGCAAACATTGTATCGATTCACCATATTCATTTATTAAATGCAGATAATAAATTTTACTGCATTTAAACTTATGTGTATTATTTAATTTCAGTACAAAAAAAAAAGAGGTTGGAGGCAAAGACAAGAGTGATTGCTACATATATAACCAGCTATGAATTAACATTCAAAATTTCCATATAACATTCGGCAAATTAATAAGTAGAAGACATAACAAGGGGAAAATTGGCAAAGTATATGAAAGAGTAGTTCACAGAAGAAGAAATGAAAGTGGCTAATAAGCATTTGAAAAGACACTCGGCCTCACTAGTGGTAAAAGAAATGCAACTAAAGGCCGGGCCCGGTGGCTCACACGTGTAACTCCAGCACTTTGGGAGACCGAGGCAGGCGGATCACAAGGTCAGGGGATGGAGACCATCCTGGCTAACACAGTGAAACCCCATTTCTACTAAACATACAAAAAATTAGCCGGGCGTGGTGACCAGCACCTGTAGGCCCAGCTACTCAGGAGGCTGAGGCAGGAGAATCGCTTGAACCCAGGAGGTGGAGGTTGCAGAGAGCCAAGATGGCGACACTGCACTCCAGCCTGGGCAACAGAGCGAGACTCTGTCTCAAACAAACAAAAAAAAAAAAAAGCAGCTAAAAATAATGAAATATTATTTTATTATTTATGATGAAATAATTTGGCCAAAGTTTATTAGTGGCCAATAAACTTTGGTCATTAGTGAGCACAGTTTAAAATAGTGGCCAAAGTGTAAAACTGAGCACTGGTTAGGAGCTGAGGACAAATGAGAGCTCCCAGAGCGCTGAGAATTGGAGCAACTACTTTGGAAAACAATTTTACAATGATCAGTAGATCTCTAAATTCTGCCTTTAGGTTCCCTAGTAAAACTTTAAATACAGGCACTTAGAGTCATGTATAAAGATAGTTAACGGACGCCCATTGCCCATTTTGTAATTGTGAAAAGCTGGAAACAAGACAGAGAAAAGCTTAAACCTAACGTCTGTCACCGGTAAAACGAAGCAACATTAAGATCGCTGTAGCACAGATGTCTCTTTGTCCCCTCCCGAACCTTAAATTATGTTTGACTCATAGTAGGTGCTCAATAAGTGCTTGTTAAATGAATGAATAAATGAATTCTAGACCACGTTATACAGCAGATAAGACAATCTACATACATCAACATCAATGAATTTCAAAGAAAAATGGCCTGCAATAAAACCTTGCCGAGTGTGACTGCAAATATGTAAGTTACTGAAGTGCACAAAACAATGTGACATATTGTCGGTGCATGTGTAAGTACTGCACACATTCTTTAAAATACATGCAGAATTTACCCACTCTCCACACAGCCATACCACCCAGCTGGGTCAAATCACAGCTTCTCTGTCCTGGATTATTGCTGCACTCCTAACTGGTCTTCCTGCTTCTGCCATGCCCTTGCTGGGGTCTATTCTCAGCACAGTAACTAGAATGATCCTATTAAAACATCTGCCCACCCCAACCTTACCTCTTGAACCTCAGCCTCCCCCTTGTGCCTTCTTCTGAAGTGACACCAACTGCTTCCTTGTTCCTACAATGCACTCATCTTCCACCATCACTGCCTCCTCAGCCAAGGACCAGTCCCCAGTTATCTGTGAGCTCTGCTCCTCCACCTCTTGGGTTCTTCCCCCGAATGTCATCTTCCTGTTGAGTTGTTCCCTGGCAAGCTTATCCAAAATTAAGTAGCTTCCCCCAACCACCACACCCTCCCTAGTGCCCTTTCCTGGGCATCTAACAAACCACATATTTTACTTAATATTTTGCTCACTGTCTGTCCTCACACTCTTCCAAATGTCACCTCCCTGAAGACAGGGGCTTTTGTCTGTTTTATTTATGGCTAAATTCCCAGCAACCAGCCTAATACCTGGCCCAGTGAAGGCTCAGAAAGAGAAAGAAAAGGCCAGGCACGGTGGCTCATGCCTGTAATCCCAGCACTTTGGGAGGCCGAGGCAGATGGATCACAAGGTCAAGAGTTCAAGAACAACCTGATCAACATGGTGAAACCCTGTCTCTACTAAAAATACAAATTTTAGCCAGGTGTGGTGGCAGGCGCCTGTAGTCTCAGTTACTCAGGAGGCTGTGGCAGAATTGCTTAAACACCTCTGCCACGGAGGCAGAGGTTGCAGTGAGCCGAGATTGCCCCACTACACTCCAGCCTGGGCAACAGAGCAAGACTCTGTCTCAAAAAAAAAAAAGAAAAAAAAAGAAAAAAAAAGAAACGGAAAGAAAAGGCACAATGGTCAGGATGCAGACCTGATCAGAAAAGGTGGTGGGGATGGCACATATATGTTGCAATGTTTTATATTTTAATCAAGAAAAACAACTGAAGCAAATATGCCTCCATTTAACAAATGCTAGCATTAAACAAATCTCAATAACATATTCTCTGTCTGTTGTATTATTTTTCATACCTTTACTTTAAATTGATTAATAATATCCATATAATAAAGTAGATAAATTACACTAATCATAGGTGCACAACTTGATGACTTTTGAATGTACAGCCATCCCTTGGTATCTGAGGGTGAACTAGTTCCAGAATGCCTCCAACGATACTAAAATCCACAGATGCTCAGTCCCTGGTAAGAAATGGTATAGTATTTGCATATAACCAATGCACATTCTCTTGTATACTTTAAATCGTCTTTAGATTACTTACACCTCATAAAGTGTAAATGCTATGTAAGTAGATTTTGCACCATATTGTTTTATGTGTATAATTTGTTATTGTTGGTATTATTTTAATTTTTTTCAAATATTTTTGATCTGCAGTTGGTTGAATCTATTGACGCAAAGCCCGTGGATAGGGAGGGCCGAGGGTATGTATACACCATGTGACTACCACCTAAATTAATGCTGAGAGTATACTCAGCATCCTGTACTTCCCCAGTTTCTTGTACTCCTTCCCAGTTCACACCACTTTTGCCTACAGATAATCACGATTCTGACTTCAATTACCAGTTAATTTTGCCAATTCTTGGAATTTATATAGTCATATGTGCTTATGTGTCCAGCTTCTTTCAATCAACATAATATCTTTGAGGTTCATCCCTGTTGTCGGCACCAATAGTTCACTTTTTATTGTGTAGTACTCCAGTGTATGAGTATACCACAATTATTCATCTAATATCCTATTGTGGGTATTTGATGTTTTTTCCCCCCAAGTTTGTCTATTAAGCATAAAGCAGCTATAAATTTCTAGACATATTTGTGTGTGAACATACTCCCATAATTCTCTTGGGTATATCTTAGAACTAGAATTGCTGAGTTTTAGGGGAGTTATATGCTTACATTGAGTAAAAATGTTGAATAGTTTTCTAAAGTGGTCACACCATTTATGCTAGTACCAGCAGCAGATAAGAGTTTCAGTTACTGCCAGGGGCAGTGGCTTAGACCTGTAATCCCAGCACTTTGGGAGGCCAAGGGGGGGTGAATCACAAGGTCAGGAGTTTGAGACCAGCCTGGCCAACAGAGGGAAACCCTGTCTTTACTAAAAATACAAAAAATTAGCTGGGTGTGGTGGCCGGCACCTGTAATCCCAGCTACTCGGGAGGCTGAGGTAGGAGAATCGCTTGAACCCGGGAGGTGGAGGTTGCAGTGAGCCGAGATCGCGCCACTGCACTCCACCCCACCCTGGGCGACAGAGCAAGACTCTGTCTCAAAAAAAAAAAAAAAAAAAAAATTCAGTTGCTCGCATCCTCGTGAACATATGCTATCACCAGTTACCTTACATTTTAGCTATTCCAGTGGGCATAGGACTGCATCTCGTTTTGTTTTTTGAGATGAAGTCTCACTCTGTCATCCAGGATGGAGTACAGTGGTGCCATCTCAGCTCACTGCAACCTCCACTTCCCGGATTCAAACGATTCTTCTGCCTCAGCCTCCCGAGTACCTGGGATTACAGGCGTGCGCCACCACTCCCAGCTAATTTTTGTATTTTTAGTAAAGAGAGGAGTTCACCATGTTGGCCAGGCTGGTCTCGAACTCCTGACCTCAGGTGATCCACCCGCCTCGGCCTCCCAAAGTGCTGCGATTACAGGCATGAGCCACCGCGCCTGGCCCTGTTTTGTTTTAATTTGTACTTTCCTTATGGATAACAATGCAGGACACCTGCTGGATTTGCTTGTTGAACATTTGGATATTCTTTTCTATGACGTGCTTAATTTCAAAATTAGGTTTTCTTATTATTTGTAGGAATTCTTCATCTATCCTGGAGAAGTTTGTGTCAAGTGTATGCACTGTGACTGTCTCCTCCTAGTCTTTGATTTGCTTTTCACTTTATTAATGGTGTTTTTGGTAAATAGAAATTTAATGTTTTGATGAGGTCCACCTGCATGCTTCTGGATATTTGAAATATTTTGTAATTAAATATTTTAATTGGAAAAAATAGAAAAGGGAAGGCCTTTCTCTTTCCCTCTTAGAACATATGGTTGGAAGGATCATTCCTTCCTCCCTCCTCTCTCCCCCTCCATATTATTGTACTACCATGTATCTAACTCCAGAATGGCTCCTCTGCCCCGGCTCCCTGCCCTCCCCCGGCTCTCCAGGGTAAGCTTGTGGCGGCCCCAACTCGCTTGGGGGACAGCGAGCGAGGAGCGTGGAGGGAGGTGGGGAAGAGAGGGAAGGGGAAGGGGAGGGAATGGGGGGGTTCGCGGCTGCCCGGCGCTCAGCAAGTGCTGGGACGCAGGCGCCGCGGGGCAGGAACTGCCTCTTGCAGTTCCAGAAAAGTCCACCTGGACAAAGCCGTGGAGAGAAGCGCAGTCTCCGCGGGGCGGGCTCGGGCGCACCGGCCCTCCAGCATCCGCAGCATTTCTCAGCTTGGAAAATATCCTCTTTTCCAGGTACAGTGGGTGACATCGCAGAATAAATGCGCTAGGAGAGAAAAATAGATCCCTAACTTCAAAACGTTCTAGAACAAAGTGTCTCTTAAAACTCATATGGCGGATGACGCCAAAGCAGTCCGTTTGTTTCCAGCAGTTTCCAGTTGGAAAACTGCGTTGGGAATTTCTTTGCGTCTCAGACGCAAACTTCACCAATGGCCTCAAGTAGCGCTCTCTGCATTGCTGGATTCTGATTTCTCTGGCCTCTGACAGAAGGTTTCTGTTTTACTTTTGAAGGTAACTGAAAGCGGTTAATTTAATCTACAAAGCTCTATTCTCTAGGTGAAAATTTCTTAGAGATCTCCGCTTTCCTTTGAACTTACTTCATGGGAATTAAGACACTGTGCTGTTATATGGCTTGTGATGCAAAGAACTGCGCTCCAGGGAGTATGAAATTTGGTCTTGATGAAGAGAGTATCTGCTTAATAATACCCTAAGTGTTAATTAAGCAAGCACAATTCTGAATAATATCCAGGATGCATTTTTTTAATTTTTAGATTTTTAAAAATTTTTTGTGGGGTATATAGTAGGTATCCCACATTTTATTATTGATAGGAACACATTTTATTATTGCTGTCCCACATTTTGTTATTGATAAGAAATTGAAGAGCTTCTAGGTATATGTATTCATGGAGTACATGAGATGTTTTGATACAGGCACAATGCATAATAATCACCTCATGGAAAATGGGGTATCCATCCCCCTCAAGCATTTATCTTTGTGTTACAAACAATCCAATTGCAGTCTTTACGTTATTTTTAAATGTACGATTAAGTACATTTGACTATAGTCAGTAATAACCTGTTTTGCTATCAGATAGGAGCTCTTATTCATTCTTTCTATTTTCGTGTACCCTATCCCATGTCTTTTTTGAATGGAAAACAGAGCTAGATAAGCTAGTGAAATTTTCACATGAAATTTAGAAACATCATAAAAAACTAATAGATTTGTAGAATAGTGTCAAAGAAATTATGAAGGAGAAAAATAAAAGTAACACACCACAAAATAAGACATATCTTAGACATATCTTAGAAAAAAGAACTGAAGAATGACAAAATCAAGGGGATCAAGTTTGATAAATAGATCGTTGTTAACAAAAATTCGTCACTTATTTATTCAGCCAGTCTTCGCTTGCCATCTGCAGTGCCAGACCACGATGAGATGCTAAGAATGGCTACCAATTTATATAAGGGATTGATCTGTCTCTAAGGGCGCCCTAAGGTCAGTACTGGCCCTGACACAGATTATGAAATATACACACTATGTATCTTCAGCTTTCCTACTCCTCTTTTGCAGCTTTCTCCCAGCCCCTTTTCCCTTTTCTATGGTTTATTTTCTAATTCTACTCATCAAAATTAAAAACTTGTTTTAGGAATTATATGTATAGTTAGTGTGTAGCTATGTTTTGATCCAAATTTAGGTCAATATATCCTCCCCTGTATTTATCAGCTTGAGGTGCCATAACAAAATACCATAAACTGGGTGGCTTAAACAACAGAAGTTTATTTCTCACAGTTCTGGAGGCTAGGAAGTCTGAGATCCAGATGCCACAGTTTGGTTCCTGGTGAGGATCTCTAACTGGTTTGAGGCAGCTGCCATATTGTTTTGTGCTCACATGACGTCTTTGGGGTCTCACAGGGGAAAGAGAGCGAGCAAGTTCTCTGGTGCCTCTTATTTCTAAGAGCACAAATTGCCTCATGAGGACCCACCTTCATGAACACACCTAAACCTAATTATGTCCCAAAGGTCCCATCATCAAATACAATCAGCTAGGGGGTGGAATGTGCCCCTCGGTGTTCAAGTGTTGGAAACTTAATCCTTATGGCAACAGTGTTGAGATGGGAAACCTTGAAGAGATGATTAGATCTTGAGGACTCTGGCCTCATGAATAAATTAATGTCATTATCACTGAAGTGGGTTTGTTATTGAGAGAGTGAATTTGCTATAAAACGAGTTTGTCTCTCTCCTGTGCACACGTGTTCTCATGCCCTTCTGCATTCCACCATGGGATGATACAGCAAGAAGGTCCTTGCAAGAAGCAGACCCCTCCATCTTGATCTTGGACTTACCAGCCTCCAGAACCATGAGCCAAATGAACTTTCGTTAATTATAAATTACCCCGTCTCAGGTATTCTGTTATAGCAGCAAAAATAGACTAAGACATAATCACATTGGGGTTTAGGGCTTTGGCATTTGGATTTAGGGGAATGAAAATGTTCAGAGCAACACTCTCCCAATGCTATTTATATTTTAAAACTTATCTGTTTCAATTGAGATATGTGGCCGGCTCCAGTAAAGCAAATCAGAAGAGGGTGGAAACAAATTGATTATCCAAGGATGATAACAGAGGGCCTTTTCTGTTACCCCACAAGCATTCTGTGTTTTATTATTGCTGTCTCACATTTTATTATTGATAGGAACTTGAAGGGCTGCTTATTTAACTGTAAGTTTGAAATAACTTTAGTTATAGTCAAAAAGAAAGTCTTGAGTTGGGTCAAATATTCCAGGGTTGACATCACAGAACAGTAAAGCAGTATTCTGTCTGCAGTCTGTTTCTCCAAAGACTCCAGTTGGAATGCTCAGAGCAATATTTGTTAGCAGAAATAAGTTGATATAGTTGAGAGGGTCCAGAACAAGGCACCAAAATGATCAAAGGAGTGACTTGTGCGTTAAGATCAAAAGACCTGGCAGTGCAGGTCAAGTATTGGTGGAGAGGGGATACCTGCTATTTGATAAGAGTCTACAAATATTTAAAAGGTGTTAACAGGGAGGAAGCCAAGCCTGATTTTGCCTGTTTGGAGGTGACATAATGTGAAACAATAAAATAACACCGAAGAATGAACAGTGTACCCAGAAGATCAGGAAATATTTCCAGCAAAGAACGCTTGAGGTTTCTGCAGAATTGCACCATGTGAAGCATTAGATCCACTGTGCCCATGGCAGAAAGTAACCGTGAACAATTTCTATTTGCAGATCACTGTGTCTTATGTCTTTCTTGCCTCTATTAGCCCATCATTCAGTACTTAACAACTCATCCCCCTTCTATCTGTTACCTAGATTCTTTAGTATCATTATGGGTCCCCTCAGTAACAGCATACCTACTTTTTGGAAGAATATGATTTATGAAGCAAAGCTAATATAGAAATTTACAAACAGAAAATCATTTGAACAGTTGTCACTTTATGTGTTCCATATGCAGCACTTTTGTTAATCCAGGAGTACAGAGTTTAGAATCATGAATTTTAAGAAACAGAAGCAAGCTTGGGATGATTCACCCTCATCAGAGAGGCTAGGTGACTTCTACAAAATGCATGAGCCAGAGACTTGTGCAAAATGCGCAAAACAGAGCAGAGACTAAAACCCAGGTCCTCACCAAAGTGGGGTTTGAGTATTATCATCTTTTTTTTAATTTTAGAGACAGAAGTGCAGTGGTGCAAGCATAGTTCACTGCAGGCTCAAACTCCTGGGCTCAAGTGATCCTCCTACCTCAGCCTACACAGTAATCCTTTTTCATTAAGAAAAAAAAATGCAATTGTTTCCATATCTCTTTTTCTCCTAAAAGCTATGACTAACAAATTTTAAGACTTTTTATTTCCTTTGCTGGGTTTCCAAAGTCTCACGCTTTTATTATCGCTTAGGATGGATTTACTTAAAATTGTAAACTAGGTTTGTTAATGGTACAGCACTTATCCTAATAGGAACAAGGCCTTGCAGCAAGGCCTGAGCAAAAGGCACCCCACCCGTTGCTTTTCATAAGAGAGATGCTTGGGCTGAGAGGAGAGGCTGCTCCCCCAGCACATGAAAGAACAGCTCTGCCCGGTGCAAATTCTCCAGTTAGATCAAGCCTCTGCTGGGGCACAGATGAGTTGGCAGCAGGAAGCTCTCGAGCTGGTAGAACCATGCTAAACAGTTTGGAGACGTCCTTACTAAACAAAACTTTTTACTGAAAATTAAGCTAGGGTTATTTCTTCTTTACCTATGTCAACCAAAAAGTGACTGAGACAGGTCTCAATTAATTTAGAGGTTTATTTTGCCAAGGTTGAAGACGTGTTCAGGAAAAAGAGACACAAGTTTCAACAGGATCGGTAGCCTGCGCTTTTTCCAAAGGGGATTATGAGGACTTCACTATTTAAAGGGGAAAGAGTGGGTAGGAGGGAAGAAAGGGAAAAAAGAGGGAAGAGTAGACAGTGAGGCAAGTGGTTACATTCTTGTGGGGCTTTGATGAGAGCTCACGGAATCCACATTTTACATGTGAAAAGAGGGAGTAGAGGAACTGTCAGTTATTCATTCATCCCGAACTCGGTAAATCTGCACTTTACATAGGATAAAGTAAACACAGAGTAGAGGAAGAAGTCAAATACATATTTGACGGGTGGAGGGGTGATTTCTAGTCTTGTCTTTATCTTGTACCTGTGAAGATAAGCTGTTAATTTATACTGTCAGGATGAGATTCAACAGAACTCTGCTGGGATTGGTTCATGGGAGGAATATGTATTCTGAAAGATTTGGAAGCCCACAGGGAATTTCCTTGTGAGCAATTTGTGAGGGAGTCCACTGGGATAGACAGGTGGCCTTCTATGATTGACGCTGTCTGTTTAGGAACAAGAGGAAGGCAGTTTTATATGACTCCATTCCCAAACTTCACTTTTCCCTTTGGCATAGTGAGTTTGGGGTCCTGAGATTTTATTTTCCTTTCACACCTAAAAATTTCCAAGTGACAAGATGATTATGGTGTGTGAGCTGTATCTTACAGTAATGAATGGTGTATTTCACCCTCTGGACTCATGATCTGTTCACTTCCTATTTGGTCCTCAGGACTGAGCTAGATAGGAGTGATACAAAGGTAAATAGGACATGGTTCCTGCCTTCGAGGACCTCAGGGTCTAATGTGCAAAGTGGCAGCACACACCAATGTATAGGGCTGTGCTGTAGGTGCGATAGTGGAGTGAGGTTAGTGTATGATTGAGCATTCAAAGAACAGAGGCACCTCACCCTGGTGAGTTTAGGGAAAGCTTCCAGATCAGTCTTTTCTTTGGTTGTTAGGCATTCTTCTGTTCTACTTCTCTCTACATATACACAAATATATAATAAATACTCCTATAGAGTTTGTAATGGGCTTATATCATACCTATTGTCATGCAAATTGCCTTTTTAGAAGACTCAAAAAAATACACATCCTTCCTACGTAACCAGTTCATTTTTTAAAATAGCTACGCAGTATGTATTTCTGCAATTGAACTGTTGCTTGGCTTTTAGACAGTTAGATTGTTTCTAATTTTCATTAATTGCTAACATAATCTAAAAGACAGCTTCTCCTCTCATTCTGGTCCCAGTAGGGCTATCCGCCTGTCCCCCAGGGAACATGGGGATGGGTCAGTGTGGTCACCCCTTCAGCCACTGGGGTCTGGGGTCATCCACTGGCCAGCACTCTCTTCACCCAGTGGTCTACAGCAGGCTGCCTGGTGCTGTTTAGAAACCATGGATGAGAGCCCATGCTCTTTCCAAAAAAATGGTATGATCCTAAGACCTTCGGATCAAATACTCATTGGCCTCCAGGTAATACTTTCACTGAAAGACCAAGAAGGCATTTTAAGTACCCTAAAGTGTTTCCGTGTCAAAGGCAAGAAAGGGGAGGAATTGGAGGGGTGTGGTGGTCTGGAGTTGTTCATGGCAGTGCGCGGTGGCTCACGCCTGTAATCCTAGCACTTTGGGAGGCCCAGGTGGGTGGATCACCTTGAGGTCGGGAGTTCAACACCAGCCAGACCAACATGGAGAAACCCAGTCTCTACTAAAAATACAAAATGAACTTGGTGTGGTGGTGTGCACTTGTAATCCCAGCTACTCCGGAGGCTGAGGCAGGAGAATAGCTTGAACCTGAGAGGCGGAGGTTGCAGTGAGTGGAGATCATGCCATTGCACTCCAGCCTGGGCAACAAGAACGAAACTCCATCTCAGAAAAAAAAAAAAAAAAGAGTTGTTCATTTGTGCCTTCCCTCTGTTGTTTCACACAAGAGGGTCCGTGTCTGTCTGTTTGGTCCTTCGGAGGACATTCTGGGTAGCTCTCCCCGATGCCTCCCCCTCGTCCCCTAGTCCTCTCTTCCCCTGTCACACCTTTCTCAGGAGCATCAGCCCCACCCTGGAGGACTCGGATGGTGACTCAGTGCAGCCTCCCTCTCTCTGTGTCATGCTGGCGTCTTTGGAAAATGCACAAGCACTTGTGCCAAAGAAGGGGGAGGGACACAAACGGGCATGACTTGTCTCTTCACCATCGAAGCTGAGGCTGATTAATCCCCCAAGTACCTAAAGAAAGCGTAACTTACCATTAATCTACATGAGGAATTTGTGATCAAGCCCATGTCTTTGTCACTTTGACCCAGACTGTACTCCTTACAAAACAATGACCTTGGCTGAGCTGAGCCAAAGGTGTGCCAGCCTCTTTCCTGGCCTAATTTCCATCACTGAAGTCCCCATGTTAGTTAGCTGAGAAGTCCTCTGCATGAGCCATAGGGGCAAATGGCACCAGGAGCAATAATTTTTTCTCTGATCTCCAAGTTTCTCCACTGAGAGCAGAAGTGAAGCTATCATTTCACCTGCCACACACATAATGTTGAAATGGATGGCTGGGTGTGGTGGTTCATTCCTGTAATCCAGCTACTTGGAAGGCAGAGGTGGAAGGATTGCTTGAGCCCAGGAGTTTGAGACCAGCCTGGGCAGCATAGCAAGACCCTGACACTAAAATAAAAGGCCAGGTGTGGTGGCTCACACCTGTAGTCCTAGCTATTCCAGAAGCTGAGGTGGGAGGATGGCTTGAGGTCAAGGCTGCAGTGAGCCATGATTGCACTACTGCACACCAGCCTGGGCAACAGAGTGAGACCATGTCTCAGAAAGAAAAAATAAAAAGACACTCTTGTTAGTTACCCTTGCACATGTATGTTGCATTCCCAAGACTGGAATGAAAAAGTACAGCCACATTGTTCTGTACCAATTTATAATCTTGCCATCAATGTGTGACAAATACACATTCCTCTGTTTATCACCAGCTCGTCTTGTAAGCAAGGGTGGGCTCCACCCTACAGGTAAAAGGGGAATGATAGGATCCTGTGGGGAGGTTTGAGGTGATCCATAATGGTGACCATAAGGAAAATGGATTCAAAGGGGCTGAGACTTTGGGGCATGGTGAAGGAAAAGCTTGTGTTTGCCCTCTTAGAAAAGGTGATGAGTTAGTACACTTCTGAATTAAATTGGAGACTTTATCTCAAGGGGAGAGCGCAGGCTGCACTGTCACATGTAAAGAAATCATTTATACCTTAACAACAATTATCTAACAATGACATCAAAAGATATACAAAAACTGAAAACCCTCTAGCACGTAAACTAAATATTCTGAAGATGACTTGATGGTTTGATTTTGCTGTTAGCAACAAGGAGACTCCAGTTGAGAGAAGTCCTGGCTTTCCTCATCATAACACCAAATCCAGAAATTAGGGGAAAAGGAAATGTGAAATGCACATGAGTAACACTGGGGGACGGAATGGAAAATAAAATTCAAAATGAGAATGGAAGGAAAAATAAAATGAAGTGAAATACAATACAACAAATAAATCAGCAAAAAAAGGTCTGTGTGTGGATAATAGTAGGAGAAGAGCCAAGAATAATCTATTTGATTGATTGCGTTATATTCATACACACACACACACACACACACACACACAAGCTTAAAATGCAAGTAGCAGATTGGAAGACAATATTTGCAAGTATATGAGATCTACATTATTAATTAAAACATAAATATTGGCTGGGCGCTGTAATCCTAGCACTTTAGGAGGCTGAGGCAAGTAGATCACCTGAGGTCAGGAGTTTGAGACCAGCCTGGCCAACACGGCAAAACCCAATCTCTACTAAAAATACAAAAATTAGCTGGCATGATGGGGTGTGCCTATAATCTCCGCCCCTTGAACCTATGGGGCAGAGGTTGCAGTGAGCCTAGATGACGCCACTGCACTCCAACCTGGGTACAAGAGTGAAACTCCGTCTCAAAAAAGAAAAAAATATATAAGCAGGGCGCGGTGGCTCATACCTGTAATCCCAGCATTTTGGGAGGCCCAGGCGGGCGGATCACAAGGTCAGGATTTTGAGACCAGTCTGACCAACATGGTGAAACCCCTCTGCTAAATATACAAAAATTAACCAGGCATGGTGGTGCAGGCCTGTAATCCCAGCTACTCAGGAGGCTGAGGCAGGAGAATCACTTGAACCCGGGAAGCAGAGGTGGCAGTGAGCCGAGATTGCACCACTGCACTCCAGCCTGGGTGACACAGCAAGACTCCGTCTCAAACTAAATAAAAATAAATAAATAAATAAATGAATAAATAAATACATAAATACATTGTTCCAAATCAGTCAGTCAGAACACGCTAAATAATAGAAAAAGAGATAAGAAATCATAATAGTGGAAATACAAATGGCCAGCCAATATGTGAAAAACTGTCTAACTTATAATCTAATAAGGAATTCAAATTAAAATAATATTAATCAAATTACAACAAGATAATATTTTTCACTTATTTAATTGACAAGGATTTGAAAATACTGATACAATTCAATGCTGGCAAAGGTGAGGTTTTGCATAAACAACGTGTTTGCATTTTACACACTGCTGGCAATATCATATACTGATCTGGCCTTTTTGAGAGCAGCGTGGAAGTGCGATAGCATTTCAAAGATGCACACCATCAAACCGAGTAACTTTGTAGAAATCTTTCCCATATAAAGATTAGCACACTCTACAGACGTATGAACTATGATGTCATTTACCATGTTGGAAATAATGTCTACCAATAAAGAAATATCATGCTAGCATTCTGATGTATTTAATCTACAAAAGTAGGTTATAAAACAATATAGTAAAGGATAGTATAAGCACCTTTTTGTTTAAAGAAGTGTGCTATGTGCTTGAGTGTATGCATGGCATGTGTGGTACGTGTACCTGTGTGAGGCACGTATAGTGTGTGAGTGAGGTGTGTGTGTGTGTGTGTGTGTGACTGTGTATGTCTGAAATGTGTGAGGGATATGTGTCTGTGAGATGTGTGTATTTCTGTGTGGGGTGTTTGTACATGTGTGGTGTGTGAAGTGTGTGTTTATATGAGATGTGTGTGGTGTGTGTGGTATGTGTGAAGCATCTGTGTATACTGTGAGGTGTGTGTGCATGTGTGGGGTGGGTAGGGGGTGTCTGTGTAAGATGTGTGCACGTGTGTCTGTGAGCGGTGTGTGTGTGCATGTATGAGATGTGTGTTAAGTGCTTGTGTGATGTGTGTGCTATGTGTCTGTGTGGCATTTGCGTGGTGTGTACATGTGTGATGCATGGGATTTGAGGTCTATATGTGGTGTATGTGGTATGTGTGTGCATGTATCCAGTGAATTAAATTGGAGACTTGATCTCGAAGTGAGAGGTCAAGCTGCACTGTCACATGTAAAGAAATCATTTATACCTTAACAACAATCATCTACAAATATTGACATCAGAAGACTAGAAACACTGAAAACCCTCCAGCACAGAGGCTCAATGCTCTGAAGGTGACTTGATGGCCTGATTTTGCTGTCAGAAACAAGGAGACACTAGTGTGAGTTTGTGTGGCATGTGTGTGGTATGTTTGTGTGTGAGGTGGGTGTGTTATGTGTCTGCAGGGTGTGTGTGTGTATATATGTGAGGTGTGTGTGGTCTGTATGTGTCAGTGTGTGGTGTGTATGTGTGTGAGATGTGTATGTCGTGTATGTGTGTGGTGTGAGGTGTGTTTGTGGTGTGTGAGGTGTGTGTGTGCTGTGTGTAAGTGAGGTCTGTGTGAAGTGTATTTGTGATATGTGTGTGAGGTGTGTTCACATACGTGTGTGGTATGAGAGGTGTGTGTGGTGTGTGAGGTGTGTGGTGTGTGAAGTGTGTCATGTGTGAGGTGTATGAGGTTTGTATGCATGTGAAATATGGGGTGTGTTTATGTGTGTGAGGTGTGAAGTGTGTGAGATGTGTGGTATGTGTAAGTGTTTGAGGTGTGTGTATGTGTGTGAGGTGGGAGGTATGTGTATGTGTTTGAGGCATGTGTGGTGTGTGAGGTGTGTGGTGTGAGGTATGTGCATGAGGTGTGTGTGTCGGAGGTGTTTGTGTGTGTATGGGTGTGAATGTGTGTGTATGGGTGTGAATGTGTGCATATGTGTGAAATGTATATGTGGTGTGTTTGGGTATGTGTGTGAGGTGTATGGTGTGTGGTGTGTGTGAGGTGTATGTGTATGAGATGTGTTTGTGTGTGAATGTGTGTGTATTTGTATGTGTATGTGTGTGAGGTGTGTGTGGTGTGCATGGTGTGAGTGTGAGGTGTATGTGTGTGAGGTGTGTGTGTGAAATGTGTGTATGGTGTGCTTGTATGTGTATGTGTTGTGATGTGTGAGGTGGATGTGGTGTGTGGTGTGTGTGAGGTGTATGTTTGTGAGGTCTGTATGTGTGAAATGTGCATATGGTGTGTTTGTGTATGTGTTTGAGGTGTGTGAGGTGTGTTTGTGTATGTGTGTGAGGTGTGTATGTGTGAAATGTGCATATGGTGTGTATGTGTATATGTGAGGTGTGTGGTGTGTGTATGTGAGGTGTGTATGTGTGTGAAATGTGCATATGGTGTGTGTATGTGTGTGAGGTGTGTGTGAAGTGTGGTGTGTGAGGTATATGTGTGTGAGGTGCGTATGTGTGTGAAACGTGTATATGGTGTGTGTGTGTGAGGTGTGTATGTGTGTGAAATGTGTGTATTCTGTGTTTGTATGTGTATGTGTATGCGGTGTGTGAGGTGTGGGTGTGGGGTGTGTGTGTGTGAGATGTGTATGTGTGTGAGGTGTGTATATGGTATGCATGTATGGTGTGTGTGAGGTGCGTGAGGGGTGTGCACACACCAGCACAGATACACTGAGGAGATGTCCCCTCTCGGTCAGCGGCGTGGATGGGTGCCACGGGATCAGAACAGGCAGACGGAGGAAGGCGCTCGCCTTCTCTGTGCACATGTCCTTTGACTTTTTATTGCAGACTCCTGCTCTGATGTGCTGATCTCTGAGTCATGTTTCTCTTTTCATGCTAGACCTTTAGAGAGGAAATGGTGCAATTTCTATTCTAGTTCCAACACAAGAGAGCTTTTTCTTAGGAACCTCATTTGAGGACAGTGTCTTATTTTGCAATCTCTCCCACAGTGTCAGAGACATTCCCAACAAAGGGAAGGATTGTCAGAGGCATTTGTTTCATAAAGCTTTGCACGTAGATACAATTGTGAGATAAAGCACCAGAAACGCATTTCACGTATTAAATATCACACTGAAGTAGCACTTAAGATACCAACGAGAAGGTTAAATAAATAAGAGAGGAAGAACACCCTTGGCAGAAAGCACAACGCGTCAGTGACCTCCTTCTCTCCAGTATTTGCCAGTAAGGAAGAACGGCCGTGGCAGGAGTCGCTGAGCATGTTCGTGTTCTCAAATCCAAAGAATATCTGTCTGGGAGTGTGTCCCACAGCTGTTGATGGGTTACCTCTGGGCGCAGAATAAGGCTTTTGCTTCTTGCTTTAACTATTTAAATGTACATAATTGTTTTAAAGAAAATTAGAATTCTGGGTGAGATTGGTAATTTTTTTTCCTTGTTTTTTTCCTGAAATTATTCAATTTTCTATAATAAAATACGCTGTTTTGTAATCACACACAAAAAAAAGCTTGACATTAAACCTCTTTGTTGTTGTTGTTGTTGAGCTCTGTCTTGCTCTGTTGCCTGGGCTGGAGTGCAGTGGCACAGTCTTGGCTCACTGCAGCCTCAGCCTCTTGGGCTCAAGCCATCCTCCTGCCTCAACCTCCCAAGTGGCTGGGAGTACAGGCACTCACCATGCACTACAGGCACTTACCACTTTTTTTAGTAGAGTTCGGGGTCTCAAACTCTTGGCCTCAAGCAATCGTCCTGCCTCAGCCTTCTAAATTAAATGTTTTTTTTTTTTTTTAGAAAGGGGAGTCCATAAACCTCCTGTAGTGATTTCTGTGGCCCAGGAAGCCCCGGGCAAAATTTAGAAGGCATTAACACTTCAGTGGCAAAGCTCCATGCTTGTGAAAACTAAAACACCCTTTTAGAAAGATATTTATTTTAATTAAGAGAAGATAATAGTGTAATAGCGTGATCTAGAGTCTTACAGGCCTGACTGTATGAAATTTCAGCCACATGACCTTGGAAAGTGACTTAGCCATTCTGACCCCTGGTTTCCCCGGCCTGTGAACTGGGGCAGTTGCTTAAGAACCTGCGGAGCACCTGGCTGAAGGCAGCTAGTCAAGCAGAATGCATGTGGAAACTGAGAGTTCCCCAGTGTCCTCAGCCTCTTAGAGACCCCAAAGGAGCTGTCAGATCACAAGACATTCAAGGGAGGGCTGGACACTTTCCTGCCTCTGCCCACACAGCCTCTCCTGCCCCGCGTCCCATGTACAGTCAACCTCAAGGCTCTTCCCCTTTAATCACTCTCCTGACATCACCAGCTGGACTTCCTCCATCTTTTGCTTTTTGGTATTTACCATTCACCTGCTTCACATCTGGCCCTTCAAGATGACCCCCTTAGACATAGCACAAGAAGTCCTGAGTCTCCCCAGTTCCTCAAGGTCTCTGCTCTGTCTTTAGGAAGTCTGCACCACTCCAGAATAGCAGAATCACAACAGGTTGCCCTGCCCAACACTCTCCTCGCCCCCACACGCACAGACCACCTCTCCTGTGTTCCCAGGTGTTCCTCCTGTCTCCATGGAGACGCCTGCCTCTGCCACACTCCTGGCTCGTGTACTCTGGAAGGACCAAACACCAAACATCCTCCTCTCTTTTGGGGATCTCTGCCCCACGGATAGTGGAAGACTCGCTTACTGTCTCGCTGTACCTGTGTAAGAAGGTCGCTGTCAATCACTGAACTTTGTCCTCTCCCTCTCTTTTTATTTATTTTGAGAGAATATCATTTGTGATTTCGTGCCTTCATCTAAAGAATGGTGTATATGTAACAATGAATTTTAACATGAACAAAATATTCCCTCTGAAATATGTCCTAACACACTTTGGATTTCTCATATGTATAGTACTGTAATACCACAGTACCAATTTTCAAAAAAGCAAATTTTCATTTGAAAGTGAAATTTCACTTTCAAATGCTATAAAATATGTTGTTTGCCAAAATGCAAAATATTTTTTTTGTTTCAATGTGAGAAATACTTAGAAAAAGCAGAATTAGAGACTTTCTCTTCCAGCCAGAAACCATTTTTTTCTCACCTGCTACCATTAAAGATGACAAGGCTATTTTTTTAGTAACACTTTAAATAGCTGAGAGTTAAAGTGTGTTCCATGCTTACCGCCTGCCAGTACTATTCTGATGTTCACAAGAACCCTAGGTGTAGGTACTCTTATCATTCCCATTTCAGAAACGAGAAAGCTGAAGTTTCAAGTGACTTACTCATACTCAGAAGTTCACTCATAAGTACTGGAATTCAAGCCAAGGCCACCCCATGCAGAAGGCCATCTGCCTATCTAACTAGGACACTGGAAGGTAAAAAGTTGACTAAAACAGTTTCCTCCCATAAAATTCCTTATATCTACATCCAATAATATATGTATCTCTTACTTGCTTTTCTATTATCTATAAAGCTGGAAAATAAATAGGAACTAAACTCTGAGACTCATACAGCAGATAGGAAGTAACCTTGATAAACTTAAGAATGTTCCAGAAGTAGTCAATTTCTGCTAATGAGAAATAGCAACTGTGTCGTAGTATATGCTTTATAACAATCTGATACCTGAGGAAGAAATAATACCATATATAACTGCAAGGAATGCAAAATGGTGCAGCCACTTTGGAAAACAGCTCAGAAGATTCTCATAAAACAACCTGTATCTTTCACATATATGACTTGGCAAGCTGACACAGGGAGACAAAAACAACAGGGAGAGAAAACAGAGCAGTGGTTACCAGAGGTTAGAAAGGCGGGGGAGAGGCCTGGCGCAGTGGCACACACCTGTAATCCCAGCACTGTGGGAGGTTGAGGCGGGTGGATCACCTGAGGTCAGGAGTTTGAGACCAGCCTGGCCAACATGGCGAAACCCCATCTCTACTAAAAATGCAAAAAATTAGCCGGGTGTGGTGGCAGGCGCCTGTAATCCCAGCTACTCAGGAGGCTGAGGCAGGAGAGGCACTTGAACCCGGGAGGCGGAGGCTGCAGGGAGCCCAGATCACGCCACTGCATTCCAGCCTGGGCGACAGGGTGAAACTCTATCTAAAAAAAAAAAAAAAGGCCAGGAGTTGAATATAAAGAGACACAATGGGGGTGATGGAACCATGGTGATGGATATGTGACTGTGCATTTGTCAAAATCCAAAGAAATGGTTTGCTGTAGAATGAATCTTCTGAAAAAATCCTGTAGTTTAATTGAACAATATTGTACCAAGAGTAGTATTTTAATTTTGACAATTGTTCTATGATTATGTAAGCTGTTCATATACAAAGAAGTTGGGTGGAGGATATGAGAACTTCCTCTACTACTTTTGCAATTCCTCTTTAATCTAAAATTATCTAAAAATAAAAAAGTTTTTAAAAAGTAATTTTATGATAAGCTGAGTATGTGGTGCCAAACAGGATTTCTTACACAGTTAAAACTGCCTTTATTTTCTATTATGCATATTAGAGAAGAAAAAAAATCTAATTTGCCCTTAAGAATTTTGTTTTCAAGATATACTACAAGCTGTATTTGTAAATATTCTCTTAACCTATTTCTCATCCTGTGAAATTGAAGGATTCTCCATCTGTATTACCTCCTGATGTTACAGTTGAGTTTTATTTAGCAAGACCATTTTATTTTCCCTTTTTCCCCAAAAATAGATTTTGTATGTTCCTGATTTTCACCTGTTATTCTAACTATTCTGTGTGTTTTGTGCCTCAACTGTGTGCTGAGTGCTCCTTCCATTGGATGGTGGTTGCATTATTAAATGTTTTGACTTTATTTAGATTGGCATTTCTTGAATCAATTTTTAAGGGCATGCCTGTCTTTATCTACCATTATACTTCCTGATGAAGCTCAGATCTTTTTTTGGTAGTGGTATTATTATTCTGAGGATGCTTCTTTTTTTCTTTTCCTTTTTTTTTTTTTTTTTTTTGAGACAGACTCTCGCTCTATAGCCAGGCGCCAGGCTGGAGTGCAGTGGCGCAATCTCGGCTCACTGCAACCTCCGCCTTCCGGGTTCAAGCGATTCTCCTGCCTCAGCCTCCAGAGTAGCTGGGACTGCAGGCGTACGCCACCACGCCCAAGCTAATTTTTTTCTGTATTTTTAATAGAGATGGGGTTTCACCATATTGGCCAGGATGGTCTCAATCTCTTGACCTTGTGATCTGCCCGCCTCGGCCTCCCAAAGTGCTGGGATTACAGGCGTGAGCCACCGCGCCTGGCCCTGAAGATGTTTCTTAATGCCTCCTTTTGTGTTTTCTTGCTATTTCACCACAGTTTTTGTTAGCATTGTCAAACTCTACTGAGAACCAAGATTCATAATTAACCTCGTATATTAATCAGGATAAATGCTGAGGAGGCAGAAAAGGAAATGGAAAACATTTGATTAATTATAAGATATGAGTTGGATAGCTTCTCCAAAAGCCAGCCTGGGCTCAGCGAAGTATTTAGAGGGCAATATGGCAGGTAAGAGTGACTTGGAATCTCTTTTGCAAAGTTGGAGAGCAGAAGGCAGCTGGGTGTGGTTGGATGGTCTGTGGCAGTTTCCAGCATAAAGCACCCTTTCGATCACTGATTCGGCGTGTGCATGTGCGTATCCGCTGGATTAACTTATTCTTGTTGCTGCTGTTGTCAATATCAGAACCGCCACGTAACAGATAGTTTTGCCTGATTCACAAACAGCCTGCTACTTTGGCACCTTCGGGATCTGACAGATTATTTAAATCACTAGTTGCTCTATTGGCTAGTAATTTGGATAAGTATTTCTAATTTACAGTGTTGCCTGAGGGACCTTTAAGAAATGAAGCTAACAGTACTGAGGGACTAGAAAGACAAGCTATAGATGGTGAGAAAGTATTTATAAAACACATATCTGATATGGGACGTGTATCCAAAATGTACAAAGAACTCTTAAAACTCAACAATAAGAAAACATACTGCCCAGTTTTAAAATGTGCAAAAGATCTGAACAGGCACCTCACCAAAGAAGATATACGGTGGTAAATAAGCATATGAAAATATGCCCAACACCATATATCATTAGGGAATTACAAATTAAAACAATGAGATACCCCTACACACCTATTAGTGTGACTAAAATTAAAACCAACATCAACAACAACTGATAACCCCAAATGCTGACGAGGCTATAGGGCAACAGGAACTGTCATTCATTGCTGGTGGAAATACAGAATGTCGTTGTAGTTTGTATTTGGAAGACACTTTGACAGTTTCTTTAAAAGTTAACTGCAGTGTTACCACATGATCCAGCAATCATGCTCCCAGGGATTTACTTCAAATGAGCTCAAAACTTAAATTCTCACAAAAACCTACACATGAATGTTTATAGAAGCTTTATTCATTATCACAAAAACTGGAAGCAACCAAGATGTCCTTCAATAGGTGAATGATAAACTATATCCAGACAACGGAGTCACAGCAAGTCATGGAAGAAAGTTAAATGTATATTGCTAAGAAAGAAGTCAATCAGAAAAGGCTACGTACCATATAATTCTATCTATATAACACTCAGGAAAAGGCAAAACTGTAGAGACTTTAGAAACAACAGTGGTTGCCCGGGGCTCCAGGGGAAGGAGGGATGAGTAGGTGGAGCACAGGGAATTTTTAGGGCAGCAAAACTGTACAAAATTGTAATGGTGAACACATGTTATTATACATTAGGCAAAATCCAAAGAAGTCTGGCTAGGTGCGGTAGCTCACACCAGCATTTTGGGAGGCCAAGGCAGGCAGATCACTTGAGGTCAGGAGTTCAAGACCAGCCTAGCCAACATGGCGAAACCCCATCTTCACTAAAACTACAAAAATTAGCAGAGCATTGTGGCTCACACCTGTAATCCCAGCTATTCGGGAGGCTGAGGCAGGAGAATCACTTGAACCCAGGAGGCGGAGGTTGCAGTAAGCCGAGATCACGCCACTGCACTCCAGCCTGGGAGACAGAAAGAGACTGTCTGAAAAAGAAAAAAAAAAAATTCCATAGAAATCTCTGCACAATGAATGAATTTCAGTGTAAACTATGAACTTTAGTTAATAATGCACCTATATTGATTCATTAATTGTTACAAATATATCACCGTGATGCAAGGTGCAAATAATAGGGGAAGCTGAGTGGGGCACGTGGAAGGTATGGGAAATCTCTGTAGTAGCTGCTCCATTTTTCTGTCAATCTAACACTGTTCTAAAAAGTAAAGTCTCTATATATAAATTGAGTGCTAGCATCAACAAAATGCAAATTTAAACTATCATAAGCTACTACTAGACTGCATTTAAATAGTTAAAATGACAAAGATTGACCAGATCGAGTGTTGCCAAGGAAGTAGAGCAAATGGAAATCTCATATATTGCCAACAGGAATGTAAATTGGAACAAACACTTTAGACAACAATTTGGCAGTTTCTTTTGACGTTAAACATACATACGCCATATAATCTAGATATTCTACTCCTAGGTATTTACTTAACAAAAATGAAACTATATATCCACACTAAGATTTGTACACAAGTGTTGTCAACAAATCCACTGAAAAGGATCTTCCTTAAAAAACAGAAATGCTTTATTCCTATAAGCAGTTTGCACCCAGCCTTCAATACAAAACAAAGATACCCTCCCTGAGGACAGAGAGACAGGTTATCCTTTATAGAAAAAGCTCCGCCCAGATTCCCACTCTGGTCTGCTATACAAATGACCACTATGCAAATGAGGGATACAAGCATTTTTGGTTCTGATTGGTCAATGCAGGTCACAAGTCTATTTATTAGATCCAGGTGTGAAGATGAGACTTCCCAGCAGCCATCAAATCAGGGGGCATAAACAGGAACAGCCAGCCACAAAGTCCCCAAGTCATGTGAGCACCTGTGGTTTCTCAGAGAATGCAGACTACATTTGTGACCTGGCACCATTTTTAATTTAGACCCAGTTAGCCACTCAGGATCCACTTGGAAGGATTGGCTCTTTCAGGTTCACGGTGTTCATGGCAGCTTTATTTACAGTAGCCAGAAACTGGGTTCTCTCCCAGTTACCTTTAGTGACTTTCAGTCATACTCAGCTTCACTGAACCGTACCCCTGAACTGGCCCTTTAAGAAAAGGAAGGAGCCTTCTGCCCACAAGAAAGGAAGCAGTCCAGCAGGGCAGGGGGTGTCCACGGAGCTGTGGGTGCTTTTCAGGAGGCAGACTGGAGGGCACGCTGATGAGGAAAATGTAAGGCTTTGGAACATGTAGGAAAATGGGAATTGTACCTCCTTGCAGTTTGTTGGATAGTAGCTTTGTATTAGTTTCTTAAGGCTGAGATAATGATGTACCACAGACTTCAACAACAGCCGTGTGTTGTCACACAGTTCTGGGGGCTGGAGGTCAGAGATCAAGGTGTCAGCAGGGCTGGTCCCTTCTGAGGCTGTGAAGGACGAGTCTGTTCCCAGCCTCTCACCCTGGCTTATAGATGGTCATCTTCACGTCCACACAGCGTTCTTCCTGTATGAGTGTCTGCCTCTTTATCTAAATCTCCCTTTATATATGGACACCAGTCATTCCGGATTGGGGCCCACCCTAATGACTACATTTGAACTTGATTACCCCTGTACACACACTACCTCCAGATACGCTCATGTTTTCAGGTGCTGGGAGTCAGCATGCCAACATGGGAATTTTGGGGGATACAATCCAATGCATAACAGGCTTGAGCCATTTTCTTTCTACGATTATGTGGACAATGGTCCCAGATAGTGGCTACTGGTCCCAGATCATGTACAAGTGGTCCCAACATCGTGAAGAACCGGAGGATGTCTGGACTACATGGGCTTTGAAAAACCAGCCCAGAAGGTGTGAGAGCCTGCCCTGCCCCTTTAAAGTACTGAAGTTTGAGTTGGATCGCCCAGCTAAAATGCTGGCATCTTCCTATGGTTCTTTCATACTTTAATAGTTACAGAGAAAAGAAATGAACCTTAGCTTTTCTGTTGAGGGTTTATTCTGCTTGATGCTCTCCAAATAAGTTTGTTATTTCAGTAACACTAATGAGGTCGGTGTTATCCTCTTCCTGCAGCTTAGAAAGATAAAGCTCAGTGGGACTAAGTAGGCTTCATCTACACTGCCTAAGCTGTTATTAAAGTACGGGTGGTGAGAGGGATTTGAACACAGGCCTTTTGGACTCCAGCATCCATGTTCTTTGCATAACCATGAGCTATTTCATTTTTTAGAAAGTGTTGAGATTAAACAAATGCAGAAATTATTCTTCTCAATGTATGTAATAGAGCTGTGCTTATCTGATACAATCCAGGATGTAGCCTCTGAACAGAAAAGTTAGAAAAGATGGCATTAGAAAAGACATGCAGGCCGGGCGCGGTGGCTCACGCCTGTAATCCCAGCACTTTGGGAGGCCGAGGCGGGCGGATCACGAGGTCAGGAGATCGAGACCATCCTGGCCAACATGGTGAAACCCCGTCTCTACTGAAAATACAAAAATTAGCTGGGCGTGGTGGCACGCGCCTGTGGTCCCAGCTACTCAGGAGGCTGAGGCGGAGAATCGCTTGAACCCAGGAGGCGGAGGTTGCAGTGAGCCGAGATCACACCACTGCACTCCAGCCTGGCGACAGAGCAAGACTTCGTCTCAAAAAAAAAAAAAAAAAAAGACATGCAGACAACTCTAAAAATGATGAAACTTGAAGAAGAAGATGTGTTATCATCTTACAATGGTATATCTTACAATGGTAAGAATTTATGGCATCCACCTGTCAAGATAGAGAAACACAGGAACCATGCTCCAAGTGTTGGAAGAAAATAGCACACAATGGCAACTGGGGGTGACATGAGACCCCATCCCCCGCATTAAGAATCTCAGCTCCTCCATTCTTGGATATGAACAATTGATGTTTTCTCTGTCATTTATTTTATTTTTTAACCGATTAATAATAATTATACATATTCATGGGCCCCAGTGACATTCTATATCTATAAGGTGTAGTGATCAGATCAGGGTAACTGACATGGCTGACGTCTCAGGCACTGACCACTTCCTTTGAAGTGCAGCCCGGAGCTCCCCTCTGTGGATCAGATGGCTGCCGCAGCCACATTGCAGGACAGGGTGGCTGAAAGTCAGCCTGGCAAAGAGTAAGATGAGCCAAGTGTACTGCAACGTGGCATAGGAATCATCGATCAAATGCTGTAACTTGGTGCCATTACAACAGAAATGATGTCAAGTGGAGTACCGGATCTCTTATCACCACAGCATCACACTGATTTAATCACACTAAACTTGCAGTAGCTCCCCTTCCTGGTGCTGTTCAGAAACAACAATGGTCCAGGCCTCATCTCATAATGAAGGGGCTCGGCCGGCTGGGCACAGTGTTAAATGAGCCGCGGGGTCAGGAGGTCACTCCTGCAGCCAGGCCGGCCTTTAGCCACACTCTGGTCCAGGCGACAGATGGGGCCCTAGCCTCATCCCCCTTTCATCTCACATGTTGGGAGTTCTTGGCCACAAGAGGACCAATTCAAAATAATGTTCAGTGACTTGGTGAATAAACTCCTCCATTGGAGATGGTATTGCTTTGCTAGATGTATCTTGAACTACAAATCTTGCTTGGGTAGATATGTATAAATTGAAGATCATTTGACTGGTTTTCCTTCAAGTCCGTGCTGTTAAGTGCCTCCTGTATGCTTCCAGTAGAACATAAGAATCCTAATTCAGTCTTTCACCTGTTTCTACTGGTGTTGAACTCTTTAAGGACATAGAATCTACTTGCTTAGCCAATGAGCCTTACAGAGTGTCTAGTTGCTCTGATTTAATATATCAGTGTATCGGGAACCTTTAATCCTGAGTGCAGGCTGATGGAATATGGATGCCATGCTGGTGGTGGGATTGGACTAGCTCAGAAAAGAAATGGGCACGTCCTCCTGTAAATATTTTGTCTTTGTAAATATTTCCTTTTTATTCGTGAGTTCAAGGAGCCCAGGAAACATATGTGAAGACCAGGTGTCACAGGAATTTTCCTGGTCTGCTTTAAGGAAGTCATTAAGCATCACACCTGCCAGTTCAAATACTATTTGAGCTGTGTGCATTTTTGAGAAATGAGTGTAAGGTAGAAAAATTATACAAGAGACATTGAAAAATCAAGAGGACTATTTAAATGTTATACTGAACTCATGAACTCTTCAAACCAAATGTTTTGCTATTAAAATTATTCAAGAAGCATAGAAGTCTGGAAATAAACACTTCATAAACAACATTTTCAAATGCCACATCAGTAAAAATTAGACAAAACCAGTTAGGGAGGGAAGTTACATTTAAAAAGATTGAGTTCTATCCCCTAAGTTTTGCAAAAATACGTTTACCTTACCTTCTAAAAGTTGGCGAGTTTCTATTACAAAATAGAAAAATTGTCTTCATTCCATGAAAGAACTATCTGAAAATCACAAAAACCATATCCTGGATTTCAAGGAAGGTGAAATTTCTTCCTATCTTCTATTTTACTAAATACTAAAAATAAAATAATCATATTGTTTTGAATCTGACACTGTTAAGGAAAATAGTTAAAAATTTTAAATAATGAGCCATATATTTAATTTTAAAATATAAAGAATTAGGCTAAGGTAGTAATTTTTTAATGAGTTGAAAGTCCAAACTATGAGTTCGGAAGAAACAGCCCTAAAAGGCAAAGAACACGGCTTTGGAATAATCACAAGGGCAAATGCTTTGTTCTATATAATTCTTCTTTTGTGAATTTTTAAATGCTCAACAAGTATTAATGAATTATGTCTAAGAAGCAGGCATTTCTTTAAAATCTAATTGCCAGAGTCCCAAACTAAGGCAAAGACTGAGATTAAGTCTCTGCCCAAAGTCTTAAGTGAGCCAGTGGAAGATAGTTTATTCATGAATTGCTGGTTATCTGCTGCTTAACTACTTAACACACCCGGTTTGATTGGCAATAGCATCCTAATAATGTATGTTTCAAAGAAAGGGCAGTTTACTTAAAATCCTTAAAGACTTGTCACTTTAAAAAGGAAAACAAAATATGAAAATGTTACCCGGTCCATCTGGTGGTGTCCTTGGGTGTTTTATAGAGTGGTCTCATAGTGCTATTTAACTATGCTGAATATTTGACACCCAGTCTCTGTAGGAAATTGTGATTTTATCAGCGAAGAGGCAATTAAATGCTGTCATTTGGCGAGACCATCCATCAGGGATCTTATCACCCAAGAAGCATCCAGCAGCAGTTGCTGTCCTTTCCAGCTGGGAGAGAGATAACAGAAACTGTCCTGTGTGAGGGCACAATAGTCTAATGTGATTAGAAATCAGCCAAACTCCGGCTTCTCTTGAGCTATACTCCCCCACAGGCTGAATTATAGCTCTCCTACCAGTCCCACGGCGCTGAATGATGTCATGGGATCTGCAGCTCAGTGAGATGAAAGGGATAAAGCAGAACCCGCTGGCACTAGGAAAAGCTTCCAACACACAGTCCACAACACAGCTTGGGAACCAAAAAAGCTACAGATCCAGCCACTCAGCCCAAGCATGGGAGAACTACCAGCATTGCCTCATTGCAAAAAAGAGGAGGAAAACAACGTGATCCATGTTTAACAAAAGAATGTGTGGACTACGAGGCGGGAGGGTGACTACCTGCTGAAAGTGAACTTTCTTGATATCCGTGCATATATATAAACTCAGCCCTGCCTTAGATGTTCAGCAACTGATCACTGATCAGATTACAGGCATTTCATCTCCCTGCTCGTCTGCCTTTGATCTGCATGGTTCATTTTATTTTCCTGGATTTGAAGTTTCGTCTGGGCTTGTGCTGACATACATTTTTGGGAAGGTAGAAACATTTGGCATAGAAGTGTTGCCAGGAGGAACTAAGTTGCTGAACGGGTGAGTACTGCAAAGAGCTCAGCATGTTGCAGATACTTGTTTTAAGTTTTGTTGTAGCTTTCACTGCATTTTTTGCATGTGTTCTGAGAAAAGAATGGTTTTAATTAATTTTGTAGAAAGTATTTATACAGCTGAATACTACATTATACTGAATGTGTGTATCAGAGTAACTATGGAACTCGATGCAAGTTTTAGTAGTTTGTACCAGAGGGTTTGCAATCTGTCATGCAAATTTTACTTGGAAATAAGTTACACAAACAGGACAAAACAGAACAGTGCTAACTTGAGCACACAACAGGCACTTCAGCCCCTGAGATCTCTGAGCTACAGTTGCTAAGTATTTTACAGGTTACCTTATTTAGTAAACAGTCCCTGGAACTTTGCTTGTTGCAAATGCTTTCTTTATTTTCTTATATAAAAGAGTAAAATGTATCTCTGGCAATACTGTTTCTTTAGTTTATTTATTCTCTCACTTCCAAGACGTAAATCTATCAAGTACATTTCCTTATGCAGTTTGTACACTCGAGGGAATCACTGAAAAACCATTAAAGTATGATTAAAGCCTTTTATGTGTAAAACTGAAGAATTTAAAAACAGTGAGGATAATAAAGTTGCCCTAAGTTTGGCTAAAAATGCTCTAGTGATTTTCTATAACCTTTGTCAACAGCACAAGCCTTATTTACAGAAACATTCACAAGGTTAATATTTCTAAATTAACATTTACTTTAAATTTATAGTGACAGCTGTTATAAGTTACAATTTGCCAACTGTTTATGAAAAGTATCTGAGTAATCAACAGTTATTATGTTACATAAAGCGTATTAGTCACATTTTCACTTTAGCTAATGCCCCACATGACAAAACCAAATTATACTGCTATACTGAATTTGAAAGTTAATTGTTATTTCTTTGTCAGTTCATGATACACACACACACACCCACTCACACTCACACACAGTAATATCCTTACAGTGAAATATAAGAACTAAATACAGTGGAAAAGTAACACTGTTACTTTGTTCACACAGGTTTAATGTTCTAGTTCTAAACTTACTTGGGTGAAATATTTAATTATTATCACAAGTCTATTTTATGCTAGCTGAACCACAAAAGAAATCATAAGTGAGAAGACCAGTTATCCTTTAGTCTGAAATTCTGATGAAACACGAAAGGTCTAATGAGTCGCATTTCATATGTAATTAATTTTTCAGAGCCAATTAATTAAATTACTTTCTACACTTTCCTCTTGATATTAGGAGGGTAATTAGCATTGTTTACTTAATTTTAAAACTTTGCTAGTTGTTAAGTGGAGGTTATTTAAAGCCATGCTAAACTGACTATATTTTTAAAGTATGTTAGTAAGAATTTAATCTTAAAGACTTAACTGTCGCTTTTAGTCATGCCAGGAGAGGCATTTGCTTTTTTTTTCCTAACGACACAATGAATCATGTTCACAATATCCTGCAATATTAGTTTAGTTTGATTTTTTAAAATTTGTTTGCTTAAAATCTTCCTTTTAATCACAAAAGTGATATTAATGTTCACATTCAGATAAAGAAAATGAACCTTTTAAAACAATGGCTGGAGACGATGCCTAAAGAAATAGTGTGTTTGAAACTTACTCATTTAGTTCAGATTTGGGATTTAAAAATTTTTTTAATGACTGTTTATTCTGCTACTGGGATCATTTTAACAAATACAGACTCTCCTCAGCGCAAAACAAAGGGGAGAATTAGTAATTATCTGATTAATTTAGGCTTTGTAGAAAACTAGCTTGGACGAGTCAAGTCCTTGAAAATCCACTTCAGTGTTTGAATTAAGTCAGTTAATTGTTTACTTCTTGTGTCGTTGTTGAGAAATGAAACAGAGTGCTTTTGATTTTTTAAAAGAAAGATGGTTATTGCTGAAGGTCCAGGTACAGTCTCAAAAGGCATTTCCTAATTAATTGCCGCAAAAGGACTTTGGCAGATATAGTCCATAATACTTCTACTGAACGAAACCCTTATGTGACATTTTTCAAAGCACTTTCCTGTCTGTTGCTTCAATAGTAGCTTTGTTCCTACAGAAAGTCCAAGTCTTCAAAAGACTTTTATGTCGAGTCATGATATTGTCATCAATTAGCTATATGACTTCAAGAGAGTTTTCTAATGTGCAAAGTGAGGGAGTTGATTACATCATCTTCATGAAATAAGCAGGACTGGGCTTTTTATGGCCATTTTACAGATGAGGAAACTGAGGCTATAGAAAACTAATGTCCCTAGCTTAACAAGGTCACATGGCTGATTTCCCAGTTCTCGTCCAATGTTTTTTCCAGTCTAGCACTCGGGGTCTGCTTTCTAACAGCTGCTTAAACAAATGCACCCTGTAGCTCATCAAAGCACAATGTTAGTTTGAAATATAAAGAGAGCCACTTCCTATTGTACATTTTTTTGTTTCCATGATAGATACGTCAGCTGGATTAGTCTGATTATTTCCTAACTATTCCTTCTACTTCTATACTTCTAAACTGTCTAAACACAGTAGCTGCTATACATAATTTACCATCACATATAAAATAATTTTCGCAAAAAACGTAACGTATCAATGCAATGTGTAATTATATATGTATTTGTGTGTTTGTCTCTGTGTGTATGTGTATATATGAATTTGGCATTATATCAACACACCTTTGTGTGTTTCGAAGGACTTGACATTTTCTTAGAAGATGCCAATGACATCCACAAAAAGTTTAATAATTAAAGGTTAATTTTCCTCCAGGGATAGTCCCAGTGGGATTTTGTGAAATTTCAGTTCATAAACTCAATGCGCATTTCAAACATGGTATGTGTTTCATATTAGGAATCTTGAGCATGTTTTCATTAGCTCTTTCTGGTTTTTTCTTCCTTGAAAAAATATATCTTGTGTGAAAATTTTTAATTTAGTTATTGATAAAATTTTATACAAATACAGGACTCTCATGGCCAAACAGCTGCCCTCATAGTAGAACTTACCACTCTCCTTAGGGTTCCTATATATACAAGATTATTACTAACATGACCTAATATCTATTAATTCACTCATTATCAATTAATTCAATAATATATATTGAGCGCTTGTGTGCCAGGCACTCCAACAATATTTTTAAAACACTATGTCATTTAAATTCACAACAAGTAATTTTGTCACCCCATTCAATAGATGAGGAAAGTGAGCCTTAGGGAGGATAAATAATAACATGTGGCCGGGCGCGGTGGCACACGCCTGTAATCCCAGCACTTTGGGAGGCCAAGGCTGGTGGATCATGAGGTCAAGAGATCGAGACCATCCTGGTCAACATGGTGAAACCCCGTCTCTACTAAAAATACAAAAAATTAGCTGGGCATGGTGGCGCACGCCTGTAGTCCCAGCTACTCGGGAGGCTGAGACAAGAGAATTGCTTGAACCCAGGAGGCGGAGGTTGCGGTGAGCCGAGAGTGTGCCATTGCACTCCAGCCTGGGTAACAAGAGTGAAACTCTGTCTCAAAAAATTAATAATAATAATAACAATAACATGTGCAACATTGTAGGAATAATTCAGTGGCAGCATTGTGGTCTAAATTTTGTTCATTCTGGGGCTAGGCAGTTGATTCTTTCTCCTATAAGAATTACACAAAGCTTGCCTGTAATCTCAGCACTTTGGGAGGCCGAGGCAGGCAGATCACAAGCTCAAGAGATCAAGACCATCCTGGTCAACATGGTGAAACCCCGTCTCTACTAAAAATACGAAAATTAGCCAGGTGTAGTGGTGCGCGCCTGCAATCCCAGCTACTTGGGAGGCTGAGGGAGGAGAACCGCTTGAACCAGGGAGTCGGAGGTTGCAGTGAGCCGAGATCAAGCCACTGCACTCCAGCCTGGCAACACAGTGAGACTCCATCTCAAAAAAAAAAAAAAAAAAAAGAATTGTACAAAGCTGAACTTGACTGTCAGCAAACATTATAGCCAAAATTTTGGCCAAAATTGTGGGCTACAGGTTTTTTTTACTTTTATATATTTTGTAAGAACTGTTAGACATTTTTCATAGTATTTTCCATCAGTTGGCCATAAAGGAACTCCCTAAGCCATGAAGGCATAATCTGTTTTCCCTCTGCTTCAAGAGTGAGCTGAACTCAACCATCTGGCATTGGTTTAGACAGATTCTCTTTCTGTGATGGCAAGGCCAGCCCAAGCCACCCTGGAAGAATGAGTGATTTGGTACCCTTTAAAGGGTGGTTCTTTAAAATGTTGTCCAACTGGGTGAGTTCTATGATGGGAAGGCAGAGGGAGGCTCCCTGGTGGCTATGCTTTAATTTCTCCTCTACTAGTGAGTCATTCAGCTTTGCCTCCAAGAGTTGTTACCTCAAACCCGCCCACTTGCCACGATCAAGGCATACTTCTTTAGATTAAGTAGGTAGTTTAACACCCTCCTTTGTGACTTACATTTTTTCTTTGATGAGAAGGGAAAGGAGAAGTCAAGTGGGGGTTTCAAGTGATTTCATAAAACCATTCCTTCCAACATAACCCACTCTGTTTGAGAGGCGTTCTGATAAGGACCGTTTTATCCGTCCTGTTAAATGCCCCTCATTCTTTGGTGGCCCTATAACTTAGCACCATGGGCTGTTGCTCAGCCAGACTGGCCTTAAGCCAGCCCTAGGTCGGGGGAGGCCACCATGTTTATCAGGAAGGAGAGAGGGAGAGTCAATGGCCTATCTCTTCCCTCATCAAACTCATGAAAAGGGTCTGGCCAATGAGGTGCTCAGGGCCAAGATATCACAAACTTATAAAGATCAGGGCAAGTGCTGCAACATGTAACTTTGCTCTGTGAGTGTCTTGAGTTCCACAGTATATAAATTATATAAAAATAGCCTCCGTGGCTTTTTTGTATATGGTTTGTGCACCCATGGTATGGTGAAGATTGTTAACATACAGGAAACCCAGATTCTGATTCCAGCTTTGACATTGAGGAAGTCACTGGGCACTGGCCTCACAGTGCTCCCCCAGCCCCATGCTGATAGTCTATAATTGGCAGTAGTGGGTATTGGGGATTATTTAAATAGTTAGGTCTTGGTGGTTCTGCCTCCACTTATTTTCTTAACTGTATTTGGAAAATTTTGCTATCCTTTGAGATTCTAACTCTCAATTACTAAGTAATCCAACAAATTTTTAATGAGAATCTACTATGTGCCAAGCACTATAAACCAAAAAGACAGTTTCATATTCTCCTGTAGCTTGCATTCTATTCTATTTTTTTCCAAGGAATAGTGATTTACACTAGAAATGACTAGAAGTCAGGCAATTTTTCATTAGCTTTGCTTCCAGTGAGCTAGTTTAGCACTGAAACCATTTTTTCAAAGAGTTTTTCAAGTTTTCATTAGTTTAACTTTTGGGGAAAAATATTTTAAACAGATGCACTTTGTATCAGCTCAGATGTTGCTAAAACTATCTTCAGAAAAGTAACATTTATCATAAATCTTACAAACAAACACCTCTACCAAGATTCTCATAGCCATTTGGCTTTTCCAGTAAAAATTTTAACCCATTAACGATATGCAGTGTTTTAAAGGAAGTAAAATGCTCCCAGTCCTAATTACAAGCATCCAGTTGCATTTTGCATGAGCCTAAGGATAGCAGAATTTTTTTTTTTTTTTTTTTTTTTGAGATAGAGTCTTGCTCTGTTCCCCAGGCTGGAGTGCAGTGGCGCAATCTCGGCTCACTGCAACCTCTGCCTCCCAGGTTCAAGTGATTCTCCTGCCTCAGCCTCCCTAGTAGCTGGGATTACAGGTGCGCGCCACCACACCTGGCTAATTTTTGCATTTTTAGTAGATACGGGGTTTTGCCATGTTGGCCAGGCTGGTCTCGAACTCCTGACCTCAGATGATCCACCCACCTTGGCCTCCCAAAGTGCCAGGATTATAGTGGTGAGGCCCCGCACCCAGCCCACAGAATTATTTTTATGCTATCACTGGTGCTTAATTATGTGCCTGAGTTTTTGTTCAAACACTGTCTCCAAATCATATAACACTCAAATGAAGAAAGTGGGAACTACAGTGTTCCCTCAGCATCCGAGGGGGGATTGCTTTCGGGAGGCCCTCTTGGATACCAAAATCTGCAGATGCTCAAGTCCCTTACAAGAAATGGTATACATTTGCATATGGTTTAAATCATCTCTGGATTACTTGTAATATTAATACAATGTCAATGCTGTGGACATAGTTGTTATACCATATTGTTTAGGGAATAATGAGAAAATAAAGTGTACCAGTTCAGTACAGACACAACCATTCATTTTTTTTTTTCAAATATTTTCAATCTGCAGTTGGTTGAATACATCATGTGGAATCCATGGAGGTGAAGGGTCAACTGTATTTAACTGAATGAGTCTCTCCTTTAAAGAATAAGATGTATCTAACGGCTAGAGAGCAGAGGGTCAATGTCCTTCTTCTCACCATCAATGATCAGTTATTGATTGATGCTATACATTGCATGAGGATATATTGCTACTAAGAATGGCTGCTATTTAGTGAGTATCAGGCATTGGCCTAAGCACTTTAAATACTTTATTTATTAATACTTAACCATCAACGAAGCAACTCATTTTACAGATGGAGAACCAGAAGCTTAGGGAGGTTAAGTAACTTTCCCAAAGTCCGGCCACTAGTGAATGACAGGTTGGCATTGAGACCAGATTGTCAGATGCCCAAGCCCATGTAGGCTAACAGTAGGTTCTGTCTCTGTTGTGAGCTAACAGGCTACCTGGGAAGATCAGTCAAAACACAGGGAGATGATTCAAGAACTAATGAACTCAGTAGTGTGTTACTGTCTCTAAGGACAAAAGGAGGTCAGAGAGAAGAACATTTGGTTGAAGTCAGAGATGGTAGTTCCTGAGTTGGCAGATTCAGTTCCACTCAGAAAGCATTGGTTGAACATTTATTTGAATGACTGATACTGTCAGAGACACAAATCAGAACAAAATATGCCCCTTCTCTGAAAGTGTTTTCAGCCCCCTGAAGAAGAAAGTTAGCACACAGAATCTTATGACATGACAGAATGGGCAAGTGCTAAATTGCCACAAACCTTGGTGGAAATAAATATATAGGCTTAGAATTGAGAGAAAACTCGTGAGAGCCATGGCTTTGAGCGAGGTCCTGAAAACAGGAGTAAGGCAAGTAGGTAAAGCTCAGAGGTAAGATGGGAGAGCACGAAGAGGAAGTAGACAGCAAAGGAAGGGCCATGCTGTGCAGTTTATAGAGCCTGCTCCAGAGGTGAGGGGAGGCTAGAAATAGGAGTGGGGCGGCACGTGGGCGTCTCAGAATACCAATCTAAGGAGTGCAGAATCCATTCTTTACAATGAGGAACCTCCTGTGACTCTTCAGCCAGATGGTGGCAGTGATGAAAGGTGGGAAGCAGGGTTAATGGCTGAGGCAGTGCTGTAGTGCCTCCAGGCAGGCAATGGAGGGCCTGCATGGTGGTGGAGGTGGTGGTCACCAAGGCAAACAGGACGATGGGGGTCTGCCTGAGACCTTGCAAAGGAAGATGCAGTAACTCAGCTTAGATGTGTTGAGTATCGATTGTGGGCTAGGTCCCCAGGATATCAAGGGATTAGGATGTGCTCTCAGGAGATCCAGGTCTAGTTGGGGAAGCGAACACAGTTAAAGAAGTGACTTTTCAGGTTTAGTGGGATGTGGTAATGAACACGGTAGTGATGTGCACTGAGGACTGGAGTCCGACCAGGTAGCCGCTGGGAGATGGGACAGGGAAGCAGACACTTGCTCTGAGGTACAAATAAGATAATGTACATCGTTTGGAAATCTTTTACAAATAAGTCATTATTGTGATCTATATTCTGGATGTTTTAGATTTGAAATATACAACCTCCATCAAGGTGTGACATCGGGAATGATCATATTTTTAACATTGTTCACAAGTACCTAGTATACCGCTATGCTGTTGGAAGCTTGGGATCACAAGCTGTGCTTTTGGGCAATTAAATACAGCAACATATTCACTCATTCATTCAACAAATACTGATAGGGGCTCAAATGGGCCTTGGGGTATTGAAAAGAAACACAAGACTTGGCCCCACCCAAACAGTGCAGTTGAGTCGGGAAGTCAAAACCAACACGTGAGAAAGGGTGGATGCCCGAGTACGAAAGTCATGCACCGTGTCTTGGCTGAACGAAGAGAACAATAACTGCTTGCACTTTTATAAGATTCTACTGCTGGAAAAGTATTTTGTTGCAGACACGATTCTCTTAACCCTTTCAGCAAAACTTCCCAGTGGGTCACTGACCCTGCCCCCGCCTGGCACGCGCGTGAGCCACCGCTGCGGTGCAGACGCCTTCCCGCCGCGCGGGTGCGGCGGCCACCGGGCGAGTCCTGGCCCGGCGGGGCCCCGGCCTGCAGGAGGCGGACTCGGGCTTCCCGGCTTCCCTGGGAGGCATACGTCGGAACGCGCACCGGCGAGTCCCTGCCGGCTGGGGAGCTGGGTCTGCGACCTCGGCCGATCTGAGCTCAGGCGCAGCAGCGCAGACCCGGCCGCACTCTCCCCTCTGGGTGGGATGCAGACCCACGGGGGAACGGTTGAAAGGTGGGGAACACCCCGGACGAAAAGGAAGCCTCCCTCCCTGCTCTGAAGGAAGGTCTCCCAACGCGGCCACATTCTTGGTGGTCTCCGGTCCCCCATCCCTAAGCCCCCAGTCTGTCTCACACTCATTCGCGGGGTGGGGCCTCCAAAGACCCCGACTGCAGAGTGAGCCAGGCGGACTCAGAGGGGGCTGGATGGGGGCGCCACGGAGAGCCTGGGGGCGGGGCTCTGGGAGGGGGCGGAGCTACAGCGAGGGCGGGGCTCTGTGGGCAGGGCTACGGTGTGGGCGGGGCCCTGGGCGGGGCGCCGGGTGGGCGGGGCGACGGGACAGCGGCCGTTGCCGGGCTACGGGAGAGCGCGCAGCCCAGCGCGAGTAGGCGCACGGCGTGCACTCGGGACTGGAACCCCTTGCAGGTCCTCGCCTCGCGCTTTGCCCAGGACGGCTCCGCGCATCCCTGAGCCTCCCTGCAGTCCCGGCTTCGGCCCGGACCTGCAACCTCCCAGGTGGCTGGGAAGGTAGGTGCTCCGCTGTCTCGGGCGCGCGGCATCGCATGGGGTTCCCAGCCCTCGCCCCGGTGGATCCCCGCGGGGTGGGAGCCGGGAAAGGAGGCGGCTGCCGGAGGGAGGAAGGCACGCGGGCGGAGGACTGCGCCGGGAAGGGAACCCCTGGAGGGGCTGACCAGGTCCGGGGGCCGGCGGCGAGGCGGCGGGAGGGGGGAGCGTGTGAATTCATGCCGGGTCCCCGCGGGCTGTGCCAGCGACGCGACCTGGACTCCTATCCGGGATGTTGTAAATAGATCTGCTTGTGAGGCCCGCGACTGGGAGCCTGTCACTCTGCCCAAGCCCGACGTGGCCCCGGCGCCCGCCCGCGTTCTGCGGAGGCCCTGGAGTCTCGGGGCTGCACCCTGGGTAGGCGCCGGCGGCAGGAGAGCGTTGTCTGAGCGGTCCAGGGTATATTCCTTCCGTGGGAAAGAGTTTCTTAGAGGTCAGCAGGAATTATTGCATTCATGGGTAGAGCTTGTGATGATAGAGAGAAAACCAGCTCTTAAAATGCGTGTCAATGTTCTAATGCTGTCTCATGGAACAGAAATTTGGCTAATATGTTGCTGGAGATCAAGTTTGGCGGATCAAAATTCTGTGATCTGTTTTGATGGTAGCGCACTAGTCATCCAGTCTCCGTTCACAATTGTAAGAAATCCATGTCATTTTTTTGCATTTTAATAAAGGACTCAATTTGCATATAAAACCATAAGCATTATTCAGTGTTTCTTTTAACTGAAACAGCCTAACAACCCAAGATATGATATGTATGAGGACGTAGTTTTTACTCCAATGACAGTTTCTTTGACTGCAAGTCAAAACAGTTTCTTTATGTAAACAGGAAACAGTTATTGTTAAACATGCCTCATGCAAACGATATTTTTTAGTGTTGTCATTTCATGATCAGATACTTAGATGCAAAAGGGAGGATTACACTGCATTACTTCAGGATTTACACAGTACGTTTTCTATGGGGCATTCACCTTAGGCATTTTTGCCAACACCGCTTTCAGGTAGTCTTAAAAATTCCAAGCAGTGCTTATTATCTAATTGAAAGATCTAGAACTAGAGGGGTGAGAATTGAGTCCTAGTGTGGAAGACAATTTTTGGCATTCACAGAGATGTGAGTACTTAGAAAGCTTGTTTGCTTAAACATTTATCAGATTGTTCTGAAAGTAAAACAAAACATAGAAATGCATTTTCATTTGGAAAATATGGCCTTGGTGTCAATGCAAGAAGCATTATAATGAGCTCTGTTAAGTTCTTTACTTTTTAATCTATGAAAATGTCTTACCACACCTACTTTATTACCAAAGCCAGATGGCTTTATTGACTTTAGGAAACTTTTTTCCATACTAAGTGCTAACTGAGATGTGTTAGTATTTTCAAAACAATCACGAAAGTTATTTGTTTCTTTGGCCAGAGTGTGTCTTACAACTCTGAGTTCAGGCTGGATCTTGAATATGCAGTTACGGGCACATGAAGAGCCTTATGGACTCGAAATTGCAATGTCGATGTGCCTTTTTTTTTTTTTTTTTTTTTAGACGGAGTCTTGCTCTGTTGCCAGGCTGGAGTGCAGTGGCGCGATCTCGGCTCACAGCAACCTCTGCCTCCCAGTTTCAAGCGATTCTTCTGCCTCAGCCTCTTGAGTAGCTGGGACTACAGGCGTGTGCCATCACGCTCGGCTGATTTTTTTGTGTTATTAGTAGAGACGGGGGTTTCACCATATTGGCCAGGCTGGTCTCAAACTCCTGACCTCGTGATCTGCCCGCCTGGGGCTCCCAAAGTGCTGGAATTACAGGTGTGAGCCACTGTGCCCGGCTGTCAATGTGCCTTTTCTATCCAGAAGACTGAATAAAGAACATTGTTCACATGTAAAAGTAGCTGTATAAGTGGTTTTTTAAAGGGAGAGAACATTATTTTTTTAACTTCAGATAATAGGCTTTCTACATATGTTTTATAATGGAAAATGGATTGCAACAGGTAATGTCACATGCTGTCCTAAATACATTAGTTTCCTAGTTGTAGCTCTTTTACATGAATTTAGGGCATGATGGGGACTTTTTAAACGTTAATGAGGAATTCTGCTAACACTCAAAAAGAATTTGAGTTTCTTTTTTCACCTGTTGCAATCTCTGAACCTATGCTTAATTCAGTCCTCTGTGGCCACTTCTACCCCTCAAAAATTAACACGATAAAAACAACTCCAGGCATCTTTAGTACGTGAAAAAAAAAGCCAAGCCCTTTTAAAACTGATGAATCAATATTTAAAGTCAAGCATTAAAAAGTCTGGAAAAGGCCAACATGTTCTGTTTCTATTGACTACACATTGAATATGGAATGCCTACTTGAATAAAAGCACACCCCCAATAAATACAATTGACAGCTGCCTATGTGATAGAGAGCCAGGGAACAGTTGAACAGTTAAATACATTTGTCTTGTGGCAGCTGATTATTAAATATTCACAGGCTTTTAAAAGTAGCCTTCTAGTGAAGAGGAAAGAATAGGAACAGGTTGGTTAATGGATACAAAATTATGGCTAGGTAGAAGGAATAAATGATAGTGTTCTGTAGCATTGTGGGTGAATATAGTTAACAATTTGTTGTGTATTTTCAAAAAGCTGGAAGAGAGGATTTTGAAGGTTCCCAATATAAAGAAAAAATAAAGATTTGAGGTGATGCATAGGTTAATTACCCTGATTTGGTCATTACACATTGTGTACGTATATTAAAATATCACTGTCTCCCATAAATATTACAATTATTTAATGTCAACTGAAATTTGACGAAACTAACACCCTTAGTGAGGTTGATTGGCATATAGTAAGCGGCATATATTTAAATTTGTAATTAGGTAAGTTTTGACATACCTGTGAAACTGCCAACACAGTCCTGATGGTAAACACATAAAACACGCCCAGAAGTTTCCTTACAACTCTTTGTAATCCTTTTCTTCCATATTTCCCTGCCCTCTTCAAGCCCCTGACAATCTCTGATCTGCTTTGTCACTATGTATTAGTTTGCATTTTCTGAAATTTCATATGCATGTAGTCATATAGTATGTCATCCTGGGAAGAGGGGTCTGGCTTCTTTCACTCACAATAATTATTTTGAGATTCATCCACATTATTACAGGTATCAAAAGTTAAATAATTTTTATTGCTGACTAGTATTCCATTGCCTGAACCATAACTTGTTTATTTCTTTGCTTGTTTATGGACACATGGTTGTTTGCAGTTTTTAACTATTATACGTAAAACTGCTATGAACATTCATGAGCAACTTTTTGTACAAAAGTTTACTTTTCAAAATACTGGGAGAAGAATGTCTAGGTGATATTAAAGGTGTATGTTTAACATTTTAAGAAATGTCCAAATTGTTTTCCAAAGTGGTTGTTACACTTTCATTTCTAGTAACAGTGTATGAGAGTTTGAATGCTCCAAATCTTCACTAACACTGGAGTGATCAGATGTTGTATTTTAGGTATTCTAATAAGTGTGCCATAATAGTTCATTGTGGATTTAATTTTCATTTTCCAATGGCTAAAAATGTTGGACCAAAAAAAATGATAAAGTAATCCTTTAGGTGAAGAAAAAGAAAATTAAAGTGGTTATGAACAGAATTTTTTTTTTCATGATATACTGGTTGAGTAGTGAGTTCCTTTATGGTATTTTCTTTGTCTGAAATGTTTACATTTAAAAGTAAGATGCTTAAACAGTATTGGGTTATCTTCTAGTCCACATGTCACATAATAGGTACCTTTATGTACCTTTTAAACTGAAGTTTTAAAACCTAGGTTTTAAAAAGAGAACATCTACCCATCAGCAATTACAGAAGACAAAGGAACTTGTGTATCTGAAGACTGAGTGTTATTTAGCAGCTCTTTGGTCAGCTTGGATTGGTCACATATGTGGAAACTGGGAAAGAATAGGGGCTACTTACACTGGAGAAGAACACTACAGATGGTGTAAAGAGTGGTTTTGGAATCTATCCAGACTTGCTTCTAAAATAAAAGTTTAAACAGCTGTGTTTGAGAGAAGGGTATGCACAATTCTCGTAAGAAAGACTGTGTAGATGTTTGGGGTCCTCTTAGTCCCTGATGCTACCATTGTTCCATTTGCATTTTAGATTAGAAAAACATTCATGAATTTTAGGAAAAGCACATTAGTTACAATATGCTTGTTGACTGGACATTTTGAGAATTTTGACAGTGATTTTCCTAATGCAAAGATGATAACATGTACAACTTAGAGAAATAAAAAGAATTAGTCTCAGAAAGCCCTGCCCTAGGTTTTTTGTTGTTGTTGTTGTTTTTATTTTTATTTATTTATTTTTTCTTTATATCCATAGGGTTTTGGGGAACTGGTGGTATTTGGTTATATGAGTACATTCTTTAGTGGTGATTTGTGAGATTTTGGTGCACCCATCACCCGAGCAATATATGCTGAACCCAATTGGTAACCTTTTATCCCCCCACCCCCCTCCACACTTCCCCCCCCCAAGTCCCCAAAGTCCGTTGCATCATTTTTATGCCTTTGCATCCTCATAGCTCAGCTCCCACTTATGAGTGAGAACATACGATATTCGATTTTCCATTCCTGAGTTACTTCACTTTAAATAATAGTCTCCAATCCCATCCAGGTTGCTGTAAATGCCATTAATGCATTCCTTTTTTGGCTGAGTAGTATTCCATCATATATATATACCTACATATATATACACACATAAATATGATATTAGTATTAGTTATATGTATATACATATAGCCACTTGTTGATTGATGGGCCTTTGGGCTGGTTCCATATTTTTGCGACTGCAAATTGTGCTGCTAAAAACATGCGTGTGCAAATATCTTTTTCATATAATGACTTGTTTTCCCTTGAGTATTTATCCAGTGGTGGGATTGCTGGATCTAGGTTAAGTTTTGTTTAAAAAAAAAAAAAAGGAGCCTAATAGTGGCCCTTACTGTTTTGAACTTTGGGAGAATTGGAGATACGGTGTTTGGCAGCAGAAAATTTTTAAGCTTTTAGGGTTTTCAGTAGAAAACACCTTATAATTTGAAAAAGAGAAACCATTCTCATTTCCCAGCCAATAGGAACATGTATATTCTTATCACAGGACACCTTTGTGAGTTCCTAGGCTACAAAGAGGTCTGCCAACTCTACTATGTAAGAAGAATGATTTTCAGAATATAGTGAGATTGAAGGCTAAGATACAGAATAGCTAGATGCCGGGGGTTATTGTTTTGTTCAGAAATAGCATTACTCTAAATTTCTAATTAATGTTTTTATTCTCTTAGCATGTGGGACTGACAGTATTTCTAAGTCATTCATGATTACGTTGTGCCATTAAAATGTCAAAGGCTGTATTTATAGTGTTGGCTTTATTTCAGTGTCAATTTATAAATTGTAAAACTGTCAGTTTAATGTTGACATTTTTAAAATGTTTCATCTTATTGCATATTAGAAAAAAATATATGGGTTGAATATAGCTTCATTACATAATGTGAATACATTTTTTTATATGAAAACTGTTACCAGTTACATGCACTGCATTTGTTGGATAATAAATAGCTTTCAAGAGATAGGAAAAAAAGAAAATTAAATAATTTATTCTGAAAAAAATGAGTATCCAGATTATTAGAATTATTCCAAAGCACATATGTTTTGGTCATTTACACAATCAAAAATATAGATGATTCTCAGAAAGGTTACTGATTGTAAAAATTAGAAAGATAATTTTCTTTCTAATTATCACCATTCTTCCTCCTTTTCTATGTTAGAGCACTATCTTTAATAAATGGGGTTCTGACCTGGATTTGTTCTGCCACAGTGACTTCATTTCAACCTCAGATTATATTTGCTCAGAGTTTTCACATATATTGCTTTATCTCTTAGAACTCTGAGAGGTAAACTATTATCCCTAATTAATGAATTTCTTCCTTCATTTAACATGCATTGGGCACATATTGTGAGTGACAGTCTACAGTGAAATCACAGTTCTTGTTATTAAGTCCTCAAACTCTGATTGGTGGTCAACTCCAGTGGCTGGGTTGGTGATAAAATGAGGGAAGGCAGCCCAGTGTGACAGTGGGGAGTGGTGGAGACTAGTGTACCAAAGAATATGCCCTTCTATGTAAGGGACAACTGATCATTAGCTCTAGCTCATGTTGCCTTGATGTGGGACCCAGAGCTGTCAGATTGTCTAATTTTTCAAGAACATTCTTCATTTTTAATATTGAAAACAAATTTTAAAGACTAAGTGCTGCAGTGACTAAAGAAAATAAATGCTGGCCAGATGCAACACAAAGGCTAGAAAGAGAGCAGAGTAACCAGGTCATTATGCAGTGCATGGAAGTCTAGAGTGCTGTGGAAGCAGAAGAAGAGGTGCCGATGCAGATTCCGGGGGGATTCCAGAGGACCTGTGACAGGCTGGGGGCAGGCATTGTAGAGGAAAGGGCAGTTGAGGGACCTGAAGGTGAAAGCAATCACTATGGTTTGAGATCCAGGGATCCGCCCAGCCAATCAGAGATGAAGCCAGGAGCTGCTCCTCCTTGGTGGTGCTCCCCTGCCTCTGCCTGGTGACACAGTAGCACAGGTGTTCATGATTTTAGACAAGAAGGCACAAGGGGTGTGCATCATAACACCTATTGGATTTATCTTAGTTAGAGGGAGGCCAATTAGGACACATCTGTGTTAGTTACCATTCACTCAAATGAGCAGACTGATCAGCCTGCTTCCCTGCTCTGCACTTGGGGTTTGTGTCCCTTCTTCTTTTCATGCTCCTGTTACTGCCAAGCCGCGTATTGTGGAATAGCAGATAGGCTGATATTCCATGCTTGTGGAATAAGGTAAACCAGGCATCATTAGTCTTCTCCCTAGTGCTTATGTGGGGCCAGTTTCTCTGCACATGTCCCCCAAGAAATGCATGCTAGACTGTTACAGATGCTATCAAGACTGGAGGTTTTGGCAAAGTATGAAAACCCCAGCATCCAGACCCATGGTACCTAATCTCAGTCATTTGTATGGCTTGTGCTTGCTGAATCATCCCCAAATAAATAGAACACTGAAGCATATAAAAGCATTTTTCTATCTTTGAGCCAGACCCTGAATGTCCAGCATTTAAAAACAATTTTAATAAATAACCTTTTTATTGCCTTATTTTTATTTTAAATATTATTACTTAAATGCTCAAGCTGCTTCATCAAATTTTCCTTCTTTTTATGAATGCCAAAGAATTTCATAAGGAATTTCATTCCACTCCAGGAAATTCAAGGTCACACTTACAACCCTCCACCAGTGAAATGGTTTATTTCTAAAATACTCCTTGGCCAGGCTGTGTCAAAAGGTGTTTCGGAGATCACCACCTCGGCCAAGCTGTGAGCTCCCTTGAAGGAACACGTCGTGCCTTCTCCTAGCCTAGTCCAGCCTCCTTTCAGGCACCTAATAACTGTTTGACCAATGTTTGTTGAATACATGAATACATTGTTAAGTGTACTATTGCATTATGTGTTTGTGGTCAGTTTTGTTGAGGTTACCCTGCTGTCCTGAATGGCAAGAGTCACTGGCTGCTGGCAGTGGGGTAGGACTCAACCCTGGGTCAGCATGGCGGGATGCTGAGGAGTCCTGTTACCAGGCGTGAATTGGACTTGATTTCCACTGGTTCTAGTATTTGTTTCCTTTGACCTTCAGTTTTCTCTTCCATCACATGGGGATAAATGTCTACTTTAGAGCACGGTAGAAAGAAAAACAAGCTATCCTTTTTTAAAGCGCTAACACAGTACTCAACGTTATAAATGCTTGGTTCAAAGTGTTAGGAGATTCGTAGTCCTCAGATGCCTTCTGCAGGTCCCTGGGTCCAGCGCTGCTGCCGCTTGACAGCAGCTGCCTAGCTGCCTCCTATTCGTCCGATGGATTACAGTCTTCGAGGACTGTCACACCCTAACAGATCATCTGATCTTCAATAATCATGTCATTAACATGAAGGACAATATTAGTTGCAAACACTTCTATAGCACTTACCATGTGCCAGAAACAGTTTACATCAGCAAATTCTCCTGAAAGTGCTTTACAGCTGTTAAACTCACTTACTCCGCACAGCAATTTCAGGAGGTAGGTACTGTCATTCTGCCCCATTTAGAAATGAGGAAACTGAGACTCAGGGTTAAGTAACTTATCACAGGTCTCACAGCTCATAATAACAACAGCAGCAGTAACAGCATCAGCAACTGCTCCGGGCACTGGGCTCAGCACTTTGTATGTGTTAGTCCAGTTACTCTTCACAACGCCCCTGTGAGATGGGTTCTGTTTTTAGCTCCTTATGAATGTATAGCATCAAAGTGACAGTGTTAAGAAATGCTTCACTATTTGTCTGCCTTTTTCAGTTGTTAGTGTAGTAACCCACCTAGACCATTCTACCCAAACTAATTTCTCGAACATGGTATGTGATGACTGCCTTGTCGATCTCTTTGTCTCATATTTTGTGTAAATTCCTTGGCATCATCCCTGTTTTTTCATATTAGTTTTAATTCCACCTAAGTTACACATTTTTTACTTTTAAAACTTAATACATTTTTAAAAAATTTAAGATCGTATCATGAAAGAAATAACCTGAAGCATGCACTTCAAAGAATGTGATTTTTATCTTCTCACCCTTACCCTGAGTCTACGCAAGCAGTAAGCTGCATGGTTGGGTAATTGCTGGATGATTTTGAGATATGCCAGCAAGAAAAGAAAGTTATGACCAAGAAGCTGGAAAAGTGAAAAAAGCTGTTTGAATTCACTTCAAATGGGTCATTCACTCAACAAAGGTAAATGATTTTTCATTGCTGTGGCAACGTGACCTGCCTGGGCAGTGGGCGTGGTTCATCTGGGTTCAGCCACTTCCGGGGTACCCGTCAGCTCACCCCTGGTAGCTGCTCAGCCCACAGCAGAGGCAGCTCTGCCCCTCTGCCTCCTTTGTTGTTATCGTTGTTGTTTTTCTTGAGCTCTTTACCCGTGATTCTGGTTCTGTGCTCTGGTTTCTTTCTAAGTCAGATGATCCACTTGGGATCTCTGTTAGTTTTGGAAACTTCGACTTTAAAGGAAACAGAACCACTGTTTCTCTACCTGATGGAGCAGCCAAATGAGACTTTGCTTTTTCTTTTTCACCTCTTCTCTGGACATGTGTGAATCTGTAAAAAAAAACAGCCAGATTTGGTTCTACATTTTGGATCATTCCTGGTCAAGATAAGGAGGGTTGTTTTATCTTTTACTGAAATGTTGGGTTAGTGCCTGTGATTTCATCACTTATAAATGACTTTTATATGTTTTAAGGTGAATGCTTATTTTTCTACCATACATACTTTGCACTATACTGGTTTGGGAAAGAATCCACAGATGCCAAATATTATCTGTCTGCTTCTTAATGAAGACAAAGTTGTTAAGATACAAGTATAGTGTCTTGATTTAACAGCACGTTCTCTTTCAGGCTGTTTGTGACACAGTAGCTGTAGACAGGGATGCTCCATCTGGGTTTGCATCCAGCTGTGCCTCTTACTAGCCAGTGTGACATTGGGCAGGTTACTCAGCCCTCTCTGAGTCCCAGTTTCCCCATCTCTAAAATGGGAATGATGATAGGATCTACCTTCTAGAGTACTTGTGAGGATTAAGTGAGTTAGCATGCTAAAAACAGTACCTGGCACATAGTGCCTAGTGAGGGTTGTTATTTTATCACTGTCATGACCCTGTTGTCAGTGCCTAAACCCATATAAATGGGAGGTTTATATAGTCACTCTTTGAATAGAATTTCACACTGGGTAAAGTAGATTGACCACTGTAGAGACATGGGTGGAAAATATCAATAAAGGTGGGTATAGCCTGGGAACTCAGAGCTTATAAGAGTTTTGCTTATAATGTATAGGTAATCAAAGCTTCAATTCTCATAATCTGAATTTTAAAAGAATTACATATTATTTGTCTATTTTTCTTTTTAAGGTGTCAATTTTTTCTTTTAAAACACGAATAATATTTATTACCTAGTCTATCTAGTAAGTGGTAAATGTTATATAGGAAACAGAGCACAGTCACTGATGTTTTTAATATTAACTGCATCTTCCTTTCTATGTTTTATTTAGAACGCTTCAACAATAAATACATTTGATAAAGAAAGATGGCTTTAAAAGTACTACTAGAACAAGAGAAAACATTGTTCACTCTTGTAGTATTACTAGGCTATTTGGTAAGTAAACTCCTTGCTTCTTTCATAAGAATGTGGTAAAAGAATTCATGTGTTAATAAGTAGTAGTACTACCAAAATTGTTTTATTTTTATTTTTTTGAGACAGAGTCTTGCTATTTCACCCAGGCTGGAGTGCAGTGGTACAATCTCGGCTCACTGCAACCTCCGCCTCCCGGGTTCAAGCGATTCTCCTGCCTCAGCCTCCCGAGTCACTGAGATTACAAGTGCCCGCCACCATGCCTGGCTAATTTTGTATTTTTAGGAGCGATGGCGTTTCACCAAGTTGGCCAGGCTGATCTCAAACTCCTGACCTCAGGTGATCTGCCCACCGCAGCCTCCCAAAGTGCTGGGATTACAGATGTGAGCCACCACCATAAATTCTAATTTGAAACCTATGACCTACACAGATTATGAAGAATTTAGAATAGATTTTTAAAAGTTATTATTTTATATAGTTGTTTATGTTCTTGTTGGTTCCAAAAAACATGAAAAACAGATAGAAAATTTTAATATTTGGAAGTCTGATAAAAGATCTATGAAGGTGTTCAAAAGAATGACATGTATTTAATCTAGAGATAAAATAATGATCTGCAGATATATAAAGAAATATTTACACTGAAGACAGTACACAAAGTTTTCTTGAAAGACAAAGTTAGATTGGATGCAGTAGCTCATGCCGGTAATATCAGGACGTTGGAAGGCTGAGGCAGGTAGATCATTTGAGGTCAGGAGTTCAAGACCAGCTTGGCCAACAGGGTGAGACCCTGTCTCTACTAAAAATATAAAAATTAGCTGGGCGTGGTGGCACACACCTGTAATCCCAGCTACTCAGGAGGCTGAGGTAGGAGAATCGCTTGAACCTGGGAGGTAGAGCTTGCAGTGAGCTGAGATTGCGCCACTGCACACCAGCCTGGGTGACAGAGTGAGACTGCGTCTCAAAAACAAATAAATGAAAATAAATAAATAAAAAAGAAAGATAAAGTGGAATTCAGGTCAATGTAGGAGAGCTTCCATTCTGTAATTGGAGACTGCTACACATTGAATAATGGTCTAAGAGGAAGGTTGTGTAATTTCTCTCTCGAAGAGATTACAGTCTCTTTGTGATGGAAGGGAAGCTCTTACTCCTTATAAATAAGTAAACTCCAAGATTGGGAGTTGAGGAGGAGTTGAGGCAAAAGGAGTTTATTAGATCTTTAGCCTCAGATGATTTTCTAGTCTCAAACTTCACCTTGAATTCTACCTCCTACTTGCCCTAGATGTTAAACCTTTGACCTTAAAGAGGTTGTCAGATACCTTCACAGATGTTCCTGCTTCCGTGGAGGAGGTTTGTACAGAATTACATGCATCAGAAACAATGTCCTGTGCTCACCTGTGTGGTAAGCATTGGACAGAACAGCTGTGTCTGTTCCCCCAGTGCCTCCTAAGATTTTCAGCTTCCATTAAGGAAAACAGAGTAGTGTCAGTAGCACCATTCAGGGCATTCTTGCTTAGGGTAAGAGGTTGGACCCAACGTCTTCATCAGTTCTGTGATGCTGCTAATACCACCATTATTCATGAAATACTGTCTGTTAAGCAGATAAACATACTTTTCTAGGGTGATATCATACAAGGTGAACTTGTTGTTTTCAGATAAAATAAGAGAGAAAAGCTGTATTTTGGAAAATGACAAATAACCTTTGTTTTTGCCAAAGTATAAATTTTCCATTTAAGTCCTATGCTGTGAACCAAAGTACACTGTTAGATCCCAGGCAGTGGCTCAGTGGTAACCAGTAAAAGCATAAGCTCAGATTTCAATGGCACTTCTACTTTGAAGAGTTCCGAGAGTTGGGCCACTATTGCCATCTTTATCATCATCACCAAGAATTTTACTGGTGTCCTGATTGTTAGAAAGTATTATTTGAAAGACAGTCTCTAAGTAAATATAGTTCAGTTGAAAAGGGTTGAAACTTTCCCATCAAAACCGCATGGCAGGTAAGTCTAAATAATAAATGCGAAGTTCTTATGGCTATACTAATCGATTCCATTTATTTAATTCATTATACTTGAATATGTTTATATTTCTTAAAGATTAAAAATTTTTTTAATTCAGAGTTTTTCTGGTAGCAAAAGGACCTTGGGTCATATATCAAAGAAGTCATAACTTTTTTTAAAAAAATGTTTTCTTACTTAGAGATGAGAACAGCTTCTAAGTCATATTGTATCTTGGGTCCCAGAAGGGTATCTGAGGAGGAGAGCAGTTAATTCCAAGAAAATGGGACACCCTGTTTAGAGAATCAATGAGTATTCTCTGGAATACAGAGAAGAATTTGGCTCATTGATTTATTTGTTCCACTGACTTATTCAGAAAGGGTTTTTCTTCCTAAAGTGGTAATTGAATTGACCTCACTCTGAACCGATGTTTATATTCAGTGATTGTGTGACTAATACTAAAAATATTGTTCTTTTCTTGCAAAAAATATATTTAACATACTTTAAGATAACATTTTGTTAAATTTTTTTTTCAGTTATGTAAAGTGACTTGTGAAACAGGAGACTGTAGACAACAAGAATTAGGGATCGGTCTGGAAATTGTGTTCCCTGCAGCCAGTGTGGACCAGGCATGGAGCTGTCTAAGGTATATTGGATACACGGCAAAGTTGTATATCTGTGTTTGTAAAATGCATTCTTTTAAACTAAATTCTTTGAGTTAATTATTAATGAAGCGTTGGATACCATGACCAAATTCTTTGATTATTATGTCACTTTAGCTAAATATCACACAATTCCCCTTTTAATACTTTTGACTCATGTGCCTTACTGAGATAAATAGGTTCTCACACCCAGAATTCAACAGATGTCATTTCTACAGAACTCTCCACCCCAAATGGACAGAATATACATTCTTCTCAGCATCACGTCGCACTGATTCTAAAATTGACCACGTAATTGGAAGTAAAACATTCCTCAGCAAATCCAAAAGAACAGAAATCATAACAACTGTCTTTCAGACCACAGTGCAATTAAATTAGGACTCAAGATTAAGAAACTCACTCAAAACCACACAACTACATGAAAACTGAGCAACCTGTTCCTGAATGACTGGTGGGTAAATAACGAAATTAAGGCAGAAATAAATGTTATTTGAAATCAATGAGAACAAAGACACAACATACCAGAATCTCTGGGACACAGCTAACGCAGTGTTTAGAGGGAAATTTATAGCACTAAATGCCCACAGGAGAAAGCAGGAAAGATGTGAAATCAGCACCCTAACATCACAATTAAAAGAACTAGAGAAGCAAGAGCAAACAAATTCAAAAGCCAGCAAAGGACAAGAAATAACTAAGATCAGAGCAGAACTGGAGAAGATAGAGACATGAAAAACCCTTCAAAAAAATCCATGAACCCAGAAGGTATTTTTTTGAAAAGATTAACAAAATGGATAGACTGCTAGCTAGACTAATAAAGAAGAAAGAGAGAAGATAAAATAGACACAATAAAAAATGATAAAGGGGGATATCACCACTGATCTCACAGAAATACGAACTACCATCAGAGAATGCTATAAACACCTCTAGGCAAGTAAACTAGAAAATCTAGAAGAAATTGATAAATTCCTGGACACATACACCCTCCCAAGAGTAAACCAGGAAGAAGTGGAATCCCTGAATAGACCAGGGATTCTGAACAAGTTTTGAAATTGAGGCAGCAATTAATAGCCTACTAACCAAAAAAGTCCAGGACCAGATGGATTCACAGCCAAATTCTACCAGAAGTACAAAGAGGAGCTGGTACCTTCCTTCTGAAATTATTCCAAACAACAGAAAAGAGAGATTCTCTGCTAACTCATTTTATGAGGCCAGCATCATCCTAATACCAAAACCTGGCAGAGACACAACATAAAAAGAAAATTTCAGGCCAATATCCCTGACGAACATTGATATGAAAATCCTCAAAAAGCTTATCCACCACAATCAAGTTGGATTCATCCCTGGGATGCAAGGCTGGTTCAACATATGCAAATCAATAAAAGAACCATATGCAAATCAAAAATAGAACCAATGACAAAAACCACATGCTTATCTCAATAAATGTAGAAAAGGCCTTTGATAAAATTCAACACCCCTTCATACTAAAAACTCTCAATAAACTAGGTATTGATGGAACATATCTAAAAATAATAAGAGTGATTTATGACAAACCCACAGCCAATATCACATTGAATGGCTGTGGGTTAGTCATAAATTGCTCTTATTATTTTTTAAATATGAAAGCATTCTCTTTGAAATCCAGCACAAGACAAGGATGTCCTCTCTCACCACTCCTATTCAACATAGTATTGGAAGTTCTGGCCAGGGCAATCAGGCAAGAGAAAGAAATAAAGTGTATTCAAATAGGAAGAGAGAAAGTCTAATTGTATCTGTTTGCAGATGACATGATTGTATATTTAGAAAACTCCATTGTCTCAGCCCAAAGTCTCCTTAAGCTGATAAGCAACTTTAACAAAGTCTCAGTATACAAAATCAATGTGCAAAAATCACAGGGAGTCCTATAAACCAATAATAGACAAACAGAGAGCCAAATCATAAGTGAACGCCCATTCATAATTGCTATAAAGAGAGTAAAATACCTAGGAATACAACTTACAAGGGATGTGAAGGACCTCTTCAAGGAAACCACTGCTCAAAGAAATACGAGGACATAAACAAATGGAAAAACATTCCGTGCTCATGGATAGGAAGAATTAATATCTTAAAAATGGCCGTACTGCCCAAAGTAATTTGTAGATTCAATGCTATCCCCATCAAGCTACCATTGACTTTCTTCACAGAATTAGAAAAAACTACTTTAAATTTCATATGGAACCAAAAAGAGCCTGCATAGCCAAGACAATCCTAAGCAAAAAGAACAAAGCTGGAGGCATCATGCCACCTGACTTCAAAGTATACTACAAGGCTACAATAACCAAAACAGCATGGTACTGGTACCAAAACAGATATATATAGTATATATACCAATGGAACAGAACAGAGGCCTCAGAAAATAATGCCACACATGTTGTCAAACCTGACAAAAACAAGCAATGGGGGAAAGGATTCCCCTGTTTAATAAATGGAGTTGGGAAAACTGGCTAACCATGTGCAGAAAGCTAAAACTGGACCCCTTCCTTACAACTTATACAAAAATTAACTCCAGATGGATTAAAGATTTTAACATAAAACCTAACACCATAAAAACCCTAGAAGAAAACCTAGGCAATACCATTCAGGACATAGGCATAGGCAAGGACTTCATGACTGAAATACCAAAAGCAATGGCAACAAAAGCCAAAATAGACAAATGGGATCTAATTAAACTAAAGAGCTTCTGCACAGCAAAAGAAACTATCATCAGAGTGAACAGGCAACCTACAGAATGGGAGAAAAATTTTACAATCTATTCATCTGACAAAGGGCTAATATCTGGAATCTGCAAGGAACTTAAACAAATTTACTAAAAAACAACCCATCAAAATGTTGACAAAGGATATGAGCAGACACTTCTCAAAAGAAGACATTTATGTAGCCAACAAACATGAAAAAAAGCTCATCATCACTGGTCATTAGAGAAATGCAAATCAAAACTACAATGAGATATCATCTCACACCAGTTAGAATGGAGATCATGAAAAAGTCAGGAAATAACGGATGCTGGAGAGGGTGCAGAGAAATAGGAATGCTTTTACACTATTGGTGAGAGTGTAAATTAGTACAACCATTGTGGAAGACAGTGTGGCAATTCCTTAAGGATCTAGAACCAGAAATGCCATTTGACCCAGCAATCCCATTACTGGGTATATACTCAAAGGATTATAACACATGCACACATATGTTTATTACAGCACTATTTACGATAGCAAAGACTTGGAACCAACCCAAATGTTTATTAGTGATAGACTGGATAAAGAAAATGTGGGACATATATACCATAGAATACTATGCAGCCGTAAAAAAGGATGAGTTCATGTGCTTTGCAGGGACATGGATGAAGCTGGAAACTATCATTCTCGGCAAAACAGAGGAACAGAAAACCAAACACCACATGTTCTCACTCATAAATGGAAGTTGAACAATGAGAACACATGGACACAGGGGAGGGGAACATCACACACCAGGGCCTGTCAGGGAGTAGTGGGGAAGGGGAGGGATAGCATTAGGAGAAATACCTAATGTAGATGACGGGTTGATGAGTGCAGCAAACCACCATGGCAAATGTATACATATGTAACAAACCTGCATGTTCTGCACATGTATCCTAGAACTTAAAGTATAAAATAATTAAAAAAACAAAACAAGTATTGATAACAGAAAACATGAATGCCACACTTACTGGCACTTCTTTTCTTAAAATGAATGTTAGCATTGCTAATCGAGAAGTAGAGCCTGCCAGTGTCGTAAGTAAAGATGCTCTGAGATAGCAGGCATTTTCCAAACCAGAGTTTTGAACATTCCTTTGACGGTATGTGTATTATTACTGATCTCACCACAGTGAGTATGTGTTACTCCCAGGAGCACTTTAAATATATTCATTTCAACCACTATTTGCTAAGAAACTGTGTTATATCAGGACATACTTCACAGTCTCGGATGTTCTGAAGCCTGTTTTTTTTTCGTTTGTTTGCTTGTTTTTGTTTTTGTTTTGTGAGCACGTTCAGAGCTATACATCCATTTGCTTTACTTGCTGATCTTTTGAAGATGTTACTAGTTGTGGAGAAGTGATGTTTTGTTTTGTTTTAAACAAAACTTCAAAGCCTTTCTGTTAGAAAAGGAACAATAGATTTTTCTTTTTATTTAAAGGGATTTTTAGAAGAGAAGTCCTTTTTCCCTACAGACTGCCATTATCTAATGTTGAGTCTTGTCATTCATAGATTTTTGATCAATGAGCTACAAACAGCAGGAAACAAAGAATTATGCATTCCACAAGTGGCTCCTGGTAGATAGCTTTTCTCTCTGGCTTTTGTGTAAATGAGTGGTGGCTTTTAGTATCCTGGGCTTTACATTTGGATTGAAACTGACTGACCTTCCAAGTCTGTGTGATATCTCATTAACAGTAGTAACATCTCAACAGGTATTTTTCAACTCTTGTTGATTATGGTAACATGCACTTTCAGTCATAGATTTTGCTGTGTTGGGTGTAAAAAGATTCATTTATAACATATCTAAGATCAGTAAACAAAGTAGTTAAAAATGCCATTATGCCCAAGAAGAAAATAGATTGCTGATGAAAAGAGCCAAACTCTGTAAAATATTTGAAGAGATTTATTCTGAGCCAAAAATATGTGACCAGTGGCCTGTGACACAGCCTTTGGGAGATCCTGACAATATGTGCCCAAGGTGGTAGGGCTACAAGTTGGTTTTTTTCAATTTAGGGAGACATAAGACATCACTCCACACTGCTTCTTTCTGGAAAGGCAGGACAACTGGGAGTAGGGAGCGGGTAGGAAAGGGTGATTTCAGGTCATAGATGGATTGGATTCCAGGATTTTCTGATAGCCTATTGGTTATTATCTAAAGACCTGGAATCAATAGAAAGGAATGCCTGGGTTAAGATAAGGGGCTGTGGAGACCAGGGTTTTATCATGCAGATGAAGCCTCTAGGTAGCCCACATCAGAGAGAATAGACTGTGTTTTCTTATCAGATTTAAAGAGTCTGTTCCATCAGTAACTCAAAAAGGGAGGAGGGTACCATGAGGCATATCTGGGTCCCCCTTTCCATCCTGGCATGAACTAGTTTTTCAGGTTAACTTTGGAATGTCCTTGGTCTGGTGGGGGTCCATTCAGTTGGTGTGGGGCTTAGAATTTTAATTTTGGTTTAAAGATGATGACATTTCTTTTCTTCAGATGTTCTTCTTTTTCCAAATCTCTGTGAAAATCTGATTGAAACTTCACAGATTCTACAAGATGAGTAAATAATTTCAAAGCAATTACTGTCTTCATCCTTTGAATCTGCAGAATATAACCTTAAGGTAACTTTTGAAGAATCAGACCAGAAGATGAAAGTCCTATTAGCCTTATTATTATTTTTTTTGATTAAGAAATCATTTTCCAGTTTCTGGTTTCTTATATATGAGGAATTTAGAGTTTGCCACTCTATCCCAACAGCAAGTAAAAAGCTGAACAAACTGAAAAATCCGCAGCTTTTAGATCTGCAAGGGAAGTGAGGTTGCAAGCAGCCGCAGAGAATCACGATGCCCTGCTGCATGAGCCTCCCCAGGAGCCAGCACTGTGGTAGGAAGCCTGCACTGTTATTAACAAACTGCTCCAGCCGAGATTTGGAAAAGTCTGAGAGTTAAAAACTTCAGGAGGACCCACTCATAGAGCACCCTCCCTTGCTTTTGTGAGTTTTACATCCGTGAACTCAAACAGATTCTCACAGTAAATGTAAAAAAAAAAAAAAAAAAAAAAAATCCCCTTGTTTTTCTGACAGGGGAGGCAGAAAAGGAACATTTTGAAATATGCTAGAGCACTTTGTTTTTCTTAACAAGGACTGCCCTCAAGAGAAATGCAGACACCAGAGTCTCACCTGCCGGGGCTTTATCAGAGCCTAACTGACCTGGGGAAGGGAAAATACTGACTCAGCCTGCTCCAGCCATTCTCTGCCATTTAAGGGTGAACAAGCAACTGAGAGGCACTGGGGAAGCTTACAGTCCGAGGCACAGGCCTGCACAGGACTATGGAAAGCTGCCCCTTTCCCCTACATCTCACCTCCACATTACTAAAGGCCTGTTTACAGCAGCGCCTTGTACCCAGTGTATCATCTATGACATTTAACAAAAGTGTACAAAGCATACTAAAAGGCAAAAAATACAGTTTGAAGAGACAAAGCAAGCATCAGAACCAGCCTTGGCAAGGATTGTGAAATTATCAGAGAGAATCAAGAACAACTGATTAATATGCTAATAGCATTTATCATTAGTATTCTAATATTAATATGCTAATCTGCAGACAGGAACAGAAGAAATATTTGAAACAATAATGACTTAGAATTTCCCCAAGTTAATGCCAGACACTAAACCACAGATCTAGGAAACTCAGAGAACACCAAGCAAGATAAGTGGCAAAAACGACACCAGGTGTATCATTTGCAAATTGCAGAAAAACAAAGAAAAAACCTTGGAAGAAGCTAGGGGGATAAAATGCCATATGTACTTAGGGGCAGAGATAAGAATGACATCTGACTTTCCCTCAGAAATCATGCAAGGCAGAAGAGAGTGCAGTGAAACATCTAAACTGTTGAGAAAAAAATCACCTAAAATTCTGTATCCTGAGAAATTATCCTTCAAAAGTTAAGGACAAATAAAGACTTTCTCAATCAATTGAGGGAATTTGTTACCAGTAGACCTACCTTGTAAGAAATGTTAAAAGAAGTTCTTTAGACAGGAGGAAAATAATATAGGTCAGAAACATGGATCCACATAAAGAAAAGAAGAGAATCAAAGAAGTGCTAAGTGAAGGTAAAATAAAAACTTAATTTTCCTATTCTTAATTGATATAACAGATGATAGTGTGTTCAGACTAATAATAGCAACAGTGTATTTGATTGAGTATGCTTGTATGTGTATACACACACATATAGGTGAAATGAATTACAGCAATGATACAAATTATGGGAAGGAGGAATTAGCATTATTTTGTTAGTATAAGGCATTCACACTACCTATGAAATAGTACAGTGTTAACTGAAAGTAGGCTTGGACTGTTTATAAATGTATAGTGCAACCTGTAGGGCAACCATTAAAAAAAGTGTAAAAAGAAGCATAACTGATATACTAAGAAAGGAGCGAAAATGAAACCATGTAAAATGCTCTATTAAAATTACAAAAGGGAAAATGTGGAAGACAAAAATAAGAACAAATAACAAGGACAACAAATAGAAAACAGTAATAAATATGGTAGCTATTAACCCAACTATATCAATAATCATTTTCAGCATCAGTGGTCTGAATGTACCAGTTTATAAACAGATTGTCAGAGCAGGTCAAAAAACAAGATCTAACTCTGTGATCTACAAGAACCCCCTTCAAATATAAAGACATACATAGATGAAAAGTGAGTGGATGGAGAAATATGTACCATGCTAACACTAATCGGAAGGGCAGAAGTAGCTATATTAATTTCAGACACAGCAGACTTCAAAGCAAAGGCAGGTGTCAGGGATAGAGATGGACATTACATAATAACAAAGGGTATAATTCGCTAAGAAATTATAACAATCTTTAATGGGTGTGCCCCTAGCAACAAAGCATCAAACCATTTGGGACAAAAACTGACAGAACTACAAGGAGATACAGATAAATCCACTATTGTAGTTGGAGACTTCAACATTATCAGAAATAGACAGATTCAGCAGGCAGTAGGTCAGTAAGGACATAGTTGTTCTCAACACTGTCAATCAACTGGCTATAGCTGATACCTATAGACAACTTCATTCAGCAACACCAGAAGACACATTATTCTCAAGCACTCATGGAAAATTCACCAAGCTAGAGCACTCTTGGGGCCATAGAACACACCTTAGCAAATTTAAAAGCGTAGAAATCATATAGTGTCTGCTGTCAGATCACAATGGAATAAAACTAGAAATCAATAGCAGAAAGATAGCTGGAAAATTCTAAAATACTTGGAGATTAAGAACAAACTTCTAAATAACACATGGGTCAAGGAGGATGAGGATATTGCAAGATCAATTTTAAAATATTTTGAACTAAATGAAAATGAAAACAGAACTTATGAAAAATTGTGGGATGCAGTGAAACAGTGCTCAGAGGGTACTAAAGGCACATACTAGAAAAAAGAAAGACCCAAAATTGGTGATCTAAGCGTATACCTTATAAAACTAGAAAAAGAAGAGCAAATTAAATTCAGAGTAAGTGGAATAAAATAAATAATAACTATTAAAGCAGAAATCAATGAACTTAAAAACAGAAACTTAGAGAAAATGAACAAAACCAAAAAGTGATTCTTTGAAAAGATCAATAAAATTGATGATTCTCTAACTAGGCTAACTTAGAAAATAAGGGAGATGACACAGATTACTAGTATCAGAACTGAAAGCATGGACATCACTACAGGGACATTAGAAATGCTATGAACAACTCAACACCCACACATTTGGTAACCTAGATGAAATGGATCAATTCCTTGAAAAACGAAATCTGACAAAGCTCACACAAGAAGAAAGCCACACTCTGCATAGGCTTATATTGGCTGAAGAAATTGAATCAATAATTAACAACCTTCCAAAGCAGAGAGCACCAGTTTAAAGTGAATTTACTGGTAAATTCTACCAAAAAGTTAAGAAGAGATTATACAAATTCTCCATAATTTCTTCCAGAATATAGCAGAGAAAATACTTCCTAACTCATTCTGTGAGGCCAGAAATCACCCTAATGCCTAAACCAAAGACTTTACAAAAAAACTATAGACCAGTATTTCTCATGAGCGTAGATACAAAAATTCTCAACAAATATTAGCAAATTAAATCCAATGATGTATTTAAAAAAATAACACACTGTGACAAAGTGGGATTTATCCCACATACACATGGCTGATTCAACATTTGAAATTCAGTTAATGTAATCTGTCACATCAATGGGCCAAAGAGGGAAAAAAAATCACATAAGTAGTAAGTGCACAAAAAGCATTTGAAAAATCTAACACCCATTCATGATTAAAAACAATAACAAAACCTCTCAGTAAACTAGAAATGGAAGGGAATTTCCTCTATTTGGCAAAGAATTTCTACAACAGCAACAACAAAACCAAAACTCTAGAGTTGACATCATACTTAATGATGGAAACTAGAAGCTTTCCACTAAGACCAGGAACAAGGCAAGGATGTTCCTTTCACCACTCCTCTTCAGCATCTTACTAGAAGTCCTAACTCATACACCAAGACCAAAAAAAAAAGGAAACAAAAGGTAAACTGATTTGGAAGGAAGAAATAAAGTTCTTCTTGTTCATAGATGGCATGATCATCTATGTAGACAATGCAAAAGAATTAACAGAAAAACTCTTGGAATAATAAGCAATTATAGTAATATTTCAGGATACCTGGGTAATGTACAGAAGTCAGTAACTTTCATATGTATTGGCAATGAACAAGTGGGATTTGAAATTAAAAATAATATCATTTAGCCCGGACTCGTGGAGTTTGCGGACGCCGCGGACTCCGGAGCTGCACAGTCCAGGGCTCATGAAGCCAGGTTTCAGTCCCCGTGGGGGTGGCTATGGCGGCCGAGGGGGCTTTGGTGACCGTGGCTGTCGTGGAGGCCGAGGGGGCTATGGCGGGGGCCGAGGTCGAGGCGGAGGCTTTAGGGGTCGTGGACGAGGAGGAGGAGGAGGCGGCAGTGGCGGCGGCGGCGGCGGCGGCGGCAGCGGAGGAGGAAGAGGAAGAGGTGGTGGAGGCTACCATTCTGGTGGCAACCGGGGTCGTGGTCGGGGGAGGAAAAAAGGAAACCAGTCGGGGGAAGAACGTGATGGTAGAGCCGCATCGCCATGAGGGTGTCTTCATTTGTCGAGGAAAGGAAGATGCACTGGTCACCAAGAACCTGGTCCCTGGAGAATCAGTTTATGGAGAGAAGAGAGTCTCGATTCCGGAAGGAGACGACAAAGTTGAGTACAGAGCCTGGAACCCCTTCTGCTCCAAGCTGGCAGCAGCAATCCTGGGTGGTGTGGACCAGATCCACATCAAACTGGGGGCCGAGGTGCTCTACCTTGGGGCTGCCTCGGGCACCACTGTCTCCCATGTTTCTGACATCGTCGGTCCGGATGGTCTAGTCTATGCAGTTGAGTTCTCCCACCGCTCTGGCCGTGACCTCATTAACTTGGCCAAGAAGAGGACCAACATTATTCCTGTGATTGAGGACGCTCGGCACCCGCACAAATACCGCATGCTCATTGCAATGGTGGATGTGATCTTTGCCGATGTGGCCCAGCCAGACCAGACCCGGATTGTGGCCCTGAATGCCCATACCTTCCTGCGTAATGGAGGACACTTTGTGATTTCCATTAAGGCCAACTGCATTGACTCCACAGCCTCAGCCGAGGCCGTGTTTGCCTCGAAGTGAAAAAGATGCAACAGGAGAATATGAAGCCACAGGAGCAGTTGACCCTCGAGCCGTATGAAAGAGACCACGCCGTGGTCGTGGGAGTGTACAGGCCACCCCCCAAGGTGAAGAACTGAAGTTCAGCGCTGTCTGGATTGCGAGAGATGTGTTGATATTGTTGCACGTGTGTTTTTCTATTAAAAGACTCATCCGTCTCTCAAAAAAATAAAATAATAATAATAATACCATTTATATTATTAGCACCCTCCAGAAATAAAATACCTAGGTATAAATCTAACAAAATATGTACAAGACTTTTACGAGGAAAATTGCAAGACTCTGATGAAAGAAATAAAAGAAGAAATAAATAAATGGAGTGATATTCCACGTTTATGGATAGAAAGATTCAATATTGTCAAAATGTCAATTCTTCTCAACTTAATTTATAGATTCAGTGGAATCCCAATCAAAATCCCAGCAAGTTATTTTGTAGATATTGACAAACTGATTTTGAAAGTTTATACGTAGAGGCAAAAGACCCAGAAAAGTCAACACAATTTTTTAGAAGAAAGAGTTGGAGGATTGACACTACCCACATCAAGACTTACTGTAAAAATACAGTAAGCAAGACAGTGTGACATTGGCAAAAGAATAGACAGATCAATCAATGGAACAGAATAGACAGCTCAGGAATAGACCCAGGTAAGTACAGTCATCTGGTCTTTGGCAAAGGTGCAAACAATATGATGGAGAAAAGATACACTTGTCAGCAAATGGATCTAAAACAACTCGACATCCATATGCAAAAAATTAATCTAGACACAGACCTAACTCAAAACAGATCACAGACCTAACTGTAAAATGCAAAGCTATAAAACTCCTAGAAGATTTTCTCTAGAAGACCTTGGGTTTGGTCATGACTTTTTTATATGACACCAAAGGCACAACCTATGAAAGAAAGAATTATTAAGCTAGACTTTGTTAAAATTAAAAATTTCCACTCTGCCTAAGACACTGTGAAGAGGAGGAAAATACAAGCCACAAAATGGTGGAAAATATTTGCAAAAGATATCTGAAAAAAAGACTGTTACTCAAAACATACAAAAAATTCTTAAAATGCAACACTAAGAAAACAAATCCAATTTAAAAATAGGTAAAAGACCTTAACAAACACCTCACTAAAGAAGATAAACAGATAGCAAATAAGCTATGAAAAGATCCTCCATATAGAGTATGCATAAGAAAAATGCAAATTTAAGCAAAAATGAGATACCACCGTATGCCTATTAGAAATCCAGAATCCAGAACACAGACCAAAGGCTGTCAAGGATGTGGAGTAACAGGAGTGCTCATTCCTTGCTAGCAGGAATGCAAAACGGTACAGTCATTTGCAAGACAACTGGGCAGTTTCTTACAAAACTAAGTATACTCATATTATTTGGTCCAGCTCCTTAGTATTTTATCAAAGGAATGGACACTTAACGCTTATACAGAAACCTGCACATAGATGCTTATAGTAGGTTTATTCGTAATTACGAAGACTTGGAAGCAACCCGGAGGTACTTTAGTAAGTGATGGGTAAATAAGCTGTGATACATCCCTACAATGGAATATTACTCCGCACTAAAAGGGAATGAGCTATCAAGCCATGAAAAGACAAAGAGGGCCTTAAATGCACATTACAAAGTGAAAGAAGCCTATTTGAAAAGTGTGCTTACTGTATGATTACAACTATATGACATTCTAGAAAAGGCAAAAGTATGGAAGCAGTAAAAAGATCACTGGTTGCCAGGGGTAAGGGTGAGGGAGGGCTGAATACGCAGGGCATGGAGAATTGGTAGGGCAGGGAATCTGCTACTCTGCATGATACTGTAATGTCGGATGCATATCATTCTATGTTCAAACTCATGAAATATAACAAGAATAAACCCTAATGTTAACTGGGGAACTTAGGTGACAGTGATGTGTTCATGGATTGTAACGAATGTACCATTCTGGTGCAGGGTGCTGATAAAATTGAGGCTCTGTGTGTGGCGGGGTAAGGCAGGGCATATAAGGGCTATCTCTCTACCTTCCTCTCAATTTCGTTATGAGCCTAAAAACTGCTCTAAAAATTGTGTTTATAAACAGAAATAATCCATCTTCTGAGAACACTATCTGATAATAGGTGCTGTATTTCACATTCCTATGGCTATCCAGAAGAAATATTTTTCTCTAGGTAGCAGTTTTCCTTAAGGATTGAAACAGCCGTCTCCCCATGAGGGAAGCAGTCAAAGGGAAGCAACCAGAACAATTCTGCCTTTATGTACTTATTTCATTTGCTCATCTTCTCTTTCAGTATTTATTATAATTTTTTTTGAAAAAAAAACAACAGGACAAATTGAGTGAGCAGCAATAAAAGTAAAGGTAATAAGGTCAGTGAAAAATGAGATCTTAGGAGCCACATACCTGCCCTGAGCTGTCCACCTGGAAGCCCACGTCATTCAGCTTTTCTTCCCCCATATCTACAGAGCACCCAGCTCCTGACACACACAGTAACTGAGTGAACAAATCAGTCAATCTCAAATATTTCTTGGAAAAAAAAAGTGACACTTAAATCTAGTAATATAAAAATGAATGAATTTGCGTATATGTTATAAATCATATATTTTGCTAAATCTTTTATCTCAGTTTTAGCTCATAATAAATAAAATCAGCAATTTAACTTTGCTAATGCTCTAACATACAACAGGGAGACAAAGGATTCAAACATACAAATGAAAACATAAATATATTTTTATTTTCCACTTCACTTAAGTCAGAGAGCTTGAACTTTTTAAAAGCAATTACTTTAAGGTTAGATATTTTTTAATTGTCCATTCATTAATTTGCAATTTTTTCTTTTCATTGTGCCTTTTGCAACAGCATATGTTTTTCAGAGGAAAGAAAAATAAGTTTTGAGTATATTAAAGTCAGATAAATCACAGAAATTAAAATTACATTTAACTGGCTAATTCTCACTTCTAAGCTTTACAGATCAAAGGAAAATTTAGTCATTTGATTAAGACTAAGCTTTAAAAATTTTTTCAGAAAGCTACATTTATAAATAACTTTTTAAACTTGAGATATTAAATATATAGTTTGGGCTGGACATGGTGGCTCACACTTGTATTCCTAGCACTTTGGGAGGTCGAGGTGGGTGGACTGCCTGAAATCAGAAGTTCAAGACCAGCCTGGCCGACATGGTGAAACCCCATCTCTACTAAAAATACAAAAATTAGCTGGGCATGGTGGTGGGTGCCTGTAATCCCAGCTACTCGGGAGGCTGAGGCAGGAGAATCACTTGAGTCTGGGAGGCGGAGGTTGCAGAGAGCCCAGATCACGCCACTGCACTCCAGTCTGGGTGAAAAAGTGAGACCCTCTCTCAAATAAGTAAATAATAAATAAATCAATAGATAAATAAATAGTTTAGAGGGATACCTTTTAATTTGTAATTAAGTCTGAGAGCCCTTACCTTTTTGACTGAGGCTTAGAATTTTGGTTACCTGTGGTATTTGAAATTTTGAAAGCATAGTAAACATAAAACTTTTTTAAAGTTAGTTATGAACAATAAGAAAAGCTAGACCAAATTATTGATATGTACAACTGAAGTTTTTTTATATTGAGGGTAAAAAGTACATTTTTTAATGGGCCATTAGCATTTTCAAATAACCTTTATTATAACATTGTTATGTTACTTGTTTCTCTGTATTAAAGTTTTCTTAAAACTTATGACATTTTCTGTTCTCCAGTTTATCTGTCTAAAATAGCACACTCTGGGTCATGAGGTTCTTTCAATTACAAACATGTATCTGTGCCTTAAAACTAAACCTTGGAAGTGCTTTGGTTAAGCAGGTATAGTTAAACTTTCCATCTGTGGTTTTATTACTCCTAATTATTATTTTCTGTGGAAGGCATTCAATTCTATTTTTTCCCAAGGTGTCTGAGCGTCCCTTCCCATTGTTAGGTTTCTGCCGTAAAAACGTGTAGTCAGGGCTGGCTGGGGCTGCTGGAATCGTATTCGTGGCCTCTTTTCACTTATTGGGTATTAAGAAGTCTGCACAGCAGCTCCAGGTCCACCGATGCTGTTGTTGACTTAGATTGATGATGCCCTTCCCTTCTTTGGCCACTTTTAAAAGATTATTTGTTTTAACCGTTTACCTTGGGCTATGTTCACGTAAATGGCATCTCTTAACATAAATATGAACTATCTCTTGTAATACATATTATGCAACTAAGATGATATTCGCTGATTTTTCATACAGTGAGCCAGGTACTGTGTGATCTTGTATATTAAATAATGGAATCCTTACGACATTTTTTTTTCTTTTTTGAGACGGAGTTTCGCTCTTGTTGCCCACGCTGGAGTGCAATGGCGCAATCTCGGCTCACTGCAACCTCCACCTCCTGGGAGCAACCTCCACCTCCTGGGTTCAAGCAGTTCTCCTGCCTCAGCCTCCTGAGTAGCTGGGATTACGGGCGTGCGCCACCACGCCCAGCTAATTTTTGTATTTTTAGTAGAGACGGGGTTTCACCATGTTGACCAGGATGGTCTCGATCTCTTGACCTTGTGATCCACCGCCCTCAGCCTCCCAGAGTGCTGGGATTACGATGGAGTTTCGCTCTTGTTGCCCAATCTTGGCTCACTGCAACCTCTTGGTTTCAAGCGATTCTCTTGCCTCAGCCTCCGGAGTAGTTGGGACTACAGACGTGCGCCACCACGCCTGGCTAATTTTTGTACTTTTAGTAGAGACAGGGTTTCACAATGTTGGCCAAGATATTCTCAATCTCATGACCTTGTGATCCACCTGCCTCAGCCTCCCAAGGTGTTGGGATTGCAGGTGTGAACCACCGCACCTGGCCAACATATGTTTTAAATAGGGAATATAACCATCCCCATCTTATGGACAGGGAAACTGAGGTACAGTAGTTCACTGATTTGTCTGTCGTGCTAGTAACAGTGTGGGAGAAACGAATGGTGGAGCCACGTGGGGGTAGTGAGCTCTTGTTCGTTTTGTAAATGGCCTAGTGCAGTGCTCTCTGATAGAACTGTCTTTGGTGGTAGAAGTGGTCTCTATCTGCTCTGTCCAGTATAAAAGCAACTAGTCACTGAGGTTACGGAACACTTGCAGAATTTTATTGCACTTTAACTGATTAAAATTAAATCAGGCCACATGGGTCTGGCTATTGTTTTGAACAGTACGACTCTAGAACGATTAACTTTCTTCTAGCAATTCTGGCATGGGACCAGCCTCTAAAAACAAGGAGATGCCAGAATCATATTGACCTAACGCCCATGCATCGTGGGAGCTGCCTTGTGGTCAGCCTTCTTCCTGCCCTTCCTTCTCTGAGCTGCCGTCGACCTTGCCACCACTTCCCAACCCATCTGTTTCCCAGTCCTCCATGCTCCTCAGGCCAGATGCTGTCCCCCCCGGGCATTCTGAGCAGGCGTCTCTCACTAGCTCCTTTGCTTCCCTCCCTGAAAGCCCCAAGCAGCATCTCTTCCCATTCAGTTCTTTTATAGAAATTCCACTTAATACATAGTTAGCTTTCTACATTTTTGGGAAAATATTTGACAGGTCGCTGATCCATGTGGAGTCCGAGGATTTTATCCCATTGAGCCATATTTACCCTATCTCTCCTCCACTACAGGATTTCAATTTTGAAAGTGTATGAGGAAGAGAATTCAGAATGTTTTTCCTATTTCACAGTCAAAAAATACAAAATCTTGTTCTTGGTGCCCCATAAGTACTACCTGCTGGGCATTCTGAGCCATAAATACGGTGAAGGTTACTCGGCCATCAGGCATCCTTTCAGCTCCCGAAAATAAACCTAGCTTTGGGATATGTGGGAGTGGATGATTTTTGTTTTCCTGTAGTAACCACATTAGACTTTTAATTCTTACTACCTAGAATTCACCCAGCCCCATCCCATCCTCCTCACCAGTATTAATGCCAACAATGTACTTTTAACATGATCACCTCGCAGCAGTAAATCAGGAAACTAGTTTTTGCATGAACCACTTGAAACAGGCTTCAAGTCTCTGGCACAGTTTTCAAAGTAAGCTTTTCTAACCAGTTATTGGGAGGACTTGAGTTAATGTGAAAAAATAAACTCTTGTAAACAACAACATACTTTCCTCCCATGGGGCCGTGCCCAGCTTCATATTTCTGGAGATGTTTACATTTTTGAAAACTGTTTTTGTCTCTGTGAGGAAAGTTAAAAAAAAATTAATGTAATTTGCAAACATAAAAAATGAGATTCATTCCTGCCATTTAATTACAGTATTGCTCACTTTATTTATGTTTAATTATAGCTGATTTAGCCTAGGGAAGGTTGTCAGATATTAACAAGCTCTTGCTTGTCAGTTTTCTTTAATAAACTCAAGCACGATTTTCAGAAACTGAAAGTTGAGGGGAAATATCTCCTCAGTGTTGTTTTATTAAAGGAAATTAAAAGTTGATTTCTAAGCACCAGCAAAATAAATCTAATTTGTCATTTCCATGTACTCACCCTAGATTTTCCCTCCAAATAACTTCTCCATCCACATTTAAAATTTAACATTTAACTTTTAAAGTTCAAAGGACCGCAGTTAATAACGCACTGGCTGTACAAATAAACAGTGCTTTCGACCCAAGGCCCAGAATGTGTTTCCTGGATAACGAGGGTCTGTGAGTTCTCCCCTGTGGTCTGAAGAGCTGCTCCTCCCCACCTATAGGTGGGACCCATTTATGTTTTTGTTAAAGGCTGGATTTGCGGAGGGAGAAAAGAGAGAAGGGGATTTGGGGACTGTTTACTTTGAGTCATTTTGCTACTGGAAAACCACCAAACGTGGCTTAAAAACGTTGGGCAGAGTGACAGAGCTGCTGCTGCCGCCAGCTTGGGTGGATGTAGCCCAGCTGCATCCAACCCTCTGCTGCCTTGGGACCAAGATAAGGAAGGCCGCTGACCCCACTCCACCCAGACATCCCCCACCCCAGCCTACCCTGCCTGCCACCCTGCAGCCCAGGAGGACTGAGTGGCCACACCACATGGGAACGATTGCTGGGGCCCTTACAAGCTATTGCTCCCCTAGGATTTTTTAAAAATCATTTAGGAAATACTGCCTTAAACAATATTTGTTCATCCATTTGTTTATCAGCAAGGATTTGTTTCTTATTCACTGGCCCATTATGTACCAGGCTTTTGGGAAGGAGAGGTGGAGGGAGGTGTGGGATACTATGGGTTGTTCACTTCTCATATGATTTTAGGAAGTCAGTAGGGATCCTATAATAATACCTTTTTATTGCATTATTATTTTATCTATGTATATGTTTTCCCATCTTAAAGTTTATTGATAAACATGTCTTCTCAGGGATTTGGGGAAGTACTAGGTACTTCCTTCAAGCTTTTAACGTGCCAGGTCAGAATTTCAAGAATACAGGCTATGGGGTATTTTAAAGCAGAAATGCGTATCTCCCATTAATGTTAACAGTGGACCATGCTCCATAAACATAATCCTATGTCCCTCATGCTGAAGCCCAGGTTAATGATGAACATATCTGCCTGTACTCTTCTTGCCCTCCCTTCACCACACACACACACACACACACACACACACAAGTCCTTCTTTTGCCATGACCGTCTCTTGCCCTGATGGGAGGGGCAACTCTAGTGCAACTTGGAAAGTCTCAAAGAAAACCCAGAGCTGGACAGTGGAACAGCAGATTTTACTCAGGACTATTGCAGTAGAGGAAATGAAGGCTCAGTGTGGAACTGGGCTCCACTCCAAATACAGCATGGGCAAGTGGGGATTTATAGCCAAGGAGCAGGGTGGGTTTGGTGGATGGAAAATCACGAAGAGGAACCGTCAGGGGTGGGGGAGATTCTGGCTAAACTGATCTCACAGAATTCTTGCCAAAGACAGGCCAGAGTGACCAGACATCACCTGGGGGATGGTGAGGGTTGAGGAACCTGATAAGATATTGAGCATGGCCAGATTTAGCCAGGTTTTTGGGAAACTGGGCTCTTGAGAACAGGCCCCAACAAACAGTGGCTCATAGGAACCTATCTACAGTTTGGTCAAAGAGAGAGTCCTTGTCAAAAGTTAAAACCAAACCTAGCTCATTTCATTATTTATTTGCTTACTTGTCTGCCTGCAGTAGAAAAGAATATACCTAGGGAAATTATTCCTTTCTATCTGAAAGTTATGGAGGAAAAAACAAAAGATTAGATGTCGTTTTTATTTGCTGCATGGTTAGGTCATCTGATCAGTACAAATGCCGTGGGCCAAACAAAAATGGAGGCTCTCTCTGTGCCAGGGCGTGGGGTGCAGTGGTAAGAACAGCTCCAGCTCCATGCATGCAGGGGGAATACTCTCTATTTGCTGATACGGAGCACTCTCCAAGATGCATGGAGTGAGAAAACAGGAAGTCTAGTTGCGGAACAGTGTTAATTAAATACATGCACACTAGGAGCATAGTTTTGGCAGGTTACCCCAAAACCTGTGTGGGGGGGGAGTGGGAAGTTAAAGACTAGGGATGGGAAGAAAGGTGAACTGTTTGATTGTTTTTTTTAAAAATCTCGTGTGTGTAATAGTTTCTTAGTATACAAGTGGTAAAAAGAAAAGCAAAGACCTCAGGCCAGGGTAGTGACACAGGTTTGTGAAGGCAGTGTCAGTCTGTGCCAACCAGTGTCACCATGGGGTTGGAGGCTGTTGAGCTTCCCTTTCAGCTGTTTCGCCTCTTTCTTTTGTTCTTGGTAGTTATGAATTGAACTTAATGGGGAAGATTTCAAGGCATTTTAACCACCCAGTTTTACTGAAGGAAATGAAAACATCAAAGCAGACATTTATATTGGGGGTAATTTAATATTTATATGCTGTTTATAGCCTGGATTACGAGTACTTACAGAGTCCGTGTTTAAGGTGCATTAGAAATATGACAGTCAGCTCAAAAAGCGGTTGCTGTCGGGGACACCACACTGTAATTTGATTCCCTGGAATCACCTTCTCTGAATTTCTAGTTATTTCATGTTTCTAGTTAATTCAACATGTAGAATGGTCGCTTCATCAATTTAGACTTTTATGAACTGCAGGCTATTTTTTAATAGTTTCAAATTAATATTAGGCTTTTAAAAATATTATATTTTTGAAAATAGTAAATACTTTAGAGAAAATATATTTTAAATACAATTTCCCAAATAGTGTGTTCGTTTTCAAAAGAGATGTGACATTCAAAACTGTGGGTTTCTTAAACAGTTTCTCAGTGGAGGCGGGAGGTGACTTGGAGACAGTAGGGCAGGGAGTGACAGTTGACTGACTCTCAGGGACACAGGGCTGTCTTACAGCATGGTGCAGCAGTTGACTCAGATAGGGTTGAATTAGAGTTTGTGTTCCATTAAACATTTTTTTTTTTTTAGAAAATTATGATTTCTTTTTGAAAGATTTTTAGTCAATAAAAATGTCTTAAATGGAAATTAGGATCTGATGTTCCCTTTATTTCCAGAGAAGCTTTGTGATACTTGAATCAGCAAAGTTGGTTTATTGGGTTGTCGAAAATCCAAAATTGTAACACTTATAGGTATAATTTGTTTAGGGAATGCGCGTCTGTGCTTTATTTAGAGTTTAGGTGCTTTATATGTTTTCCCATTTATTCCTCACACAAGAGGGCAGGTATTCTTATCCCCATCTCTCAGATGAAGAGACTAAGGGCCGGAGAATCCCTAAAATATCTTGGCCAACAAGTGTCAGAGCTGGCATTGAAACTCATGTGTCTTTTGGATCCATTGTAGGAAAACACATACTTTTCTCCTGTATCAACCTGGCTTGAAACAGAATTTCAGAGGACATTTATTCCCAGTTAATGCACCTCTTCCTCTGCATCCTCCTTGCTCTTTCCCTTTGTTTTCTCTGCTACTTCTCCTTTTCCTTTCCTTTGTTGTGTTTTAACTTGTACGTGAGACTCTTACAGCCTCAAGCTGCCTGGATCAAAGGGTGATTTTCAAACACTCTGCTCTTGCCTGAACCTTTGCCGTGGAGATGCCTAGCATGGGAACAATGTGGAGACCACCCCCAGAAGTCACGTGGACCTGTGCTTTGATCCCGAGGGACTTTGGGAGTGGGACGCTCTCTCCTGTACTTCAGAAAGCCTGTGCCTGCACACAGCTCTCCCAGCAACCAAAGTGCTCAGCAGAAACACAGCTGTCACAGCACAGAGCCAGAGCCACAGTGATTACCTCCAAAGACCCAGCACATGCCCAAAGAAATTCTTCTTGAATAGGCATCATTATTGTTTTCCTATTACAAGAGTAATGGATGCTTTCTGCAAAAATCAAATTATATTTTGCAGAATTATAAAACTTGAAAACACCCCATAATTCTAACCTTCCCCTCCCCTGAAAGAGGTAATCCCTTTTAACAGTTTTAAAGAAATTCTAACTTGTTAATCAGTTCTTTAAATCAAGTGTTGTTTTTCTCCCCCTCTCTCTCCTCTGTGCCTCTGATGTAGAACATTGTGTGGCTGGAGCTCTCAGGAGTGAGGAGGAGGCTGACCTTCCACCTTTTTCTCCTTAATTCTTTGTTGTGTGCGTTCCCGATGTACATTTGAAAGACAGGCAGAGTAATTGAAAGGAGGAAAGAAAGTATCACTCACCCAAAATGTGAATGAGTTAATTAGTAAGACTCTAGATGGAAGTGATTCCTCCGAATCCTTCGTTGAGTAGTTTATTAAGTACAGGCAGCACTATCCTTCAAGTTGGTTTTCATTTAATTTTTGGTCAGTAAGTACTGCTTAGTTGATTTGTATATAAATATGGATGAAGAAATTAAAATATATAAATTTTACAGAAAAATGGGAATGTTGAACTAGGTGGGACTCGCATTCTAGCACCCAGGGTTTACAAATGAGGAAACTGAGATTTTGTGCAACCCCCCTCCCTCCTCTGTGGCGTCCAGTCTGCGTCTGTGGGCTTGCCCAGCCTGCTGCCTGCATGAGTGCCCTCTTGCTCCCCTTAAGCCGCTGTTTTTTGTTGACGATGAGTGTTCTATAGAAACCATCACAAAGACCAACAACAGGTGTTACCAACAGTGTGTAGTCTTTCAGGCACCTTCCTATGGGTAAGTAATACATATATGTCTGTATATAGTACCTGGCAGGCCCTATAGTGTAGTGGTTATGAAGTCTGACTCTGCAATTAGATGACGTAGGTTCAAATCCTGGTTCTAACACTACTTCTGTCACCTAGCACAAGGTACATAACTTCTCTGAAGCTCCCTTCCCCCAACCTATGAAATGGAAAAAATGGCAGTGCTCCCCACATTGGGAAGGAATATGGATTATTTAGATAATGGTGTAACATTCTTCGCCTAGAGCAGCACCCATAAATGTTGGTACTTACGTGAATGTTTTTGTAAACAATGGAATCATACTTCTAATTCTGTATTAAAATTTTTTTTTAAAAATTGTCATGAGCACATCTCGCATCTACATTCTTCTTTTTATAGTTGCATTACAGCTATGTTATACGATATGCTATAGTTTACTGAATCCTTGAACTTGTAGAAATGATTGTATGTAGGTCAAAGAGCCATTTGTTTGGCCCATTCTTGGAAAACAGTATGTTCTGATGTTCAAATCTAGAGAAGCTTGAGACCTTTAGTACCACAGAGTTTGTCTCAACAGGAAGTTAACATCCTTTTAACAAATACGTAAGACTCTACTGTCAGGAAATACTACATTTCTAACAATTTCAAGAAGCTCTCCATTTGGGTTGATTTCTAGGCTTGTCCGCTAATGAAAATTGTTACGCACTTATCCTCATTTTTGAAACTAATACTCCTGATACCAGAGTACTGATTTTCTGCCCTGGAAGTAAGTGTCTGAATGTTTCTCTGGCTTTAGCTTCTGAGCATGTACATGACTGGCTTAATTAGAGGAGAAGAAAGTGTCATAATTCTGCCATCCACTGGCAGTAACTCAGTGGTGGGAGCCTGAGAGCCCCTTGATTATTCCCGTGCTCGCGGCTTCTTGAATAAAGTGGATGGCTAAGTGGACTTACCGTAGTAAGAGAGATCATTAGCAGTGGAAGACACATTTGAACTTGCTGAAAGAGCTGCCTTTGTGTCTAGAAAGGCCGGCACTTGGTAATTATTAGACCAGGTCTTCGTTTCATCCCAGCAGTCTTTCCTTTTCACGCTTGCAAAGTCTGAATAGCTTTCTATTGCCCGTTAATCCCCACAGGAATGTGGCTTCGGCTATGGGGAGGATGCACAGTGTGTGACGTGCCGGCTGCACAGGTTCAAGGAGGACTGGGGCTTCCAGAAATGCAAGCCATGTCTGGACTGCGCACTGGTGAACCGCTTTCAGAAGGCAAATTGTTCAGTCACCAGTGATGCCATCTGTGGGGACTGCTTGCCAGGGTGAGTTGGCCAGTTTCTTTCCCTTGTAATTATTTAATTAAGTAACTTTTTAAAAGGCAATCCCCTTGTTCCATTCTAAACTGGAATGCATACTGATATTAACCTGAAGATGCCCGTGGAGTATTTGTGACTTCTCTCAATATTAACCGCTGGATCCTCTGTGGTACCGTGTGCCATGCATGCAGCAGACACTAGCTATAAATACAATGAACAGGCATGCTAACAAAGGACTTCTGTTATGAAAATCTAAGGAGTTCCTACAAATCAGTAAAAAAGGAAACTTGGACAAAGTGACACAAGAATGAACAGGCAACCCACAAAGAGGGGACCACGATGGCTAACCCTTGTTAGCCATCAGAGGAGTGCAGGTTATACCATTCAGCCTTTCAGCAGAGGTTTGCCCAGCCGCCTTAGGCATTGCTTTACTTACTTGGGCTATGTCAGAAAATAAAGTGGCAAAGATCCCTGCCCATGGGGGAGCTTATATTCTTACAGGTTTTTTTCTTTTTTTTTTTGAGATGGAGTTTTGCTCTTGTTGCCCAGGCTGGAGTGCAATGGCATAATCTCGGTTTATCGCAACCTACGCCTCTTGGGTTCAACTGATTCTCCTGTCTCAGCCTCCCAAGTAGCTGGGATTACAGGCATGCACCACCACGCCCAGCTAATTTTTTTGTATTTTTAGTAGACACGGGGTTTCTCCATGTTGATCAGGCTGGTCTCAAACTCCCAACTTCAGGTGATCCGCCAGCCTCAGCCTCCCAAAGTGCTGGGATTACAGGCATGAGCCACCGCGCCCGGCCTCTTATAAAGGTTTTAAAAATATTTAAATGTTAAATAATAAAGAAGCAAATTATGCAGAAAGAAGATGATAATTGCTGTGGAAGAAACCCTACGGCAGACAAGGGCGATTGGGCACGGCCACAGTGAGGAACAGGACAGTAACAGTGTTAGATTGGATCATCAGTGTGGGCTTTATTGCCAAGGTGAGATCTGAGCAAAGGCTTGAAGGAGATGAGGCACTGAGCCAAGCAGAGAGCTGGGGGAAGAACACTGAAGACAAAGGAGCCTGCAGTGAGAGGTTCTCAGGTAAGCATCCACTTGGTGTGGGTAAGAAACTGCCAGCATGCCAAGGGAGTGGCAGGGAGAGGGAGAAGTGAATACACAGAGAAGCAGAGCAGGGGAAGGGGCGGGCAGGTGCCAACGCAGAAGCCTTAAATGGACTCGTCAAAAAGGCAGTCAGGCCCAGGGAAAGGCCACCCCTGGGCCAGGGGGGAGCGTCAGGGAAGAGGGAGTCTAAAATTCTGACTGCTTCTAAGCAACGGTGAGATGGATTAATACAGACAGCTGGAGGAGAGAGTCTGGATGAACAGCTGGACTCAGGGTGGCAAAGGGGATGATCTGTAAGCCAGGGAGGAGGCGTTGCTACACCAGGTAAGCAAAGAACGGGATGAAGCAGAATATCCTGAGAGCTTAATGGGGATAGAGTGGAGCCAGAGTTACTGACCAAAGACAGGAGAGAGGCGGGTACGGTGGCTCACGCCTGTAATCCCAGTACTTTGGGAGGCGGAGGCAGGCGGATTGTGAGGTCAGGAGTTCGAGACCAGCCTGACCAACATGGTGAAACCCCGTCTCTACTAAAAATACAAAAATTAGCCGGACATGGTGGCAGGCACCTGTAATCCCAGCTACTTGGGAGGCTGAGGCAGGAGAATGGCTTGAATCCGGGAGGTGGAGGTTGTGGTGAGCTGAGATCTCGCCATTGCACTCCAGCCTGGGCAACAAAAACGAAACTCCGTCTCAAAAAAAAAAAAAAAAAAAAGACAGGAGAGTAAGGAACCAGAAACCCTGGAGCAACAGAAGCCAGTCCGTTTTGCAAAAGTAAGAAATAACCAGAAACTGCATTACATGAACAGTGAACATTTATTACTTACAGTGTACCAGGCACCCGGCCAAGTACTTTTCATGAATTACTTTCTACGATTTTCACAATGTTTTAAAGAGGAAGAAACTGAGCCCTATTCAGGCAAGATCACCCAACCTGTGTGTGATGAGTGTAATGTCAGAATTCATGCTCCAAGGCATTACAGACAAAAGACTAACTGGACTGACCATAAGGTCAAAGGGGTTTTGACCAGATGTGCCGGGGGGTGAGGTCTTGTTGAGGCCAGAGGGGAGATAAAGCTCTGCGCCTGAAGAGTGGAAACAGAGTAGAAAATAGCCCAGTGGGCCCAGCATGGCCATATACAGAGACCCAACACCGAGGGAGCTGTAAGATGTAGTGGGCTAACACCAGAAGCACAAGCAACGAAAGAAAAAACAGCTCTGTTGGACTTCATCAAAATTTTAAACTTTGTACTTCAAAGGAGACCCTTTGTGGGGTCCTTAAATGGAGACAAGTCCATTTAAGGCTTCAAAGTACAAAACAAAACCACACAAGTACAAAACAAAACCACCTTTGAAGTACAAAACAAAACTACCTTTGAAGTACAAAACAAAACCACGCAAGCCACAAAATAGGAGAAAATACTGGCAAATCCTATGTCTGGAAAAAAACTATCTTAAGTAGAATATGTGAGGAACTCTTACAACTGAATAATAAAAAGACAAATAATTCAATTAAAATAAGGACAAAGGGTTTGAACAGACATTTCTCCAAAGAAATATACAAATAACCAATAAGCACGTGAGAAGATGGCCAACATCATTAACAGTCAGGGCCATGTACTTCACCCCCCACTAAGATCGCTGTAGCCAGCAAAAACCAGATAGTAACTAACGTTGGTGATGACATGGAGAGATTGGAACCCTCAAACACTGTTGGTGGGAACAGCAAACGGTACAGCCAGGTTGGAGAACAGTCTAGAGTTTCTTCAGAAAGTTAGACATAGAATTACCATGTGACCTGACAGTTTGACTCTTAGGTATATAACCAAGATAGTTGAAAACTCATCCACACAAAAACTTGTACACTAGTGTTTGTAGCAGCAGTTTACATAATAGCCCCAAAACTGAAACAACCCAGCTCTGGTTTGAATGTGTCCCCTCCAAAGTTCAGGTGTTGCCAATGTGATTATAGTAAGAGGTGGGGACTCTAAGAGATAATTAGGTCATGATGGGCCCGCCCCTCACAAAGGTGCCCTGATACAGGGGCTTGACAGGGGAACCTGTTCCTTTTATTGCCATTCCACTGTCTGCCATGTAAGGACACAGCATTTCTTCCCTCTGAAGGATGCAGCAGAAAAGCCCTCACCAGATGCCAGATACTGGTGTCTTGATCTTGGACTTCCCAGCCTTCAGAACTGTGAGAAATAAACTTCTAGTATTTGTAAATTACCCAGTCTGTGATATTCTATTACAGCAGCATAAAACTAAGACAAACCCAAATGTCTATCAACTGATGAATGGAAAAACCAAATGGGATATATTCGAACAACAAAATATTATTCATCAGTAAAAAGAAAGGAAATTCTGACATATGCTGTGAGATGGATGAACCTAGAAAACATTATGCTAAGTGAAATAAGCCAGTCACAAATGACTGTACGTTACATGATTCCGTTGAAATGTCCAGAATGGGCAAATCTGTAGGGACAGAAAGGAGATTCGTGTTGCCTAAGAGCTGTGGTTGGGGAGGGTTGGGAATGGGAGGTGACTGATAAGGTTATGAGACTTATTTGGGGATGATGAAAATGTCCTAAAATTGATTGTTGTGATGGTTGTACAACTCTGTGACTATATGGAAAACTATCCAATTGTACACTTTAAATGGGTGAATTGTGTGGTGTATAAAGTATAACTCAGTAAATCTGTGCCTTAAAAAATAGGAGTGGTCTATAATCTCATACCTGTGATGATATCTATGGATATCATGACCCAGAGTTTTGAGCTTGTGCAAATCTAACTGAGGACATGAACTGGACATCTCACACATCTCTGTTGTTCGTGTTATCCAATTCTCTGATAAAAAGCCTGTCTGTGCACATCTAGTCTCTTCATCTGAGGGTAGGGAAGTGAGGAGATCTTCAGGGACTGAGGTAGGCAGTGCCCAGGGAGGGTGGGAAAAGCCTGACCTTTGGGACAGAGTTTCACTCTTGTTGCCCAGGCTGGAGTGCAATGGCAGGATCTTGGCTCACTGCAACCTCCACCTCCTGGGTTCAAGCAATTCTCTTACCTCAGCCTCCCGTGTGGCTGGGATTACAGGCATGCACCACCACGCCCAGCTAATTTTGTATTTTTAGTGGAGACGGGGTTTCTCCTTGTTGGTCAGGCTGGTCTCGAACTCCCAACCTCAGGTGATCTGCCTGCCTCAGCCTCCCAAAGTGCTGGGATTACAGGCGTGAGCCACTGTCCCTGGTCAGTACTGGGATTTTGTAGAGCCCACACTGGGCTGGGCTGCCGGAGTAGGGTAACAGATCTGCCCAGGATTCCACCACGCCTGGTTCCTCCTGCTTCCCTTGGTCATTATCCTTTGAGCCCGCTGCTGTAGTTCTACAGTGTTCATTTGTTCTTTAAGTAAATACTTAACTATAGGAAAGTTATAAATGAATAGACATTTGAGTGATATTTCAGTTTATTTATATGATTACTTTAAAATCCCATCCTTGGCCAGGTGCTGTGGCTCACGCCTATAATCCCAGCACTTTGGGAGGCCAAGGCGGACGGATCACCTGAGGTCGGGAGATCGAGACCATCCTGGCCAGCATGGTGAAACCCTGTCTCTACTAAAAATACAAAAATTAGCTGGGCGCGGTGGTGTGCATCTGTAGTCCCAGCTACTGGGGAGGCTGAGGCAGGAGAATCGCTTGAACCCGGAAGGCGGAAGTTGCAGTGAGCCGAGATCGCAGCAGAGCAAGACTCCATCTCAAAAAAGAAAAAAACAAAAAACCCCATCCTTTCTAAGTCAGCATTGGCATATGAGGCAGGCATAATTACATTTTACCCAGGTCTTTTCAAAGTGTTTTGAAAGCACTCTTCCAGTTTAACTGTACTTCTGTGAAGAAGCCAAATAGTTGAAACCCATTTTAGAAACAGAAAAACTGAGGCAAAAAGACATGAGCAAAATGCATATTGCTCCCTGAAAAGCGATGCAGAAGTCAGGCATAAGGCAAGCATTGTTCCTTTCAGTGCCACTCCGCCTCCTGAGGCCTCATTCTCTAGCAAGAACCTGCTGCTGCCCATAGGCCCAGGCCCCCCAGGACACCAGCTGCTTCCCTCTCAATAGCAGGTAGGGTATGGAAATCATCTGTCCTCTCTGCCCACAATTTGAGTCATTCGAGAAAGCCAGTCCCCTTATTCCCAAATCTGCTCTGTGACTTTAGGCCAGTCTCTTCTCTGACATGCATCCTTCTCACCTGTAAAATGACCATGTCGTAAGAATCCACCCTGCAGAATTGTTAGAAGGATTAGAAATATAAGGCATGTAAAGTGCCCAGCAGAGTGCCTAAGCCATAGGAAGCCCTAATGAAATATTGGACATTATTGCCAGTTGATGGTTTGTGGGGGCCAGCGAAAACTTGGCATCGGTTTTTCAGTGTGTGGCCAACAGGCCTCCAGGCTCCTCTGCTGGCGCCCGGTTCCGGATTCCTTCCCAGCTCAGGGGAACTGGAACCCACCCCTGAAGAGCAGGCTGACCCCCGCCAGCTCTTTGCTTCTTGTGGTGACAATGACAACTAATTTTGAGCACTTACTGTTGTCTGAACCACTCTGTAAAGTAGGGATCCTACCATCCCCTCTTTACAAAGAGGGAAACTGATCCTCAGAGTGTATAAATGACTTCCCAGAATCACTCAGCTTGTAAATAAAGGGCTGGGATTGACCTCGCAGCAGCTCCTCTGCCCCGTGCTTAGGTGCATGCCTGATTTCACTAGGAGGTCTCCCATGGGGCTTCTATGACTGATGGGAAATACAGGGACTGCCTCCGCCCGTCTGTGCTGTGTGCCTGCTTCGTTCTCAGCCTACCCTCAGCAGACCCTTTGCTCCTGGAAGCTGCCTGAGTTGCCTGGGTTTCCACATCCCCTTGCCTCAGCTCTCTCTGTTCTGTGCTCAGGGTGTTCCCTAGTAACCATGGCACTACTTAGGAGATCTAGACTCTTACTCTAATGATTAGTCTTGTCGTTAGTATTTGTTCACCTTCAAATAAGTGGCCATTGCTGTGGATGGCTGAGGAACACAAACAGCAGGCTCACCAGCCAGTACGAAGCAAGGTGCTAGAAAGAGCCCAGGACAGAGCCACGCTGTCATCCAGTGTCTCACAGACACCGTAGAAAATCCAGCCCTGACTCTGTGATTCACAGGGTGTAGTAACTGCCTTCAACGTTGTGGTAAGTGGGGTCATTGTAAAACCAGAACCGTTCTATGGCATGTCATCTCCTTGCAGAAATGCACTCATTGATTGAAGAATTAACGGTCTACAGCCAGATTTTCTTAAAATAGCAGTTGACAAACACTGTGTTCATTAGGCCAACTAGTGCTATTTGGATTCAGTTCAATTAAAAATGGCTCTGCATTGGGAGGCTGAGGTGGGTGAATCACTTGAGCTCAGGAGTGTGACATCAGTCTGAGCAACATGGCAAAACTCCATCTCTACAAAAAATATAAAAATTAGCCTGGTGCGGTGGTGTGCACCTGTAGTCCCAGCTACTTGGGAGGCTAAGGTGGGAGGATGGCTTAAGTAAGCCCAGGAGGCAGAGGCTGCAGTGAGCCGAGATCACACCACTGTACTCCAGCCTGGGCAACAGAGTGAGACTGTCTTAAAAACAAACAGACAAAAAAGAATGAAGAAGCGAGCAGACCAGATACTGCTGACTTTAGGCCAGTCTCTTAACTTCTCTGACATGCATCCTTCTCACCTGTAAAATGGGTCTGAGCATCACCTCTCCATGCATAGTAGCCACCCGGGGAGCCCCGCTTACCCTCCTTTCTAGTTAGCATTTCTAATTATTTCTAGTTAGTATTAATTGTTGTTCACCCCGAGCACGGTGGCTCATGCCTATAATCCCAGCACTTTGGGAGGCTGAGGCAGGCAGATCAGGAGGTCAGGAGTTCAAGACCAGTTTGGCCAACATAGTGAAACCCCGTCTCTACTAAAAATACAAAAAAAAAAAAAAAAAAAAAAAAAAATTACACGGGCGTGGTGGTGGGCGCCTGTAGTCCCAGCTATTCCGGAGGCTGAAGCAGGAGAATCGCTTGAACCAGGGAGGCGGAGGTTGCAGTGAGCCGAGATTGCACTCCTGCGCTCCAGCCTGGGCGACAGAGCAAGACTCCGACTCAAAATAAATAAATAAATAAAAATTTTAAAAAATGGTTATTCAAAACATGACAACCTTCTAGTGTCATTTGTCTCATGGTCCTCAAACTATTTAAAATAAATTTTTGGCAAATATATATTTTTATCAGGGAAAGCTCAGACCTCAAAACTGTTTTGTCACAATTAGAGTTCTTTATTTTTAAAATGTTAAGTAGTGTCTATGCTTGATCGTCAATACCTCCCATTTCCGTAACTTTTTAAATGTTAAAAGATGGGTTTCTGTATCCTCAATATTTGTTCTTGAGAATGTTGGATATTACATTTTTTTTTTCCTTTTTTGCTTTTTACGTGAAATTAGTTTTTATATGTAAAACAGTATTTTGGACTTTCTCTGTATTTAATTCAGTGAACCTCTATTGGGCAAGTTTTCTGGCTGAAAAGATAAAAAGTATTATTCTACATATGTTACAGTGTTTAGCAAGACATCTTAAAGAAGAAACCTCCTTTATATTGTCCTGTGATTAAAAAAAAAAATTATATACATTTTTCATGGTGGCGAAAAACACATAACATAAAATTTATTATCCTAACCATTTTTAGGTGTGCTGTTCAGTAGAGTTACGTATATTTACATTGTTGTGAACAGATCTCCAGAACTTTTTCCTTTTCTCAAGCTGAAACTCTATACCCATTAAACAACTCCCGTTTGCTTCTTCCCCCAGCCCCTGAAAACCACCCTTCGTTCTGTTTCTGTAAATTTGACTACTCTAAGCGCCTCAAATAATTGGAGTCATTCAGTTTCCATCCTTTTATGATAGGCTTGTGTCACTTAGCATCATATCCTCAAGGTTTATCCATGTTGTAGCATGTGACATGAACCCCTAACTTGTTAAGACTTGAGTAATATTTCATTCTGTGAAATACTTTGTTTACCCATTTATTCGTCAATAGACATTTGGGTTTCTTCTGCCTTTTGGCTACTGTGAATAGTGCTACAATGAACATAAGCATGCAAATGTCTCTTCAAGACCCTGATTTGAGTTCTTTTAGATACAGACCCGGTAGTGGGATTGCTGGATCCTATGGTAGTTCTGCTTTTAATATTTTGAGGAACCTCTGTGCTATTTTTCATAGTGGCTGTACCATTGTACAGTCCCATCAGCGGTGTGCCAGGGTTCTGGTTCCTTCACATCCTTGCCAACACTTGTTATTATCTGTTTGTTTGTTGTTATTGTTTTGATAGTAGCCATCCTTACAGGTGTGAGGTGATATCTCATGTGGTTTTGATTTTCAGTTTGCTGATGATTAGTGATGTTGAACATCTTTTTATATACCTGTCAGCCATATGAGATATTTCTCCAAAGACATTTCTTTGGAGAAATATCTATTCAAGTCCCTTGCCCATTTTTAAATTAGGCTATTTGATTTTTTTTATTGATGAGTTTATAGGAATTCTTTGTATGTTATGGATATTAACCCTTTATCAGACATATGATTTGCAGATATTTTCTTCTATTCCATAGGAATGTTTGTGTCCTTTGATGCACAGAATTTTAAGTTTAATGTAGTCCCATTTGTCAATTTTTGCTCTTGTTGCCTATCGTTTTGGTGTCATATCTAACAAATCATTGCCAAATCTGGTGTCATGAAGCTTTTCCTCTACATTTTCTTCCAGGAGTTTTATAGTTTTAGGTCTTACTTTTAAAAGGTATTAATCTGTTGCATGTGAATGTTCAGTTTCTCCAACATTCCTTAAAGAGAATGTTCTTTTCTCCCTGAATGGTCTTGGTACCTTGTTGAAAGTCATTGACCAGGCCAGGCATGGTGGCTCACGCCTGTAATCCAAGCACTTTGGGAGGCCAAGGCGGGTGGATCACGACCGAGGGCGGCGGGTGGATCATCTGAGGTCGGGAGTTCAAGACCAGCCTGACCAACATGGTGAAACCCCGTCTTAAAAAAAGAAATTTAAAAAATAAATAAATAAAATTTAAAAAAAAAGAAAGTACTTGATTAATAATGAAGTTAAACATTTTTATTTTAAATTTTAAAAAATTAATTGCATCTGGCTTTTCAGTTTAATTATGAAAATTTAAAATTATGAAACATTCTTTTGGGAATGAATGTTCTTTGCTTGTTTTTTAATTATAGCGTTCATTTCCACCATCATGATTTTTACCTTATAGACTGAACGTAGAGACAGTACTATAATTAGAACAATTTTTCAATCTTTGTTTACCCATTACCTATATTGGTGGTGCTGTATTTATTTTTGCCCTTCAGAGGTCTTCAAAAATCCTTGTGTGTGTGTGTGTGTGTGTGTGTGTGTGTGTGTGTGTGTGTGGTTGCTGTTAACCTCTTCCACTCTGACTCCTGGTTTCTTGTTACGCCTAGAAAGACATTCCCATATCAAGATTATATGAGTATCTCTCTACGTTTTTCCGTTGCTTTTATGGTTGCTTGGTTTTTTTGGTGTCTGAATTCCAAATGCCAAAAACTAGTTCTTTATTCATTTATAAGGTGTTTTGTAGTTTAAGTTGAAATAGAAATGCTGAAGACCACTGACTTTATATTCCCCTACCTGCACCCTGCCCTCAATATAGAAGAAGTGCACTGAGGAGCATCTGCAAAGTTACCTTTAGAGAAATTGATATTTAAGTGTTCGTTGCTTCTTCTCCAAAAATGTGCCTACGTAAGATACTATTGTTTAAGCCTCTGTGTCCTTTTAACCATAGAACTGGTAATCGAGACTGCGGGTAATATATGACCACAACTGTAAGCTTAGATGAAAGAGCTAACAAGGAGTATTTTCCTTCCTCTTCTAGATTTTATAGGAAGACAAAACTTGTTGGCTTTCAAGACATGGAGTGTGTGCCTTGTGGAGACCCTCCCCCTCCTTACGAACCGCACTGTGAGTAAATGCGACACAGGCAGAGCCAAGGGCACACCTGGCCTTTTGAAGAAGTTTAAATTTGTAAACCTTTCTTCTCTGGCCAATGGAGCCAAATCTGTCTCTCCTGTGGGGTATACAGCGTGTCCTCTTTAATCAGGCTTCTAGCAGGACAGAGGGCCCCTTCGTTGTGTGCTTCAGTCAGCACACCAGGCCCAGGGATTTGAATCTCAGAGTGGAGTGCAGACGTTTTGCCACTGCTCTGCTCCATTTGAAGCCTTTCCTTGTATCGTGAGTCTGTAATTCAGGTGACTGCAATTAACCAGCAGCCTACTCATAGGTCTTCATGCCCTGGCCCCATAAATCCTGGATTTTCCTTTCCTAGTCCCTATACTGGATCATATGGTGGCATCTCTGCCTTCTCAGAAAAGTTCCTCTCTGTGAGTCTCCTACCCTCACTGTGTGTCACTAAATGGAACTTAGTTCACTTCATACATTCCTTTTCTCTCCTTCAACAAATAAATCAGAAAAGAACTCATTGCATGCTGGGGATACAACTGTACATGAGAAAATTCTGGTTTTTCCTCTTTATGTTACCATTAGTTACTCCTTTTGACTATATAGTTTGCATAGATATAAAAGCATCAATTTTGAACAGGAAGAAGAGTGGCCTCTCACTCTTTTTAATCCTAAATACAAACCTGGTCGATGAAAACCCACAGGAAGGGTACCGGTGAGCAGCGCCCATGTGGCAGGACACGCCCGTCTATGCCACAGCAGGGCTCAATTGGGCTGCACTTCATGGTGCAGGGGGAGAGGGAAGGGCAGGCGGGAGGATGGAGGAGGCTGCTTTATCTCACACACAGGTCGCTCATGCCATTCTGAGGAGCATTGTTTTGATGTCATTTCCAATGCATGGGCTCTGTCCTCTTGCTTCTTGCTATGATGAAAGTCCCCTCTGAACTAATTGAAAGTCAATGCAACATTTGATAAGGTCACATAGTTCTTGTCTTTCCAAAAGTGTCATGGAATTTTGCAGTCCATATTAATATGTCCTTTACTAAAATTGCATTACTTTCTATTCTTCATTGGAAATGATAGAAAAGCAAAAAAAATTGGAAGACTTTCTTTCTTTCCCTTCCTTCCTTCTTTCCTTCCTTCCTTTCTTTCTTTTCTTTCTTTCATTCTTTCTTGATGGAGTCTCGCTCTGTCGCCAGGCTGGAGTGCAGTGACATGATCTTGGCTCACTGCAACCTCCACCTCCCAGATTCAAGCGATCCTCCTGCCTCAGCCTCCTGAGTAGCTGGGACTACAGGCGTGTGCCACCACACCTGGCTAATTTTTGTATTTTTAGTAGAGACGGGGTTTCACCATGTTGGCCAGGATGGTCTCAATCTCTTGACCTTGTGATCCATCCGCCTCAGCCTCCAAAAGTGCTGGGATTACAGGCATGAGCCACCATGCCCGGCCGACTTTCTAACTTTTATAGAAAATGTATATTGATCCTCGTTTTTATAATAGGTAAACATTCACCAAATAATTCATTGCAAATAACAAATGCAGTATTGAATGCCTGTTATCAGTCACAATGCATGTGCTTTGCTTATTTTGTTTTACTTACTTTTCTCAATAATCCTACTATCAGTCCAAATTTGTCAGTGAGAACACTAGTGCAGAGAGGTTAGTCCTGTTATGTTGTTGGCTGCTAAATGCCAGAGACAGAATATCAGTTCCCCTAACTCTTTCTGCTACAATCATCTACAGTCTCCCTAAGCTCCCTGAGAAAAAGCAAGCTATCTAATCTGTCTGACATATTGACTCTTTCTCGTGTTGTTTGCTTTAATATTCATCACTTAAAGAAAACGTTAAAAATCTAACATGTAAGAGACACTGGAAGAGTGTCTTTATGCGACTCCACAACCCATCAAAGGACAAGTTCCCTTGCCAGTTTAACGTGCAGTGACCTGGTCTCGCCTGTGGGTCAGCCCGGCCATCGTTCTCTCAGAAAGGCGAGTTAAAATCACGCACTGCAGCGAAGACTGCTGCACAGAGATTCCTCGAAGTCAGTATTGCCACTTTAGAGTCAGAAAGTCTTAGGGTTTTTTTCCCTGTAATTTATTGAATTTAAATTTAATACAATCAAGTCAAAACTCTGAAGCTTTGGGATTTTCTGCCTTCAGGGTTCTGGCTAAGCTCAGATATCACAAAGTTGCTTTTTAAGGTAGATCTCACATGTAACTTTTAGCGTCTTGTAAAGTCATTAGTAATTTAGTGTTGTGTGAAGTCCTTAGTATTTTAAAAAGAAAATTAACCAGTATATGTATATGTGTGTGTGTGTGTTTCTTCATATATGAAACTTTTTAGAAAGCAAGGAAAAATAAGCTATTTGTCAAAGTAAGAAATGCAGTGTGCGCAGCTGATGGCCTTTCAAATCCCAAAGCACGACAGGCTGGTAGTCTTCAGTGAGCATGAGTCCTTATCTCTGTAAAACAAAGTTTGCTGCCTTTGGCACAGTTCTTGGCAATAATTCCAGAACACAACTAATCTCCTCAAAAGAGATTTTGAAGTCTTTTGGGAAAATTATGTAAGGCGCCTTGTGTTTTCATTTCTTCTACCGTGGGCTTCTTTAGCTTATCCACAAAGAGCTACTGCTTCGGTGATTTTTTTCTCCCCCCTCTAGGAGTTCCCGTGCTAGACTCTCAACTAAAAGTGACACCTCTTAAGCTGACTTAAGGAACGGGGTTTGTTTCAAGGACATGCCTTGTAGTGGGAGAGGCAGGAACTCTCTGGAACCAGGAGTGGCCCTCCCTGGGGGTCCCAGGTGGCTCGGAGTCTGGGGGCACACTGCACCTCTGCAGAACGAGACCCTGTGTGCTGCATGCTCTACAGCTGCTCTCAGGGCCTGCGGGCTTCCCTGTCTGTCCTAACCTAATGGGTCTCTTCGCTCTGGATTTTCCCATTTCTGTCAGCTGCCCCGGGGGACCACCCCAGTGCCACACCAGTCTGTGGCTGGTGACCTGAGCTCACCTCCCCGAGGGCTAGGTCTTCCCCTGTGACATGGAGTGGCACCTGCCTGCTAAGGAGCAGACCCGGCCGCCTGCTGTGGATGTGTTGCCGGAAGTGTTGGATTCACATCTTGGCTGTGCTTTGTACTGATGGTGTAACCTTAGGCAAATAGTCTCTCCCCCTTTGAACCTCTGTTTACTCTGGGAAATGCCCAGGTCTGCAGATTTGGGATAGAACTAAATGAACTAGTGTCCAGCAACATGATACCTGCCCCAGGGTAAGCTCTGTAATGACTGTCTACCTGCTGGCCTGCCTTTTTCAAACCATGACCCTGCCTGCCCTCGGCCATGCCCTGACCTGGATGTGCTCTTCGGAGGGTCTGCTGCTTTGGAGTCGTCTCGGACAGGGAGGATCTCATGGTGCATCTGGCTCTGATGTTTGTCTTGCTGGGGCTTCACGTCCCCTGGTGGGTGAGCACTGAAGGGTACCAGAAAGGGAGTGCCATGGAGTTTTATGCCTGAGAAGCTCAGATGGGGGCTGGGTGCAGTGGCTAATGCCTGTAATTATAGCACTTTGGGAGGCTGAGGTGGGAGATCACTTGAACCCAGGAGTTCAAGACCAGCCTGGGCAACATAGTGAGACACCATCTCCACAAAAAATAAAAAATTAGCTAGGGATGGTGGTGTGTACCTTTGGTCTCTAGCTACTTGGGAGGCTGGGGTGGGAGGATTGCTTGAGCCCAGGAGGTTGAGGCAGCAGTGAGCTGTGATTGTGCCACTGCACTCCAGCCTGAACGACAGAGTGAGACTCTGTCTCAAAAAAAAAAGAAAAAGAAAAAGTAAAAAAGAAGCTCGGATGGCTAGACTGAAGGCTGAAGAGACCCCAGTTAGGCCAGTCTCTTTCCTCTGCGTCTTGATCTGAGGCCTCCGGCCCCACCCCCCACCAGATGATCTCTAAGCCCCGCCTCCCTAATAACAATGGATTTGTGATGTTAATCAGTTAATCCTCCCATAGCCCCTCTGTCTGTGCACTAAAAGCATTAATGTGTGATACTGACTGGCTGAGCATGGAGCTCAGGATTGATGAGTGACACGCCTGTAAATTGCAGATAAATAAAAGACCCCCGTTACATAGAAATGCCTGCTGCAGGCCTGGTTCCCCCAAGTAACTTCAGTTCCTAATCACCTGCGCCCACTTAGAACTTCAAGGAGAAGTAGAGAAAAACACAAAGTTTAGAACTGTATCCTGGCTTCAGTCTGATAAGAAATACAGATTTAGTATGATTTCTTTTAGCAATGTTTATTTTATTTGGAACAAACACTGTGGTTGGAACAAATGGTTTTGAAAAAATTCAAAGCGGTTTTCACCAGAGTACAACTTTATTTAAGTATGTTTAACCTAGATGTTTGCTTTGTTCTCTGGGGCTTTGTAAGACAAGCCATGTGATTCTGGAGAGATAAGGGGTCAGATAAATCACTGTGTGGGGAAAAGAAAGCCTGAGCTGGGCTGACCTGCAACTCTTAGGAAATGTATGTGGCTCCATAGTCTTAAAAGACAGCAAGCAGTTGTTTGCACCAATAAGTAATAAGTCACATTATTAAAAGTTTATTATTTTCCGAAGGAAGTTTAAAATATATTTTACATAACAAATAAAGGTAATTTCAAAATAAACTTTTAAAAGAAGTATTTCCTCATTAAAGATAATTTTTAACATTTAGTAGGAAAAAGTGAGGGGTGCAAGGGGACCCCAGTAGACCCCTAAACAAAGCATTCGCAGCATTGATCATTACAAAACCAAAGACAGCATTCTAAGGGTTTTCTTTTCAGCCTTTTTCTATCTATGCTTCTGATTTTGAAAAGATAGACATAATTACACTGTACATGCTATTTTGGATTCCTTTGCCTCTTCAGATAATACTTTTTTCATATAATGACTTGTTAGGGTAAAGTGTCACACAGGTACGTGGCTTACAGTTGGACTTCTAAGGCTGTTCCTATTCCACATGACACTGCCGTCCCCTTCTGTGCGGGCTGTCATGCCTTATTCATGCACTGACGAATGGATGCCCACGAGTGTATTTCTGTGTCCAAAGGTACTCATATTTTTGTCTCTTGACATGCAGTGTTAAATTATTTTAAAGTAAGAGTGCCTGATAAGTAAGAGTACCTCTTTTAAACAAAACAAAAACAAATTTAAAAGGAAATAAATTGGGGAGCATTTTGAAATCAATACAAGTTGTCTTTAAAGGAGAAGAAGGGAGAGGAAGGAGTCTGGGATGGAGGGGGGAGGAGCAGCACGTTCCTCACGGTGAATTCCAAGCTGACTTCAGCTGTTTCCTGAGTATTTCAGCCAGCCAAACCATGGGGTTAAGAAGCCAGTTCTTGGTATCCTCTTCATCCTGGGTACTTAAACATTTACTAAATCTGATCAGAGTACATGACTGCATAATGAGACGCAGATGAGATACAGATAATCCAAAAGGATTTTCCATTTGCTGGGAGCGTTATGTGATTTTTATTCTGTGTGTGGATGGTTATTTGTTTCTGCAGTGGCAGAGTTGTTTCTGATGAGTTTGCTAATACTTAACAGCCTCCTTTTCCAAGAGGACTTCCTGGGGCCTCTGCATGATGGGCCCACAAAACCAGTGCATACAGGACTAATTAAGGGCTCCATTTACTGAGGGTTTTCAAGACGGCTATGGTCCTCAGACCAAGACTCCTAAGTGTCCAGCCAGGGGATCGCTGGCACAGTTGCTCTTACGGGGCCTTGCTTTGGGGATTGTTTCAGGAACAGATAACTATATCTGAGTCAGCAGAGAAGGGGCACTTTTTATAGACAAGTCTTAAATATTTAGCTCTTTACTGCCAAACAGAACTTTCAGGACAGGGAATAGGAAGACAATTAGATCAAAGGAAAGCATAGATGAACTAGCCCATGGTTTGTGGAAAACAGATTAGTCAGCCAGGCCTCTCTCTGAGGTTCGAAGCAGGGATTCTCTCCATTGTTCACTCATTTATGGTTGGTTGAAGACACTGTTACGCCTTTCTTCCCTTCCCCCTATTGTCTAGAGTTCCTTGGTTTTCTTTACTGTGTCTCTTTCTTTTTGTTAATGACATGTGATTTCATTATTTTACTGGAAAATAATCTAAAATAGTAGTAGTCAAAGGTTGCTTATGTGGAAACCAAATAAACACAGCCGAAAACTTAAACCGGGTCTCCCCCACGAAGTCCCAGCTCTACAGCTCTATCAAGAGGACACCTTTTAATCTCTCCCTTGGAACTCATTTATTTTTTGTTGCAAGCATCGCTGTACCAAGCCAAACCAGCCGTGGTGGAGAGGATTAGAAGAGAGAGGAGAAAGAAGCTAATCGAGGCAGAGACAGAGGCAGCCAGAAGTGAAAGCGCTGCCTTCAGGGAGGAGTCAGAAACTCACAAAAGCAGCATGACGAACCCCAAACACACTGTCATGTGATGCCTTTTAGTGTAGAGCAAACAGACCTTTTCATCCTAATGACTGACCCCTGAAGTTTTCTCTCTAATACCCCTTAGTATGATAATTATGGTTATTATTATTCTGAACCCCCAAAGAGGTGGAGGGATGATCAAAACATTTGTTGATGTCTTTTTGTTTTTTTGAAACAGTCTCACTTCTGTTAGCCCAGGCTAGAGCACAGTGGTGCAGTCACTGCACGTCACTGCAGCCTCGACTTCACAGGCTCACGCGATCCTCCCACCTCAGCCTCCTGAGTAGTCAGGCCCACAGGTGCATGCCACCATGCCTGGCTAGTTTTTGTATTTTCGGTAGAGCTGAGGTTGAACTCCTAAGCTCAAGTGATCCACCTGCCTCAGCCTCCCGAAGTACTGGGATCATAGGCGTGTGCCACCACACCTGACCATGAAGTCTTTTCAAGAAAGCAGCAAACTGTCGTAATTCATTTAAAGATGATTTACATCAAAATGATCCTCTCTAAGGTTATTTGCTTATTGAGGTAAACAATTGTTCTCTGAAAATATGTTGAAACTTTGTTACAGAAAAACTCCTCATTTTCTGAGGATGTTCAAAACAATAGCTGGGGCTGAGCACGATGGCTCATGCACTTTGGGAGCCAAGGTGGGCGGATCACCTGAGGTCAGGAGTTTGAGACCAGCCTGGCCAACATGGCGAAACCTCGTCTCTACTAAAAATACAAAAATTAGCCAGGGGTGGTGGCAGGTGCCTGTAATCCCAGCTCAGGAGGCTGAGGCAGAAGGATCACTTCAACCTGGGAGGCGGAGGTTGCAGTGAGTCAAGATCGCTCCATTGCACTCCAGCCTGGGTGACAAAAGTGAAATTCCATCTTAAAAAATAAATAAATAAAATAAAAAACAAAACAAAAAACAAAAGCTGGGCAATTTAAATGTCTTGACACCATAAATGCACCATAAGTGTAATTGCTTTATATGATTATTTAGCTATTTCAGACATTTATTCTCCAGATATGTCTCCGTAGCCCTTCTTACATTAAAGTTATAGAAATCAGAAATTATTTAAAATGTTTCTTAAACACATGTGCCCTACATTCATTCTTGTCTCCAAGAAATGTCCTTTTTTCTCAAATTGAAATCTTTCCAATTTAGCAAATGTCTTCCATAAAGTTGTTAAATATTTGTAAGTCATTAACTTTGTCTGTTATCAGTAAAAATGGACAAGTTGAATGGATGCCTTTACTGAATAAGCTGACAGCACCCCTTGAATCCGAAGCTGCTCTTCAAAGTCCCTGTGTGCCTGAGCCTTTGTGGGGCCCTCTGAGAACAGTAGCAGTTGATTATTAGCCAGTCACCAGTAAATCTAATTTCTCTGGCTTTATCTTCGGTCTCTGTTGGACATTTAAAACCATTGAGCTGGTTTAAATATTTACTCATGAAGAAGCAGATTGTGATTTGTTAAAGGGCATCACTAAATTAAATGAATTTCAGATTAAGTACAGTTTATTTTGAAAAATATAAAATCCAGCAGGACTGTTTCACTAAGTTGTGGACTTAGTGAAATAATCTGGACTTAAGTCCACAACTTAGTGAAGCCGTCCGTTTGTGGCCACACGCATGGATCAGTGATTTGTGTGTGTGCCCATCAAATGCTTAAAATAAATAAATGTGAGCTTATGGAGAAAAGCTGATGCACGTTTGAAACCAAACCTGTAGGGGAAATACTCAGAATTCAGGTTCAGAGATCACTCCTTTTCGTATAAGGGAGCATTTACCCTCTCAAGGTGGTATATGAGGGCCTGCACCGTGTGGGGGATACAGCTGTTTGTCCCCTTGGGTTCATGTTCAAAGGAAGAAGAGGGGATTTGACCTTAACCAATGGATTGGGATCTTTTGTCTTTAATCTTGGGTGTCTAGCCACTTCCTAGGGGGCTTACTTGAATAACATTATTATTGAGACGGGGAAAAAAGTTCCAGAATAGTGTAAAATAGCAAGTATTTCTTGAATTTTGAAAGGTACTGGCATTTCATCTGCATTTCAGCCTGCCCTCCATGTAACGGTCTGTGGTGTGCGTTTCCTTAAAGCCCTCATTCCATAGGAAGTGATCACATGGAGGAGAGACGGGTCCCGCCCCAGGCTTTCCTGACAGCACAGACAGGCCAAGCTCAATACTGCTTCTCCAGGTAAACTCCGAGGTACAGGATTAAGAGAGTTTTAAAATAATTTAAAAACTAAGAAAAATTCTGAAACTGTAAATAAACTGTAATTGAGGCCTCCTACTTGAATAAATGGAGTAAAATTCCTCAAAGGTTGAAAAGGGCATTAGAAAGTTAAAAATGGATGCTTGAAATCAAATTTCAAACAGGTATTAATTTAGAAGATAATATCTCACTTTGGGTTTTTAAAACTTTATTGTTTTATTTATTTTTTTAGACGGAATCTCGCTCTCACGCAGGCTGGAGTGCAGTGGTGCGATCTCAGCTCACTGCAACCTCCGCCTCCTTGGTTCAAGCGATTCTCCTGCCTCAGCCTCCCAAGTAGCTGGGATTACAGATGCGCGCCACCACGCCCAGCTAATTTTTGTATTTTTAGTAGAGACGGGGTTTCACCATGTTGGCCAGGCTGGTCTCGAACTCCTGACCTTGAGTGATCCACCCACTTTGGCCTCCCAAAGTGCTGGGATTATAGGCATGAACCACAAGCCTGGTCTAAAACATTATTTTAACTGTTTCACTTATTATTTCGATTGTCTCAGAGAAAATATTTTAAGTATTCATGAGTGTTTTATCTATTGTAAATCATGCAGCAGTTTTCTTAATTAGATATTTAAGAAACATTTTTCTTGATAATTATAATTTTAAAAGGAAATTTAACTGTTACTAAATAATTTTTTGACTTTATGGAATATATATACAAGAAGATGCATCCATTTTAAATGTAAAATTCAGTGACTTTTGATGGATGTGTAACTTGTGTCATCATTTCCCCCATCATGATACAGAACATTTCTGTCGCCCTCCCATAAGGAAAGTGACTATTTTTGAGCATTGGTCTCCTTGGAGTGGCCTCAGAGGGGTCCATTAGTGAGCTGTCTAGAGGATGTGGTGTAGGCATCTTTTTGCTGTTACTGTTGTGAAATTTGTGCATGTGTGTGTTAGTGTTTTTTGTCCTTGCCTCATTCTCTGTCAAGAGACAAGAGCGTTATGTTATGAAATTTTCTCTTTAAATGATTTTCTGAAAAATCTTCAGTATTGAACTTTCTACAATGCCGTTGAAAAGAATTCCTGAAAATATTGCCAGGGGTCATAGGAGGTATGGTTTTCTTCAAAATGAGAAAAATTGCTTTTAAAAATTCTTGGTATTAGGCTGTTTAGCACAGGAAACATGTCAGGGAATCTGTTTGGAGTGCAGAATGCGAGTCTAGATATTAGCGAAGTGCTGCAGAAGACATCTCTCCCTCACTGTAAATGATCTGTTTGTCATCTCCTTCAGGGACAGCTATCTTTTCTTTTCTTTTTTTTGGCGGGGACAGCTATCTTGAATGCTAAGATGGTGTTTCTAACACTGATGAGGACACTGGGGCCTCCCTGGTGAAAACCACAGGCTGACTTCCCAGTTCTCAGGGAGTTAAGATTCTGGTGCTGCAGGGCGGAGGTATCATTTACAAAAGGTGCTGAGGGAAGGTTTATTAAGGTGACCCTAGGTCGGTGCCCTGAAACAGGGGAGGAGGCAGAGACGCCTCCAGCAGAGGCTGCAGAATGCGCTTTGAGAAACAAAGTGGCTTTCCATCCATTTCTCAACTGTTGGTTATTAGTTTATTTAACTAATTCAATTTATTTAATTTAAATAAATCTTATGTATTTACTAGTTATGTATTAATAACATTACAATATTGTTATGTTTTCTTTGCCTCTTCAGATGTTCAATGAATATTACAGTTGGTTGAGTATTTTTGTTCTAAACTCAGGTGAAACACACATTTGAAAGAGGTTAACTTGAGCTTTTACATTCTACTGTAAGCTCTTACGTTATCATGAGTGTTTTCTATGATTTTAGGGGGAACACAGATAAAGGACTGAAAATGAAATCAGGGAAAGCATTCTCTGATTACTAATTTTCTCATAACTGTCTCAGTTGATATCCCAAGACTAATGCAAACCCATCTACTCAGTGTTTTTCATGGCAACTCATTTAGGCCTCACTGTGAAGCAGGCTTGATTTTGAGTCCTAACACTTAATTTTCAGACAAGGTATTTAACTTTTCTTCATCCCCATTTCCTAAAATAAAGATGCTAATACTTGCAAAAGAGGCAGTAATGCCAGGGCTGAGCTCTGAAATCGCCTGCCTCCTCCAAGTCTCAAGAAAAACATTCTCTTTCTAATCTAACCTGGCGTTTTAGCTCTTTGCTCTAAGTCCTGTCAACTGTAAAACTATAAATGAATTAATAGCTGAATCAATTCTGCTGGCATAGAAGAGAGCAGGAAACACTGTCTAAATCCAGATTTTTTCAGTCTAGACTCAAACAACCATACCAAACTGTGCACAGATACACTTTGTTTTCTTAGTTCGAAGTTAATGGGTGGAAATAATTTGAGTTTCATCATCTGAGAATAATTTCAAAGATTACTTCTTCAAATAGTGCAGTGAGGTAAATAAGAATTATCCACTGAAGACAGGGAAGGCAACCTCACAGGATCAGGGTCCTCAGGCCAACACGTGCCTGTGTCCACGTGGTCTTCTCCAGATGGGAGGGAAAATGGACACTCCCTGCTTTCTATCACAGGGGCTGGAGCTGGAGGCCTGAAATGGAGTCTGGCACTCAAAGGGTTAAGGAGAGTCCGTGATGGAACTGGGAGGGCAGAGGCCCAAGTTTCTGGTCTCTGTTGGATTCCCAGATGGCAGCCCCAATTGAAGCCCAACTATTTTTGAGCTTGCTCTCTCCCTCAGCACAGATGTTCAAGGCCATAATAATGTGTTTCTTTTACGGTGTCTTTTCTGTTTCTTGGTGTAGAAGTTTAAAAGCTTCATTGTTTCATCAGTCAAATAAACACAGCAAGACCTTATGGGTTGGTAGAATAATAAAAAGAAAAACATCCTTGCCAGTCGGGAAGTTTCCTTTACTTTCTTATGTTTGCGAGAAACGCTGTAGGTGATCTGCTGCCATTGTGTGGCTTTTAATTGTTTTCAGCGTTAATGATGGTATTTACGGTAATTCGCGTACAAAACTGTTGTACTTGTAATCCAGCAAGTGCCGAAGAGGAACCTGAAGCAGTGAGCTGGCCCAGTGTAACTGGGTGCCTTGGGGGTGCACCTCCCTGCCTCACCAGCCCCTCCCCATGGTCATTACTTTTTCGGTCTTCTTTTTCTTTTACTCAAAGACAGTCGTGATCATATTTGGCCTAGTCCATCCTGCTGGGCAGTAGGTCTCTATGCCAAGTGGAAGCAAGATGAGAAGAGCAGAAACTAAGTTCCATAGAGGAAGCAATCAAATCTCAGCCGCAGTGGCCTTCAGCCCCTGTAGCTGCTCCCTACCCTGACTTCTCCCTTCGGCTGTTGCCTCTGGGTCCAGGGTTTGGCTTCAGGATCCCACTGCTCTTACTGCCTCCAAGGCCTTCATGGTGTTGCCCTGAGTCCCCTCTCCCTCACTCCTTGCCTCTGAGCCATCCTCCTGACTCCTTGCCCCCCTCAACTTCCCATCACACTCACGGGTCCTGTTCCTGGGCTGCCTGGTGCCCTTCGGTCCTGTTTTTCCTTGAGTTTTACCTCCGCATCATGCCAACATTTCTGCTGGTCTGTCGGATAATTAATACACATGCACATCATAGAGTGGAAAACTCTTTATTTCTTTATCTTGTCCATTTGTAATTTTCCTTTGTCCTGTTGAGAAGAAATAAGAGCTGTTTAGTTCAACTCAACAATTAATTTTTATTTTCTGGATAGAAACATTCACATTTATACCAACAAATAAAAGCCAAAGTCAAAATCAAGGAAATTTTAAGGCTGGGCGTGGTGGGTTACACCTGCCATCCCAGCACTTCGGGAGGCCGAGGCAGGTAGATCACTTGAAATCAGGAGTTCAAGACCAGCCTGGCCAACATGGCGAAACCCCATCTCTACTAAAAATACAAAAATTAGCTGGGCATGGTGGTGTGGGTCTGTAATCCCAGCTACTCGGGAGGCTAAGACTGGAGAATCACTTGAACCTGGGAAGTGGAGGTTGCAGTGAGCTGAGATCATGCCACTGCACTCCAGCTAGGCAACAGAGTGAGGCCCCATCTCAAGAAAAGAAAAAAAGAAATTTAAAAAATTCTTTAGCACTCACTGTTGATCATACAGCCAAGAGTGATTTGGTAACCACCCAGTTTTGGTGCTCTTGGGTGACCGCAGGCATTGACCAATTCATATCATAGCTCCTTTCCTTTGCCTCCCCTCGGCAGCCCCGCTATACAAAGCTATAGCTACATGCCAGGGGGATTTGTCTTCCCCTTTCCCTGGAGCATCCCACCAGTGTTAGGAGCAGACCGTGAAAGATTACAGCTCTCGGAGTTCATGCTCGGTGCTTCTTCCCTAGGTAGCTCCCCCAGCCAATACCACCTGGCACAAACCAGACAGGCCCCCTGGAAGATTTGGCCAGTAGGATAGTGGTCCGCATGGCGTGGCCTGTCCCTGGCTGTGCACTGGAGGGAGGGGGGTGATAGCGAGAACTGAGGCAGTGACGGGAGGGAAGGAGAGAAGCAGAGAGCCCAGAGGATTTGGAAAGACCATTTCCAAGCACTGCACATGGCTGGATTTGAAAGGATGTGCTAACACTGTTTTTTATTTTTCTAGCAATTGAAATACAAAGTACTTATTATTGCAGTCAGAATGAATGATGATACTGTGGGGTTTTGGCTTAGGAACAAAACAAAACTCTGTTGACATGAGCGCAATCCTCTGTGCTCAGGTTGGTAAGGACCATCAACTCACTTCATAGTCTCAGACGGCCTTGACACCTGACTAAGACACTGGAGTGCTGTCAAGCCAAGCAGCGGAGATGTTCTGGGTGGTGCTAACCCGCAGGAGAAAGGGTTTTGGCTGCCTGAGAGGCTCTGTTATAAAACATGCTGTGGGAGGCGGTTTGCATAGTTGGAGGAAGTTCACCATGGAAAATAATGGTCCTGACTGGACAGGGAACCAGTCCCATATCTCACACACACCAAGCAGACACTTGGTGACTTCTAACTTACTTTTAAAAATCAATTTTAGTAACCAAACAGGATACTAATACAGGTGAGAAAATGTAGCTAGCTGTGCTGATGAGAATGATTAGAAACTGCCAGATTTCTACCTAACTTCATGCTGCCAGCTTATCGCCGAGTAAGTGCTATCACAGCCTTCCTCCACTACTCACCTATACCCAGCTTTGCGTGAGAGTGTGATTCTCTCTAGTTAAAACTAAAACGAACAGTCAAGAGAGAGGGAGGCACCAGATAAGGTATCACCAACATTGGATATAGTTCTTGTTGATGAGTTGATCTTTCTGGTTATAAATGCCAGGCTGGGCCAGGTGGCCTCCCATCTTCCTTCTCCTGACCACCTCTCTCCTTCACACCTTTTCCTCTCAAGCAGGCCTTTGTCTTTCTATGTTGGAAAACTGCAAGCCCCGTATGTTCATCCAAGCACCACCAGTCCATTCTTTGAATGAATTAAATCAAATTGGCTTGTTTACAAAGAGAATTATCATATGCTCCTGTCACCAGCCTTTTTTCTGCCATAATTTTGCAATAAGTGAGGGAGATCATTTGAATGTCGACAGTAGAACCAGAAAACATTAAGTCCAAGAAAATAATAGATTTCTTCTCCGCCCTTTTTTTAATGTTCGTTTCTATCAATCCCTTTTTCTTCAGTGCCTCTTTTTTTGCATGTGTTTTAAATATGCGATGTTGTTTTTGCTTAATGTTCATTAATGTTACTATTTACTTGTTGCTACATAGTTGATGAATCCAAACCCTGGTTTTGGTGCCCAAGCAGCGAGGGAGGAAAGAGTCATATTGTTTTAGTTCATTTAATAAAAGCCTCCAGGAAAGATTTTGGAAGCTTTGTACAAAAATTACACTCAGTTATGGCACTATCAGCTGTGTCTCGCCCGTGCATAATTCTCTAATGATCTATTTAAGGAAAATCTTATAAATACAGATCTTGGCTTATCCATATTCCTGGAATGAGAACATTTACCATGATAGCTTCTTTAAAAATTTGGCAGTAGGGACCTCAGTTATATATTCTGAGAGCTGTCTATGTAATTGACAAATAATTACATGTACTCTTATTTGCAGATGAGGGATTTTCCTTTTTGGCAGGGGATGGAGTCTTGCTCTGTCACCCAGGCTGGAGTACAGTGGTGCTATCTCAGCTCAATACAACCGCCATCTCCCAGGTTCAAGCGTTTCTCCTGCCTCAGCCTTCCAAGTAGCTGGGATTACAGGCATGCACCACTACTAATTTTTTTGTATTTTTAGTGGAGATGGCGGTTTCACCATGTTGGCCAGGCTGGTCTCCAACTCCTGACCTCAAGTGATCCACCTGCCTCAGCCTCCCAAAGTGCTGGGATTACAAGCGGGAGCCACCGTACCTGGCCAGGATTTTCTTAGTAAGGGCCTTACGATTTCATTCACAATATTCCTTGAGTTTGATTATTTTGCTAATTGTCACTTATTGTTATGTCATGTTGCTTGATGTTAACAATGAAGAAATCATTTTGGTGAAGTCCTTTGAGATACTCGGATAAATGTACAGATGCTGCCTGATCTACGATAGCACAACATACTGATAAATGTCGCAGATTAAAGATATAAGTCACAAAGGCATTTAGCACACCTCACCTAACGAACAGCAGCACTTAGCCTGCTTTAAACGTGCTCAGAACACTTATATTAGCCTACACTTGAGCAAAATCATGTAGCATAAAGCCTGTTTCATTAGAGTGTTGAATATCTCATGTGACTTACTGGATACTGTATCACATATTATGTCAAAATTGCAATGGTTTCATGCCATTGTAAAGTCAACAAACTTTAGATTGAATCACCGTTAAGTTGAGGATTATCTGTAACAGTGTCTGTGCCTTTTATAAGAAAGAAGTCTAAACTTCTGGAAAAGATTAATTTTGTTTGTTTTTAATCATTAATTCTCCTTCTTAACTTTAGTACTTTAGGGATATGAGGACACATGCATCAATAATTAGTTGCAGGTCACTCATTCCATCATTTTTTTCAAAGGCCTATTCACAGTGTAGGTGGTTTAAGAGACAATCCAGATTCTCGACATAATCATTATAATGTCTGATTCCGAATAATAATTGGAGAAAGCATGACTGACACTTACTCTGTGGCAGGTTCCATGCTAACCCTTTATGTGCAGTACTTCATTCAGTTCTCACAAAAGTCCTGTGAAGTACATATTGTTATTTCTTGTTTTTACCTGTAAGGAAACTGAGGCAAAAGGCTGTCATTTGCTGGTGGTTACACAGCTAGCTTGTGTATGGCAAAGCCAGGAGGTGAACCCAGACTGTTGGCTGCAAAGCTATTAAACACTAATGTGCAGCATCTTCCAGTAAGTTTTAAAGCCAGAAAAGAGGGAAGGAAAGGATGATGGCCTGCTGATGTGCTTGTTATCACACATGGACCAGTGGAGAGAAGCTCTAGCTAAATCCTTTTAAAATTTTAAACTACGATCCCCTCAGAAGCGAAGCGCTTAAATTTATCAATAAGTGGTGCATTCGGTTTTAGCAGTATCTACGTACCCCAAGAGCTCCAGCAAAAAAATCAGGTCAGGTCTTTGGAGTAGATGTGTTTCCAGTTTACTCCTCATTTAGTAAAATCATGTTCCTGTAAGCACAACTTTAATGTGTGTTCACAGGCACATGAAACATTTACCTCAAATCTGCTAATGCAGTTTTTTCATATATATATTAATTTATCTAGACAGTGCTGCCATTTTCTGCTTCATCAGCAGGTGTAATTAAAAGCAACTATCCTTTGTAATTAATATGTTGATACTGCATTCTTATCTTTAACCCTTTGATCCAGATTAATGTACCCAACTAATAACAATAAATTTATTTCTCTCTCTGAGAGGAGATTTAAAGCCACTGACTATTACCTAAGATTTTCCAAGAGCAGAGAACTAAGAACTGATAGAGTAAGAAGTTGTTATTTAAAGAAGTTTCTACTTTTCTAACAGCATACCTCTTCTATTTTGTAAATTCAGCAACACGTTCTGATGAAAGCTTCTGAGAATGCAGTAGAGATTTTGATTCATGTAATTGCAAGATTTGGACCTTTCTGCCTCTAATTCAGAAGCTAGAAATGGGATAATGGTAACCATCTTGGAACATTGGCTGTAATTCTGTCTCTTTAAATGCCTTATAATAGAGAGTAATGTTTATTAATAATCTAAAGGAAACTGTTTTTTAAGTGACTCTTGTAGGAACTTAAGAATTAACATAAATGTGAGGGGCACGAAGTGCTTTAAATTTCAGAACAGATATAAACATCTCCCCCCAGTTTCATGAAGGACATTTCACATTTTCTTCCAGGTTTTTTTCCAACACACAGTAACAGGCTGAGGATGGCAATAAAACAATGATGGGCAGGGCAGCTAGAGGAAAACAGAAATAAGGTGCGAAGATCCTCCGTGGGGTGTCTCCAGGGGGAGTCCCGCTCTGTGTGGTTATAAATAACTAACCTCCACGCCTCAGTGCCCCAGTTGAGATCCCATCAGTGCCATTGTAATAGAATGAACATTTCTTTTGTTTCACGGATAGTCTTTCATCATTTACATTTTCTTTACTTACCCTGGCTCTTAGCCCTTAGACACAAGTGGATACAACAATTTAAGTGGGGAAAAAAAAGATACAAAAGTGTACCTCTTAGGGTGAGTTCTCCTCACAATGAAAGCATAGTTTTGAATCATCAGTATCGTATTAAAATAGAGACAGCTTGGGGCCACCATAAGGTTCTGCCTTGATGCACTTACATTTAAATCATAAAAGGGCTGATAATTAGGGCAGTGCCTACCAAGGGAACTTAAAAGAAGAGTCAAGCTCAGAAGTTCTGTATTTATAAACCAATGTTACAGCATCGCCCACCACAGGGGGAAAAGCTTGCATAGCTCTACTGGTTTTGATGTGCCCTCAGTTTGATATGATTTGACTGTGTCCTCACCCAAATCTCATCTTGAATTGTAATTCCCATAATCCCCACATGTGGGAGGGACCCAGTGGGAGGTAATTGAATCATGGGGGGCAGTTTCCTTCATCCCATTCTCGTGATAATCAGTTCTCACAAGATCTGATGGTTTTATAAGGAGTTCTCCCCCTTTAGTTGGCACTTCTCCTGCCACCATGCGAAGAAGGATGTGTTTGGTTCCCCTTCTGGCATGACTGTAAGTTTCCTGAGGCCTCCCCATCCAGGCTGAACTGTGAGTTAACTAAACCTCTTTCCTTTATAAATTGCCCAGTCTCAGATGTGTTTTCATTAGCGTTATGAGAACAGACTAATACACAGTTCAAAAAGAAAATCAGTGAAAACGATATCAGGTACCAGCTTGGAAACTCAGCCCTCGGAGCATATTTGAGGACTGTGGTCTGCCGTGATGAACTTTTGCTTCTAGGTGCAGTCGGTGGGCTGTCCTAAACACAGATGGTAGGAAATAGGCTGGCCTGTATGTCTGTCAGTCTCAGATGCCGGTGAGCAGAGACATCAAGCCCCGGTGTAGCTATATATATTTGGGTGAAGATACAAAAGTAACATCAGAATGATTCCTTAGGAGAAAGACGCAAATCCTAGTGTAATCCTTCTGTGATCCTCCATTTGAAAAATGATACTTTCTTACCGGAAACAACCCATTTCCGTAAAAGATCATGAGTACTCTTATTTCCGTTGAGCTCTGCTCCTCTTACTTTGTGACATCACATTTTCAAATCACATTTTGGTTTCATTTTAGTTCAGAATCTTCATTCAATAATAAATTTGTAAGTGGTTACAATGGGCGGGGTCACTAATTTTACAAAAATCACCCATCTGTTTTTCTTCAGAATGTACAGATTTGCTTTCTGTAACTAATCTCTAAAATAAAATATCCTGATGTAGTCTACCTTTTTTTTTTTTTTTTTTTTTTTTAAGCAGAGTCTCACTCTGTTGTCCAGGCTGGAGTGCAGTGGTGTGATCTCGGCTCACCACAGCCTCCATCTCCTGGATTCAAGGGATTCTCGTGCCTCAACCTCCCAAGCAGCTGGGATTACAGGTTTGCGCCTGGCTGATTTTTGTATTTTTAGTAGAGACAGGTTTTCGCCATGTTGACCAGGCCGGTCTCAAACTCCTGGCATCAAGTGATCTGCCTGCCTTGGCCTCCCAAAGTGCTTGGATTACAGCTGTGAGCCACTGGGCCTGGCCTTTTGTAGCTTACTTATTTAAGAATCAGAAGAATTCATCCCACAAAGCCATGGTTTATTTATGTCTTTCTTGAAATATGTTCTTTATACTTGCTTATTTTCTCCTTATCTCAGAGGCTGGCTCCTCCTCTATCTGATATCCTAATTTCAAAGCCTACCTGCATTCTGCCTTAGGTCCTCTTCTTTGCACTGTACATACGTAGGTGATCTGATCAGTCCCTGGCTTTGGACGTTGTCTATGCACTGATGCTTTTTCAATTTATATCTCCAGCTACGATCTCTTCTTTGCCTCAGTTTTGTATGTCCAGCCACTGGCTTAACAGATCCACAGGGATAGGTAATAGGCACCTCAAACTTAACAATTAAAACAAAATATTTTATACCTCCTTCCTCCCTCCCACCAAACCCATAGTCTCTCAAAACTTCACCATCTCAGTAAATTAATAGACAGCACCTAATTCACCTAGCGGTTTACTCTAAAACCTAGGTGTCATCCTGGATTCTCCCTTTCCTTGCACCTGACTCACAATCCATCAGTGTATCGAATTACTCTTAGAACAAACAGTTCTCAAATCAAGCCATCTGACAATACCTCCATGACTGTAATCTTAACCCAAGCTATCACTACCATCTTCTGGACCAGTGTGACACCCTCATGCCTGCTGCAGTCCTCCTCTCTTTCCCTCCCCCGCTCAGCAGGCAGTGAGCTTTCTGAAGTGGAAGGCAGAGCATGTCACCCTCCACCCTGAAACCCCCCAGTCACTTCCTATTAGCTTTCTTTTTAATTGTCAGAAAACATATATAACATAAAATTTGACACTTCAGCCTTTCTTAAGTGTACGAGTCAGTGATATTAATAACATTCATGATATTATGCAGCCATCAGCACTAAGCTACCTCCATAACTCTTTAATCACCCTAGAGAGAAGGTCTACACACATTAAACAAAAACTCACTGTGCCTCCGTTGCCCCAACCCTGGTAATTTACAATCTTTCTGTCTCTATGAATTTGCCAATTCTAGGTATCTCTTGTAAGTGGAATTGGATTAATACTTGTCCTTTTGTGTCTGGCTTATTTCATTTAGCACAGTGTTTTCAAGATTCATTCATATTGTGGTATATATCAAGTTTTCTTTCCCTGTAAAGGCCGAATAATATTTCATTGTATGTCTATACCACATTTTGTTATCCAGTCATCTGTTGATGGGTGACTGGGGTTGTTTCCCACCTTTTGGCTATTGTGAATAGTGCTGCTATGAAGATGTACAAGTATCTGATTCCTTACTTTCCATTCTTTGGGGTATATACCCAGGAGTGAAATTGCGGGGCTGTATGATAACTCTGTGTTTAATGTTTAGAGGACTGCCAAACTGTATCCCATAGCAGCTGCAGCATTTTACGTTCTCATCAGTAATAGTCACACATTCACACAGCTCCCAATTTTTCCACATCTCCACCAAAACTTGTTATTTTATATTTTTTTAAATTATAACCATCCTAATGTGTATGAAATGTTATCTCATTATGTCTGGATTTATATTTCTCTAATTATTAATAATGGTAAGCGTCTTTTCATGTGCTAATTGGCCATTAGTAAATCTTTGGGTAAATGTCTATTCAAATCCTTTGTCCACTTTTGAATTAGTAAATGCAATAAGCTGAATTAGGTTGTTTGTTTTTTGTTTTTGTTGAGTTGTAGGAGCTCTTTATATATTCTGGATATTAAATCCTTACCAGATGTATGAATTGTTCATATTTTCTTCTCTGTGGGCTGTCATTTCATGTCCTTGATGGTGTCCTTTAAAGCACAAAAGTTTTTAATTTTGATAAAACCCAGTGTATCTATTGTTTTCTTCTGTTTTCTACGCTTTTGGTATACGGTTAAGAAACCATATCAAGCCCAAGGTCATGAAGACTTTCTTCTATGTCTTTAAAAAAAAAAAGATTTTTTTTTTTTTGAGATGGAGTCTCGCTCTGTCACCCAGGCTGGAGTGCAGTGGTGTGATCTTGGCTCGCTGTAACCTTGAACTCCTGAGCTCAAATGATCCTCCTGTGTCAGCCTCCCAAGAATCTGGGACTACAGGTGACACCATTGTGCCCAGTTACAATTTTTCTTAATAGAGATGGGTTCTTGCCACATTTCCCAGGCCAGTCTCTAATTCAAGCAGTCCTTCCACCTCAGCCTCCCAAAGTGTTAGGATTATAGTTATGAACCACTGTGCCCAGCCTCTTCTAAGAATTTTAGTTTCAGCTCTTAAATTTAGGTCTCTGATCCATTTTTAATCAACTTTTAAATATGGTGTGAGATAGTCTCCAACTTCATTCTTTTGCAGGTGGATATCCAGGTTTCTGAACAACAGTTTTTGAAGAGGCTTCTCTTTCCCCATTGAATGGTATTGACACTCATATAAAAAATCAGTTGACCATAAGTATATGGGTTTATTTCAGGACTGTCAATTCTGTCCCATTGGTCTATATGTCTGTCATTATTGTAGTACCACCCTTTTTTTTTAAACTGTAGCTTTTTTTTTTTTTTTCAGACAGAGTCTTGCTCTGTTGCCAGGCGCCAGGCTGGAGTGCAGTGGCGCGATCTCGGCTCACTGCAACCTCCGTCTCCCGGTTTCAAGCAATTCTTCTGCCTCAGCCTCCCGAGTAGCTGGGACTACAGGCGTGCGCCACCACGCCCAGCTAATTTTTGTACTTTTTAGTAGAGACGGGGTTTCACCATGGTCTCGATCTCTTGACCTCGTGATCTGCCCGCCTCGGTCTCCGAAAGTGCTGGGATTACAGGCATGAGCCACCGTGCCCGGCTTAACTGTAGCTTTTGTAATAAGGTTTGAAATTGGGAAATGTGAGTGCTCCATGTTTGTTCTTTTTTAAGATAATTTTGACTGTTTCAGGGTTCCTTGAAAGTCCATATAAATTTTAGGATAGGCTTTTTCACTTCTGTAAAAAAATGCCATTGAATTTTGACAGGGGTTGCATTGAATCTGCATATCACTTTGGGTAGGATTGTCATCTTAACAACAGTAAGTTTTCCAGTGTATGGACATGGAAGGTACTTCCACATGTTTTGATCTTCTTTACTTTCTTTCAACAGTGTTTTGTAGTTTTGAGTGTACAAATTTTGTACCTCTTTAGTTAAATTTATTCTTAAATGTTTTAGTTTTGTTGATAGTTTGTAAATGGAATTATTTTCTTAATCTCCTTTTTAAATTGTTCATGGCTAGTGTATAAAAATTCAGCTGATTTTGGCATATTGATTTTGTATCCTGCAATGTTGCTGAATTCATTTATTAGTTCTGATTTTTTTTGTGGAATCCATATAGTTTTCAACATGTAAGATAATGTCATCTACAAAAGAGATAGTTTTGCTTCTTCCTTCCCAATTTGGATACTTTTCTTTCTTTTTCTTGACTAATTTCTCTGGCTAGGACTTTCAGTACTATACTAAGTAGAATTGGTAAAAGTGGGTATCCTTGTCTTCTTGATCTTAGGGGAAAGTAAGTGTTTAGTTCAGTCTTTCATCACTGAATATGTTAGCTGTGAGTTTTTCATATATGACCTTTATCATGTTAAGGAAGTTTCCTAGTTCATTGAGTGCTTTTATCATGAAAGAGTGTTGGATTTTATCAAAGGCTTTATCAACATAAATAATTTTGTCATGTATTTTTCCCCTTCATTTTATTATTGCTTATTGTATTGATTGACTTTTGTATGATTAACCACCATTGCCTTCCTGGGGTAAATCCCACTTGGTTGTGGTGTATAATCTTTTAATATGCTGCTGAATTCAATTTGCTACTATTTTGTTGGTAATGTTTGCCTCTATATTTATAAGGGATCTTGAGCTATAGTTTTTTCCCTCATAGCACCTGTATCTGGCTTTGGTGTGCAGTAATGCTAGGCTTAGTAAAATGAGTTAATAAGTGTTCTCCCCCTCTTCATTTTTTTGGGAAGACTTTGAGAAGATTTGGTGTTAATATTTTTTTAAATATTTGGTTGAATTCACCAGTAAAGCTGTTTTCTGGTTGTGGGCTTTTCTTTTTCAGGAAGTATTTGATTACTGATTCAATCTCTTCAATTATATAGATCTATTCAGATTTTCTGTTTCTTCTGTGTCCATTTTGTTAGTTTATGTGTTTCAAGGAATTTGTCCATTTTATCTAATTTATCCAATCTGTTGGCGTATGGTTGGTTTTAGTATTCTCTTGTAATCCTTTTTGTTTCTGTAAAGACCTTAGTAATATTCTCTCTTTCATTTCTGAACTTAGTAATTTGACTGTTCTCTCTTATTTTCTTAAAGTTTTGTTGGTTCTATTGGTCTTTTCAAAAAGCCAACTTTCAGTTTTATTCATTCCATTATTTTTCTGTTCTCTATTTCATTGGTCTCTGTCCTAGTCCGTCTTATTTCCTTTCATTTGCTAGCTTTTGGCTTAGTTTGCTTTTTTTCCATAACGTTTTAAAGTAGAAGGTAAAGTTACTGACTTTAGATATTTCTTCCTTTTTAATGTAGGAATTTATTGATATAAATTTCCCTCCGAGCACTGCTTTTGCTGTATCCCGTCCGTTTTGGTATGCTGTGTTTTTACTTTTATTCACCTCAAAGTATTTTCTAATTTTCTTTGTGATTTCTTCTTTGACCCATTGATTACGTGGGAGTATATTGTTGAATTTTCATATATTTGTGAATTTTCCAGTTTTCTTTCTCTTAATGATTTCTAATTGTATTCCTTTATGATTGGAAAAGCTACTTTGTATGGTATCAGTCTTTTTAAACTTATGGACACTTGTTTTGTGACTTAACAGGTGTCTATCCTGGAGAAGGTTCCGTGTGCACGTGAGGAGAAGGTATAGTCTGATGTTGTTGAGAACCTCCTGTCATTCCTAGAATAGAATCCAAACTTCTCACTGTAGCTGTAAATCCCTACAGGAAGTGACCCCAACCAACTCTTCTGTCATAAAATCCCTCCATTCTTCCCCTAGCTCTTGCTTAGGAAGTATTTTTGACTGACATTAATTAACATAAGCTTTGGTGTAATGGCTATAATGTATCTTTTGGTAGCACGTGAGACAAATACAGTGTGTTTTTGAGGAATGTTTTTAAATATGTGGAATAATCTTGTACATGAGTGTGCATAGCAGCACTATTCACAAGAGCCAAAGCTGGGAAAACCCAAATGTCCATCATCTGATAAATGGCTAAACAAAATGTGGCATATCTATACAATGGAATATTATTCAGTCATTAAAAAATGAAGCTCTAATACAAGTTACACCATGGATGAACCTTTAAAACATTCTACTAAGTGAAAGAAGCCAGACATAACAGGCTGTATAATACTGTATATCCATTTATATGGCATATGCAGAATAGGCAAATCCATAGAGACAGGAAACTGATCAGGGCTTGCCAGGGGCCGGAGAGATGGGGAAGGGGAGTGACCACTTAATGGGTATGGGGTTTCCTTTTGGAGACATAAGAATGTTCTGGAATTAGTGGTGATGGTTGCATAACATTGTGAATGTTTCAGTTTCTTAATAGTAAATCTTATATATGTTTTACTATGATTTAAACATCAGTTCAATTTTTAAAATGTAGACCTGAATATAAGTGGAAGAGCAAACAGAACAAGCTTGTTTTTGAAACAATATTTCTTTTGGTTATTGAAAAAGAAACATAGTCCTAAGACTAAAGTCTAAAATTTAAAATACATAAATGATGACGGCTTACTCTTTCACATTTATTCAGTGTCGGAGTGCTTGGTATAAAGTAGATTTTACAAATTCAACTATTTTGTTTATTGGCAGACTCTATTCTGGTACATCTGGAATTCATATGTTAAGTGTTACATAGATATTTTTGCTTAACCAGTTTAGATTAACAAGATAAAGCTTACACTCCAGAACTGTATGCTTGTCTCAGTTAAAATTGCAAAGAGCTCTTTGTTAATAATTTTTAAAATTAAAGAACATGACTAGAAATAGATTCATCATCAGGTTTTAATTTTGTTAAACTTTGATTTCATTTGGGATTTTGGTGGGGGTGCTGGTAGAAGAGCACAGAAAGCAGTGGATTGAATTGTAGTTTACCTGAAGCAAATATGAAAGTCAAAGATAAAAGATTTCAGTGAAGAATATTTTTAAGTGCCTCACTTGTATGCTTATATTCCAGTATTTATCGCTCATTGAATTGCATGTGTCAAAACATAGTCACCAGTAAGTAAAAATGCTTGCATTTCCAATTATGTTGGAGTTGCCAGAGTGATATGTTATACAGCAGGAAACCAGATGTGTTATTTTCATGGGCTAAACTCTCTAATGAAAACACAAGACATTAATGAACTCTCAAAGGTGGAAGTCCAGACAGAAAGCATAATTAGTTCATTTACAACTTGATCTTCCCTACTACGTTTATTTAATACTCATCTAATGATACCACGTAGACCTTTAAAGTAATGCTTAAAAATAAAGTTTAAAAGCCATATGTTGTTTTTTACGGTAGTAAAATTCAATAGCCTCCTTAATCTTGGATTTAGATAAAACAGGTTGGATTTGCAAAGCCACGCTTGTGTTTTAAATTAGGTCAAGCTATATTGCATGTGTTAGCTGATTAACTAGAATATACTGGTTTACACAGAATCTGAACCAGTAATCCTTCACACTGTAGTCTTTTTTTTTTTACTTTAAATGGTTGGAAAGCACATAGCATGCTTAAAAAAAAAGAGCATATGTTTTAAGAGTCAAACAAACCTGAGCTCAGATCTAGATCCAGCCACCTAATGGTTGTTTGGCATGAAAAAGCATTTACAGGTACATATCATCTTCTCCATCTATGAGATCCTTACTGCACAGGGTTATTACAGCGCCCAGAAAGTGGATATATATGCAGGAGCTGGCCCCTGTGTGTGTGGTTATATGGTAGCTGCAATGGTTTTGACGATAATTCGGATAACTTTCAATAAAAGACAAATAGGGGCTCCTGTGGTTAACTGCTCTCTAAGCACTCACTGTTTTCTCCATACCTCTATCGGGGGGGAGTTTATGCCTAATTTGGTAAAATGATATGAATGTTTAATTGTCCCCATTATCCAGTTCACCTGATAGCCTGATAGTCAGTTTCTGAAACTCGTACCAAAGCACTTGTGTTGGAAGAAGCAGTTCACCTTCTGAAGCTCCTCCCCTTTTCTTCTTTGGGCATTCATTATAAATCAATCATCATTTTATGTAGGTTGTTAACTAAGATTACATTTGGCATACAATAAGATGTTTCTGTGATGACTCCATGGAATGCTACTTAAAATGTACTAGAGAAACCTAAGTTTTTGTTTGATATTCATTCCAAGAATGTGGTCCGTGATCTACATGGATGGTTCATTGATATATCTAAGCAGCCCTTGCTCTTCACGCATGGCCTGATTAACCGCATAAAGTAAGTGCATGCAAACAAAACTCTTCTTTGCTCCAGCTGCTCCCATCTGCATTGTCAATAGCTACATAGCCCAAGGTGGAAGGTTATTAGACAGCCAATGAACACATCATTGGCATAATCTCATCTTATTGATTGGACAAGTCCCCCATTAAGCCACCTTTCTGGAATACTTGGGGTTTTTCAGTTTCTTTCATAGACATTCATTCATTCCGTCACTTAACACGTATTTATCATGCACCAGCTATGTGCCAGGAACCCTTAATAGATGTTAAAAATACAAGCAAAACTCCCTGGCCTTTTAGTGGGAGATGTAATTGGTTAAGATAAAGGGAAAGCTGCTGTAACAAAGAGACCCAGAAATATCATGGCCTAAGTAAGATAGAAGTTTGTCTCTCTGTTTAGCAGTTCAGCCTGGGAAAGCAGCTCTGCATCAGGATGTCTCAGAGCCCAGCTTCCTGCCCCGTGTGCTGGGCCAGCCTTGGACATCTGCTTCCCACAGAGGATCAAGGCTTAGCTGCTGCATTCACCTCCCAGCTCACAGTGTGGGGGGACAAATCTAGGTCAAACAATGGCTCCCTAAATGGAGCTGACCCACACATAACCCACACTGCTTCAGCACACTTTCCTCCCCATTGACTCTAAACTGGACATGGTCAGGCTCACTGCAGAGTGTGGCTTCTTGCTGGACGTAGCTTAACCACAAGCCTGGTGGATGTGTTTGAGAAGCAGAGGGGGGTTCTCCAACTCCTACCTTGGGAGAGCATGACAATGAATGAAACAAGGAAAGTATAGAAAATGTCAGATCATAGTCAGTGCTGTGAAGGAAGAGAAAGCAGGGCAACGAGTAGGAAGTGCTAAGGAGAGACTGCAATTTTAAATAGATTGGTGCGAAGCCTCACTGAGGCGGTGAAATTCGCGGAGGGACTCCGGCAGCTGAGGGGTAGTCCTTGCGGCGGCAGCCTAGGGGAGCATTGCCGACAGAAGCACTGACAGGTGAGGAAGATCTGTGGAGGGGCAGGGAGTTTTTTGCAGGATTTGATTGTAGTGCGGGGCACATGCTTTGGATATGGTGAGTTGAGATGTGTCTTTATCCACGCGGAGGTGCCCAGTAGGCTGTGGGATATATGACTCTGGAGTTCAGGAGAGTAGATCAGACTGGAAGGAAAATTTCACAATAGTGAAATACAGCATCCTACTTCATCTTTCGTGTAAATGTCATGCTCATTTCTGCAGGGAGAACACAGCCAGGCCACAGTGACCGTGGGACTTTCTGGACAGCGGATCTGTGGGAGTGTGCCTGGCAGCTGGTTCCGCAGGTCACCTGCTCTGATAGAATGTTCAGGCCCTTCCACCTCAGTGGGTCTACGGGTCTGCATGAGGAGCCTGTCCAGGGAGGAAACTGAGATTAAGAGCCGTGAAAAAAAGTCTTATTTGTGGCCAGGGTGGAAAGTGGCAAGAGCCAGGTTTTGGACACTGGTTCTCTTCCTCCCAAGGAGCACCACCTGAACGGGGCCCTTTGTTAGGAAAATTCTCCAGGAAGAAGGATGTTTTGTTGAGCAGGTTTTTAAACATTGCATAGTAGGAAGTTGGAGGGGTTAAGCGAGTAGGGAGTAGCAGTAGAAGGCAGAGGAGGGAGCCTGGCAAGCCCAGGCGGAGGCCAGCTGTGACTGCCTGTGTGTGTCCTTTCCCATTCCCTTCCTCCGCGGGCCCTTTCCAGACGCAGTCACCTCCACAGAACAACCCCCCTCCCTGCCTCAGGACATCCCATCATTGCTTAGTGTGCTCACTGCCCCCACGTCTGATCACAGTGGCCCCTAATGCAGACACCAAGACCACAGTAAGGTGGAGGACCCGGAACATCTCTGTGGGCAGGTGAACTCCTGCAGAACCAGCTGCCATGCACACTCAGGCAGCTCTGCTATCTGGAAAGCCCTGTGACTGCTCTGTGGCCTGGCTCAGTTCTCCCCCACAGAAATGAGCATGGCCCTTACATAAACAAACATGAGCTATACTTTGATTATCATTACCCGACAGAATGTTTTGATCTCAGAAGCTACCTGCATCTGTTGGGCAGTGCGTCTTACCAGAGGGGCTCAGAAGGCCCGATTCCAGTTTTCAGGCTGCCTCTGCTTTGCTGGGTAACCTTGAGCATGTGACTCAAGGTCTTGATTTTCTTGGGTATCAAATGAAGCTCACCAATGAACATCTACCACTTCTTAGTGAGGAGGGTGAGTCACTGAAGCTGTGTGAGAAGCTGTGTTTAAAGAAGCTAGCATGCACATTTTAGCCACCTCTGTGGCTTGCAAATGGGTTCCTCATTTGCGGCATCTGAGAAGTTGCTCTCACCTTTGTCCTGTGAGACAAATCTCTGCAATATATGTGTTTCAAGGCTTTCCAGCTATGCTTGAAGCTCTTTAGGGGATGAAAGGTAGGGAGAGGATGTGGATTTCTGTACCTCGGTTTACCCCAAAGAGGTTCAGATGGGACTTTATGAAAACACCTGCCAGGCTATGCTGGAGACCTCCATTTCCTTTTCCTCTATTCAGATTTTCATCCAACTTATTTAATGCCTTGTAGGGTGTCGTACTCATAATAGACACTCAGGACATAATTATTCAGTTGAGTTGAGCTCCTAAGGAGATGCATAATATAAAACTGAACCCATGTAATAATGTAATGTAGGTAAAATTTAAGCTGAAAGAAAACAGTCCTTGCTCTGAAGTAAATTGCTAAACGGTACTGTCAAGATTATGGTGGAATTTAATAACTTAATTGGTTAGAGTAAGAAATACTTTGTATTCAGAAAAAGTTAAAAACTTTCCAAGGCACATGGACATTCCTATTTCCACTTATTCAGAAGTACTGTCAGAATCCTAATAAGATACGGGCAGAATTCCTGGCAGGCATTCAGTCTGCTTAGTGAACTAGGACAGGGCATTTAGTCAAGGCGTGTGAGTGGAAAGAGTCTTTCATCTCAGTATCATTGCCACAGGTTGGCAAAACAATACCTTTTCCTTTAGAGTAGAAAGGTTCTTTTCTTAGGAATTATCACAACATCTCAGCAAAAGCTTTACAGAGTAGAAGCACTTTATACAGCTAGTATAAATCTGCCCCCCCCTTGGTACCTTATTTTTGGTTTTGTTTTTGGCTTTTCACTGCTCAAGTCAAAAAGAATTATAAGAAAATAGATTTTTACTAGAAACTAAAAAGAATTCGTTTCTAGAACTGTTCTAAAATTAAATGATACTCAGTTCAATCTCCCATTTATGTCTGCATTGCTATATGCGACGAAGCTAAAAATGATGAACCCCTTTCCTAGAAAAAAAAATTTGCTCTAAGTGTTATCATAAACTCGATGTACAAACAAGAATCAAGAATGTAATTTCTAGAGCCCTACTTCCCATGAGGACTCTCTGAGGGTGTCTGAATCCTTAAGATGCCTGTTGTTATATAGGTGTCAAAAATCAAGAAGTAAAACCTGTATGTTTTTCTTGTTCATCTTGAGATGTTACTGCCTCAGGAGATGTGTAGAGAAGGGGCACGTTGGATGTACTTTTCCTTTAAAGTTGATGTTACTGTGGCAACCAGATATCACTGACATTACAGCATCGCACCCTATAGTATTAGATACATGTTAACAAGACATGTTTAGAGAATATAAGTCCTGAGTTACAAACTACCAAATTAAGAAGAAAATCTCCACTCTGGGGACATTTTAACCTATCTGTAAGTTAGAGACAGTTCTTTTATATTAAGGAAAATAAGTTAAGGAATATATTTCAGAAGGGTTTTAAACAATAAGAACTTAAAGGACTCTAATTATGATACTACTTTAACCTGAAATCTCTATTCTTACTAGGATTTTTCTGAATATCCAGTGCTGTGTCACTTGATGAGCTTAATAGTTACAACAGTTGAAAACGTGGAAGTCCTGCTCTCAAATCACATATTAAATTTCATTTTTATGACAGCTATTGCTAAAAACCCATATTGTGTAGGCCTGGGTTATTTGACGAAAAATTTAAGCTAAGGAGATTCTTCTCTCCCCTGAAGTGAGTGCCTTCCTCACCAGTGTAAATGGCAGTCTCCCACAGCTTCGCCATTTGGTCCAGATAGATAATGCTTTCATTTCCAAGTCACTTCCTCTTCTCTGTGGCTGCTATTTCAACTTGCGTGGGATGCAAGTTCCTCTCCAGTTATGCATTTTCAGTGTTTGCACAGCTGTGCTTGTGCTCATAGGTCCTTTTGTGACTCTGTCCACTGATAGAGGCTGTTTCAGATTAGATTTAATCTCTGTCAGGTCAGCGGTGTCGTTTTTTTAACTTGCTGTATAATGAACATACAGTGTGTGCTGTTTGCTTATTATAGTGTTCTATAGAGTTAGAAGTGATCAGATATATCTTGTGAATATTAAACATGTTTACAAATAAATGTCCTTTAAAATGCATGATTGGATTATGAGTCTTATTCATCTAAACCCAAAACATATGGTGTGTGTACCTTGCCAGGTGGCAATAAGTGACCTTCATACATGTGGCCTAGAATTACTGAGACTGGAAATACCAAGACTCATGCTCCAAGATGATAGTTCCTGCTATCCTGTTTTATGATTCAGTAATATTAAACCAGGTGTTCCTCTCTGGCTCTAGCCTCAGGTGTCATACAGTCTTATTGGGAGTGAGGGGTTTGTAGCCAGGGAGTAGGAGAAAGGCACCAGATGACAAATCGGCTTGTGTTTAGGTGCCAACTTTACAAATGACCTTCAGTCTCTAGAGTTGCAGTGTCCATTACGTAGCCATTAGCCATGTGTGGCTACTGAGCATTGGAAGTATAGCTAGTCTAAATTGACATGAGCTATGTCTGTAAAACCATACCGGATTTTGAAATTTTAACACAAAATAGAGAATGCAAAATATGTTATTAATAATTTTTAAATTGAATACATATTAAAATGCAATATTTAAGATATATTGGCTAAGTAACATAGACTAAAGTTAATTTTACCTGTTTCTTCTTATTTTTTTTTTTTCTTGAGACAGGGTCTCTCTCTGTCGCCCTCTCTCTCATACTGTTTAAATTTGGTTTCTAGACAACCTGAAATGACATGTGAAGCACACATTATACCTCTACCTAGAGTAACCCTCAGTCAAGGGATGGCTCCCGTGGTGAGCGGTGCTTGCCGAGGAAGCAGACTGAGGGCCCCTCAGCTCACTCAGGGCATCTGCTTGGGAAAGAGAAAATGTAACTGCCCCTCTATGTAGATTTCATGCCCCTTTTAAATCTATTTCTTTCAGTTTATTTTGGGGTTAAATAAGATATGCTGTTTAACTGCACTGGATATAGATGTCTGATTTAAATGAGTTTGTTTATTCTGGTACCCTGAGGATAATTAAAATGCTAATTATTATCATCATCGTTACAGTGGCTAATGATTCTACAGCACAGCCAGTCCTACACACTTTATATAACTCATGAGTCAGTCACTATTATTACTTCCATTTGAACAGATGGCAACTTGACACTCAAGTCAGTGTGTCAAGGTCACACAGGTAGAGGTTGACCCAGGCCATGGGGTGTAGAATCTGCCCAGAACCACAAAGCAGTACTGCCCTCTAAAATAACATCTGTTCCTTGACTGTCTTAGCACATGAGTATGCCTGCCTCCAAAACTTAGATGTTTTCCCGGTTAACAGATAAGCCATTCAGAGATGTTTACTGTCTCAGAAATTGAGGTCTACTTTGGATGATCCAACTCCTTGTTTTCCCTTAAAGTTGCCCAAAAAAGCATACATGCATTCAGTCTGCTTAAAAATGTGGTGTAATTCCAATTAAATAAAAACATTAGTTCCCTGCCACATGCCAAGTACTGGGCAGCCAGAGGTAAAGATGACAGACTCCTAGCTCACAAAGAATTCTGTTCTGGTGGAGCTGAAGGCAGATTCTAGCAACACAGTGTGTTGAGGAGGGTGTGTCTGTAGTGCTGTGGGAATGGAGGAGAGGGACACCCAGCACATCATGGGGTGCCGAGTAAAGATATCCCATTAAAGACATTTTCTGGGTGGAGGGAGTGCTTGAGCTGTCTTTAAATATCTTGTGTTGGTTTTCTCACAGCGTGGGAAGGCCACTGGTAAAGGTGCCTGCCAGCTGCGCCATAAGCACTGCATCTCCAGTCGTTCAGAGCATACTGACCCCATTCCTGTGATTTCAGGTGCCAGCAAGGTCAACCTGGTGAAGATCGCATCCACGGCCTCCAGCCCACGGGACACGGCACTGGCTGCCGTCATTTGCAGCGCTCTGGCCACCGTCCTGCTGGCCCTGCTGATCCTCTGTGTCATCTATTGTAAGAGACAGTTTATGGAAGAAGAAACCCAGCTGTAAGTTTTGAGCTCATTCCATTTCTTAACATTTGGGGGAAGGGCAATTTATGACCATTGTTGCGCAAGTGTTTCACAAGAGACTTGGCTGAGACCAGCACCAACAAGCCGTGAAAGAACACAGGGCACAAGAAACACAGGTGAGCCCTGAACAGCAGAGGGCTAGGAAAGCAGCTGAAAATCTACACGTCAATGTTGACTCCCCCAAAACATCTTGTATGTTATTTTTTTTTCCCGAGACAAAGTCTCGCTCTGTCACCTAGACTGGAGTGCAGTGGTGTAATCTCAGCTCACAGCAACCTCTGCCTCCTGGGTTGATTCTCCTGCCTCAGCCTCCTGAGTAGCTGAGACTACAGGCACCCGCCACCACACCTGGCTAATTTTTGTATTTTTAGTAGAGGTGGGGTTTCACCATGTTGGCCAGGCCGGTCTCGAACTCCTGGCCTCAAGTGATCCGCCCACCTCGGCCTCCCAAAGTGCTGGGATTACAGGTGTGAGCCACTGCTCCTGGCCTGTTACATGTATTATACCTTGTATTCTTACATTAAAGTAAGCTAGAGAAAAGAAATATTATTAAGAGAATTGTACGGGAGATGAAATAGATTTACTTTTCATTAAGTGGAAGTGGGTCATTGTAAAGGCAGTCATCCTCATCATGTTCAGGTTGAGTGGGCTGAGGAGGAGGAGGAGGGGGTTGGCCTTGCTGTCTCAGGGTGGCGGAGGCTGAAGAAAATCTGTGTATAAGTGACCTGTGCAGTTCAAACCCACGTTGCTCAAGGGTCATCTGTAGACCTCACTGAGGTGGCACAGCTTTTTAAGGAGACTGACAAGGCTGTGATGTCCCTGTGCCAATAGACAAAAATAAAAATCATTCTCAGTATTGGCAACATTAGTACCTTACATTCTGAACTTTAACAAATTATTTCATGTTTGTGCCTCCATGTAAGAAGAAGTCATCAGACTTTGGAAGGATAACTGGTTTGTTCTTAAAAATATGAAAGCTAGAATGGCACAGATCTGCATTGGATGTTCACGGGACTCTCCTAGAGAGAAGACGGTGTTCCCTGACAGAGTTCTCACCCCCTCATTTAGGGTCTCTGCGATCGCAGGACACTCAGTACAACGGTTCTGAGCTGTCGTGTTTTGACAGACCTCAGCTCCACGAATACGCCCACAGAGCGTGCTGCCAGTGCCGCCGGGACTCAGCGCAGACCTGCGGTAAGTTCAGCAGGGAAGGGACCTCAGGAGGACTGGAGGCGACCACAGAACTGGAAGCAGCAAGAATGGGTTGTGACTGTGTTGAGTCTTCTAGTTAAAACTAAGCTTGTTAAATTATTCTCCACCGCCTCCCGTTGGTTTGGATGTTTTGAGTCTCTTAAGTATTAAAAAGGAAGTAAGCATCCTGTTAAAATTCTAGAATTTTTCAGCAACTTTTGGGGCGTGTTTGTGTTCCTTGTTTTGAGTTAGTTTATTTAAAATCACGGTAACCTTTTGTAGAGGAGTTTGTATCCTTTATGTATACAAACGCTAATATGCCTATTTTTAAAATATGTCTATTTTTAGAATTTCTTGAAGAGAGAGCTGAGAAGTCCATTTTAAGGTTTTATACAATCATCATTGTCTCTTAGACTATTGACAGAATGAAAGTTTAGGAAAGTAATTCAGAGGGAAACTTGTCTCTAACCTGAGCAAATAGGGGTACATGTGCAGGATTGTTATGTAGGTAAACTCGTGGTACACATTTATTTTACAGATTATTTCATCACCCAGGTATTAAGCCTAGTATCCAATAGTTAGTCCACCCTCCACTCTCAGGTAGACCCCTAGTGTGTGTTGTGCCCTTCTTTGTGTTTATGTGTTCTCACCTTTTAGCTCCCACTTATAAAAGTAAGAACATGTGGTATTTGGTTTTGTGTTTCTGCATTAGTTTACTGAGGATAATGGCCTCTAGCTCCATCCATGTTCACACAAAAGACACGATCTCATTCCTTTTCATGGCTGCATAGTATTCCGTGGTGTATATATACCACATTTTCTTTATCCAGTCTGTAATTGATGGGCATTTACGTTGATTTCATGTCTTTGCTATTGTGAATAGTGCTGCAATGAACATTCACGTGCATGTGTCTTTATAGTAGAATGATTTATATTCCTCTGGATATATACCCAGTAATGGGATTGCTAGGTCAGGTGGTAGTTCTGTTTTTAGCTCTTTGAGGAATTGCCACACTGCTTTCCACAATGGTTGAACTAATTTACACTTCCACCAAAAATGTGTAAGCATTTTCTTTTCTCTGCAACCTTGCCAGCATATGTTATCTTTTGACTTTTTAGTAATAGTCATTCTGACTGGTATGAGATGGTATCTCATTGTGGTTTTTATTTGCTTTTCTCTAATGATCAGTGCTGTTGAGCGTTTTTTCATATACTTGTTGGTCACATGTATGTCTTCTTTTGAGAAGTTTCTGTTCATGTCCTTTGCCCAATTCTTAATGGGGTTGTTTTTCTCTTGTAAATTTAAGTTCCTTATAGATGCTATATATTAGACATTTATCAGATGGATAGTTTGCAAATATTTTCTCCCATTCTGTAGGTTGTCTGTTTACTCTGATGATAGTTTCTTTTGCTGTGCAGAAGCTCTTACATTTAACTAGATCTGATTTGTCAATTTTTGCTTTTGTTGTGATTGCTTTTAGTGTCTTTGCCATGAATTCTTTGCCCATTCCTTTGTCCAGGATGGTATTGCTTAGGTTTTCTTACAGGTTTTATAGTTTTGCTTTTTACATATAAGTCTTTAATCCATCCTGAGTTGATTTTTGTATATGGTGTAAGGAAGGGTTTCAGTTTTAATCTTCTGCATATGCTAGCCAGTTATCCCAGCACTGTTTATTGAATAGGGAGACTTTCCCCATTGCTTGTTTTTGTCAACTTTGTTGAAGATCAGATAGTTGTACATGTGTGGCCGTATTTCTATGCTCTCTATTCTGTTCCACTGGTCTGTGTGCCTGTTTTTGTATGAATACCATGCTGTTTTGGTTACTATGGCCTTATAGTTTGAAGTCAGGAAATGTGATGCCTCCAGCTTTGTTCTTTTTACTTAGGATTGCCTTGGCTATTCAGGCTCTTTTTTGGTTCCATATGAATTTTAAAATAGTTATTTTCTAGTTTCGTGAAGAATGTCATTGGCAGTTTGATAGTAATAGCTCTGAATCTGTACATGGCTTTGGGCAGTATGGCCATTTTAATGAAATTGATTATTCGTATCCATGAGCATGTGATGTTTTTCATTTGTTTGTGTCTTCTCTGATTTGTTTGAGCCGTGTTTTGTAATTATCTTTCACCTCCCTTGTTAGCTGTATTCCTGCCTAATAAAATACAAAAAATATTTTATTCTTTTTGTGGCAATTGTGGATAGGATTGTCTTGCTGATTTGGCTCTCGGCTTGACTGTTGCTGGTGTAGAGGAATGCTAATGATTTTTGTACATTGATTTTGTATCCTGGAACTTTGCTGAAGTTGTTTATCAGCTGAAGAACCTTTTGGGCAGAGACTGTGGGGTTTTCTGGATATAGAATCCTGTCATCTGCAAACAGGGATAGTTTGATTCCCTCTCTTCCTGTTTAGATGCCCTTTATTTCTTTCTCTTGCCTGATTGCCCTGGCCGGGACTTCCCATACTATGTAGAATAGGAGTGGTGAGAGAGAGCATCCTTGTCTTGTGCCAGTTTTCAAGGGGAATGCTTCCAGCTTTTCCCCCAACAAGTATGATGTTGGGTGTGTGTTTGTCATAGATTTCTCTTATTATTCTGAAGTATGTTCCTTCAATACCTAGTTTATTGAGAGTTTTTAACGTGAAGGGGTGTTGAATTTTATCAAAAGCCTTTTCTGCATCTATTGAGATAATTATGTGGTTTTGTCTTTAGTTCTGTTTATGTGATGAATCACATTTATTGATGTGTGTATGTTGAACCAACTTTGCATCCCAGGGATGAAGCCGACTTAATTGTGGTGGATTACTTTTTTTGATGTGCTGCTGGATTCAGTTTGCAAGTAGTTTGTTGAGGATTTTTACACTGATGTTCATCAGGGATATTGGCCTGAAGTTTTCTTTTTTTGTTGTATCTCTGCCAAATTTTGGTATCAGGATGATGCTGCCCTCACAGAATGAGTTAGGGAGGAGTCCTTCCTCCTCATTTTTTTGAAATAGTTTCAGTGGAAATGGTACTAGCTCTTTTTTGTACATTTGATACAATTCGGCTGTGAATCCATCTGGTCCTGGGCTTTTTTTTGGTTGGTAAGCGATTATTACTGATTCAATTTTGGAGCTCATTTTTGTTCTTGTTCAGGGAACCAATTTATTCCTGGTTCAGTCTTGGGAGGGTTGCATATGTCCAGGAATTTATCTGTCTCTTCTAGGTTTTCTAGTTTGTATGTATAGAGATGTTCATATTAGTTTCTGACGGTTATTTTTATTGCTGTGGGGTCAGTGGTAACATCCCTTTTGTCATTTTTAATTGTGTTTATTTGGATAGTCTCTCTTTCTTCTCTATTAGCCTAGTTAGTGGCTTATATTATTAATGTTTTCAAAAAACCAACTCCTGGATTTTTTCATCTTTTGAGTAGTTTTTCATGTCTCAATTTCCTTCATTTCAGCTTGGATTTTGATTATTTCTTGTCTTCTGCTGGCTTTGAGGGTGATTTGCTTTTGCTTCTCCAATTCTTTCTGTTGTGATATTAGGTTGTTAATTTGAGATCTTTCTAACTTTTTTATTTGGATGTTTAGTGCTATGAATTTTCCTCTTAACATGGCCTTAGCTGAGTCCAGAGATTCTGGAACATTGTATCTTTGTTCTCATTAGTTTCAAAGAACTTCTTGATTTCTGCCTTAATTTCAGTATTTACCCAAGTCATTTAGGAGTACCTTATTTAATTTCCATGTAATTGCATGGTTTTGAGTGATTTTCTCAGTCTTGACTTTTATTTATATTGCACTGTGGTCTGAGAGTGTGTTTAATACTAAGTTTCTTTGTTATGTATTTATATTCCTCAGCACATGTTTCTACACTTACAAATCCCACTCCTCCCCCACCCTACCACCTCACCTTCTCTGCAAATTAAAACCCTCTATGGCCAACCAGCCTCTCTAGAAGTTGCCCCCGTTCCCCTGTTCTCTTACTACTTTACAGTTCTGTTAGCATCCATGGAACCAATACTAATGGCACCATTTTGTCTAATAACCCATCTATATTCATTTTAACCATATCCCATTAGATTGACTTGTCCTCTTGGAACCGTCTAATCTTTCTTCTCAAGAAATTGTCAGTTTCATGTTGTACGTACAACCATGCATTGCTTAATGATGGAGATACATTCTGACAAATGCATAATTAGGTGATTTCATCACTATGCAAACCAGTGCACACAAACCTGGATAGCTAGGCTATATGGTGTAGCCTATTGCCCTAGGCTACAAACCTGTACATGTGACTGCACTGAATACTGTAGACAGTTGCAACACAATGATAAGTACTTGTGGATCTAAACACAGAAAAGGTACAGTAAAAATATCATATTATAAAGTTCCAGGACCACCATGGTATAGGTGGGCCATCGTTGAACAAAACATTGCTATGTAGCACAAGGCTATATGGAAGAAGAAGCTTTTATTATAATTCTTCTTCTGCTAATTATTACTATCTCCTGTTTTAGGAATGGGTGAAGAATCAAATACACTTTCTGTGGTATGTGGATCTAGTTTTGCCTTTGCCTACATAGATAAGACTCCTAGACACTATTAATGGTAACTGTATGATCCTTAAATGCCCCCAACCATGACATTTTCCTAGATACAATACCATGGACACTGTTTCTAGAGTCAGAGTAAGTGGGACTACTTTCTGGAGAGATGAACTCTAATTTTAAAAGTAATAAAATGCAGTTTGTGTAAACTCTGCCTCACCTTACTTCAGTCTGAAAAGAAAGATTAAATATACAGATGGCCTGTTGCATGTCCTCCTAACAGAACACAGGGGCTGGAAATGACCCCCATGCCAACGCCCTGCTCCAGTGCAACTTATTTCAAGTGCTTCCTCTTAATGCCAGATACTTTTTTCCCTTTAACTTTTTATTTTGACTTAATTTCAGGAATTTGACGTAATTACAGAAATACTGAAAGCGTAGAACAAAGAATTCCCATGTATCCTTTATCGAGATTCCCCAAATATTAACATGTTATCCCATGTTCACATTTGCTTTATCCTCTCTCTCTCGGGGGGGGGTGGGTGTGTGTGTGTGTGTGTGTGTGTGTGTGTACTTGTTTTTCATTTTCTATTTTAAATTCTGTTGTAAATATGATGTCCATCTCCCACTTAGTACGCCAGTGTTTGCTTCCTAAGAACAAGAACATTTTCTCTCACCTAACAACAGCACAATTATTCAAACAGGAAAATCAGTGCCATTTCATCTACAGAGCATATTCACATTTTCTTAATTGTCCCAATATTTTCTTTTCTAAGAAATACTTATTAAATAACAAAAGAAAATTATGAAAACTGCTGTTGCATTTAGTTGTCAAATCTCTTTGGTCTCTTTTAATCTGGAATGGTCTCCTAATGTTTGTGTTTCATGATACTGATTTTTTTTTTTAAAGTACTCGCCAGCACTTTTCAAAATTCTACAGTTTTGTAGAGTGACCCTCAATTAGGGTTTGTCTGATGCTTCCTCAGGATTAGATTCAGAAATACTGCTGAGGGGATGCTGGGTCCTCAGCGCACTGCATCAGGGGGCAGAGCTGTCTATCTGGCCTGTGCCTGGTCAGGCTAACCTTGGTCACTTCGTTAAGGGGGTGTCTGTGTCTGCCAGGTTTCTCCAATTTAAAATGTCTGTTGTTCTCCTTGTAATAAATAAATATCCTGTGGGGGATACTTGGAGACTGTGTAAATATCCTGTCATTCCCCAACTTTCACCCTGTAGCTTAGCATGCTCTGTTAGTTTGTGCTGGAATCAGTCGTTACTATGATGGTTAACGAATGCTGGCTTTCTAATTCCATTATTCTTTCCACATTTATTAGTTGGCTTCCTATGGTAAGAGGGGAACTTTCCTTTTCCGTTTATTGATGACCTTAGTGTAGACTCGTGGACTCTATTCAGTGTGTTGCAGGCCTTTGGCATCATTGTTTATTCTGAAGCTCAGGTTGCCCTGCACTGGGAAGTCCCTTCAGGCTGGCTCCTGTGCCATCGTGACATGGCCCCATTTTCTTTTAGCACTTTCTTTCTTTCTTCCACCAAAAGAAATCCCAGGCTTATTGTGTACTTTCCCTAGAATCAGCCAAGCTTCTACAAAGAATGGCAGTACCTTTTGCTTTACAATAATTTTGAAATGTCCAATGGTGAGCATGATACATGTTTGTAGGGTGGCTGTGAACCCTGGCAAGTTCAGTTCGGTCAGAGCACTGTATGTTTAGATGGGCCAGATGGAGGCCTTGCTCTGAGGGGAGACTCAGATGCAGCCAGGCCAGTGCCTTCCTCTTTCACACTGGCTTGCAATTGCAGCTCCATATTTGGCATTTATTTCTTAAAAGGGAGATTGTAGTTTCATAATACTTTTTCCTGTTTATAAAAGTAAAGAGATATTCCTTATGGAAAATTTGGATACACACACATATAGATATATATGTAAATGTTTATTTTCTCCAAGTCTTGCTCTGTGTATGTGTGTGTGTCTGTGCGCATTAAAGTGTTTGTGGTTCTGTAAATCAGAATGATGTATCTATGCATAGACACAGTGAGAAATCAAGAAGGCTGTTCAAAAAGGTGAGTGTTTATTTTCAGCTTATAGGATTGGGAGAAGATTTATTTTTTAATTTCTTATCTAATCTGTTTATATTTTAGATTTTTTCTTCAATACTTTATATTATCTTTGTAACAAAATATATGCAGCTTCAGTGATATACTCAATTTGTAAAGCTGTGTGCACACATCTGCTTATTCCTTAAGTGACATTCCTAGCAATAAAAAGAACTGGTGTGTCTGTGTGTATGGAGTTAGAGGGTTCGAACATTCGAGCTCTCATCTGTGTTAGGAGGCCGCACAGCGGGAAGCTGTCCTGCTCCTCCCGTCTTCAGCGGGGCCGAGAGTCTCGTTTCGTGCTCTCCCACAGACTGCTTTATTGCTTTCCCCCACTTATTATTGTAGTGAAATACACATAACATAAAATTCACCATCTTAACCGTTTTCAAAGTGTGCAGTTAAGTGGCGTTAAGGACCTTCTCATTGCTATGCAACCATCACCACCATTCACCTTCCAGAACATTTTTCATCCCCCCCAAACTGAAACTCGGTCTCTATTAGACAACAGAGGCTGGTCTCCTTGCTCCAGCCCCCGGCATTCACCCCTCTTCTTCTGTCTACTCTTGGAGCTTATATAAGTGGTTCATCATTTGTTTAAGATGAGAAAAAGAGAACTTTATATTCCTTTACCCCCAGAAGTCACCCAAGGGGGAACATCTACATTTCCAAGAGCAGTGTTTAAGTGTTATTAAAGAGCAAGCTGCTGGAGGGGGTCCTGTGCTTCACACCTGTACTGTCTTCCTAGGGCCGCTGCACTTGCTCCCATCCTTGTGCTGTGATGAGGCCTGCAGCCCCGCCCAGGCGACTCTCAGCTGTGGGGTGCATTCTGCGGCCAGTCTTCAGGCGAGGTAACTGGGTGCTTTCAGTCAGTCATTTCATATCTTCCTGTGCAAATATGCATTCTAGTAATTTACCAATTTTCATCTGAAACGATGGGAACATTGCCTTTTAAATATCATTGACATTCCGGATATTGGTGGGGCACAGTTCTCAGGCAAGAATTAGGTAGGTCTCTCAAGATCACTCATATCCAGTGCAGCATTCTTTATATTTGACGTTCCATTAACTTTATTTTTGTCTCATGTTTGTGATTTTTCACACCTCTGTCATCGTAAGTAATTAATATGTAAATAATTTTTACCCAAGGCATTTATTTTAGAATTTTAGAACAGCACTCAAGGAAACTCAGTTGAGACCCAGGAAACTGCATGTTTTAGACAATGGATTAAGTAGAACTATATTAATTAGAAGGAGGTGTCAAAATTCAGTTTTAAAGTAAATGGAGTAATTTGACTTACTGTACTGAGGCAAGTTTATAACAATAGGAAACACTAGAATTCTGACTCAGTAAATTGCTATTTCATCTAGAAGATCTAAAATTATGGCTGACGTGCTGCTTTGTAGTACTGCTTTTCCCTGTCGAAGACTTTAAGCTCTTTTGAATGTGTGTGCAGAAACGCAAGCCCAGCCGGGGAGACGGTGCCGACTTTCTTCGGGTCCCTCTCACGGTCCATCTGTGGCGAGTTTTCAGACGCCTGGCCTCTGATGCAGAATCCCGTGGGTGGTGACAGCATCTCTTTTTGTGATTCTTATCCTGAACTCCCTGGAGAAGACATTCATTCTCTCAATCCAGAAAATGAAAGCTCAACGTCTTTGGATTCAAATCATAGTCAAGATTTGGTTGGCGGGGCTGTTCCAATCCAAGCTCATTCTGAAAACCTTACAGCAGCTACTGATTTATCTAGATATAACAACACACTGGCAGAGCCAGCATCAGCTCTGGATGTACTAACTACGAGAAGCCAGCTAGATCAAGAGAGTGGCGCTGCCATCCACCCAGCCACTCAGACACCCCCTCCAGGTAAGACAGCAACGGGGTTCCCTGTGAACATAGCGTTGATTTATGGAAGACCGGCATTCTGTTCCCAGCATAAAATTTGGGGGAATCTGATGAGATTTTTTGCATCTTTCATAATTTCTTCTATGTTGTAGAATATATTTTAAAATAAATTTCAAGTCTTTTTTTTTTTTTAAAAACTAACAGCTAATATATAAGAGTAAAGAGTTAAGTGGATAGCTGCTTCTTTTCTTCCTCTTTGTAAATGCAGCCACTTAGCACCGCACCTGCTGCCTCCTTCCCGGGTTGAGAGAGATAAGCTGGGTAGGGGAGTATCTTGCAGACAGTTCCTGACCTTCATTTCTTCCTGTTATATGTAATTATAACATATATATTACTTATGCCCAATACTTAAATATACTTCATTCACTGCCAAGTTTATGTGAATTTAGGTCTCCTAAAGCTGCTCTTTTGCCTCCTGTCTCTTTAGCTGTTGTTTTCTGGATTACTCTGTTTTGACTGGTTGATTTGGTTGGAAATTGATTGTTGGTTGTGACCTGAGGCCACGTCCTAAGACCCTCTCAGGTGGAATGGTTTAAAATCAGGTTTGGGTGGAGCGAGGGTGGCACCTGCAGAGATGGGGGCTGTCTGCATGCTGCAAAGCTGGAGGCAGCAAAGGATTCGGGGTGACTGGGCACATCTCTGCTTTCTCCAGGTGAGGACGTGGCCTTTGCGGAATTTGACATGATATTTGTAAACATTTCCTTAAATGGGAACGCATGTATTGTGAGTGTAAGTCCTAGAAGAATAGCATCAGCCTTGAGTGTAAAAGGGCAGAGTCACAACAATAGACCAGCTCCCAGGCCCACAAGACCCTGCCCTGCACAGATGGCACTGCTCTCACCGCCTGTCCCTCCCTGCCCCAGATCAGGGCTGTGGGTGCTGAGGAGGCAGCTGAACCCACTCCGGAGGGGCCTCGCTTCCATGTGGTTCTGTATTCCGGCCTGATCATAGCAGAGACTTAGTGCAGAGTCAAAGTGTGAATGCAGATGTGCTCCTTTAAAGAGCACTGCGTTAGTTACATACTGATCTAAGTCTGCAGTACTTATTTTTTTGTTTTTTGTTTTTGGGTTTTGAGATGGGGTCTCTCTCTGTCACCCAGGTTGGAGCTCAGTGGAGCGATCATGGCTCACTGCAACCTCGATCTCCGAGGCTCAAGCCATCTTCCCACCTTGTTTGCTTTTTTTTTAACTACAAAAAAAAATCTCTGGAGAATTTATAGGGGATTCTGCAGAGAAAACATTTTTTACCTTGAGAGGGGGAAAAAATTGGTTTCGTTCTCAAAATAGGGAAATGGAGAAGTACAAGAAGGGAGATGAGTGAATGCAGGAAAAACAAATTAGACAGTTAACAGGCACAGAGCACCTACCTCTGAGTTTTGCCTGGAGTCAGGAAAAGCTGTTCACTGATCTTGCTCTTTTGAGCCATCCGTAATTTGTAAAAATTTTTATGATAATAAGAAAAGACTTAAGAATTAACCTAATTGAGTGTAAGTCTCAAGAATGGACTGTGCCTCACAGAACATAGGAACTGAAAGGGCCCAGCAGCCAAGAGCAGGTAACAAGTCCTTCACAGCAGCAGAGTGTCCGCTGGTGGGTCAGAGGATGCTGGAAACGGGAGGGGCTTCCGGGCTCAGCAACAGAGGGCTCAGCTGCCTCCCAGGGGCTCTAAATGAGGAGCCCTCGCCATGCATCGGCCATGCCTCTCTTGGTAGGAGACCGTCTGAGGAACTAGGGTTACGGTGGTACCGGCTGATTAATGACCGTTTTCACAGTTTTGTCAGGAGACAGAATTACCACTCACCTTAATTTTGTAGCTTGTACCCAAATTTATGATGTCAATTGCTGAGACTAAAGAATGAAACATCTTCATACCAGGTCATACCGGAGCCAACTCACTGCCTATCTTTTTCTATGTAGGTTGGTGGTGTGGTGGGGGACAGGACTGATAAGCACTGTCATCACAGCTGTATGAACATGACATTTTAGAAACATGTTCAGTTAAGACTGGCTTGTCATGACGTATTAACTCTTTTTCAAAGACACTCATGGTAGTTCTCATGATTTATGTATACTTTCAACTCATTATGAAAAGAAAGTTGTAATTATATCTAAAATGAACCTGATGAGAAAATATTACATTCAAGTTGCACAGCATAATAATTTATTAACAAAAGTTTTTACTAACTTTTCAAGAGGTATAGTCCTATAATTATTGGATAATTTGGGTAAAGCTAAGTATGACATTGAATTTTAAAAAGAAATTGTTAAAATGTAAACCATTTTGATTTTTCCTCTATGCTGGTAAATATTTTGAGCCCATTTTAAGAGACAATCATTTCCAGATTCTGAAAGAAAAAAGCCTTCTCTTCAGTTGCACTTACTGATCTGTGAAATGTAGCAGATGACCCTTAATCTTCAAAAGAAAATAGGAACCAGCAGCTACTGTAGGCCTTTAGGGGTGTGGTCCTCCTCTTTATTTCAAGGTCCAACCAAGTGTTTAACTCAACTAGTTTTGCTTTTGGTTTTTTTCCCAATCTAAATTCTAAAAACCAACCCACATTTCCCCAAACAGGCTAATTTTCCAACTAGAGAACACATTCACTTCTCATGAAGAATCTGATTTTAGGCTGAGGCAGGAAGATGACTTGCGCCCAGGAATTCGAGGCTCCAGTGAGCTAGGCTGCACCACTGCACTCCAGCCTGGGCAACAAAGCAAGACCCTGTCTCTCAAAAAATAAAATAAAATAATTTGACTTCAGCTGCTCACTATTATGAACCAAAGCACAGGGCTTCTCGTTAATTGTATCCATTCCACAGGTTCATGTCCATTAGCTCGGCTCCATGACGCGCCTCGTTCATAGCTCAGGAAAGCGACATGTGTCCATGTGGGAGGTGGATAAGGAGCAGCTGTGGCTAAACAGCACTTCTGTCTTTACGTAGTGTGAGGCCACGATTTCAACGCGTGATGCATTTGTTTCCGGAGCCTGCGTTTTCACACACTAGTTTTCTTGTGGGTGATTTAAGATCACCCGTAACCTGATGATAGTTACAGTTCCAGATAAAGCAAACAGGTGTGAAAGCCTTCTTTAGTCCGTATGACTCAGTTTTAATCAAGTTTTTCCTATACACGTCTCTCCAGAATGGAACAGAACTGAGATGTTTGGAACAGTTTTTCCTGAGATATTAGAGAGAACAAAGCCAGCCTGTTTACTTACAGGAAAAGCATTTCTTGAAGTTGTTTTTGCTGCAACATTTAACATGTCAACAGGAACAAACAGAAAGAAGGTTAGAAAAGATAGGAGGGGAGCTGGGTTCTAGTTTTTCAATCTATTGAAATCTCTACTTTTTCCTTATTGGCAAAATGAGGATAATTTGCCTCCCACAGAAGGGTTAATGTAGTTACTATAAGCATGTCAGTTGATCAACATATTTGATAAAACTGTCTCCTGTTGTTGGAAGTATTTCAGAAGATTTTACTTCTAGATAACCTGCTTAGACCTAGCAATAATTTTTTTGCATACACTTACCTGGTATGTCACCAGTGCCAAATGAGTGGTGAGCAAGTTAGTGAAGGGTTAATACATGAAATTAATGTTCAGCGGTTTCACTTGTCCCCTTCCTGCATTGAGGTCAATGCCCTTTGTGATGAGGACATGCCTAATGGCTACACTTTGCTGAGGATATTTTCCCCATGAGGATTGTGAGTATTCTAGGGAGATCGTTACAAGAGAAATCTTATTCCCTACTATTTCTGAACTTTCTCTAGTAGTTTAATGGAAGTTTTACATTCAAAGACTAAGTTGGCAGATAAAGAATGGCACTGTTCATTCATCATCTTTGTTCTTTGAAAGAAAGGAATACAGAATCCTAAAATATTTACCTACAAATGCTTTAAAGGAACACAGCACAGAAGAAAGACGCTTTAAATGTTTGAATATGATTGAAAGCCCGCAAAAGAATTGTTTGTTAATACATTATGATTGCTGTGGGTTACAGTATCATCTTTTAAGTACTCTGCAGATATTGGGCGACCGTGAATTGTTATGAAAACCTTTATTTTATCCTGAGATTACATGGGTAACTGGATATTTGGATACTACTAAATGAGTTTCTTGTCCATATGCTATTAAATTCATGTATACTATTAGTAAAAGTTATGCATAATAATTATCCACCATTGAAATTTAGCAGAATTAATTTGCAAGACATTGTTTTTAAACTGTCCTTTCTGTTTCTATTTTAGGAAGCTTAAAGGGCCTGCTTCTTCTGCAGTTGAAGTGTGTCCTGGAACCCAAAGAGTACTCCTTTGTTAGGCTTATGGACTGAGCAGTCTGGACCTTGCATGGCTTCTGGGAAAAAATAAATCTGAACCAAACTGATGGCGTTTTAAGCCTTTCAGCCAGTTGCTTCTGAGCCAGACCAGCTGTAAGCTGAAACCTCAGTGAATAACAAGAAAAGGCTGTAGGCCGACTTATGATGGTTCTGCATCTTCCCTACATAAGAAGCTTCTTTCCCACAAAAGTGACTTCAAAGACGGATGGGTTGAGTTGGCAGCCTACAAGACTGGGGACATATAACAAGAAACAGAAATGCCTTCATGCTTATTTTCATGGTGAATATGGTTTCACAAGACTGAAGACTCAGAGTATACTTTTTCTTTCCAGAAATATTTTCATATGGCCTATGAAATGTCAGATACATTACCTTAGCTTTTGTGTAGAATGGGTTCAAAAGTGAGTGTTTCCATTTGAGAAGGATATTTTTTCATCTAAACTGATTTGAATTGGTGGTGAGAATGACCCACATGTTGCCTGCCTAAATCTTGGGTTTATTAGATGAAGTTAACTGAATCAGAGGAATCAGACAGAGGAGGATAGCTTTTTCCAGAATCCACACTTCTGGTCTCACAAACACCCACTGGTGCTGGTCTCAGGAGAGCACCTGGGCTGTGGAATGTGGTAGAGAAAGGGCAGCCCATTGCCCGGAGTTAACACATAGTGTAGAGACTTGTATGCAAAGGCTGGCCTATTTATATGAAAATTAGTTGATATAGAAACATTTGTTGCATCTGTCCCTCTGCCTGAGCTTAGAAGATTCAGAATTTCTTTTACAGAAAAAGAGTATTTATAAACATAAATGAACTTTTACTTGCATTGTGTCTTGTACTAAAGGCTTTAGAAATTACGACATGTCAGGTTCCCCTACCACTGAAGTAGTCTTCCATGAGAACATACCATGTTAGGACTAGAAGAAAATGCACATTTTGTAGGGGTTTAGATGAACCAGCTACAACCGCCCTAGTGTAGTTTGACCAGGACATCGTAGTGCTCCTTCCAGTCGCATGAGATTAGTTAGCATATCATCTCCTACTTTAGCCATCTGATGTGGGATTTAAGAGGATGGTGCTTCTTTCTATTAAGGTGCTCCATCCCCTACCAGCTTGGTATTTACACACTAGCATTGTCTCTAGAGCTAAGACAGAAATTAACCCCGTTCGGTCACGAACGGAATGATTTATTTGCTCTTAATCCTAATGCCTGGAGAGGACTTAATTGAAGAGGGTTTATTTTTTAGACTTTTGAACATCAGTATGTTCGAGTGCACTATGAATTGCCCTGCCGAAGACACTGGCTTTTAACATTTAAACTGAATATTAAAATGTATCCATCTTTCCTAGGATATTTTTATCTTCTCACGTATTACCCATGTTTTTCTCTCTTTGTGAGGTATGAGTAAATTTTAATGAGCCCTCTTCCTTGTGGCCTTTTCTCCATAGTTTTAGGTTCTGATGTGTGTTTACTAGCTTGCCTGTGTCTGGCACATCTCATGACCTCAATTCCCTCATCTGAAATAGGAAATAAGAGTGTTTCATTGCAATCCCCAATCTGGCATGTCAACCTAGTGCCCAGTCATAGTTAATTGACTTTTCCTGTTTTCCTTTTTATAAAAAACATAAACTAGTGGTCCTTTGGTAGTCATGAACTCTTAGGAAAATTGCCTTTAGGACATGTAAAATATTTAGGATTTGACCACACAATGGCTATGAAAATACAGGTAGAGTTTCCTCATGTCACCTCACCGTGATTCACATACGTGCCGCTGTTTGCAGTCTGGCCCTTTCTGTTATGGCAGAGGGATGATGTAAGTAAGCAGGGCTGTGTTCCTTGTGGAGCCTGTATATATTTTCCATATGTAGAGCCCTGATTAACTTCAAGGACAAACACTTGCTGGAGAAAGTCAGACTGATGGGAATGAGACTTTGACCAAAAATCCTAAAACATCATTTTCCATCAGTAGAGAAATGCTTAGAGTTGAAAAATGATTTTATTTGCTTGATTTGATAAATCCTGGGTAATTTTTATCAAAATGAAGACATTTTACTTACTCTAGAAATATGCAGCAATGTTCTATTTTACACTCTTTGTGTAACATTTTGTAAACATTTGAGAGAAAAATCCAATTTGCACTTCACTTTGCTGGAATATCCCACAGCGCTCAGTAAACTCAGCTGCTGGAGTGCTGATGTCAGCAAGGCTGCATGGGTATCGCGCGTGGCTGAATGGGCATAACCACTGTGGCTTCTTGCGCTGCAGAAGCTCGTTGACAAGAATGAGACAAGGATTTCAAGAACAACCAAGTAAAGCCATGGATTTTCTAATTTCATGTATATGGAATATATTTTTAAATAGAGATTGTTCTACTTTAGATAAAGTGTTGATATTGCTGTTACCTAGGTTAAGCACTACTGTCGTGCTAGTAAAAAAGGAAGGAAAGGAAAACCATCATTGCTTTAAAATAGCTTAAATCAATTTAAATTTCATCATTACTGTGCGAATTTCATCATCATTTACATAGTGGAATTTATAACTGTGTAAATTATCATTTTCTTAAGTAGTTTTGTAATACCTTTTTTATTTGTGAATAAAATTGTCACCTGGTATTCTTATTTATGTGTTCAGCGAGAGAATGATTGATTTCGTGGATGCGGACATGTTTTTTTTCTTTCAGAAGTCTGTCTGAGGGCCTTGCAGAGTTCTGCTCCCTCTGGGCATAGCGGCTTCTGCCTGTGGTCCCAGTTGCTCAAGAGGCTGAGGCAGAAGGATCATGAGCCTAGCAGTTTAAGGCCGGCCTGGACAACATAATGAGGCCCTGTCACTAAAAAATCTGCTCCTTGGGATGGAACCCTCTCTGCCTCTTCAGGCTTTTGGAGGGAGATTTGTAATCCTCCCCTGGTGACCTGTGAGGGAGAGCTTGGGAGCATAACCAGGCCATCAGGCTACTAAAGGCCTCTGTGACCCCTGAGAGGTTTTGGAATCGAGGTCTTACCATGGTCTCTTCATTTTTTCCCTTCCTTTTATGGCACAAAGAGGGAAGGAACTAAAGAGAAAGTTTTGTATCCGTCTTAATGGAGCTCAGCCAGGTGTCCTGCAGAGGGAGACCAAAGAGAGGAAATCGGAGACTCCCACAGAGGAGGCATCCTTCCTTTTCTTCCCTCTACTCAGTGAAGCTTTTAAGGCTATTGTTAGATTTTGAGAGAGGACTTTAAACTTCCTGGAAAAAAATTTTAAAAATGTTAAAGTGACACCTGCTCTCTCGGCAGGTGAGTTTCTGCTGTTGACACTGGATTCTCTGAGGAAAGGACATTGACTTCTTCCCCCCCCGCCACGCCCCCACTCACACCCAGCCCCCCAGAGTATGTGGACTTTCCTGGTGTCCATGGAGACTGATTTAGCTTATGGATACCATAAATCCATTAACTCCGAGAAAAATAAAGCTAATAAGGTTCTTCCTGGTCTGGAGTATTCTATAGAAATAGCAATGGTATATTTTCATTATTAGCACTCTTATTAAGGTCTCTGCAACTGGCTACTTATTGTGAATGGATCCCATTTTAAACTAAGAAGTTACTGTCTGATTTCTTATTTTCTAAATTTAATTTAATTTAATTATTTTTTGAGACAGAGTCTCACTCTGTCACCCAGGCTGGAATACAACTCCCAGGTTCTCGCAATTCTCCTGCCTCAGCTTTCTGTGTAGCTGGGATTACAGGCGCATGCCACCACACCCGGCTACTTTTTGTGGGCTGTGTGTTTGTTTGTTTCTGTATAGACGGGATTTCATCGTGTTGGCCAGGCTGGTCTCAAACTCGTGACCTCAAATAATTTGCCCACCTCGACCTCTCAAATTGCTGGAATTACAGGCATGAACCATGGCACCTGGCCTTGTCTCATTTTTTAAAAACAAATTTGGCACCAACTAAGGTCTGTAGTTAGAGCTTAAGTTTATTATTCAGTGTTGAAAGTGAACAGTGGTCTGAGGAGTTTTTAAATCTTCTATAACATCAAACAAGTTTCAGTAAGTTCTGGTATGTGATTACAGGGATATAATCATGCTGAGTCAAGGCATCATAGTATTGGTTATGTCACACTTCAGCCAAAGGAGGGTTGAAAGTTTTCTACTCTGGAGTCAGCAGGCTGAGGTGGGGTCATCTTATGAATGGCGAGAGGCATTTGGATTAGTGTGATTTATGGCTCGTTCAAATTCACCTCTCCAGAAGACCTGAATTTTAAAAACTTAACCAGCAAAACCACTTTCTCTAGAACCATGGGTGGTCTTCTGAAGCAGGTTTCATTTTTTGTTCTTTAAAGACAGAGGATTCCTTTTTCCGTAATTTCTAATGGCATTAGCTATTCCTACTTAAGACAGAAATAGCTGTGTTCTGATAGCTTTGTTTGGGGTGGAATTTAACTAGCAGAACTATGCAGAGGGATTTTCCTTACCTGGGTTGATTATTTACCGTAAATAGAAGCTCTGCAGACCATTCTGCCAGCAATCTTTTAATAGCAGGTTAGGGAGCAGGCTGCACGCCACCGCGAGGCAGGTCACCCCTCCGCAGATCAGACAGGAATCATTTCCCTTGAAGCTCTAAACCCAAGTCCAATTCCTCTCAGAAGCCTCACTCTAGTAAGAGGTGTTTCCTACGGCAGCCCTTAATTTATGCACTCAGAATACATTTATATAGCATATAGCATGTGCTGGGTTCTAACTGCAGTGCCAGGGCCAGAGATGATATGGAGGAATGCAAGGGAATCAAGCCCTTTGGTGTTTATAAAGTAGATCTGGGCTGGCGAGCTGGCCCACGTCTGTAATCCCAGCACTTTGCAAGGCTGATGCGAGAGGATCACTTGAGGCCAGGAGTTTGAGACCAGCCTGGACAACAATCTGAGATCCTGTCTCTACAAAAAAAAAAGGAAAGAAAGGAAAAATCAGCCAGTGTGGTGGTGCATGCCTGTAGTCCCAGCTACTCAGGAGGACCAGGTGGGAGGATCCTTGAGCCCTGGAGTCTGAGGCTGCAGTGAGCTGTGTTAGAGCCACTGTACCTCAGCCTGGGCAGCAGAGCAAGACCCTATCCCTAATTTTAGCTCTTAATTATAAAAACATGTGCAAATCCTTCTGGGGACAGTGAGGAGGGGAACGCAGAAGCTGAGAGGGAAAGTCCTCTGTGTGGGGCCGCAAAGACTCATGTGGTGTTCACCAGGCAAGTGGAATGGTGGAAAATGCTGGAACACAGGTGGAAAGGGTCGGCCTGTGCTGGGAGTGGGAGAACTGCAGGGAGGCTGGAGCATGAGGACACGGGTGAAGGGGCTCAGGGTGGGGTCTAGCCCAGCAGGTGTCCAGTGAGCCCTGCCCTGGGACTCAAGCTTCCCACGTGGGGGACTGACTCCCCCTCTATGTGAAGGAGTGACAGACATGAAAACTAAAATAGTCTTCTAGAAGCTTCGGAGTTCCAGAGGGAGATGAGTGGACCTCTCTCCGGCAACAGAAAATCCCCAGTCACTGGGAGGGACCAGCCACGAGTGGAGGGAGACAGTCTCTCTCCTGTTTGGAATTACTGAGCCTGAGCTTGTTCTGCGGCATTTGGGTCCACTTGGTCGGGGTCTGATTTCCAGTGGGGGGCGTGCCGAGCCTCAGGGGGTAAGTTTAGGACTCAGCAAAACCACCGCTGGAGTCCTGAGAGACCAGGCTGAGAAGGCTAGCGCATTGCACTTCAGTGGTCTTGCCGTCCTGCGCCTGTGCATTGCATCAAGCGCCTCTGTGGCCCTTCAATCCTGGGCCAGGAATGCTGCCTTGTGGTCCTGCCCAGCCTGAAACCCTAGGCAACCCTACCACCAGATCTGGGCCAGTCGTCAGGGTGATGGTGTCTGCTCATCTGTTTCTAAATCTTAGCTTTGTGCACCCGTTTCTACGTCTTAGGCAGTCGCCTTCGCCTGAAAGCTGACTTCAGCCTGATCATGTCTGTCTGCCCCCTACCTTGTCTTGGAGATGCTGCTGCTTTTGTTCCCTGCCCTCACATGGCTGAGCAGCGTCCCCCCGGGGGAAACCCATGGGGACGGAAGGCTGGGCCCTGGCTTGGGGAGGACAGCAAAACCCGTGGAGCTTGCCTGCGGCCGGTCCGCATCATCGCCTTCTGTAGCTCAGGAGGAGTCACCCTTGCCCTCCTTTCTCCTAGACTGGTCTGTCTGCTCCCCAGCACCCCGGCGTTATTGAAGTGAGAGAAAGTGTCTGGCTGCATCTGTAGAGCTTTTTGGATATTTTAACCACACATAAATGCACTGAGAGACAATTAGGTTAATACATAGGCTGACTAGAGGCGAAGCCCAGGCATAACGTTGAGGGAGAAGCCACCCGGAAAACGCAAAAATCCTGAGATTCAACGATCAGATGTGACTGAATGCACCCCTGGTGCTCTCTAAAGGCCTAGAACTTAAAAGGCAGCAGCTCCCTCGTGACTGTGGTGTTGTGTGAAAGTAGAATCCCAGGACCCAAACTCATTATGCCGAAGGGGAAGTTAAGCTTGGGAATTAGTCACTGATAATGTTTTCCCAAACAGCTGTAATTTCACAACCTGACTTCACAGCCTCATTCCCTCTGCTCCCCTCTTTTCACAAACTTCCTTTACCTTCTGTAGAATGCTGATGTACTGAGCTGGAGGTAGTGCATAGCTGGGATTCTCCTCTACTCCATCTTTTCACAAGTGTAATGTAGATTTACTGAAGCTAGACAGAGCTGCACAAGATGTAAGCCTTGGCCTCACTGCCTCCCCCTCTCCCCTTTCCCCCTTTCTGTTTGCTCTTTCCCTTTTAAATACTAAAGTTCACAAAGCCTCCTTTAGGAAAAGCAGAGGTCACAGACGCCCTGTTGTCAGAGGCGTGTGAACCAGAGCAACTCCATCTTAAATAGGAGCTGGGTAAAATGAGACTGAGACCTACTGGGCTGAATTCCCAGATGGTTAAGGCATTCTAAGCCACAGGATGAGATAGGAGGTCAGCACAAGATACAGGTCACAAAGACCTTGCTGATAAAACTGGTTGCAGTAAAGAAGCCCGCCAAGACCCACCAAAACCAAGATGGTGACGAGTGACCTCTGGTCATCCTCACTGCTACACTCCTGTTAGTCCATAACAGTTTACAGATGCCATGGCAACGTCAGGGAGTTACCCTGTATGGTCTAAAAGGGAAGGACATGAATAACCCACCCCTTGTTTAGCATATCATCAAGAAATAACCATGAAAACAGGCAGCCAGCAAACCCTCGGAGCTGCTCTATTAAGTAGCCATTCTTCTATTCATTTATTTTCCTAATAAACTTGCTTTCACTTTATTCTGTGGACTCACCCCGAATTATTTCTTGCTTGAGATCCAGGAACGCTCTCTGGGGTCTGGATCAGACCCCTTTTCCTGTACTTTCTGGTGACCACGGAAGCGACTATAGTGCAGAAACCCCTGACCCAACAACTAACTTTGGGTAAGCAGTAGGGTCCGATGACATCTTTCTGGTGAACCATGGAAGGGATGTTACTGAGGACACCCCCCAATCCAAAGGAAATAGACTGCAGCACTGATTGGATGACTTTGGGTAAGTGGTGGGGTACTTGGGAAAATAATCGAATTGGGCTAGAGGCCCAACTTAGGGGAGTTAGAGTCTCTCCTAAGATAGCATGGGTTAGAGGCCTCTCTTAATAAAACACAAGGGGCTGGAAGTGGTGGCTCACACCTGTAATTCCAGCACTTTGGGAGGCCAAGGTGGGCAGATCCCCTGAAGTCGGGAGTTCAAGACCAGCCTGGTCAACATGTTGAAACCCTGTCTCTACCAAAAATACAAAAATTAGCTGGGCCTGGTGGCAGTCACCTGTAATCCCAGCTACTCAGAAGGCTGAGGCAGGAGAATCGTTTGAACCCGGAAGGCAGAGGTTGCAGTGAGCCAGGATGTGCCACTGCACTCCAGCCTGGGTGACAAGAGGGAAACTCTGTCTCAAAAAATAAAAATAAATAAATAAATAATAAAGGGCAAGGATGCTTGACTGACCTTGCATTAGAGGCCCAACTTAAGAGGGTTAGGGGGCCCTCTCAGTAAAGTCCCTGTTGGCTAAGAATGAGCTTGGCACTATGGGATGTTAACCTCTATTCATTTTGGATTAATCAACTTTCACTCTTTGCTGATGACTATGGGTGACAGGGTTAGGCATGCATATGATCATGGGACATGGGGGAGATTTTTCTTCCCCAAAAAGGGGAAACTTAAGAGCTGATGGAACTGCTGGAAAATGATCCTTTCACTACCAACAAGCGGCCACTTGAACTTTTCAGCATAGCTGCATGGGTTGGTCTTTCTCTGGCCTCCCTGAGCACCTCACCTTCCCAACTCTGGCACAGCAATGCTTTACTCCTCTCTCTTGCCTTTTCTCTCTCACCTTTTCTCTCTCGCTTGGCTTTCCTCTCTCTCTCTGGTTGAATGAATGGTAAAAATCACTGTTTATCTCCCATAGAGTTTTGATTAATGAGAAAAAAGGATTTGTACGGCTATTGGTAAGCTGTAGCGAATTTGATGTGCTTCGTGGGTCTTTCTGTATTGTTCTGTCACAGAGAGGTGTACCTTCGGATAGAACACAGGCTTAGGACACCTGTAAGCCTGCTTTTCAAGACAGGCCAGCAAGCTGGTCAGTTACGTCCTTGGGAGCTTGACCCTGTAACCATGTAGCCATGCTTTCTCTTTTCCCAAAGGCAGCCCAAGTTCAGAGTTCAATTTCTGGCTTAGGGAATGAGTCCTTTATCTTCTACGTATTTATATATGTCATATGTGTGATGTTTATATCACAGCACTTTGGGAGCTTTGATTAATTGGTTTAGTAATAATAAGAGCTTAAATGAAATATTTTGTGAGAAAAGTAAAAAGTATAATACCTTTTATTTAGTTTATGTGACTCAAGTAGTATTTGGGAAATAAAGAGAGTTTTCAAGATTATTGGTAAAATAAAATATCTTCCAAAATGTAAACACTTGGTGTAAATTACACAGGTCAGATATTAAGTTTACTAAATGCTTTAAAGTCATAAACTGCTTCTTTTGCTTTTGAAAATTGTTCAATTTACGTACTTTGGAGTATTAGATTCTAGATAAGGCCTGGGCATGTGATGTTAGCTAGGCCTCCTAGCTATGCTGGAAACAGTCAGCCCTTATCTGCACTTCTGCCTTGTGTGTCCTGGGCTAGGCTCCACACATAGTACATCATTAAAATCCCAAACTTCCCAAAGTTTTCACCAAATGTAAAAGTTGCTAAGAGTTAATGATGTGACATGTATTTGAAACTACTGAAGAAACAGTTATACATGTAAGGTGTGTAAGGAAAGCACAATGTACTTTTAGCAAAAGATTATAAAAAGTCAGGGGAATGTGGCTTTTTTGCGTGGATAAAAGGGTTAAAGGACTGTTTTAAGTTATGATAAAGCTAAAAGTTTAAGCAAGTTGTAGAAGGTTTGTGAAAAATTAATCTTGTAAAAGAAATTCTATGTTTGAACATTTTGGCTAAAATTGAAGGGTACTATTCAGTTTTTCCATAAATTATACATTGGAATAATAGCACAACAGGCTTTTCTTAGAGAAAAATCCTGCTTATGAGCTGCTCTTTAACAAAAATTGTGAAGGGTTATAAAAGATTTATGAGAATCTTACCTCTAGTCAAACAGTAAAACTGGGTAGTTACGTCTGTAAGATTTTATTAAGAATGGGGTTTGACATCAATAATGCATAAATGCAACAGTGACATTTGGCTTATTTGGTACAAAAATCATACAAGAAGCATTGTCAAATATAAAATGGTGTTTGGCTTTCTTTGGGCTGTATTTATTCAAATGTGTTACTGGTATGTGTTTAAAAATTAAGAGAAACTGCTATAATTCTAATATGGCTTAGCATATGTTATTAATTGTTACATAAAATCATTGTATGCCACGGAGGTAACCAAATGTCTTTGTCAATTATGTTTTTGACTGTGGCTGTCCTAAGACATTTGTCATCCACAAACAATTGTTGTCTTGTTTTGGTCCTCTTTAGAAGGTGGTTTATAATCAACTACAGGGCTTTCACAGGTGTCCTTAAATGCAGGTTTCTGATAACTTTAAAAACTGTGGCATTAGAATAGAGGAAACAATTTTCAGAACTCTCACAGAGAAGTGGAATGTTCATGAATATCAGAACAGGAGTTAACTGCATAGAAGCTATTTACAGATTTTAACAATTGAGAAAATTATCCTCCTGTGAACAAAATTTGGAGCACATTTGTTTCTCTCTACCTGATTTCTCCAGAATTAGAAAACTATTTGTGAGTATTCTTAATTTATGGCAAATAGTTATTTGCATAACTGGAATAAGAACCTGCTTTCTTTTGTATCAGAACACAATTGGAAAAACTGGTTATTTTAGCAAGGCTTTGATTGGAATGGCATGCTTTCCTTTAAGGAATCAAACTTGTAAAGCCAATAAAAGTCCCTTGGAGAAATGCCTCATACCTTGCCTATGCAGTCCCTGTGCAAGATTTCTGACTAGTGGTGAGTAAAGAATGTCACTTTCTAACAGTTCCAGGAGCTCCAAGTTATCTTGGAACCTCAAGAGGAGAGGAATTTACCCAACTCACAGGTATTTGAGGGCACAAACTGATGGCAGGGCCCAACTCTAAAAAGTCTTATCTAAAATTTCTTCTATGGGACAGAGTTCCATCAAAGCCAATTTAAAAAAAGCTTATGTGAAAAACAATTATTCTTGCTGCACTTTATACAAATAGTCATGCCTAGCATAATAACGCAAATCAGTCTTACCATGATTTGTCTTTAGTAAAAATAGGAAACTAGAGATAGAAATATTATGTTTCAAGAACTATGATACATCTGTTATTAGATTTTAGTCTCATTAGTTGTTTTTTTAAGTTTGTTTCTATAATTTAGGGTAATCCTGCTTATTCCTGTGAACCAACCAGTGAGCTGGTTCCTTCTGATTGCTGCTCAGAAGAAACAAGAGAGATGGGTAATGTAGAAATCTGGATCCATATTCTAATTCTAGACATGTATTAGAATCGAGTAGCAACCCCATATCAGCTTGATTCCAGCAGTTCATGGAAAGCCTTCTTTGGTTTAGTTGAAATAACTTTACTTATTTTGTTTTATTGTTGTGAAATATATTGCTGTTGTACTCTTTGTGTAGGAATGCTGAATAAGCTTATTTAATGTTGTCTTAAATTGAACACTTATTAATCTTCCAGATGCAACCTTTAGTTGGAACTCAAGAATGTTGAATGGCCTTCACCATACTGACGCTTTCTGACTGGGTTCTACCCTGAACAAAGAGACCCTAATGGTCAGGTAGGAATATCATCACCCCTTTTCAGCCTCAAGAAGTTACAGAAGATGGATCTTTATCCCTTGGCAACCCTTAGGATTAAGGGTTCTCTCATAAAAAGGAGAGCGGAAATGTCAGAGGCGTGTGAACCAGAGCAATTCCATTTTAAATAGGAACTGGGTCAAATGAGGCTGAGACCTACTGGGCTGCATTCCCAGACAGTTAAGACATTCTAAGTCACAGGAAAAGATAGGAGGTCAGTACAAAATACAGATCATAAAGATCTTGTTGATAAAACAGTTTGCAGTAAAGAAGCCAGCTAAAACCCATCAAAACCAAGATGGCAACAAGAATGACCTCTGGTTGTCCTCACTGCTACACTCCTATTAGCACCATAACAGTTTACAAATGCCATGGCAACGTCAGGAAGTTACCCTATATGGTCTAAGTGGGGGGGACATGAATAATCCACCCTTTGTTTGGCATATCATCAAGAAATAATAAAAGATGGGCAACTAGCAGCCCATGGGATGCTCTGTCTATGGAGTAGCTATTCCTTTATTTTCCTAATAAACTTGCTTTCACTTTACTCTATGGACTCACCCAGAATTCTTTTTTATACAAAATCCAAGAACCCTCTCTGGAGTCTGGATTCTGGATTGGGACCCCTTTCCTGTAACACTGTGATGTGTGATTTTTCCCCCTGTGCGCATCCTCACCATTGTCTACATAAACATAGAACCCTTTGAGTCACCTGCCTCAGTCGCTTTTTGGTTCAGTTTGCACCTTTCTCCAAATGAACATGTTAATACCGCTGTCACTAAAATAAATCCCAAGATTCTGAAAGAAAAAGTGGGATCCTGGTGTTTCTTCAAGACTCAAGAAGCAGAAGGTTAATTTGGGGGAGGGGATTAGAATTAATACTTGTGGAAAGGAAGACTTTTCTTCTTCAGTTATTGCTTTCATTGCTTTCTCCTTTCCTTTACGTCCCTCACCACGTCTCCGAAGGGAATATTCAAGCTCTTTTGTTAAAACAAAAACAATCTTAATACTTAACAGCTAGACTTTGCACACTGAACATTTCTGTCAGAAGTGATGAATGTACAGTCTTGCACCGCATAATTATGTTTAGGTCAATGACAGACTGCATATACCACAGTGGCCCCAGAGCTTACAATGCAGCTGAAACATTCCTATTGCCTACTGATGGCATAGCTGTAGCAATGTTGTGGCATACATTATTTGTGTGTGTGGTGATACTGGTGTAAACAAATCTTCTGTGCAGCCAGGCATAAAAGTATAGCACTCACAATTTATACAGTATGTAATACTTTGATAATGATACACAACTACGTACTGGTTTATGTATTTACTATACTATTTATCATTATTTTAGAGTGTACTCCTTTCACTTATTAAAAAAAAAAGTTGTTAAGGCCGGGTGCAGTGACTCACGCCTGTAATCCCAGCACTTTGGGAGGCCAAGGCAGGCAGATCACCTGGTCAGGAGTTTGAGACCAGCCTGGTCAACATGGGGAAACCCAATTTCTACTAAAAATACAAAAATTAGCCAGGCATGGTGGCATATGCCTCTAATTCCAGCTACTTCGGAGGCTGAGGCAGGAGAATCACTTGAACCCAGGAGGTAGATGTTGCAGTGAGCCAATTATCATACCACTGCATTCCAGCCTGGGCAACAGAGCAAGACTGTCTCAAAAAAAAAAAAAAGAAAAGAAAGCTGTTAAATAAAGAAAACAGGCCAGGCGCCTGTAATCCCAGCACTTTGGGAGGCTGAGGCAGCTGGATCACCTGAGGTCAGGAGTTCGAGACCATCCTGGCCAACATGGTGAACCCTCATCTCAACTAAAAATTAAAAAATTAGCTGGATATGGCAGCACACACCTGTAATCCCAGCTACCCAGGAGACTGAAGCAAGAGAATCGCTTGAACCCAGGAGGCGGAGGTTGCAGGGAGCCAAGATTGTACCATTGCACTCCAGCCTGGCGACATAGCTAGGCTCTGCCTCAAAATAAAAATAAAAATAAATAAATAATAAATGAAAACAATCTCAATAATCAACAACTAGACTTTGTACTGTGAAACAGCCTCAGACAGTTCCTTCAGGAGGGATTCTAGGAAAAGGCATTGTTATCACAGAGATGGCAGCTCCATGCCTATTTCCTGTGCAGACCTTCCAGTGGGACGAGACGTGGAGGCGAAGTCAGTGATGCTGATGGTGCTGTCACCGTGTAGGTCTGTGCTAAAGTGTGTGTTTGTGACTTTGTTTTCAATGAAAAAGTTTAAAAGAATACAAATAAAACTTTTTCTGTTTTGAAAAAAGCCCATAGAATAAAGAGATAAAGACAATATTTTTGAATAGCTGTATAATGAGTTTTGTGTGTTAAGCTATATTACGAAAGGGTAAAAAAATATTTAAAAGTTTATAAAGTAAAAACGTAGTAAGCTACGTTTATTACTGAAGAAAGAAAAATATATCTCTATAAATTTAGTGTGGCGTCAGTATACAGTATTTATAGAGTCTACAGTAGCGGACAGCAATGACCTGGGCCTTCACATTCACTCACCACTCACTCTCTGACACCCAGAACGACTTCCAGTTCTGCAAGCTCCATTCATCATAAGTGCCCTGAACAGGTGTGCCATTTTCTATCTTTATATCATATTTTTACTGTACCTTTTCTAGGTTTGTAGACATGTGGATGTACAAATACCACGGTGTTGCAACTGCCTACAGTATTCAGTGCAGTAACATGCTGTGCACGTGCTTAGCTTGGGAGCAACAGGCCATTCCATATTTCCTTGGTGTGCAGCGGGCTTTCCCATCCAGGTTCGTGTAAGTCACTCTATGATGTTGGAAGAATGACAAAGTTGCCTAACGATGCATTTCTCAGAAAGATGTCCCCATCCTTACATGCTGTATTCACCTGGGACTCTGCTGAAATGAAGTGTAATATTTGAAAATAATTCATCTCTTATTGAGCACTTTTACATCCATTCAGTTTGATCTTCACATCCATCCTGTGTGTAATGTTACCAATTTTGTTTACAAAATAGAAAATGCAGACTCCAAGAGATGAACTAGCCAGCCCTACTGTCAGTTAATAGTAGAAAGTGGTAGAAAATGTTTTGAGACATTTCCATCCAGTAAGCGGCAGAGCTGCAATTTGAAGCCTGAATTTTGGACTCCCTAAACCAAGATCTTCCTGCCCCGCAGCGCAGTTAGAAAGTGACTTTCCAGACTGAGTGACAGCATTGAAATCCCCTGTTCACTTCCCAGGGTCCCCGCCCTTTTATTCTCATCCCAGGAAAGCGGCAGGACCTGGCTGATTTCCCAACACCGCCACCAAAATTTCTGGTTGCTGCTGGAACACAAAACACTTCAGCTTTTAAAAAGCTTTGCAGATTGCAGACTGCTAGAACTCTCTGGACCAAGGAGGATCTCTAGTCTTTTTCTCTCTCAGAAATGGTCTCTAGTCATCAATGAATGGCTGGATAGACAAAATGTGGCCTATACATACAATGGAATATTACTCAGCCTTCAAAAGGAAGGAAATTCTGACACACGCTACAGCCTGGATGAACCTTGGAGACATTATGCTAAGGGAAGTAAGCCAGTCACAAAAGGGACACATATTGTATGATTTCACTTACTCCAGGCTAGTAGAGTAGGCAAATTCATAGAGACAGAAGGAGAATGGGAGGAGGGAGGAAAGGTGAGCTTCGGGTTTAATGTATATGAAGTTTCTGTTGGGGATGATGAAAAAGCTTTGGGTATAGATGGTGGTGGTCACAAAACGTTGTCAATGTATTTAATAGCACTGAATTGTGCATTTATGAATGGTTAAAATGGGAAATTTTATCTTATGTATATTTTACCACAATATGTATTTTTTAAATGTAGTCTCTAAGTCAGGCCGAGCCCAAAGCACCTAAGGCTCCCTCAGTGGTGGAACAAGCGCCCCAGGTGATCCTTATAAAACTGACATCTGGGGACTGCTCATCCTGTCTTGTCATTTTACAGATAAGACTAAGGCCAAAGCTCCTAAGATCTTTCCCTGCCTTCGCACAGCAAGTGGGAGAGGGAACAGCACCCGGCTCCTGGCCCCGGGCTCTCTCACCACACTGATCTCCAGAGGAGGACGCTTTTCTCAACACTCTGTGAGATGCAAGCGTGTGGGGACACGGCTCCCCTGGAGAGTAGGAGGAAAGCTGGGGACGGCCTGCCAGACAGAGGGTGGCACCCATCTCTCAGTGTCACTCACCAGTGTCTGCAGTGCACACGGGCAGAGGGAGGGAGGCCAGGCTGGGGCACACTGTGGTGGCCATTTGTGCACAAGGCTACTGCAGAAAGCTCAGTTTACCTCAGCGAGCAGGAGCTGATGAGAAGGCTTTCTTCAACTTAGCCTTAGACCAAGCGCAGTGGCTCACGCCTGTAATCCCAGAACTTTGGGTAGCCAAGGCCTGTGGATCACCTGAGGTCAGGGTTTGAGACCAGCCTGGCCAACATGATGAAACCCCGTCCCTACTAAAAATACAAAAGTTAACTGGGCGTGGTGGCACGCATCTGTAGTCACAGCTACTAGGGAGGCTGAGGCAGGAGAATTGCTTGAACCTGGGAGGTGAAGGTTGCAGTGAGCTGAGATCGTGTCACTGCACTCCAACCTGGGTGACAGACGGACACTCCATCACACACACACAGAAAAACCCTAAATCTTACTCCCCTGGGCAGGGGGCCACTGGGACCCTCCTGCACATGCTCTATGTTTATCCCAGGAGGCAGGTAAAGCTGCAGGCGCTGCAGTGGGAGCTGACTCTCCCTGTCCCAGTGAGCATCTGCAGCTACAGCCTCCCCCTCCAGCCCCAGGAAAGGCTGAGGCTGTGGTTCAGCTGTGTGCAGGGCAGGAACTGTGTTAGTCACTGAGAGTATCAGGAACAGAACAAGAGTGGTGGCCACCTGGGTTCCATCAGCCATGAGAAGATTCTTCCCCAGGGGAGATCTGTTCCATCCTGGGTCAAGTCCATGCAACCGGCACTGACCGAGCCCTGTGTGGAGCACTCAGGCTGCCCTGGACCTGACATGTATTTGGACCCCCGGAAGTCCTGCAGACCCAATCTGACCCATTCTAGGCCACCTTTAGAATGGGTTAGAGTCAGCTGGGTGCAGTGGCTCATGCCTGTAATCCCACCTTTGGGAGGTCCTTTGGAGGCTGAGGCAGGAGGATCCCGTGAGCCCAAGAGTTCAAGGCTACAGCAAGCTATGATCATGCCACTGCACCCCAGCCTGGGTGACAGAGGGAAACCCGGTCTCTAAAAAGAAGAAAGAATGGGTCTGAGTCACAAAATGGGCTCTAAATGGATCCCAGTTCTTGTCAAGACAAAGAGCCTACTATGAAGGCCAATTGTATGCAATGCCCCCTGGGTAGGGACCTGGTGAGATGCTAAGTCCAGCATACTCTCTCCTACCCATTACTCTATTTACCTCGGGCCAAACTCACTTGGCATGATCTCGGCTCACTGCAACCTTCATCTCCCAGGTTCAAGCGATTCTCATGCTTCAGCCTCCTGAGTAGCTGGGATTACAGGCACCTGCCACCATACCTGCTGACTTTTGTATTTTGGTTTTTTTCTGTAGAGATGGGGTTTCACTATGTTGGCCAGGCTGGTCTCATTTGAGACCAGGTATTTGCCTGACCTCAGGTGATTCGCCTGCCTTGGCCTCCCAAAATGCTGAGGATTATAGGCATGAGCCATCGTGCCCGACTAGACTACTTTTCTTTTCTTTTTTTTTTTTTTGGTCAGAAGTCCATTTTAACGATGCTCTTTTAAAGTGTACAAATAATTCACAAATATGTTTTGTCACAATACAATTTTCCAGCAATACAGAAGTAGATAGAACAATAAAAGCTTCCCTTTGTCCCCTTCCTTCCCCCTCCCCCCGAGGGGAGCCACAGTGATTTGTGTTTGTCTATGTCTTTTTGTATGCCTTTATAAACTCACATGTACTTTTTATTTTTTTGAGATGGAGTCTCGCTCTGTAGCCCAGGCTGGAATGCAGTGCTCACCTCTGCCTCCTGGGTTACTGTTCAAGCAATTCTCCTACCTCAGCCTCCCAAGTAGCTGGGATTACAGGCACAAGCCACCATGCCCAGCTAATTTTTGTACTTTTTAGTAGAGACAGGGTTTCACCATATTGGCCAGTCTGGTCTTGAACTCCCGACCTCATGATCTGCCTGTCTCGGCCTCCCAAAGTGCTGCGATTATAGGCGTGAGCCACCACGCCTGGCCTAGACTACTTTTGTATTGTATTTATAGCCAACCGACTTATAGCCATGGATTCATTTGTTTAATTGGAAATGGGGGAAGAGTGTGGCCAGGCAGGTGTTTGGAGGCCTGGCTCATGCTCTGCAAGGAGGTGTGTGCAGGGATGGAGTGGGGTGGAGGGGAGACGGGAGATGTTTTATCTCCTAGTCTGGGTGGGTTTTCAGATAGGAGACAGTAGCACCAATGTAGCTACAAGAAACCACTCTGGGCTAGTGTGGAGATGAAAGGCTCATCAGCTCCAGTGCCAGGGCTTTTCACCACCTTGCAGAAGGGTAGAGGTGAAGAAGCTGGCAGTGAGAGGTCGGAGGAAGTGGGGTGGGGCTTTGTAGGGGGATCTCTAGTACCTGTCAGGAAGGTCCCTGTGTACCTCCAGAAGGAGACGCAGTAATGAAAGCCCACTTCCTTTGGGTGGGACATGGGTGGGGGCGGGCTGCAGAAGCCAGATCAGCAGGTGGGAGGAAGGAGCAGAGCCACAGGAAGAGGCAGGAGAAGTGGCAGCAGCTAGGACATGAGTGTGCACGTGAGCTCGCACGACCTGGGCTCAGGGTGATTGCCATGACCATATGTTCTGTGGGAAACTGGGGTTCCACCAGTCACTGCTGGGTAAAGCTATCTACACTCTCTCAGGGAACAAAAATTGTCTTGGGAAAAACTCATTACTAGGAAATATCCAGAGAGCCAAGAATACAGGTGGCACCCGGCTCACCTCACGCTGGGGCTCTGTCCATGCACATAAGATACAGCCATCTATTTGCAGGGACAGAGGGGCCTCTGAGGAAAAATCAGGGGAATCTAAGGAAGACAAACACAAAGCCTCCTTCCCTGTCTCCCACCAAAATATCTCACCAAGGAAACTAGCCGCCATGAGCAAGCACCAGCGGACGGAACAGAGAGCAGGATTCACTTCCAAGAACGTGCTATAATTGAGCCACAGTCTAGAAGAGAACAGCCAATGAAAGTTGTTAAGTAATTGAAGACATAAAAGAAGAAATAGCCAGGCGTGATAGTGCACACCTGTAGTCCCAGCCAGCTACTCAGGAGGCTGAGGTACGCAGATCACTTGAACCCAAGAGTTCAAAGCCAGTCTGGGCAACATAGTGAGATCCTGTCTCAAAAATTAAAACAAAGGAACAAATCAAATTATGGGAAAGATCCAGAAGATTTGGAAAACAACCAAATGGAACTTCTAAACATGAAAAATATCGTAATTGAAATTTAAAACACAACAGATGGTTATGAAGCAGAAGAAGCATAGTTGAAAAGAAAATTAGTGGATTGGAAACTAGATTCGAGGAAATGGAAGGGATGCAATGATAGGGTGCATGAAAAAAAAAGAGCAAGTCTGATACATACGTAATGGGAGTTCCAGAAGACAGAATATAAAAGATGAGGGAAAGAAAATATTTTGAGGACACTTTCCAAAACAAAGTGTGTAGGTCTAAGAACCATCCTTAGACCCAATGAGCAGACCGCCTGCCCTGGGTCCTGCCCTCAGGGAGCCCCATGCTTTGCAGTCCCTCCTGCAAAGTTTTCTACATTCCCTGCCATAGGCAAGAAATGAGCAGGGCAGGCAGGGTTTTGGGCGAGGTGCCCAGAGCCTGGAACAAGACTCGTGTGGGCCATGGTCCTATTTCTCCCCCGACTCTGACTCTCCAGCTAGTTTATGGGGACAGCAGATACTCTGAAGCCCTTCCCGTCTCGCCATGACGAGTTGTCCTGTGGCCAGGTGGCCAGGTCCAGGATCCAGGAGAACAGCCTGGGGGGGTAGATAACTTCCTACTCCCCGCTGGCCAAAGCAGTTTCTTTCTTGGGGTCACATGTAATCGGGCTGCCAAAACGATGCTGGCACACTGATTGTGGTGACTCAAATGGTTCTACAGTCAAGGGCCTCAAAAAAGTGTTTGTTTAGAGCCCTACCCCTATCGTTTATCAAGTAATAATAAATATCCACAAGTAAAGCCAGTAGTATGAGCCTTCAGACCAAGACCATAAAAGACAGAGAGAACATCTTTAAAGCACTCAGCCAGCCTGTGAAGAAACAGCAGTTGCTCTTGCAACAGAGCATAGCACTACAATAGAGCTCAGATGACTTTTCAACAAGTTTCAAGATGCAGGAAACTGTCAACCTAGAATGCTATATCTAGATGAAATCTCATTTAAATGAGAGGCTAAAATATAGATATCATAAGACAAAAACTGAGCGCAATTTCCCACTCATAGAGCCTCAGTTAGGAACCACAGTTTTATTTTTAAAAAAAAGGAAATTAACATGGATGAAAGAGTAAGGTGAAAGAAACAATGGTGAGTAAATAAATAATAAAAATAAATATCTGGGCATATCAATATGAATTTGCTATATCAAATAATGACAATTCTGGCTGATGGGGGTTTGAAAACAAAGTGGGTGTTTACTGTCTTGACTGTGGTGAGGTGTGTAGACATGCTGAACTATATCAAATTTTACACTTTAAATAGACCAATATTATTACTGTCAATTAAATGTCAACAAAGCTGTTTGAAAAAAAGAAAGTAGAACTAAAATTCTCAACAGGAATAACATGAAAGAGGATAAGATCAGAGTTAAAGTTTCTAAGATCTTTCTGTTATTCAGAGGAAGGATAAATATATTAACACTAGATTTTGTAAGTCACATATGTGTTTTAAAAAATTAAGTGTAACCTACTAAAAGAAAAAAAAAGATTGTATAACTTCCAAACCACTAGAGGGAAATAGTTGGAATAAAGAAAACTTGCAAACTTCAAAAGAAGTCAGGAAAAGAGAGAAGAAAAATAAAGAAGATGATAAATAGGAAGTCTCAAATCACGTCATTAGTATCTCAATAATCATAGTTACAGTGAATTATCTATTCTCAACATTCAAATGCAAAGACTTTCAGATTAAATACAAAACAAAATCTGGCTCTGGTTTTGAAGGTTTATAAGAGACATACCTAGAACAAAGAAAGGAAAGATTAAAGTGAACAGAAAAAAATATCCAGGCAAATACTGATGTAGAACAGAAAGCTGGGATGGCTACATTAATATCAGACCAAATGAACTTAAGGCAACACATCTTTATTGGAGCTGATAAAGAAACTTCAGTGTAGAGATGGGGTTTCACCATGTTGGTCAGGCTGGTCTCAAACTCCTGACCTCAGGCAATCCACCCTCCTCGACCCTGTCTCTACTAAAAATACAAAAAAGTTAGCTGGACGTGGTGGTGTGTGCCTGTAATCCCAGCTACTCAGGAGACTGAGGCAGGGGAATTGCTTGAACCATGGAGGTGGAGGTTGCAGTGAGCCGAGATCACACCACTGACAGAGTGAGACTCCATCCGGGGGGGGTGGGGGGAGGGAAGGTCAAAGTATAATGACAACAGATCAATGTATAATGACAACAGGAAAATATAGCAGTATGTAATCCTGATGGTGTAGGCTCAAATATATGTGAACAAATGAAATATGAACCAAATATTGTGAAAATAAGTAATTCAAAATCTAAGCCATTGGAACTCTAGATTATTTTGAGCCCCTCAAAAGGAATGTGATTATAGGCCCGAGTCACATGATAGGCAGCTGTAACCAAGGCAGCTGTAACCTCTGTTTCTCTGATTAAGCTTTCTTCCTTACCTGCGTGCAAAATGTTGTAAATGACCAAAGAGTGCCAGGGAAGACCTCCTCGCTCTCTAATGTTGATCTAAATCCATGACAGATTAACCTCCCCTTAACTTTCTCACATGTAGATTTCATGACTATCATGTTGTTTTAAGATTAACATTAAATACACTTTTAAATTGGGAAAGGAATGAAAACTAGCTAAAAAAAATAAAATAAAATAAGCCCTGCGGAAAGAAAACAAACTGTAACTAATTAATTTGTTGTAACTCTTAAACCAGTCTCGTATGGAAAATGAAATCTTGTTAAATTTCTTTGTCTTCTTCCTGTGTAAGCAAGAACTTCACTTTTAACTTCGGAGCATGACCCTATGTGTTTGGAGTCTGTGTTTCCTGGATGGCTATTTCCAGCTTTTTGCTTAAATAAACTCTTTCAAACTGGATTCTCATCCTTTTGGCTATTTCAACATACAGTATGGACAGAATTACCCAGTGAAATTTATCAATTTATCCTTTTAGTGAGAGATTTTAATAGACTTCTTGCAATAAATGCAACACAGCTTCAATAAAAAACCCTCATTGGCCAGGTGCCCTGACTCACGCCTGTAATCCCAGTACTTTGGGAAGCCGAGGCGGGCGGATCACGAGGTCAAGAGATCGAGACCGTCCTGGTCAACATGGTGAAACCCCGTCTCTACTAAACATACAAAAGAAATTAGCTGGGCGTGGTGGCGCACGCCTGTAGTCCCAGCTACTCGGGAGGCTGAGGCAGGAGAATTGCTTGAACCCGGGCGGCGGAGGTTGCAGTGAGAAGAGGTCGCAGTGAGCCGAGGTCGTGCCACTGCACTCCAGCCTGGCGCCTGGTGACGGAGTGAGACTCTGTCTCAAAAAAAAAAAAAAAAAAAAAAAGAATGAAAAAGACCCTCATCATTTTAAAATTATACTTGATGTTCTAAAGTTTTGTTTTGTATTGTTTTGAGATGGAGTCTCAGTCTGTCGCCCAGGCTGGAGTGCAGTGGCGTCATCTCAGCTCACTGCAACCTCTGCCTCCCAGATTCAAGCAATTCTTCTGCCTCAGACTCCCGAGTAGCTGAGACTGCAGGTGTGTGCCACCACACCCAGCTATTTTTCGTATTTTTAGTAGAGACAGGGTTTCACCATATTGGCCAAGCTGGTCTTGAACTCCTGACCTTGTGATCCATCCGCCTCAGCTCCCAAAGTGCTCTAAAGTTTTTCTGGAAGTGCGAAGGGTCAGGAATAGCCAACACATTTCTGAAGATGAATAAGGTCAAGCACTTATTAGATATCAAGGCACTAGAAAGAGGAAATAATTATGACAGTACAGTGTTAGTGTTACCCGACAGGGGTCCAATCCAGACCCCAAGACAGTGCGTCTCACACAAGAAAGAATTTAGGGCCAGTCCATAAAGTGAATGCAAGTTTATAAGGAAAATAAAGGAGTAAAAGAATGGCTACTCCATAGATAGCAGCCCCAAGGGCTGCTGGCTGCCCATTTTTATGGTTATTTCTGATGATCTGCTAAACAAGAGGTGGATTATTCATGCCTCCCCTTTTAAGACCATATAGGTAACTTCCTGACGTTGCTGTGGCATTTATAAACTCTCTTGGCACCGGTGTGTGTGTAGCAGTGAGGAGAACTGGAGGTCACTCTTGTCGCCGTCTTGGTTTTGGTGGGTTTTGGCTGGCTTCTTTACTGCAAACTGTCTTTATCAGCAAGGTCTTTATGACCTGTATCTTGTGCTGACCACTGAGGTCATTCCGTGACTTAGAATGCCTTAACTGTGTGGGAATGCAGCCCAGTAGGTCTCAGCCTCATTTTACCCAGCCCCTATCCAAGATAAAGTTGCTCTGGTTCAAACGCCTCTGACATTTGCACAACAGACAAACAATGTAACACAGAGCGCAGACACCAGCCATCCATGCATGAAAGCATAACATTTGACAGGCAGCAAGTCAGTGGGCCTTGGGACAGTTGGTTTCTATATGAACATTTTAAATAAGTGGAAGTCTAGCTCACACCATGCACAAAAATAAATTCCCTGTGAATTAAAGACCTAAATGTTCAAAGCAAAGCTTGAAACTTTTAGAATAAAATAGAGGAGGACAGGTGCAGTGGCTTGCTCTTGTAATCCAGCACTTTGGGAGGCTGAGGTGGGCTGGATCACCTGGGGTCAGGAGTTTGAGCCCAGCCTGGCCAATATGGCGAAACCTCGTCTCTACTAAAAATACAAAAATAAGCCAGGGATGGTGGCGGGTGCCTGTAATCTCAGATACTCTACTCTGGAGGCTGAGGCAGGAGAATCGCTTGAACCTGGGAGGCGGAGGTTGCAGTGAGCTGAGATGACGCCACTGCACTCCAGCCTAGGCAAAAAGAGTGAGACTCTGTCTCAAAAAAAAAAAAAAAAAAAAAAAAATAGAGGAGAATATCTTTTTGGGCCTTGGGCAGAAAAAGCTTTCTTTAATGTTATATTAAAAAAATAAACTGTAAAGGAGAAGATGGACACATTTGACTAAATTCAAATGGAATACTTGTCCATCAGAAGAATCACCATGTATGAATAAGACAAGCCACAAACAGGGGGAGAAGATATTTACAAAGGACACACCCAAAAAAGGATTGATATCATTATTGATGAGAAAGAGGCTACTGAGATGGTGGATAGATTTAGCTGTCAAGAAAAAGGTAGGGTAAAGGGTTGAGGGTTGAGGTGGGGGAATGGTTGAAATTGTAATTTTTAATTTTTTTATAAAAAGACCTCTAAAACAACTATGGAAACATGTTCCTATCTGTTTCACCTCAGGTGTGATTATATATGTGTCCGTTTCCCATATGTTTACTGTATATTAAGAGAGGACATAGGATGTGCGTCATAGGGAAGATGATGAAGGAATGGACATCTGACACTGTGCAATTTGGTGGCCCATTTGGGAAGTTGCTGAGCGGGGGATCAGGAGACTGGCTGGAGGAAGGGCAAGGGCAGGCCTTCAGGATCACAGGCCAAGCCTCTTGGAAGACACGCGCTCACGGTTGCAAGAAAGAAAAGGCGTTTTGTGTGTTTGTTCGAGTTTTCTTTTGATTGCTGCCGTGGCAAGACCACCTGAGGAGGCATCCAGGGAAAGTCAGCTGGGGACACTCGGGCTTGGCTCCTGACCCGGCCTGGGTGGGAACTCCTGTGCTCCTCCCCCCCGCCGCGAACCCAGCCTGCGGGCGCCCCGAGTCCTCTCCAGGTGGGGGGTGTCGGCCTTGGAGCCACAGCCTTTGCCTCGGAAATGGCCCGGATTGCCTAAGGGCGCCTTTCCCGGGGACTCCGCGCTCCAGACGCCACGGGCACAATGGGCGCTGCTGGGCTGCCAGGGTTTTCGGGAGGGCCGGGAGCCCCCGACCTGCGCGCGCGATTAGACGGGGCATTGAGCTTTTTCTTTTCAGCAGGTGGCCCGGGGCAATCATCCGACGCCAGGCATCTTGGGTGAGGTGGGCAGAGGGAGAATTTCCTCTCTGTTGTGGCTTCTTCGAGGGCCTTCGGCCCACATCCCTGTGACGTCCCTGCCAGCGGCCCGCCGCCTGCCTCCCCTCCCGGCCGGCGCCACCTTCTCCTGCAGAGGCCGCCGCGCTTCCTCATCCAAACCCAGAGCCCCCCGCGAAGGCCGCGCCCGCCCTCGGCCTGCAGAGGGAGCCGCAGCGGGCGCAGGCCTGTGCCCCACGGGCGCCTGCCCTGGGCTCTGTGCGGAGGAGGGCAGTTTAATCCGGGCTCAGTCCAGGCCGAGTGCCGACGAACCGGCCTCGCCCAGGCTCCGCGTGCGGCGGGGAGTGCAGAGGGCCTGCGCTCAGAGCACCCCTCGGCCTGCCCGCGTCACCCTCGGAACTCTTAATACTCTTTTAAACAGGGACCCCATATTTTCATTTCAAATGGGGCCCCACCCGTCGTGTCACGGGCCCCTTTAGCTCGAGACGCTGGGCCTGCCTGCTCCGAGGGAGGGCAGATCTTCATTTGAGTGGAAGATCAGGGGACGACCAGAGAAAGGGAGGCTGGCGGCCAGAGTGGCTGCGGAGCCTCGTGCGCCTCCACCCAGGGGCGGTGCGGGCTGAGTTTTCCTTACCCTCCCACCTCTTCCTCTCCCCCTCCGTCAGCCCAGCCTGCCCTCCTCGTTTCACAGCGCTCATCGTGCTTACTGGGACGGAGTCTAGATGGATGATGGAGACAGCCTGTCCACGGGAGCTCCCCGCCCAGGGACAGGACTGGGCCCCAAGCCCTCTGGGTTCGCCGAGTTTAAAGCATCTCAGTTCACCGTAACTTGAAAATACAAATGAAGCCTTCCTTTGGAACGTTACCGGACTTTACCTAATCTGAGGAACCAAATGCTTTTCTAAGTACAGCAGAAGCACCCGGCAGGGGCATCGGGAAGGCTGGAGAGCCCCCCTGGACTGAAGACCCCATGGCACTGGTAATGCACTGGCCCTGAGGGCAGGGAATCTCAGGAGAGCCAGCCTGTCGCTTGTGGTTGGGCTGGGTCCTGACTTCCTGTGCTTTACACACAAAGGATTCCTGATGCCCAGCGCAGGAGGTGGGAGCTGGGAGCAGCAGTGTGAGGAGAAAGGCATGGAAACTGGGGACCCTCGCGTTGGGTCAGGTGAACACTGGAATCCTCCCTCTTTCTGAAACCTACAATGCTGCAGAGCATTCTTTCTAAAAATAAGAAGGCCAGAAGAGAATGGGGTGGATTTTCTATTTTCATAGAATCAGGGTGGAAATCCACCCACTGTAAAAGCATCTGTGGGGGGTGGGGGTGGGGGTGGGGGGTGGGGGTGGGGGTGGGGTGAGGCATTCTGGCCGCATAGAGCAAACCTGGTTGGGAAGCACCTGACGACCACACCTCACTTTTATTGCGCTTTGCGGATACTGCATTTTTGATAAATTGAAGGTTTGTGGTGACCGTGCATCAAGCAACTCCATCAGCGCTGTTTTTCCAACAGTATGGGGTCACTTCATGTCTCTGTGTCACATTTTAGTAATTTTTACAATGTTTTAAACTTTTTCATTATTATTATTATATCTGGTTTTCTTCTTTGTTTTTTTAGAGACACGGTCTCACACTGTCACCCAGGATGGAGTCCAGTGGTGTGATTATAGCTCACTGCAACCTTGAACTCCTAGGCTCAAGCAATCCTCCAGCCTCAGCCTCCCAGGGAGCTGAGACTACAGGTGTGTGCCACCACACACAGCCAATTTTCCTTTTTTTTTTTTTTTTTTTGTAGAGGTAGGATCTTGCAAGTTTGCCCAGGCTAGAGTGCAGTGGTGTAATCATGGCTCACAGTAGCCTCCAACTCCTAGCTTTGATATTGTATCTGTTAAGGTGATCAGTAATCTTTGATGTTACTATTGTAATTATTTTGGAGCAACATGAACTAACCCCATATAAGATGGTGAACTTATACAATAAATGTTTTGTGTATCCTGATTGCCCCATGGACCAGCCGTTCCCTGTCTCTGCCCCTCTCCTTAGGCCTCCCTATTCCCTGAGACACAACAATATTGAAATTAGGCCAATTAATAACCTTACACTGGCCTCTAAGTGTTTGAGTGAAAGGAAGAGTTACATGTCTCTCACTTTAAATAATAAAACTAGAAATGATTAAGCTTAGTGAGGAAGGCATGTCAAAAACTGAAATAGGCCTAAAGCTTAGCCTCTTGTGAAACAATTAGCCAAGTGGTGAATGCAAGGAAAAATTCCTAAAGGAAATTAAAAGTGCTACTGCAGTGAACACACAAATGATAAGAAAGTGAAACAAGCTTATTGCTGATATGGAGAAAGTTTTAGTGGTTTGGATAGAAGATCAAACCAGCCACAACAGTCTCTTAAGCCAAAGCCTAACCCAGAGCAAAGCTCAAATTCTTTTCAATTCTCTGAAGGCTCAGAGACATGAGAAAGCTGAAGAAGCAAATGTGAAGCCAGCAGATGTTGGTTCATGGGATTTAAGGAAAGAGGCTGGCTCCGTTAACACAAAAGTACAGGGTGAGGCAGCAAGTGGTGGTTTAGAAGCTGCAGCAAGTTCTCCAGAAGATCTAGCTAAGACTGATGGAGGTTGCTTCACGAAACAAATTTTCAATATAGATAAAAACAGCCTTCTCTTGGAAGAAGATGCCAGCTAGGATTTTCTTAGCTAGAGAGAAGTCAATGCCTGGCTTCAAAGATTCAAAGGACAGGCTGACTCTCTTGTTAGGCATTTATGAAGCTGATGACTTTAAGTTGAAACCAGTGCTCAATTACCATTCAGAAAATCCTAAGGCCCTTAGAAATCGTACCAAATCCCCTCTGCCTGTGCTCTGCCAGAGATGGAAGAACAAAGCCTGGACAACAACATATATTTTTACATGATGTTTACTGAATATATCAGGCCCACTGCTAAGACCTATTGCTCGGAATGAAATATTCCTTTCAAATTACTACTGCTCGCTGACAATACACCTGATCACCCAAGAACTCCGATGGAGGCGTAGAAGGAGATGAATATTGTTTCCTGCCTGCTAACGCAGCATCCATTCTGCAGCTCATGAATCAAGGAATAATTTTGACTTTCAATTCTTATTACTTGAGAAATACATTTTGTAAGGCCATAGCTGCCGTAGACAATGATTCCTCTCATGGATCTGGGCAAAGCAAATTGAAAACCTGGAAAGGATTCACCCTTCTACGTGCCCTGAAGAGCATTTATGATTCATGGGAGGAGGTCAAAATATCAACATTAACAGGAGTTTGGAAGAAGTTGGTTCCATCCCTCATGGATGACTTTAAGGAGTTCAAGACTTCAGTGGAGGAAATAACTGCGGATGTGGTGAAAATAGCTAGAGAATTAGAATGAGAAGTGGAGCCTGCAGACGAGATCCGATGGCTGCAGTCTCATGATCAAACTTGAATGGAGGAGGAGTTGCTTTTTATGAATGAGCAAAGAAAGTGGTTTCTTAAGATAAAGTCTAGTCCAACGAAGATGCTGGGAACATTGTTGAAACAACAGCAAAGGATTTAGGATACTTCATAAACTTAGTTCATGAAGCAGCAGTAGAGTTTGAGAACACTGACTCCGATTTTGAAAGAACTGTAAAAAAAAAAAAGTAAAAAATAAAAATAATAAATAAATAAAATAAAAATAAAAAAAGGCCAGGCGCAGTGGCTCACGCCTGTAATCCCAGCACTTTGGGAGGCCGAGGCAGGCGGATCACCAGGTCAGGAGTTCGAGACCAACCTGGCCAACATGGTGAAACCCTGTCTCAAAAAATAAAAAAAGAAAAAAAAAAAGAAAGAACTTCTGCAGTGGGTAAGATTCTATCAAACAGTACAGAGAAATCTTTTGTAAAAGAGTCAGTTGATGTGGCAAATTTCATAGTCTTTATTTTATTTGTTTTTTTAGATGGAGTCTCAGTCTATTGCCCAGGCTGGAGTGCAGCAGCACGATCTTGGCTCACTGCAACTTCTGCCTCCTGGGTTCAAGTGATTCTCCTGCGTCAGCCTCCCAAATAGCTAGGAGTACAGTCACATGCCACCATGCCTGGTTAATTTTTGTCATTTTAATAGAGACGGTGTTTCACCGTATTGGCCAGGCTGGTCTCAAACTCCTGACCTCAAGTGATCTGCCTGCCTCGACCTCTTAAAGTGCTGGGATTACAGGTATGAACCACTGTGCCTGGCCATTGTTGTCTTATTTTAACAAATTGCCACAGCCACCCCAGCCTTCAGCGACCACCACCCTGATCAACATCAAAAGAAGACCCTCCACCGGCAAAAAGATTATGACTTGCTAAAGGCTTAGCTGATTATTAGCATTTTTAAGGAATAAAGTATTAATTAAGGTATGTACTTTTTAAAAGACATAATGCCATTGTACACTTATTATAGTATAATGTAAACATAACTTTTCTTTCCACTGGGAAACCAAAAAACTTGTGTGAATCACTTTATTTCAATATCGACTTTATTACAGTGGTCTGGAACGGAACCTGCAATCTCTCTGAGGTACGCCTGTATCTATAATGAAGCCCTGAATATAAATATAAATATGTCTATATGAAGACACAGAGAGGAAAAGTAACTGCCTTAGAATCATTTCTGTTATCGTGTTATCATCACCATAAGCCACCAATGTACGTATTGAGCACGTAATCTGTTTCAGGCATATGTAATCTGTGTCGCCACTTTTCCTGTAGAAACTATCATGGTTATTGGGCATTGGGCTGCAGCAGTTAGGAAGAGCCAGCAATGCAGGGATTCAGTTCCTGTTGTCCCCCAGCTGAGATCCTTCCCTGGAGTTACTGACTTCCAAGCTGAAGCAACTGAAACTCTTAGTTTCATGTGGGACATGAGATCCCAAGATGGCAGACACAAGCAAACCATCTTCAATGTCTGAGATGAGATGTGTGAAGACCAAATCAGGTTCTTTGTTTTAAAATGCCTGTTGTAAACCTATTGAGACTCATTTGTTCTTATATCAAAATAACTCTAAAGATACTGAGATAAATGGTTATCATAGAATCGAAGGAAAGCGTAATATTGAGAACAATGTCCAAAGGGCTGGAATCAAAGCCAGAAAATGTCGAGGGAGTCTAAATGTATCAAGGATCCCATTTTATAAGGGGTGAAGATTTAGGCCCTTTTGGATAGAAGAATCCCTGTTTTATTTTTGAAGATCTTGCAGGAAGAGAAGGCCCCTTTCCCATCCCAGGAAACCTTCCTTCGTCCCTGTGGCATGCCTCAAGATGATTATTGGGAAGCTTTTTCTCAAATCTAAATGCCACTCCTTAACTCTAGTATTAACCAATTTACATCCTGTAAAAGAGATGGGAAACAGAATTACATAATAACTTCTCACCCACAAGAAGAACCCAGGGCATTCCCAGTGAAGCAGCCCCAGTTATTTTACATTTTCATCCAGATCCGATCTCCAAGTCCTTCCATTAGCTTCAGTGATGGGCTGTGGCAGGCAGGACCTGGAGGAATGGAGTACACAGCCCTGTCTCAGCCAGGAGAAGGCCGATTGCCGTCAACCCCACGGCAGGATTAATTCCCTTTGACATTGCCTCCCCTTCGAGGAACCTGGGTAGGTGGCTGTCCATTAGCTGAAACTAAATCAGACTCCTACTCGGGAGCAGAAGAAGATGCAAATAGCAAAAGGTGATAATTAATGGCGGTAAGTAAAGGGAGGTCCAACGTGGAAAAAATGCAAGCTATTACACCAAGGAGGACAAGAATCCCAAACATAGTTATTAATGGCAAGGAGATAAAGTATTTGGAAAATACAAACACTGAAAGAGACCTCAGGGGAATGAAAAAGGCCAACAAATTATATGTGAGCTTGCAATGTGATATGGCCGAAACAACCACACGGAACACAAATAATTCTGAATTGCATAGTTGAGGTATCAGGTCATGGACTGAGGAAGCGAGCGATCTCCCCCACAAGCCCCCAGAGACCACAGCCAGGGCCTTTGGACAGCAGAGGGGTTTAGATGCACAGAAGGGCCTGGAAAGAAAGCAACTGCAGAGGGCCAGGCGCGGGAGGGCTGGACTGAGCAGAACTTGTGCAAGTGGTGACTCAGAGCCGCGGCCACTGCCCAGGCCCGCTTCGGGGGCCAGCAGCTGGACACGGGGCCACAGCTGGTGTGGTCGGAGGATGCTGGGTCACGGCTGTGGGGGACACCCGGGAGTCTCAGGGCTGTAGGAGGTGGTCCCCACATCACAGCAGGCGCCCTGGCAGGCTTGCAGCATCACAATCTGGAATACGGTCTGCAAGGCAGGGTGCTCATGAGCCCTGAGAGCTCCGGGTGTGTTCAGTGAGAGAGGGACTGGGGCTCTGTGCAGGCCTTTCCAGACTGGCACTGTCGGGACACCGCCTCTGAGAGGAGAGGCTGCGCTTCTCAAGGACCGCCCTGCCTGCGCCCACTCACACACCCAGACCTTGACTTTTGTGAGAGTTTCAGGATAAAGACAATTCCTCACTTGGAGTCCACCCCCAGCCCCTCACCCTGCTCATGCCTGGTCTTTCCGTAATTTCCTGTGATCCCCTTTTTGCCCATGTTTTCCAAATAGCCAAGAGAAGTGCCTAAAGCAGTGGTGGGCAGAGGGACCACAAACAACGCAGAGGGTGAGGAGCTCAGGGAGGCCCCGCTGACTGACACAAGAGCTCAGGCACAATAGCCACTGCCCTGAGCAACCGTTTAAAACAGGTCTCCCTTCCTGCCCGCACCCGCTGCCAGGGCTTGCACGGTGCAAGCCAGTCTTTCATGCTTTCAGCAAATACTTCTTGAGCTCCTGGGTGCCTAGCCTGTGCTTGACGCTTACAATGCAAACAAGGGAAAGCAGGAGCCTCATCGGGGCCACAGGAACAGGGGGGATGGAGGTGGCCTTCGAGGCTCCAGTGCCAAGTGGTGAGTGCGAGAACTTGGAGGTCCAGGGAAATCGGCCCAAACCAACAGGGACAGGGGAGACTGGAATAGAGCAAGCAACGTGAAGGTTCTTATGGAAGGAGTGGAGTCTACCTAGCAAAGGAAGAGGTGACAGCGTCATGGCAGAGGGGGCAGCTCTCTGAAGGCGTGAAGTATAACATCCGCATGAAAAGCAGGAAGGCTGGATTCGCACTGGCTGTGTGGCCCCCGGCAAGCTGCTAAACTACTTTGTGCCTGAGTATCATGTCTATGAAATACGGATTACAAATAGGCTGGGCTCAGTGGCTCTCAGTTGTAATTACAGTGGAGGATCACTTGAGGCCCGGAGTTCTGGACTAGCCTGGGCAATATAGCCAGACTCCATCTCTACAAAATAAAAATTAAAAAGTAGCTGGGCGTGGAGGTGCCCCTCTGTAGCCCCAGTCACTCACTTAAGCAGGAGGCTTAAGTGGGAAGGTCACTTGACTCCAAGAGTTCAAGGATGCAATGAGCCATGATCCTGCCACTACACTCCAGCCTAGGCACAGAGAAACCCTGTCTCTAAAGAAAATAATAAAAATGAAAGTAGTACCTACTTCCCATGATTGTGGTGGGGATTATACGTTGTCAGCGTACATAGAAATCTTAGAACCCTGTCTGGCACACACAAAGGAACTTGTTAAATATGATCGATTGTTTTTTCTACAATGCTGGGAGCATCTGGAGAAATCCGGTCTGACCGGGTGGGGCCAGGCGTCTGGAAGCTCAGTAGCAGGCGCAGGAGCAGGACTGACGCACGGTGAGGCCAGTCCAGGACACAGGGAGGCACAAGACCCTGGGAATTCTGGAGAGTGAGATGAGCGATAACTTTCTCATTCTTGTTTCAGAGATTAAAAGATATATCACATTTTTTTCATTGTTTTCATTGAAATCATTTTCCAATTACATGACCTACAAATCTGAAATTAAAACACACTGGCATTTTTACATTGCATAATTCAAAAGCTGTAGGAAGCTATTGCTTAAACATGTATTTACTTGTGGCCAAAAGAAAAAAACAAAAAACAAATGTCGGATTTTAATGATTTGGCTCACAAAATGCATAGCGCTCTGGAAGCTTGAGGCCAAACATGAGCTCTACAAAAACAGGTTACCCGAAAAGGTGAACTTGGTAATCAAAGCAAGAGAGCTGACATTTAAAGGAAATGAAGTCCTTCACCTGAATGAATTGGACCAGCTGTCCAGCCACTCTTTCAGGCTCTCGTCCTGGATGTCACGGGAAAGGGAACTTTAGGGCTCAGGGAGATGCCCAGAGGACACCTGGGGTCAGAAGGCCCCCGATTCCTATCTCAGCACAAGTCTTCGCAAATCTCTTAGGTAGGGAAAGAGCCACTGATTTTGTTTTTCAGTGTTTAAAATTGTGGCAACATACACAAGAAATTTACCATCCTAACCATTCTGAGGTGTGCAGCTCAGCGTTTTTACCCACTCTCATGATGCCCTGCAGCCAGCACCACCTTCCAGTTCCACGACTCTTGTCGTCTTGGAAAACGGAAACTCTATACCCATTGAGTCATAACTCAGAAGCCACTGATCTACAAATTAATTTATAATACGTTCACCCATGCTCCTTGAAAATATATGCATCCCTTCCCACAAGGAATTTTTTTTTTTTTTTTACTTTAAGTTCTGGGATAGAACATGCAGGTTTGTTACATGTGCCATGGTGGTTGGCTGCACTTACCAACCCATTACGTAGGTTTTAAGCCCTGCATGCATTAGGTATTTGTCCTAATGCTCTCCCTCCCCCTTGTCCCCACCCCAAGGATTTTTAAAAACGTTTGAAAAACATGTTTAAAAACTGACACATAATAATTGTACATGTCTATGGGTATATTGAGTGAGTTTCGATGCATACAGTGCATAGTGACCAAGTCAGGGTAATTAGCATACCCATCACCTCAAATTGTTATCGTGCATTTGTGTTGGAAACATTCAAAATGCTCTCTTCCAGCTGTTTGAAAATACCTAATACATTTTTGTTGACTGCAGTCACCCTACAGTGCTATAGAGCACTAGAAATTATTCCTCCTATCTAGCCGTAATTTTGTATCCTTTAACCAGACCCTTCCTCTCCTTCTTCCTCCTCCACTTCCCCGCAAAATCTACGCTTTTTATGGCTAGGGGATTGAAGCTTCGGCCTCTGGCTGCCCTGGGTGCTGGTGGAGGGGACCCTGCTCCTCCCTCCTGTGGCTTTTCCCTGAAGGAGCAGGTACCAGCTAAATCCGGTCACCGTCAGTCCACAGGCAAGCAGGGGCCCTAGGTGTTCGAAGGTCTCTGTTCTGTACCTTCCTCCAATGTCCTGCTCCAGGTGGTGACCCCTGGGTGGGCCTGGCCAGCTCTTTCCACTCCACTGTCAAACATGCGAGGGCCCTCCCCTCCCCTCCCCTGTGCATCCAGCTAGGGAAAATCACGAGTAGGACTTGGAGCCAGGAGGAGCCGTCAAGCCACAGGCCTTGGCCACGCGTTTCAGGCTGGTTTCCAGCATGCTTCGCACCCCCGCAAAAGTAACGCACTGCTTGGCTTCCCGGACACTAGTATTTCGGGTAGAGGACTCCTGCCTGGAGTTCCTGCCCAGAGACAGCAGTGGCAAAGCTAGATCCCACAGCCCTGCGTCCATGGCTAGAATAGCCTCTGACAGCGTCAGAACCACTGAAGCTGAGTACACCTAGATCCCCCTCACGTCACCGCTGGCCCCTGCAGCCCTGGACGGTGCCCCTCCCCCTATCACCTAAGTGTCGATGATGGGGCCGCGAGAGAGCTCACACCACAGCCCAGGATAGCTCTGCGCAAAGCCTGCTAAGTGCTGTTTGTGGTTAATACACAAGAAGTGACTCTGTCCCGTGAATGCCTACACGGCCTCTCACAGGATTAATGTGACTTCCCTCGGGCCTCTCCTCTACCACTTTCCATGCAGGCTTTGTACAAATTATAAGCCACTTTATCAGGGGGATGCTTGTGAGTTCTTAAAGCCTCTTAAAATGCCAAGGTTTGGGGAGTGACCCCACAGGGGCAGGCAGGAGGTCTCTGGATGGTTGATGATCAGATTGATGATTTCCAGGCAAAAGGCTGGATGCCTTAAAGGTAGGATACAACAGAGGATTTCCTCCTCTGACTGCAGCAGCTGAAATGTAAAGAGTTAAAAAACAAGGCTCAGGGGTCAGGAAATTTTAAACTGATTTCAACAGCAGCGCTCCCTCTGCCCACACATTCCCACTCAGCATCCAGTGACAGGCTGGAGGTCTTGCCAGAGGCCACTTGAAAGAGAGTGGTTTGCTCTGTGCTTGCTGGAACTGCAAGTCTGCAAATCGAAAGCCTCTGATACATATTTGACAATGCAGCTTCTGCTGAACCCTCTCTCCCTCTGCCTGGATAAAGTGCAGGGCCCTGGGGTTCCCTGGGTGGACAGGGCAGCCCAATTCCACACTGGCCCAGACACAGGCAGCAGTGACACGGTCAGAGCCCTCACCAACCTCCACTCTCTGAGATCCCAGAGGACTTGGAAGATCCTTCCCAACACCCCACCCAGCTAGTGTGTGATACTCCATGTGCGGGGGACACGGGGGAGGGGTAAAATGGGACTTTGCCATCAAGGGGCTCCTAAAACAGACAGAAAAAAATAGGTTAGATAATTTCCAGTCCCCCGTGAGTGCTATGGAGGAAACAGCAGAGGGGCACAGGAGGCTGCATGGGGTGGGTGGGCAGCGACAGTGAGGCCTGGAGCCGAGCTGCTGGGCTTGAGTGGACCCCATGTGGAGGAAGCAGTCACGTGCATCTGAGATGAGAGTCGGGCAGAGGGAAAGCAGGTCAAGTCCCAGGATGCGATGTGGTGGAGCCTCAGGGGCCCAGCACGAGATGGTGAGCGGTAGTGCCGGAAAGCAGGTGTTCCGTGGGGCTGCACAGGCAAGTCATGAGTTTGGATTTGACTCTGTCTGGCCTTGCTCCAGGTCCCCACAACCAGGCTTCAAGTAGGTGTGAATTGTCATGTCTTACTTTACGGACGAGGGAGACCAGTGGACAGAGACAGGAAGTGAATTGCTATTAGCCATGTACCTCACTGCGTCAGAATTCAAACCTAGGTCCACCTGATCACAAGAAGGCCCATTCTTGCCACTATGCTGTCCTGGAAATTCCTACGAGGATGTTTACTTCAGCGGTCAAACAGCCCTGGCAGATGTTAGCCCTGTTGTAATCTAACAATGCCAGTATTGCAGGTGAGGCTGGAGTGGAGATGTCAGGTAGAATGAAATCGGGGAAGCTTCAAGGGGGATGCAACCCAAGTCGGGGTGCAGAAGGTGGGAGGGAATCATGGTGTGCTGGAAAATGTGCAACATCCAGTTTTTCAGGATGCAAGGCCTGGACTTACAGCATTTACCAATTTCTGTGGTGTAAACACTCCCACTATGGCTAATTTTAAGTACCAGAGTGGTGTCACTGATGCAGAAGAGGCGAGAGGTGCACACGGTTGGCTCTTGTGGGCTGGTCTGAGCTGGCTGCAGCACACCGCTGAGAGGGGATGTGCCTTTGTCAGAGGCTGAGCATGGACTTCAAAGCCAGGTAGACTGGGTATAAAGCACAGCTGTGTGTGTGTGTGTGGCAGTGTGTGTGTATGTGTGTGTTTGAGACAGAGTCTCACTCTGTTGCCCAGGCTGCAGTGCAATGGCACAGTCTCAGCTCACTGCAACCTCTGCCTCCCAGGTTCAAGTGATTCTCCTGCCTCAGCCTCCCGAGTAGCTGGGACTACAGGTGCCCACCACCATGCCTGATTAATTTTTATATTTTTTAGTAGAGATGGGCTTTTGCCATGTTGGCCAGGCTGGTCTAAAACTCCTGACCTCCAGTGATCCGCCTGCCTCAGCCTCCCAAAGTGCTGGGATTACAGGTGTGAGCCACCGCGCCCAGCTAGCTCTGGTGTTTATTAGCTGATCTTAGACAAGCAACCTAATTTATCTGTGCTGCAGTTTACTCCCTTGCAAAATGGAAATAACAATAGTACTTACCTCAGGGTGGTTATGAGAAATAAGGGAGTTTATATTTATAAAGTGTGTTTGGAAAACACATAGAATCTAGTGAATTCTATTTAAGTATTTTCTAATAAAATACAGAAGAAAGGGGAGCACAGTGATCAAATTAACTTTATGGTACCAAACAGGTGTTTGTCTTAGGCAATAGTAAAAAATAGTAAAATAAAATAAAAAAAGTAAAGAATGAATGAATAAAATAAATAAATAGTAAAATATCCTTTATTTTTTGCTCTTTAAAATACATTGTGAGTATTCAGCAGAGTCTGGTGCTTGAAGATCGTGATCTACTGCCCCCTACAGTTCTGGCTCCTTCCCACCTCAGGGCCTTGCACATGTTGCTTCCTCCACTCTTTCCCCAGACACCCACATGGCTCTTTCTCTGGCCTCTGTTGAGTTACCTTCCTGGTGAGACCCGCTGACCATCCTATTTTAAGTTGCATACTTCTCTAGCTTCTATCGTCTCTTGCTCATGTCTCCCATAGAAGTTGTTACTAGGCCAGGCACAGGGGCTCACACCTATCATCCTGGCACTTTGGGAGGTCAAGGTGGGAGGATCACTTGAGGCCAGGAGTTCAAGATCGGCCTGGGCAACATAGTGAGATCCTGTTTCTACAAAAAGTAAAAAATTAACCAGGTGTAGTGACCTACGTCGGCATCTGTGGTCCCAGCTGCTCATGGGGCTGAGGCAGGAGGATCATTTGAGCTCAGGAGTTGGAGGCTACAGTGATCTATGATCACACCACTGCACTCCAGCCTGGGCAACAGAGCAAGATCCTGTTTCAAAAAAAGGAAAGAAAAAGAAGTTGTTTATGTAACATCTGTATTTTTTGTCATTCCCAGTATACTAGAATGTAAGTGCCACGAAGCTAGAGAGTTTTAACAGTTTTGTTCACTGCTGTATCCCTAGTTCCTAAAAAGTAGCAATTCACAGTAAGTGCTTAATAAGTTTGTGAAATGAATACAGGAATCTGTTGCTCTGGGTGCAGTGAAATTTTCAGAGATATAAACTTTGTAATAGTCATACCAAACTGCTCTAAAGCTTCAGCTACAAATGTTAGCAGTCTTTTAATGCAAATATCCAGGTGGGACAATAAGACTCATCTGTAAGACTGCCATCGTATTTCCACCCAGATGACCTTCATCTGTGTGTAGTTATTTATTTATTTATTTTTGAGACAGAGTTTCACCCTTGTTGCCCAGGCTAGCGTGCAATGGCACGATTTTGGCTCACCACAACCTCCGCCTCTCAGATTCAAGTGATTCTCCTACCTCAGCTTCCTGAGTAGCTGGAATTACAGGCGCCTGCCACCACGCTTGGCTAATTTTGTATTTTTAGCAGAGACAGGGTTTCTCTGTGTTGGTCAGTCTGGTCTCGAACTCTCGACCTCAGATGATCTGCCCGCCTCAGCCTCCCAAAATGCTGGGGTTACAGGTGTGAGCCACCATGCCCAGCCTGTGTGTAGTTATAACACTTCTTTGAACATTTATCTTACAGTTTTCTTCATGCTTCATATCCGTCCCCACTGAACCTGGACACGAATCACTGGGTACCAATGTACCAGGCACTGAGTAAATATATTTTTTTCAAATCTGTCAAGGTAGATATTAAAACCCTAGTTTTCTGTACAGGAAACCTGGATCCATCCAAGGGGGCATAGCTAGTAAATGGCTGAACCACAAATTTACCTGGACCTATCAAACTCCAACGTGTTTTTTCCTGCTACATTGTACTACCTCCAAGTACAAGGCTTCTAGCATACTCACTTGCTTATTGGTTTTATTTTCTTCCACAATAAAATCCAGTTGATAAATTCAACACCCAGTGTGGATCTCCTCCCATAAATGATACCTTTTAGACATTCATATCCCTGAATTAGAGAAGGGTCCTGTTTTCCTTTTTCCCATTTGTGGTAGACCTCAAGTTCTCTGGGTCTTAGTGATTTCTCCTTGATCTACTTCTCTTGATAGCTAGTTTCGACATCATTTATCTAGTATGGCTATGTGCAAGCCATTGTTCTAAGGAACGGGTATGCAGTGATGGGCAACACAGCAAGTCTCCAAAGCTCTTTCATCTAAATGTAACTGAAATTGCCCCTTACATGAATTCATTCACAAAGCTGGACTGAATGCTAGCAGTGAATCAGACACTGTGCTAAATGTAGGGGATACAAGCTACTATCCTTAAAAACAGTCTTCTACATAGTGGGAGATGTATGTACAAACAATATGATAGCACACTGTAAAAATTTATTCAGATTCCCCAAATCATCAAATTAATAACAACACCGACTATTAACAGTTACCACTTAGGTAACCTAGTTTTACTGCAGCAGGGTCCTCAGCCAATCAGAGCCCTGCCTCTGAAATACCAGGAAGATTTACACACACACACACACACACACACACACACGCAATATTGGAGAGATGGAGTCAGGATTCCATTTGATTTCGGAAATTAATAAGGTTCATGCTTCACATATGTGTATGTATACTTTCTATTAATTCATTCCTAAGACATTGGCAGTGGCAACATATGACGATTACCCACATGAGAGATGTAAGCTATGATGAGTGCTCCTTTTCAGTGATAACCATGACTAATTCATAATCAGTTTAACTCATGACTTTCTGGAAAGAAAGCCTGACATTCTCCAACATACCTTTTGGAATGCTTTTGAACCTTGTACTAACATAACAAGCTAGCTAATTTAAAACTATGACCTGAATGGACATCGTTAAAATCTTAGACAACTCTCACCCTGTGGTCTCTGTCTTGGACGCATCTTGCCACCCACTGGATGCCACCAGCTGGTAATCTGTGAAGAGGCTCTTTGTGCTGGTTCTGAGGCTGCTCTTGCGACCTCAAATACCCCAAACAATTCAAGAGCTCCAGGAATCCCTAAAATACTATTAGATGGTCATTTTTCAGCAAGTTTAGGCAGGAAAGGGGTGCGGGGACAGTCCTTCCTTTTCCCTTCTTCCTGGTCCTCCCAGCAGAAGGTCCAGGGCCACTGTCATTATGCCCATGGTTAAGAGGGTCAGAGAATCACTCTTGCTACAGACCTTTAATTTTCAAAACTACCTCCTTTGTCCTAGGCAAGGCAACACGGTCGTTGGGGGTTTTATTTTTTGAGAGCTACCTAGAAACTAAATTTAAAACGTGATAAAATTGCCATCTGTAACAAAATTAGATCTGACCCAGGCAGTGCTACACAGTAACAGAGACCAGCATGGGACAGGGATGGTGCCTTACAAAGACATCCGGCCTGCCGAGAGTGCCACCACATTCAGAGCTGGCACAACCTTAGTATACTTTACAGAAAAAATTTTAATTAAAAAAATTTTTTTTCAGACACAGTCTTACTCTGTGACCCAGGCTGGAGTGCAGTGGCCTGATCATGGCTCACTGCCACCTTGACCTCCTGGGCTCAAGTGATCCTCTCATCTCAGCCTTCCAAGTAGCTGGGACCACAGGTGCGTGCCACCATGCCCAGCTAATTTTTTAGTTTTTATAGAGACAGAGTCTCACTATGTTGCCCAGGCTGGTCTTAAACTCCTGGGCTAAAGCAAGTTTCTGCCTCAGCCTCCCAAAGTGCTGGGATTATAGGCATGAGACACTGCTCCTCCCCTTTTCAGAAAATTTGCAATCCAATCTCTAGATATAAGCGACTTAGTAACCCTATTGCTCCTCTGGGACTCTGCCTTGCCCAGGACCTCGTGTGCCCTAGGACTTGGGTGGGCCTCCCCTTGTCTGTCTCCCCATCAGCTTCTACAATCCTGCTCTTTCCTGTCATCCAGTTCCCTCCAACCTGACTGGAGTGTTTGAAACCCAGGCAGACGCTGGATGGAAGGATGTTATCACTTTGGAAAAAGAGTTCCTTCCAAATTCACTTTATGAGACCATTTCTGAAATAACACCAACTTTCTAACTTTCTTGGAGGGAACATTATGCAAGTAAAAATGTGAAGGGCTGTATATGTGTTTTGGGAAAAAGATCTTGCTTCATGTTGATTAAGACTGGCCCAATACTCTTTAAATTCCAGTATCAAACCCCGGGGTCAAAATAATTTTTGTGATACAGACAATGCAATGTAAGAATATAACTGAGTCAGCACAAAGTCAGTTTTATGGTGTTTTCTTTTAAATATGGTCTTTTGCTTATTTGGAAGCAAAAGATTAGTTTTGGGGAAAGAAAATATGAATAAAGGCCACACTAAATGCAAAATATAAAATACAAGGAAGATTATTTTCCATAAAAGTTTCACGTCATTTTTGTGTTATTTTGATCGGCACATTGCTGTCAAATTCCAAATCTTCTTGCCTTCAATTAGCTTGAGAATGCCAGTGAAAGGGCACGGTCTGATTTAAGATTCTTGTGGGATGACACTTACCTAATCTTAGCGACTATAGCAAGCCGAGGAACCAGTGGGAGACACGAATCCTCAGCAACACCCTTGTCTAACACCAGCGCCTGGTCAGAAGGCCTGAGCTGCTCCAGACCTCTCCACAGTGTGCGTGCATGGGGTGGGCAGAACCTGCTGATGGAGGAGAGCTCAGGAAATTCAGAGCCTGGTGGGGCACAGGCTGCACCTTCTGCGCCTGTCTAGGAGATGGAAGCTGCCAATGAGGGCTACCCAGTTTTCCAGAAATTAAACATAACTGCACGCAGAGGTCAGAAGGGCCCCTAAACTGCAATATGGCACACGTGCTGCGCATGAGAGCTCTTTTCTCAGGTATGGAGGAGGCGATTCACTCTCTTGGAGGAGGCGCCAGTTGGTCTTTTGGGGTTGTATGACCTGCTAGGAGTGGGATGAGAAGACTCACGGTGAACAACAGTGAAGGAGTGATGGTCTCCCTGGTGACCACACATACTGGTCCCTTTCATGTGCCTTCGGTGCTCGCAGCCCCAGACAGTGCGGAGGCTTCCGTGGCTTTCTGCCTCTGCTCCTTCCTTCTTTCGGCTCCGTCAGCTCCCCTGGGGCTCACACAGGGCAGGGGTACCCCTGGAAAGTCAGGTACCTTGGGGTCACTGAAGCCTTCCTGTTTGGATTCACTCTTGATGGGTGGGGCAAGCTTTGCAAAGGCCACAAGCATATCCTGGGGCATCTTCCTGGCACGACCTCAGGGCAGACAGAAGCTTCTGCACCATAGGGACAATCTCAGTTCTGTTTCTCCAGACTTTGAAATAGCTGAGGTGAAATAAATACTCAGGGGGAAAAGATTCTTCTAAAATCTCTCTCCGAATAAGCTGAGATGAGATTTAAGTACCCATAAGAGTGGCTTTCATGCAGCCCCAACCCCTTCCTTCTTCCAAAACAGTAGAAAACATTCCCTGAATGAATCTCAGGTGGAAGGTTATAAACGCCATATTTTCACTGTACCTTTTCCGTGTTCAGACATATTTAGATGCACACACACTTACCCTTGTGTTACGACTGCTTCCAGTACTCAAAACAGTCACATGCTATGAGGCTTGTAGCTTAGGAGCAGCAGGTTTGTAGCACACGGCCTAGGTGTGCAGTCGACTCTGCCCTCTAGGTTTGCGAGTCCACTCCATGATGTTCGCACAAGGACGAATTTGCCTAACAATGCATTGGTCAGAATGCGTTTCCGTCATTAAGTGACACGACTGTATTCAGATAAGCCATACGATAATTTCAGATCCTGATAATGCTCTGAAGCGAATAGACAAGGCGGGTGGAAAGTCATCCTTGGCAGTGCTGGGGAGATTGTGGGGCTGGCATGGGGAGGGAAGATCTCTCTGGGGGAGATGGGATTGCCGCTGAGACCTGGAGGATGAGAAGCCCTATCATGGGAAAAGCACCTGTTACTAAGGAGGAGAAGGCAGGAGTGTGCCTGGGAGCCAGGATGAGGAGAATGTGGAGAAGACCCGGAGAGGGCTGTGGTGCCGTCAGGGCATGTGTCCGACGGGGCCGTGCTGCACACAGCAGGTCTCCGCCACCCACTGCTCTGCCCTGCCGCTGTATTCCACGCTGCTCCTCTCACAGGCACGGGCGCCTCCCCTTCTGCCTGGCAGTGGGCTCCTAGTGGCCTGCATCCTCCCTCCTCTGGGCCGTGCACCTCACAAGTCTGTGCATCCCCCATGGTGCCACACACAGCAATCTGCCAACTCAGCTCTCCATAAATACTTGCTGAAAGAAAGCGGCTGCATCCCACGTGGCCCGGGCCTTCAGCTGTGTGAGTGTTGGAATGATTTCTGACCAGGCTAAGGGCAACCTCAGATGAACACCACGGGGCCACCTGACAGGCCCACTGTTGAATAGGTGATTTATTTGCAGTTGCAGTGTACAAATGTTTTAAATATGTTCTTGTGCCAGGTGGTGAATTTTATAAACCAAATTATTAACTATGTCAACAATGACATGTGTAAGTAAATAAACCTCTAATGCTTTTCGTGGCAGGGATTTCCTGCACTCACAGGGATGAAATCTGGCCCATGGCATTTATGAAGATCCCGCTGTGGCCGGCACCTTTCTCAGACACACCCCCACGCATATGCACGCAGGCACCGTGTTGCTGATGAACAGAGGGCACTGGTCAGATGGCACCAAAGGGCACCAAAGAATTCACTGAGTCTTGTCCCAGCGGGCCACGGTGGGTGGATGGTCTGGCTCTGCACCTCTGCATTCAGAGGGTGGCCTCTATGCTAGCCGCCTTGACATTCCGTCACCCTTTAGGATGCTGCTGGTCTTAGAAGGCACGAGTGGATGTAAGTTTCCCATCTTTTTTTCCTCGCCAACTTCCAGAAACAGAAGGAATTTTAAAACTCTGAGCCAAGCATCTCCTGGACAGAGGTGTGCCCAGAAAAATGGACAAGGTGCTTGAGGCTGGGGTCTTGGCCTGCCTCCTGCTGCCAGTACAGGACACCCGTGGGCCACTGGATGGGGAGTTCAAGGCCTTTTCTACAGTGTCCAGAGGACAAGGGCGAGTCGCAGGTGGGAACCAAAGTCAAACAGGTAGGGAGGAGATCCAGGCACTCCCTTTCCCTGACTCGGCCTTTTATTGGTGAGGGCAGGGATGGGATGGGAAGAGAGCCCCTGGCAAAGACTCCATGCTGGTGTGCCGCACACCCTGATGAGGCCAGAAAACGTCACTGTGAGCCCCAGGGGGTGAAGCACACAGTGATTGGCTGCTGGGCGACTACCAGGTGTAGAGATCCTGAGGGCCCAGACAGTTACCAAGTGGTGCTCTGGTCAGAAATCCTGGAAATGCCCACATCACTCTTAACCACCTCTCTCCCCCTGTGCAGACCAGCAGAGACAGATACATACACAAAATAGGCAGGGGAAAGAAAGCAGCTTTCAGATCTCCCCCACCATAGAGACTGTAAGATGATTCCAGAATGGTTGCAATTTATTCACTGCCCACTCTGTGCCAGTGTCCACACAGGATCTCATTCTTACATGGGGGTTACTTAATCCCATTTTACGATGAGGACATTTAGGCTCAACTTGTCCCAGGCCACATAACTGTTAAGTAATTGTATTTTCCCAGAGTCATCCTCTTTCAACCTCACGATGATGCTTCCATGGTTGGAAAATAAAATCTCTGTACAAAAGTGGAAGGACTAGGGGTGGCTGCAGGCTACGGGCCTTGAAAACATGGCTCAGTCTCTTCAGGTGGTTTCTCTCACATGTTCCGTACTTTGGTCCCCCAAACTCCTCCACTAAGACTGCTCAAAATTGAAATAACGCCGTGGCACAGATGCTTTGCTACAGTTTTCCAAACAACGGACTCCACAAGCCCACTTCGTCTCCGCTGCCAGCGATGTCTTCCGTTTCCGCCTTCGTTAGGAATAAGGGTGACATTTTGGTTCTCCACCTGCTGTCTATTTCTCAATTTGGGTGGGGAAGATGGGGTGCTACTTACTGAGCTCTCCCAAAGACCTTCAGAAACACTGAACATAATACTATCTAGTCATACAAACTGATGTAGAATAATACAATTGGAGAAAAGTCATGGCATTTTAAAGCAAAACAGCAGGTTACAAAACAGCACGTAACACACAGCTGAAAAAAAACCGGGGCACAGCAATGTACTGTGGCCATTTTTGCCTTGCTTTAATCTGTTTGATTCCAGCTTTATCTTAATTGCACCCAAAGCATCCTAACTGCCATTGGCAGTCCTCATGGGCTAAGAGACACCCTCACAGTATCCTTCTAAGAAATCCACTGTTTTACTCAAGCTAATTGAAGTTTGCACTCTATCACTGCAGTTAAGAGAGTAAACAAATAAAATGTTCATGTTTCTAAAAACCCTGAAGAAGACAGGTTGATGGAGTCACCTTGCATAGCCAGAGAAAAGCAATTTACATTCCAATTTTCTCGATATGACAGTATTTCATCTATTTCTGAAGATATAAAGACTAAATTAAAAGTGGTAATGTGGGAAATAAGAATTAATCATTAATAAGAAAGGGAAATAAGAATTATGAGGATTCATACGTGCTAGGTACGTTCAGAAAGTTACAATTTCATAACAAAATGGAAAGCTTCTATCTTTGGAAAAACATGCAGAAACAGTCGCACCTCCATTCAGACACTGCCGTTGAAGCCTGTCACCCTAATGAGTGAGGGAAGGAAATAAACGTATCTACCAGAAGTAGGAAAAAATGCTTTTTCAAAAGATCACTTAGCAAGAACTTCTAATTATGCGCGAATCTTCGGTGAAGATGCAGCCAGCTGGGTACCATACACCAGACACTGTGTTAGTCACTAGGTGAATAAAGATGGAAGCATGCAAGTCCTGACTTCAATTTGCCCACAGTTTAGTGGGGGAGATAAACATGGATAAAGTGTAATTATAGGTTTCATTTCTTATTCTGGGTTGGGTGCAATGGCGTGTGCCTGTAGTAGATACAGCTACTTAGGAGGCTGAGGTGGATCTCTTGAGCCCAGGAGTGAGTCTGCAGGGAGCTATGGTCACGTCTGTGAATAGCTACTGTACTCTAGCCTGGGCAACACAGCAAGACCGCATCTCTCAAAAAAATTTAAAAGAAATTGGATCATGCAATTATTGAGGCTGGCAAGTCCAAAATCTGCAGGGTTGGTTGGCAGGCTGGAAACCTGGGGAAAGACAGTGCTGTGGTCCAGGTCTGAAGGCGGGCATGTGGGCACCCAGGAGAAGCTGATGGTGCAGATAAAGGTGGAAGGCAGTATCCTGAAGAACTCCATCTTGCTTGGGAAGGTCAGTCATGTTCTATTCAAGCCTTCACTTGACTGGACAAGGCCCACCTGTATTTGGAGGGCATTGTTTTACTCAAAGTCCAACAATTCAAATGTTAATGGTATCTATAAACACCCTCACAGAAACACCCAGAATAAATAATGTTTGTCTACATATATGTGCACTGTGGCCCAGCAAAGTTGCCACATACAATTAACTATCACAATGTCTGTCTGAAGACTGTGGTGAACAGCCGCGAACACAGCACTGTGACGCTCCATGATGATGCAGAGTGTGTAATACATCACCGCACTGCAGACCTGTAGACTGTACCACAGCAAGAGTGGATGTGAACCAATGTAACCTGTGGACCCTGGGTGATGGTGACACATCAGTGCAGGTTCCTGGGTTGTAACGTGTGTACCGCTCTGGTGGGGCACGTATGAACATATTACATAACAGTGTGTAATACATACTCTTTCTACAGACCTCTGGGGTTGGCACCTGCTGCGTCACACATGGCTTGGTCCAGCCTCCTGTACTCCTTGGGGGCAGCTGACCATGAGGTCAGATGAGCATGATATGCCATCCCACTGCTCTTCCCATCACCTTGGCCAGGCTTCGTGAATAATCTGTGTTCATTGCTTCTATTTCCTCATCCTTTTTGTTCCTTTCTTTTCCTCATCCTTTTTGTTCCTTTCTTTTCTCCTGGCTTCTCACTCCATTCACCATTCCCTCAGTTCCAAGATTCCTGGGAGCCCGGTGTCCTCTCGGATGCCCTGGAGTGCCGAGCGCTGTCACTGTACCACCACTCAGAATCCTTTCCTCCCTCTGCCATGATCCACGCTTCCTTGTGATCTCTTCAACTCAAGAGTTTGTAACAACTGCATCAGGTGCTGTATTAGTGTGTTCTCACGCTGCTGCAAACAAATGCCTGGGACTGGGTAATTTATAAAGAAAAGAGGTTTAATGAACTCACAGTTCCGCATGGCTGGGGAGGCCTCAGGAAACTTACGATCATGGTGGAAAGTGAAGGGGAGGCAAGGCACGTCCACATGGTGGCAGGAGAGAACGTGCAAGGGGGGAATGGCCACAAATTTTTTTTTTTTTTTTTTTTGAGACAGTCTTGTTCTGTCGCCCAGGCTGGAGTGCAGTGGCATGATCCCAGCTCACTGCAACCTCTGCCTCCCAGGCTCAAGCAATTCTCATGCCTTAGCCTCCCGAGTAGCTGGGACCACAGGAACGCACCACCACATCTAGCTAATTTTTGTATTTTTTGTAGAGACGGGGTTCTCATTGTGTTGCCTAGGCTGGTCTCAAACTCCTGGGCTCAAGAAATCTGCCCACCTTGGCTTCCCAAAGTTCTGGGATTACAGGCATGAGCCACCACATCCAGCCTGCCACACACTTTTTAAACCATCAGATCTGATGGAACAGCATGGGGAAAATCCCCCCCATAACCCAATCCCTCCCACCAGGTCTCCCCCGACACGTGTGGATTACAATTCGACATGAGATTTGGGTGGGGACACAGCCAAACTGTATCAGATGCTGTGGGAGCTGGGGGACACTGAGACCACTCAGACCTGGTGTCTCTGTCACTCCTCTGGGCTCTCTCTGTCCAGGATCTCCCTCCCCTTCCACAGTATAGAACGAAAGTGCTGTAATGTGCAAATTGCACAGGAACTCCTTAAGACATATATTATCCACTCATTTTTTAGAACAGTTTTAGGTTATCAGCAACATGGAAGGGAAGGAACAGAGATTTCCTGTACACCCCTCCCCCACCGTCCCTGCCCCATCGGCATCCGCACCAGAGCGGCAGACTGGTTATAGGCCATGAACCTACAGTGATGTGGCACCATCACCCAGTCTACAGGTTATGCTGGTTCACATTCACTTTCGCTGTGGCACAGTCTATAGGTTTGTAGAGATGTCCGACAATCCTTTTTACATTTTGGAATCCTTGGGTAGCTCAACTTGTAGGAATGGACTTCCTTCAAAGTGGAGGCAGGCAGATCCTTCAGACGGGTGCACGGAGCCCTGTTTCAGTTGCTTTTCTAATTCTCTCTCATCATGTACCTCAAGATCTTCCTGAGGTCTTGCTTCCTCTTAAAATCCTTGTCTATTTTGCAGCATCACTCTGAAACTCCGCTGATTCCTCAGCACCTGCTGATTACATGGTTAGGAGTGCAAGGGCAGGATTCATGTTTAATTTATCTTTGGGTCTGTAGCATCCAGCAAAGCGCTCAGTAAATGTGCAGTAATTGATGCGACCTCTGAACAAATACACAGTGTACTGAGAATCTACACACGGAGAGGCACAAACAAGACAAACGTGAGTGCTACAGGTGTCACGCCTGGTGTCACACATGTGCCTGTGTATTCCTCTAGGTGGTTCCCAGGAGCTCTGCCACTGCGTGTTCAGCAGTGGCGGGTGCGCTCCACCACCCCAGCTGGGTAGCTGCTGCTCCCACATACGGGATCCAATTAAAATTGTCAGGAATAAATTCCTCTGGCCTTTGACTTCTTAAGAGCTAAGAAGGCTTGCTAAATATTCCGGCATGACGTTTGACGATGAAACCAAATAACTGCTGGCCAACAATGACATGAGTATTTCCTCCTCTTCCTCAAGATGTGCTCCATGCAACGTTCCATCACATTCACCATTCATCAGTCTGGAAGTGTACAACCAATCACATTATCTATCACATGTTCTGGCTTTTTCTTTCCCCCCAATTTCCAACCTAAACTGTAAAGGACTTTGAGAACACACAGTGAGCCATAAGCTTGCCAATAAAGAGCCATCTGTGGTATGGAACTGGCGTATTTCAAACACAATCTGCAAACAATGAGGGCATTATTAGAAACATATTGTGCTGCACAGAGCTATTGACACTGCTTATCTTTAATCTTCCCCAGCAATCCCTGCTCTGTGCGCATTTCCGATCCTTGCTCTCAGTCCACATGCTTTTCCCCCAACCGTAACAAATGATTAAACCATCTAATGTGTGTATGTCCATGCACTCTGAAAACAGTAATTGTCCTGGGGAAGAAGTGAGTTTAAGAGAGAGCTCTAGGGCACTCATCACAACGCCGGCCCTGTCCTCCACGTGGTAGCAGCTCTTTGGACTGGGGCTAAGTGCTTATTCCAGTACTTTGTTCCTGGTAAGCTCAATTTCTTTACCTTAGGATAACTTTGCTGGAAAGGCTCAGGTTCAGCCCACCACTGTGGCCTCTGTGGCTGTCGCAGCTTGTCCCCAACATGCTATGCTGTTGGGTCCCCTTCTTGCCCCCTTGGGATTTCTCCTGCTGGCCCATAGCCAGAACAACTAGGCCTTCTATTCCACCATTCCTCTGTTTTGTTCTGTTGGTAAAAATAAACCCTTCTACTAGATATGCATAGCAATTACTAATAAGTGAATTTTAAAAGCAGTATCTGAAGAAACAGAAACATGATTTGGCCCTTTTAGTAAACTGAATAAATTTTAATACATCAACTTTGAAAGAGTTTTAAGAGTTAAAAAATCTCAAAGTTGAGATCATCAGAGCAGCTTGGCCTCAAAGCACAGGGAGGAGGATTCTACAGGGTTTGGGTCTTCCTAAGTGAAGCTGTTTGCTGCAGGCTGCCTGCTCCGAGCTCCCAGCTAACAGCCCCTTCTCCCACAATTGGCAACAAAGAGCAAAAATAACTTTGTACTTGATGCTGAGTCAGTGTAAAAAGCCATAAAAAATTTCCCCTAAATGTCATGTTTGCCTCCTTTGAGGTTTCCCTCCTCCTACTGGGTCAGGATAAATTAACACTGGGCTTGTATTGAGTCACAGATCTGCGCCCTGCCAAAAAGAGCTTCCTCCTAGTGTGTGATGTTTTTTCTCCAAACTATTGATACAAAATGCACTGGAATAGAAATCAGCAGAAACTAGTCAAAGGTATGTGCACACACGTTCTCATGGAGATGTACAGCTGTGCTTAGAATTCCTTTGTGGAGTCTGGTTCAGTCTTGGTTTTCTTGCTGTTTGATTCATTCTTCTATGTAAATTACAAAAACCCTCCACATTTCTTCATGGATTATATTAGTCCATGTTCTCCAGAGAAGCAGAACTAGTTGGATGTACATTTTGGAGATTATGAAGAACTGGGCCATGTGGTAAAGGAGGCTGAGAAGTCCTGTGATTTGCCATCTGCAAGCTGGAGACCCGGGAAGCTGGGGATGTGGCTGCAGTCCAAGTCCGAAGGCCCACGAACCAGGGAAAACAGTGGTGTAGATTCCAGGTGGAAGGCAGGAGAAGAATGTCCCAGCTCAGCAGGAAGGCAGGAGCAAACGGGCAAATTCCTCCTTCCTCCGCCTTTTGTTCCATTCAGGGCTTCAACAGATTGGATGAGCTTCCCCCGCCCACCGAAGAGGGCCATCTGCTTTGCTGAGTCTGCTGAGACAAGTGCCAGCCTCATCCCAAAACAGTCTCCAGACACACCCAGAATGTTTCATCTGGGCACCCTGTGGCCAGTCATGCTGACACACTGAATTATCCATGACATGGGTTCTTCTTAAAGCAGTGATAGGAGCAAACAGAAACATTTTCATAGTTCCCAATTATTTTTAAGGAAAACTATGTATGATGGAATTGTTGAAACCTTCCTGAACTGGGCTCCAAACATTTGATACCTACTGTGGTCCTAGCCTGGTCACACACTATTTCCTGGGATGGCTCCTCCTTCACTCCCTTGGACCCTGATGACTTCATGCCCAGATCACTCTATGCTGATTTTCTACCACATATCTGCAACTGAGCTGGCAAAAAGAAAACTACAAGTACGACAGATACAGAACGCACAGGTTAAGTGCACAGGGAAGAAAACACCAAATGCAGGGGACGAGGAGGGACTCGCCCCTTTAGAAGTTTCTACTTGAGCAGCTGGAAGACTACAATGCCACTCATCAAAACAGTGACTCAGGGGGAGTATTTGGCATAAAAGAGGAATCTGATGTTGGAGGCCAAATTTGAAGTGTCTTTAAGACCTACAGGTAATGCAGACAGCTTGACAAACACGTGGAACTCAGGACAAAGGTTCTAAGGACAGCAGCTGACATCTTGCATGGCAGCCTTGAAAGCAGCATGCTAGCCATTTAACGTTTTGGAAGGGAACGTGGGTACAATGTTGCTTGCCACTCTGGGGCCTTCCTGGGTCACATGCATTTTACATTTATGCAGCTGATACATGTATGTTTCCTGAGTCTTTTATATATTAGACACGTCTATGTTTCCGAATCCTTTGTTATTTTGTATTACAAAAAGCTGAATTCTTATTTCAAATATGGGCAAGTTAGAGCCTCCCACATTGCCAAGGTGAATTAACCACACTGATATCATGAGCTGTCTTTTGAATTAGTTTTCCAGTTCACATCTACCATTTATTCCAAGATTGGTTTCAGACTTGTTCCTGAAACACTCCCTAACCAGTACCCTTGCAGGAATGGAGACACACCACACACATCTACCCCACTGCTGTGTACTCAAGACTTGGCTTTTATATGACCTCCCCAAAGTGCTCCTCTAGTGGGTATCTTTCACCCACCCCAAAGTGAGGATAAAATACTTGATGGCACGAGCCCAGTGCCTGTGAGTGTGCAATTAACCTCAGACCAAGGAAGTGCCAAATGCATCTGGATTTCAGCAAGGCACCTGACAAAGTCCTTCAGGATGTTTTTGTACATGAGCTAGAGAAATGTACCTGGAGAACAGCTCATACTGCCAGATCTTACTCAAAAGATGCAGATGAAGCAAAATATCAACCCGAAGGGTGGTCCCTGATGGCCCACCAGCCCTGTGCCTGGCTTGTTTTTGACAAGTCTCCTGGATTTGGTTTCAGACTTGCTCCTCCTGGAGACACTGCCTAACCAGCTCCCTTACAGAAAACTGGTGAACTAGAAAAGGCTGGTGTGTGTCACGTGGTCACACAACACTATGGTAGTGTCTAAGGAATGCGTAGGAGCCTGCAGGGCAGGAGTGAGGTCTTCTGGGGACCTGCATGAGGTGCAAAGGGCAGTGGACAAGGAGCCAAGGGAGGTGGCTCTAGTCCCGTCGGCACAGTGACAGCTTGAGGACACTGGGCAAGTCCCGGGCTGAGCGCCTCCCTAGTACCACGTATCACTGACTGCTACCTCCCAAGTCATGTGCTTCACGTGAGACAGCTACCAGACCGGCCCCTGGGAACTGAAAAATGCTAAGTAAATGTCAAGCACAATTGTTCACATTTTATCTCAGTCACTTTTACTAAATCAGGCTAAACCTTGAGTACAGGAGATGAAAAAGGCCCAAATCTCAACACCTAACACTAACATTTTATTCATTATCCACCAGTTCTTTCATTAGATTATTTTCAGTGTTTACACATCCGTAAAAACTTTAAATTCGATTTTTTGGAAGCTGGTGGTAAATTGTAACTACAGGAGAGAATCTTCCCAAGAGGGCTGTGTCTTAAGGATTTATTACCATCAGAAGGGAAAACGTTCATAATAAAATAATTTGCTATTATAATTTATCCAGCTGTTACTGTGAAGAAGTAATGATTGTGTGACATCCCCTGGAGGTTTCATTTGCTCTGACTCTTGGTGAGAATTACATATACTTTTATCAATTTTTAAAGAAGGGTACAAAGTTGAGATGTTTCCTGAGCCCTCATATATCTGAGAATGTCATTTTATATCTCTCAAAACTTTTTTTCAGTTCTTTGGCTTTTAGTAGTGATGAATACTTGCATTTTGGTCACTGTAATTCTTGCTCCTTTATAGGTGTGCCTGTTATTTCCAGCTGAATATTTTTAGTTACTTCCCAGGGTTCTGAAAAATATCCATAGGTACTCCACAAAGAGGGTGGGCCATAACCAAACCTGTCTGGGAAATACTAGCTCATGTATGCAATGTCAAATCTGGTTTGTGACTGAAGCGTTGCTCATGTGCATAGTGAACCTTCAACACATCCGAGTAATTCCCAAATATATTTAATAACAGGACCCTTCTGAGTTCCTGGAATACTAACTAACCATTCCTGAGAAGTGTTCTGCAAAGCCGAATTTGGGATATGCTGGCCTGTAATTTTTGTTTTTTTCTGAGACAGGGTCTTGCTCTGTCACCCAGACTGGAGTGCAACGGTGTGATCTCAGCTCACTGTAACCTCCGCCTCCTGCGTTTAAGCGATTCTGCTGCCTTAACCTCCTGAGTAGCTGGAATTACAGGTATGTGCCACCACACCCGGCTAATTTTTGTATTTTTAGTGGAGACGGGGTTTCACCATGTTTGCCAGGCTGGTCTCGAACTCCTGACCTTGTGATCTGCACGCCTCGGCCTCCCAAAGTGCTGGGATTGCAGGCATGAGCCACCACACCCGGCCTAGTAATTTTAATTATATTTCATTTAAACTCCCAAGAAAGTAGAATACGTCTAGATTAGGGTCTCTTTTCACTGTTTTAATCTGGAATTCAGGATTCTCTCTTTTGTTTGCTTTTTTAAAAATTGTGGTAAAATATACGCAATATAATATTTATCACAAAGCAGAACCATTTGAAAGCGTGTAGCTCAGTGGCACTGAGGACATTTGCACTGTGTGCCACCATCAGGGATTCTCTTTTGAATTGCACAGTCATTTGTTCAGCTTAACAAAGGTTTCTTGAAATCAGTGATCAGCATTCATTCACGAGTGCCCCTACTAAACACCAGGACCTGGCTGAAGCACTGGTTTGTACTCCTGGAAATACCAGAGTACACCAAAATTTATTTCTGGTCATTGCTTTTGCTGCACATGCCCTGGCTTCATCTGAGGAATTCTAGAATTCAGAGGGTGTGGACCTCCACTCTGCTGTCTTGCTATCTGCTCTCATTACATCCCTTTAACCTGCATTCTGAGAAATATTTCTCAGGTTTTTCTTTGACAGTTTTCTTCTTTCTGATTCTGACAATGTTTTAAATTATTGTACTGTGGTTATCATTTCTCTGCATTTCTTTATTTTACCAATCTTCCTTTTTAACTTGTCCTATTGTCTTTTTATTTCTGCTTGTTCTTTATGGTTTTCAACTTCATAGATACCATGTTTCTCAAATCTCTTTAAGAATTCAAGAGAGGGCCAGGCACAGTGGCTCACGCCTGTAATCCCAGCACTTTAGGAGGCCAAGGCGGATGGGTCACTTGAGGTCAGGAGTTTGAGACCAGCCTGGCCAACATGGTGAAACCCTATCTCACTAAAAATACAAAAATTAGCCAGACATGGTGGCGGGCACCTGTAATCCTAGCTACTCGGAAGGCTGAGGGAGGAGAATTGCTTGAACCCGGGAGGAGAGGTTGCAGTGAGCTGAGATCAAGCCACTGCATTCCAGTCTGGGCAACAGAGCAAGACTCTGTCTCAAAAAATAAAAAAAATTAAAAAAAAAAGAATACCAGAGAGATTTGCTGCAATATACAAGGAGAAATTTGCTCCTTTTAAAAAATAATTTTGGCCGGGCACAGTGGCTCACACCTCTAATCCCCGCACTTTGGGAGGCCGAGGCAGGTGGATCATTTGAGGTCAGGAGTTTGAGACCAGCCTGGCCAATATGGTGAAATCCTGTCTCTATTAAAAATACAAAAATTTGCTGGGTATGGTGGTGCACACCTGTAATCTCAGCTACCAGGGCTGCTGAGACACGAGAATCCCTTGAACCTGGGAGGTGGAGGTTACAGTCAGCTGAGATCGTGCCATTCCACTCCAGCCTGGGTGACAGAGTGAGATTCTGTCTTAAAAAAAAAATAATTTTCAAAGTTCTGATTTTCCAGCACCTTCCAGGTGATGTCTTCCTTTCCCTTTTCTGAAGAATGCTTGTAAAAAGGCTCCACACAGACTGCTTTTTTTGGTTCCTCAGCCCTACAAAAAGGGCCTGGTAAAGATGCAGGGGTTTTGTCACTGTTGGATAAAGTACTTTTCAGATTTACCTATAACTGACTAGCAGTTTGATGTCCATTTCTCCAAGTCTGTTTCCCAGAATGAGCTGGCATCTGTGTAATGCCAGTTTGTCAGGATAAGATCTCTTCTTCAGTTAGCCTGGATACTGTGAATTAATAGGGTGAGACAGAAACAGCGAGATTCCTCCCCCGCACACTGGACCAGAGCCCTTCCTTGAACGCTGTGTCTCCCTTCCTCAGCTCTGCTTTGGGTATAGAGGAGACACCACTGCCAGGCTTGCCCGACTCCATGCCCAAGGCTGCGTGACCTGCAGTTTCCAAGAGCTGCTGTATAGAGAATCTCCGATGGGGGAGCAGCAGGGGGGAGGGACGCACTGCAGCACTCGGTCAAACTCGAAGCCCTATTCGGGGGTGCCGGCGGCTCTGCTTTGTGGGCAGTACTGACTTGGATTTCTAAGGGTGAGCAGGAGGTGGGAAAGCATGAAGGGTCGATTCCCCTTGCATCCAGGTGCACCTGGCACAGGCAGGTCACTCATGGCGTTTCTCCATCCAGTCTCATCTGTTTCTGAGCATGAAGAAATTCCTCCAGATTCTGCGAATAGGTTTGTCTCCTAGTTTTGGGTATTTCGAATCTTTCCTTTCATCATTGGTCATTTGGTGAGAAGCAGAAAGAGGCTGTTAGCAGATGCCTTTTTAAACTGGAAATCTGTAATTAAGTATTAACTTTAACAGTGGGAAAAACCCATTAAATAATTTATTCACTGATATTAACAAACCAAAACACAATATGGTATGCAATAGTGTAAAGCAAATGAGTTCCAGATAAAACAGGCATGGTCTGAACCCCGTCTCCTGATTCACCAGTTGCTCGACACTGGCACGTCACTGATCGATTGTACCTGCACTTACTCATTCTACCTTCACTGCCAAGTCAGAGAAGTCCTCTGTGTTCTGAGTCTATCTGCCTGAACATCCAGGAGAAAACAATGCAGATAATTACATGTATTTTGGAAACCACACTTGGTTTGTTGGTTGCTTGTATCTGACTATTTTAAAGTGCATTTTCTAAGCCTACTTTAAATAGAGTCTTAAGCAATGGTCATCATTCTTAGAAGAACTATATGTGTAACCTTTCTGAAGATTGCTTCAAACTGTGTCTTAAACAAATAATTTTGCTTTTCATTAAATATTTAATTAAACCAATTAGAGATCCATGGAAAGCAGAAAAAGTTCAACAGAATAGTGGTTATACTAAGGAAATGCCCATGCCCTCCATTTAACAATGCCACGTAGAAGTGTTGTTACCAGCTCAGAGATTTCCGTGTGCTCAAACATTTGCCAAATGGGTGAAAAGCCAGCATAATTAAAACAAATGATTTATTCCAAGTTCTATCAGTTTAAAGTTTTTCAGAAGTTATTACAGAAGTGAACACTGAAATCAGAAACAAGCTCTCACCACTGTAGCATTTATAATAAAGTCATTATATGACCTTGATTTAAGAGGTTTAGAGTATTTTTGTTATTCAGAATCCATGAGGAAAGTTTCGAAGTCCAGATCCAAGTCAGAAATGAGGGCGCTTACGAAGTCATCAACAGAAGGACACTTCTGAAGCATACCTGTAAATAAAGGAAAGGTCAGCACTGCATTCACCGGGAGGCAACAGGAAGGACAAAGACATAAATTCAAATCCACTGGCTTTCTGAAATAAGACTCTGGCTCTATGATCTGATTGTAAGAATATCTTATAAAGTCACGGGCAGTGTGTGGGCCCTGGAGCTATTTATAATTTTGATGCATTTTTACTATCAAATCAATCCTTAAGCTTAGAGATTCAGGCCTAAATACATTTTCTAAGGGCTTTTATTTTTGTATATATGACCTACACTTAGAGAGTGATATTAGAAAACTGAAATTTTTTATGACCACTTAGAAAGCGATATTAGAAGGCTGAATTTTTTTTTTAGTTATCTTTGACTGGGATGATTCAGAATTTAATAAATTTAATTACCTGTCAAGTTTTGCTATCAAGTTCTATATACTTTACAGTCAGTCAGATGTTAATTCTTTTCTAGAAGTCTTGTATCAGAATCAAGTTATTGGCTTTCCTTCAGATTTCCCTGTCCCACAGAACTCCTAGCTTTGCAACTTACTAATTGTATGTTGCAAAGTGTAATGCAGAAGTCACTTAAAATCTCTGGCACCCAAGTTTCCTACAAGGTTGCTATGAGGATCAAACAAGATGTAGTAGAAGCAGTGAAGCAGCTGCCTAGCATATGTTAAGAATTCAATAAAATGCTGAATTCATGTGCTTTCTTCACTCTAAAGAAAGCAAAGGCAAAGATTTATGCAATTACCCCTATTGCTTCAACCTACGTTCTTGGCAGGAAATGCTAACTCAAGGGTTGAACAGGCTCTATATACTGACATGTACTTTGCGAGATGAATTCTGTAAAACAGTTTTCAAAATCAAGGCATTAAAAGATTGCCGGAATCCTCTATCGTTCTCTTATCTTGTACTGCAATTCAGTGAACATGTACCAGGCATCTATTGTGTGTAAAGGATCAGGCCAGGTCATGGGCATATAGGCGGGCAGGCTCAGTCACAACATGAGGGTGAGAAGGACACTCACGGTGGTGGGTTGGGTGGAACTGCATATCCATATGGGGGAAAGCTAACCCTGACCCCTACTGGATACCATACATAAAAATTAACTTGAGGTGGTAACAGACCTAAATGTAAACACTAAAATTATTGTCTTAAAAAAACCCATGAAGTATCTTTGTGACTCTGAAGTAGGTACAGTTTCTTAGGACACAGAAAGCAATGACCATAAAAAGAAAAAAATTAATATGTTAGATTTCATCAAAATTAAAAATGTCTCTTGAAAAGAAACCATTAAGCCAATGAGTAGGCAAATGATAGAGTAGGAAAAAATACTCACAAAACATATCTCACATAAGACTTGGTAACCAGAATACATAAAGAACTCCTTCGACTCATTGTAAAAAGATTTTTTAAAATTACAAACCGACAAAAGATTGTACTTCATAAAGTCAGACCCTTCACAGAAGAAGTATCTGAATAAATAACACAACCAATAGGCACTGAGAAGACATTCAACATCATTAGTCATTAGGGAAATGAAAACCATACCCACAATGAGATACTATTACGCATCCACCAGAATAGCTATTTCTTTTTTTCTTTTTGAAGATAAGGTCTTGCTCTGTTGTCCAGGCTGCAGTGCAGCGGTGTGAACATGGCTCATTGCAGCCTTGACCTCCCAGGCTCAAGTGATCCTCTAGCCTCAATTTGAGAGTAGCTGGGACCACAGGTGTGTGCCATCATGCCCAGCTAGTTTTTAAACTTTTTTTAGAGATGGGGTCTTGCCATGTTGCCCAGGCTAGTCTTGAACTTCTGGGTTCAAATGATCCTCCTTCCTTGGCTTCTCAAAGTGCTGGGATTACAGGCGTGAGTCACCGTGGTGAGCCAGAATTGCTAAAATCAAAAAGGCTAAAAATACCAAATGTTGACAAGGCTGTGGGCAAGCTGAATTGTCATGCATTTGTGGTGAAAGGATAAAATGATATAACCACTTTGGTAAAAGGTCTAACAGTTTCTTATAAAACTAAACATATACCTACCCTAGGACCCTGCAATTTCATTCCCAGGTATTTAACCAAGAGAAATGAAAGCATATGTCAACAAAGAAACAACTTGCATAACCCTATGCTGGAAACTACCCAAGTTTCTAATACTAGGATATGAATATACACACTACAATACATTTCATATAATGGAATATTACTCAGCAACAAAAGGAACAAATTACTCATACACGCAACAACACAAAGGATCTCAAAAATATTATGCTGAGTGAGAGAAGCCTTATGAGGAGCAGTACAAACTGTTTGATTTCATTTATATGAAGTTCAAAAAGTTGGTCTAATCAATCTATGGTGAAAAAAATCAGAACCGTGGTTGCATTTGGGAGTGGATATTGGAATCAACTTAGAAGGGGCAGGAGGACCTCTGGTGTGATGGTACTGATCTCACATCTGGATAGTGATTTCAGTTATGAAGGTGTGCACATGCGTTAACATTCACTGAAAGGTACTTTTGAGATTGTGCATTTCACTGCATGAAAAGTTTACCTGGCTGGGCGCAGTGGCTCACGCCTGTAATCCCAGCACTTTGAGAGGCAAAGGCGGGCGGATCACGAGGTTACGAGATCACCGTGTTTCACCAACATGGTGAAACCCCATCTCTACTAAAAATACAAAAATTAGCCGGGCGTGGTGGCTAACGCCTGTGGTCCCAGCTACTCGGGAGGCTGAGGCGGAAGAATCGCTTGAACCCAGGAGGCAGAGGTTGGAGTGAGCCGAGATTGTGCCACTGCACTCCAGCCTGGTGACAGAGCAATATCCTGTCTCAAAAAAAAAAAAGGAAAAAAAAAGAAAAATTTACCTAAATAGAGTAAGCAACTATTGAACTCTAATGCTATGCATGCAAAAGAATCTAGGTGTAAAATGTACTGAAGGATGGAGATCCAAGATGGCTGAACAGGAACAGCTCTGGAGTGCAGTTCCCAGCAAGAACAATGTAGAGGGTGAGTGATCACCACATTTCCAAATGAGTTTTTACTGCTCATAGATCAAGAGATTCCTGGGCCAAAAAGGACATGAGTTTCCAGCACAGCTGTTTCAGCTGGCACCGCAGGTTTCCACACAAAAACTCACACAACTCTGGGCGGCTGTTTCAACTGGCACCTGGAATGCCTGAGAGACAGAGCCACCCATTCAATAGAAAGAGGGGACTAAAACAGGGAGCCAGGTGATCTGGCTCAGCGGGTCCCACCACCATGAACACCAGCAATCTGAAACGCTCTGGATTGAGAGTTTCAACCTGGGATGGTCCAGCTCAATCGGGGGAAGGGCGTCTGCCATTACCATGGCAGTCCAACACTACTGAGGCAGTCTGCCATTACTGAGGCAGTCCGCCATTACCCAGGCAATCCGCCATTACTGAGGCAGACCACCATTTCCTGAGGCAGTTCTAACTGTACCTCTGTAAACAAAACCACAAGGAAGTTCACACAGCAGCTGGGCAGAGCCAGCAGCAGCTCAGAAATGCCTCTGCTGGCAGACTATGACTAGTCTACCTCCTCGCTGGGCAGGGCATCTCTGAAAAAAGGCAGCAGCACATCAGGAACTTATATATAAAGCCCCACCTTCCTAGGACAGAGCACCTGGAAAAAGAGGCAGTTGTGAGCTCCACTGCAGCAGACTTAAATGTACCAGCCCAGCAGCTCTGAACAGAACAACGGAGCCCCCAGCACAGCACTTGAGCTCCTATAAGGGACAGACTGTCTCCTCAAGCAGCTCCCTAACCTCCATATATACAAAGAGACACCTCAGAAAGGAGAGCTCAGGCTGACATCTGGCGGGTACCCTTCTGGGACGAAGATAACAGAAGAAGAAACCGGCAGCAACCCTTACTGTTCTGCAGCCACCGCAGGTGATCTCCAGGCAAGCAGGTTCTGGAGTGGACCTCCAGCAGTCCTGCAGCAGAGGGGCCTGTCTGCTGAGAAGGAAAACTAAAGAACAGAAAGAAATGACTTCAACATCAACAAAAGGACATCCACTCAGAGACCCCATCCGAAAGTTACCAACTACAAAGACCATAGGTAGATAAATCAGCGAATATGGGAAGAAACCAGCACGAAAAGGATGAAAACACCAAAACCCAGAACGCCTCTCTTCCTCCCACAGGATCACAACTCCTCACCAGCAAGGGAACAAGGCTGGATGGAGAATGAGTCTGATGAATTGACAGAAACAGGCTTCAGAAGGTGGGTAATAACAAACTTTTCTGAGGTAAAAGAACATGTTCTAACCCAATGCAAAGAAACTAACAATCTTGAAAAGAGGTTAGATGAAATGCTAACTAGAATAAACAGCTTAAAAAAGAATATAAATGACTTGATGGAGCTGAAAAACACAACACAAGAACTTCGCGAAGCATACACAAGTTTCAATAGCCGAATTGACCAAGCAGAAGAAAGGATATGAAAGATTGAAGATCAACTCAATGAAATAAAACGAGAAGGCATGATTAGAGAAAAAAAAGAGTAAAAAGAAATGAAAAAAGCCTCTAAGAAATACGGGATTATGTGAAAAGACCTAATCTACATTTGATAGGTGTACCTGAATGTGACGGGGAGAATGAATCCAAGCTGGAAAACACTCTTCAGGATATTATCCAGGAGAACTTCCCCAACCTAGCAAGGCAGGCCAACATTCAAGCCCAGGAAATACAGAGACCACCACAAAGATATTCCTCAAGAAGAGCAACCACCAAGGCACATAATCGTCAGATTCATCAGGGTCGAAATGAAGGAAAAAATGCTAAGGGCAGCCAGAGAGAAAGGTCAGGTTACCCACAAAGGGAAGCCCGTCAGACTCACAGCGGATCTCTCCGGCAGAAACCCTACAAGACAGAATAGAGTGGGGGCCAATATTTACATCCTTAAAGATAAGAATGTTCAACCTAGAATTTCATATCTAGCCAAACTAAGCTTCACAAGCAAAGGAGAAATAAAATCCTTTACAAACAAGCAATTGCTGAGAGATTGTGTCACCACCAGGCCTGCCTTACAAGAGCTCCTGAAAGAAGCACTAAACATGGAAAGGAACAACCAGTACCAGCCACTCCAAAAACGTACCAAATGGTGAAGAGCATCAACACAATGAATAAACTGTGTCAACTAATGGGCAAAACAACCAGCTAGCATCAAAATGGCAGGATCAAATTCACACATGACAATATTAACCTTAAATGTAAATGGGCTAAATGCCCCAATCAAAAGACACAGACAGGCAAATTGGATAAAAAGTCAAGACCCATCAGTGTGCTGTATTCAGGAAACCTGTCTCAAGTGCAAGGAATAACATAGGTTCAAAATAAAGGGATGGAAGATTTACCAAGCAAATGGAGAGCAAAAAAAAGTAGGAGTTGCAATCCTAGTCTCTGATAAAATAGACTTTAAACCAACAAAGATCAAAAGAGACAAAGAAGGGCATTACATAATGGTAAAAGGATCAATGCAACAAAAAGAGCTAACTGTCCTAAATATATACGCACCCAACACAGGAGCACCCAGATACATAAAGCAAGTTCTTAATGACCTATAAAGAGACTTAGACTACCACACAATAATAGTGGGAGACTTTAATACTCTACTGTCAATATTAGACAGATCAACAAGACAGAAAATTAACAAGGATATCCAGGACTTGAACTCAGATCTGGACCAAGCGGACCTAATAGACATCTACTGAACTCTTTACCCCAAATTGACAGAATATACATTCTTCTCAGCATCACATCGAACCTACTCTAAAATTGACCACATAATTGGAAGTAAATTATTCCTCAGCAAATGCAAAATAACGGAAATCCTAACAGTCTCTCAGACCACAGTGCAATCAAATTAGAACTCAGAATTAAGAAACTAACTCAGAACCACACAACTTCATGGAAACTGAACCACTGGCTCCTGAATGTCGACTGGATAAACAATGAAATGAAGGCAGAAATAAAGATGTTCCTCGAAACCAATGAGAACAAAGACACAATGTACCAGAATCTCTGGGACACATTTAAAGCAGTGTCTAGAGGGAAATTTATAGCAATAAATGCCCACATAAGAAACAAGACAAGATCTAAAATCAACACCGTATTATCAAAATCAAAAGAGCCAGAGGAGCAAGATCAAAAAAACTCAAAAGCTAGCAAAAGACGAGAAATAACTAAGATCACAGCAGAACTGAAGGAGATAGAGACACCAAAAAAAACCCTTCAAAAAATCAATAAATCTAGGTTTTTTGAAAAGATCAACAAAATAGACAGACTGCTAGCCAGATTAATAAAAAGAAAAGAGAGAAGAATTAAATAGATGCAATAAAAAACGATAAAGGGGATATCACCACCGATTCCACAGAAATAGAAACTACCATCAAAGATTATTACAGACAACTCTTTGCACATAAACTAGTAAACCTGGAAGAAATGGATAAATTCCTGGACACTTGCATCCTCCCAAGCCTAAACCAGGAAGAAGTTGAAACCCTGAATAGACCAATAACAAGGGCTGAAGTTGAGGCAGCAATTAATAGCAAACCAAAAAAATTAATACCAACCAAAAAAAGCCCAGATCCAGACGGGTTCACAGCCGAATTCTACCAGACGTACAAAGAGGAGCTGGTACCATTCCTTCTGAAGCTATTCCAAACAATGTAAAAAGAGGGAATCTGTCCCAGATCATTTTATGAGACCAGCATCATCCTGATACCAAAACCCAGCAGAGACTCAACAAAAAAAGAAAACTTCAGGCCGATTTCCATGATGAACATAGACGCAAAAATCTTCAATAAAATACTGGCAAACCGATTGCAACAGCACATCAAAAAGCTTATCCATCACGATCAAGTAGGCTTCATCCTGGGGATGCAAGGCTGGTTCAACATACACAAGTCTATAAACGTAATTCACCACATAAACAGAACCAAAGACAAAAACCACATGATTATCTCAATAGATGCAGAGAAGGCCTTTGACAAAACTCAACAGCCCTTTATGCTAAAAATTCTCAGTAAATTACGTATTGATGGAATGTATCTCAAAATAATAAAAGTTATTTATGACAAACCCACAGCCAATATCACACTGAATGGGCAAAAACTAAAAGCATTCCCTTTGAAATCTGGCACTAGACAAGGTTGCCCTCTCTCACCATTTCTATTCAATATAGTATTGGAAGTTCTAGCCAGAGCAATCAGGCAAGAAAAGCAATAAAGGGTATTCAATTAGGAAAGGAGGAAGTCAAATTGTCTCTATTTGCAGGCAACACGATTGTATATTTAGAAGACCCCATTGTCTCAGCCCCAAATCTCCTTAAACTGATAAGCAAATTCAGCAAAGTCTCAGGATACAAAATCAATGTGCAGAAATCACAAGCATTCCTATACACCAATAACAGACTAAAAGAGAGCCAAATCAAGAGTGAACTTCCATTCACAATTGCTACAAAGAGAATAAAACACCTAGGAATACAACTAACAAGGGACGTAAAGGACCTCTTCAAGGAGAACTACAAACCACTGCTCAAGGAAATAAGAGAGGACACAAACAGATTGAAAAACATTCCATGCTCATGGTTAGGAAGAATCAATATTGTGAAAATGGCCATACTGCCCAAAGCAATTTACAGATTCAACGTTATCCCCATCAAGCTACCAAAGACCCTCTTCACAGAACTGGAACCACCTTAAACTTCACATGGAACCAAAAGACAGCTTACATAGCCAAGACAATCCTAAGCAAAAAGAACAAAGCTGGAGGCATCACGTTACCTGACTTCAAACTATACTACAAGGCTACAGTAATCAAAACAGCATGGTACTGGTACCAAAACAGATTATATATATATATATCAATGGAATAGAACAGAGGCCTTGGAGGCAACGCCACACATCTACAACCAACTGATCTTTGACAAACCTGACAAAAACAAACGATGGGAAAGGATTGCTTGTTTAATAAATGGTGTTGGGAAAACTGGCTAGCCATGTGCAGAAAAACAGAAACTGGACCCCTTCCTGACACCTTACACTAAAATTAACTCCAGATGGATTAAAGACTTAAACATAAGACCTAACACCATAAAAACACTAGATGAAAACCTAGGCAAAACCATTCAGGACATAGGCATAGGCAAGGACTTCATGACTAAAACACCAAAAGCATTGGCAACAAAAGCCAAAATAGACAAATGGAATCTAATTAAACTCCAGAGCTTCTGTACAGCAAAAGAAACAATCATTAGCATGAACTGGCAACCAACAGAATGGGAAAAAATTTCTGCAATCTGCCCATCTGACAAAGGGCTAATAACCAGAATCTACAAAGAACTAAAACAGATTTACAAGAAACAAACAAACAAACCCATTCAAAAGTGGGTGAAGGATATGAACAGACACTTTTGAAAGAAGACATATATGAGGCCAACAAACATACGAAAAAATGCTCATCATCACTGGTCATTAGAGAAATGCAAATCAAAACCACATTGAGATACCATCTCACGCCAGTTAGAATGGCGATCATTAAAAAATCTAGAGACAACAGATGCTGGAGAGGATGTGGAGAAATAAGAACACTTTTACACTGTTGGTGGGAGTGTAAATTAGTTTAACCATTGTGGAAGATTCCTCTGGACCTAGAAATAGAAATTCCATTTGACCCAGCAATCTCATTACTGGGTATATGCCCAAACGATTCTAAATCGTTCTATTATAAAGACACATGCACAGGTATGTTCATTGCAGCACTGTTTACAATAGCAAAGACCTAGAACCAACTCAAATGCCCATTGATGATATACTGGACAAGGAAAATGTGGCACATATGCACCATGGAATACTATGCAGCCATAAAAAAGGATGAGTTCATGTTCTCTGTAGGGACATGGATGAATCTGGAAACCATCATTCTTAGCAAACTGACACAAGAACAGAAAATCAAACATCACATGTTCTCACTCACAGGTGGGTGTTGAACAGTCAGAACACGTGGACACAGGGAAGGGAGCATCACACACTGGGGTCTGTGGGGGGGGCTAGGGGAGGGACAGCGGGAGGTGGGGAGGTTGGGGAGGGATAACATGGGGAGCAATGCCAGATATAGGTGATGGGGGCATGGAGGCAGCAAACCACATTGCCATGTATGTACCTATGCAACAATCCTGCATGATCTGCACATGTACCCCAGAACCTAAAGTACAATTAAAAAAGATGTACTGATGTCTGCTACTTTGAAATGCATAAAAATACAAGGCCAGATAGGGAGATGAAGAGACATAAATATAGGAAAATGTTGACTAAATGGCAAGTATATGAGTGATCATTGTACTAGTGAACTTTTCTGAACATTTGAAAAATTTTAATATAAAATCTTGAGAAAAAGTAAACTGTGGATGCTAATAGCACACAAAGTGCAGTCAGTGTGGGAGAACAGAAGAGAAAGATGAATTCCAATGAAGAGATTCAGAAGGTTTGTGGAAGAGATGGAACTGGCCAGCAACTTAACAGGTGGGGCCTTTTAGGTAGAGGAGACGATATAGGAAAGGCATAAACGTGGGAAAATGCACAATGTATGCTGACCAGGAAAGGGTCTGGCGGGGTAGAGTAAGGCTGGAAGAGACTCTGGGAGAGGAACATGAGAGGCTCTGAACCAGGGCGACCAACAGAACAGGAAGGACAGACTGAGCTGGAATCCAGGAGGAGCAGGGCGGTGTGGAGACACAAAGGAATAATGGGCAGTTACTAGAAGAGATTGTCATTGCTGTGTCTATTTGTACAATTAAGTTCCAAACACAGTGTTCTTTTTTACAGTAAAATAATCTGGATGCATGAATGCAGGCCTTGCCTCTGACCCAGCTGTCAGAACAATGGAAACGCTGGGTACGTGATGGCTAAAGCAGCAGAGTTCACACTGTACCTTCTAGATGTAGGTTATTACTCGAGTAGACTCTACCTGATAAATCAGGTTTCATGCATTCCCTATGTGCCAGGTTTCTTGATACAGAGAACATTTGGAGAAAATATTTCATTAAGACATGGCTTTCCATAAAATGCGCTAGTCTATCACACCATTTTCTTCCTTTTAATATTTGAAACATTTGTATAATTACATGCCTGGTCGTTTGTAACTAAATGACTGGAACTGTCAGAGGGAAAGCCATTCATTCAGAGCCAAGCTATTCAGGTAAGTATAGCCATCCTGTTCTTTGAAGTGGTTCACTTCAGCTCAACAAACTGCCAATATAAACATGACCCTGCTCTCTCTTTCCCAGTAGACGAGCCCAACTAGCACACGTCCTTCTCCAATTTCCCACCTTAAATAATCCCTCTATCTCATAGAAGGGCAACTGCGGCCACAGGAGAAAAATACATAAACTTGTGGGCTTTTCTAAAGAAATATGGTTAGAACTAAATGGTTTGGTGAATTTGTATGTAATGGGATTGCTGAAGATGACGTTTCAAAAGGGAGGAAATGAGGACTTGTGCCTGGAGGGATAATCGAGAACAGTTACTGGGGAAGAATCCTGGGCACTGTTATGCTAGCCCTGCTCTAATTAGATTTAAATGTTCTGCGAGTGTCCACACGAACTAAACCCTACACAGAGAATTAAAAGAAAAACCCAATGTTTCAGGTAGTTCTACAAGTAAGAAAAACTGGATTTGGCTATTATAGATGGACATAGTCAAAAAATTCCAAGAAAGCTCTGATTTCTTTTCGAAGCTGACAAAAATGTTCCCTTTGCCTTCAAGTCTTAGTTTTAGAAGGGTGACTAGTAAAAACTATTTTCTAGGCACCCCCTGGGAACCAGCTTGGAGCTATGAACTCCAACCCAGGTGGGTGGTGTTAACAAACACATTTCACTGTGGAAATCACCTAAATTAGGGGGAGAATGAATAGATCTTGCCAAAAGGCCTCAAATAGGCAATAACTTTACCACTAAAAAGAGGTAAGTGTCAACAGCAATATAAGAAAGACAAAATTGCACCAGGATACACACTGCATTTATGAGCTCACAAAAGGAAGCAGGTAGATCTCCACCTATATTTGTCCTACGGAGAGGGATAGAGAATATACAAAGAGTAGTTAAAGAGTGAGAATTTAATGTATTTTTCTCCTCATTTTACCTGAGAGGTAAATGGGCTAAGAAAAGATGTTACAAGCCAGAACATTTTTGTTCTGATGGCTCTGCTCAAATTAGCGTGTTTCATAACCTGAAGTCCTAGGGTAATTATTCTAGGCCTGACTAAAATAAATTACGATATCAACAAGATTCCAAGACTGAGTCTTAAAGTGAAAGGGTTTCCAAACTGTGTCTTTCCAGTCCTTTTCTTCCAAGTGACTGCAGACATACAGCTGGAAAAAAAGTTGAGGAGAAAGAACCCATGCAGGAGGACCTGACCTGCAGACAGCTGGCCCAGACGGGGCTCATCAGAGAGAATGCCAGTCCCTCCAATCCCAGAACCATGCTGGCTATTTACAGAGCATTCACTGTGCGCCAGGCACTGTCCTAAGAGCACTGGTCCATGGGCTCCTTAAAACACACCTTGAGAGAACTATCTTCACAAGTAAGAAAACTGAAGCCAAGAGAGTCACACAGCTCATAGGTTTGTTTGTTTGAACCCTGGCAGTCTGGTTACTGAGCCCATGCTGTTAAAGTACCATGATATATTGCCTCATACCCTGAAATTCTGTCAATTATATTTTAAAAAGGGTTTATATTTAAATATCAGCATCCTTGATGTGCCAGAACTTACATATGTGGAAAATCCTGGGAGAAAGGTCTCACTGTTTCCTGATGCCACCCATGAGCACTTGTACCCAACTTACACAGCTTCTGTTCTGTGGAGCACTTTACAAGCAGTCATGACTGTGCCCGTCTAGCTGGAAGAAGAGGGTGGAGATCACTGGCTTTGTCTCACAGGGCTGTAGTCTGGTACTGCCAACGGTGGCTTGGCCCAGGTCTGACTGTGACATTCGTGACCAGGACAGGCACTCAAGTCATGACCAAGAGTCTCTTCCCATCAGGGCACACAGTGCTCACAACGTGCTGCTGGAGTTCCTGTCTTGGCGTGACACCAAGAGAAAAAGTGCTTAGGGATGTTTTCTGGGTGCTCTCCAAGTGTCTGCGGTAATCCCTTCAAACAGGAGCTCTTACAGGTTTAAGGGGCTCCTAACTATGCATATTTCTACACTTTCACCAAGAAAAAATTCTGTCAGCTCCAGGATGAGTTCAATGTGTACAAAGCTGCAAGTTCATATCCTGTTATTTTGTAATACATAATGAACACATAATCCAACCAGACCTTCGTTTAAAAATCAGCATACTCATGGCCTAACCTGTTTAACCCCTTGAACGCCCTTTTGGATGTACAACTAATATAATTATTTGAAAACATGATTGAGAGCAATTGGTTGGCAGTTAGATTACGCCTGCAAGCCAACCTTGCAAAGGAGGAATCTTGTTCTGGCTCCCTTTCCTAAGCCCCTAGGGTGAAATGCTTGGTGTATCATTTAATTTCATAAATACAGTGGATTACCAGGCAATTAAAAAGCAGAATTATTTTAAGGCTTGGAAGAAGAAGAATAGGTACATCTTCTATTTGAGTCTATTTCATATATTGCTTGACACCAAGCAAGGGTGTCCAATAAAATGAAACTACGGCTGTTTGATCAATGGCTAAGTATGATTCAAGTTTAATGAAAGTCAAAGAATGAATGAATAAACTATTAATTGAATATTTGTAAGGGGTTTTTCCACTCATTTATCTATTTATTCTGTCCGAATGCCTAATATGAATTTTAAAAGGGCAAAAAAAAAAATCACTTGTTACTTATCAGGAAGATGTTTTATACACCACGCTTGTCCAACTCGTGGATGTGGGCTGCATGTGGCCCAGGATGACTTTGAACGTAGCCCAACACAAATTCATAAACTTTCTTAAAATATTATGAGATTTTTTTTTGGTGAGTTTTTTCTTCTTTATTTTTAGCTTATCAGCTATTGTTAGTGTTAGTGTATTTTCTTGTGGACCAAGACGATTTTTCTTCTACCAATGTGGCCCAGGGGGAACCAAAAGATTAGACACCCTGTATATATTATGTATATAAAATTACTAAGACTCTATTTTTTTTTTTTTTTTTTTTTTTTGAGACAGGGTGTCACTCTGTCACTCAGGCTGGAGTGCAGTGGGACGATCTTGGCTCACTGAAGCCTTGACTTCCTGGGCTCAGGTGGTCCTCCCACCCCTGCCACCTTCCTTAGCTGGGACTACAGGCATGCACCACCACACCCAGCCAGTTTTTTTTTTTTTTTGTAAAAATGGGGTTTCACCATGTTGCCCAGGCTGGCCTCTAACTCCTGAGCTCAAGTGACCCACCTGCCTCAGCCTCCCAAAGTGCCCCCCCCAGGATTACAGACATGCACCTCTGTGACTGGCCAGGACTTTCTTCTGAAAACTATGATCCGGTAGACCTAAAAGTGGACTGATATCACTGGTGTGTCAACTCAGAACCTGTCAGAAATGTGAATATGTAATCCCCCCATCTGAGCCCTGCTGAATCAGAACCTGGGGATGGGCCCAGCGACCTGTGTTTTAGTAAGCCTTCCCAGTGATTCTGCTGCACGCTCACCTTTAAGACCCATAGCTCAGATGGAACTGTGGAAACCTGTAAGCCTGAAAATGAGATGTCACTTCTCTCAACTGGAAACTATAATTTGAAAAATGCTGAGCAAGAAAGATGTATACGCATATAATTTTGTACTTAATTAAACTAAAAAAGATTTCTAAGGTGAAACAAACAACTGTTTCATGTAGAACTATAATTTGTTTGGGACACTCTTCAAAGTTAGTGAAGGCCCAGCTAGCTGGAAAAGCACCCAAAATATTTAGTAGATTTGGCACAGATATGGCCTACGGATCTGTTGGGGGTGGGGGAGGGAGAAAGGGACGTGGTGTCAGCGTGAGCTGTGTGGAAGCTGGGGGTCTACACTTGCTCAAGAAGCCTCCCAGATGGCAGGTGCCCTTTGGAGATTAGGGCAGTCCTTTTATTTAAAAAATTAAAAAGCAGGATATGTTTTGATTACTAGGAACATTCTAGAGGACAGTAACTAGTGTTGATCAATTATTAACTCTCTTATGAGAAAAGCTCAGAAACACACACCTAAGAAGCTTCCTTCATTCTGACTGTTCTGAACCTGAGAAATAGAACCCAATCTCAGCCAGGAGCCCAGGGGGAGCCACTTCTCAAGGAAAACATGAAGACGTCAGTAGGGGACTGGCCGTCTGTTGAGAGGCCATGATTTCTGCCAAAGTGGGTGATTTCAGAAGAAAGGTGGATGGAGTTGCTTAGGTCTGACTCCCCCACAGGCGTGGACCTCTCCCCGCCATTAGGGTTCGGAGATAAATGCCTCGGCCTGCAGGCCAACCTCCCTGTGCACAGCAGCAAGCAGGAACATGACCACCCCTGACGGGGCTCAGACAGAACGTCTGCTAATGCATTTATCAAAGGTCATGTTTTACTAAGCACCTGTGTGCCAAACACTGTGTACTGGAGACAGCAGGTACACAGGTATGAGGGAGACATCGTTTCTGTTCTCAGGAAGTTCATGAGTTGGGGAGAAAGCCGTGGAAATACATAACTGTTCATGTGGCACCAAGGTATCAATGGGGTAGGACACTGCTGCTTTTGCCACCTAGCATCCATTTCCCCTCTGGTTAGGAAAATGATTTTACTTTAGAGCAGTGGTTTAGAGGCTGATTTTGTCTCTAGGGGACATCTGGCAAGGTCTGATGACATTTTTGGTTGTCACATTATGGGAGTGAACTGCCCTACCACACACAGGGCAGGCCCAACAAAAATAACGTATCAGGTCCCAAAACTTCAACAGTGCACAGGCAGAGACTCTGTGGTGGGTCAATGAATGAGGAAGCTCTCCCTGTCCTTGGCTCTCCCAGTGAGGGTGGTCAGGTGTGTTTTTTTAGGGTTGAATCTTGAGCGGAACGGAGAAAGGTCTATGGACTGCTGAAGTGGAGCCATCCTGGCACAAGCCGCCTGAAGAACACACTCGCTCCTCTGCCCAGCCCCCTGGAGCTGCTTTTCTGGAGTCCTGTTCTGACTTCTTCCTCGGCTTCTGGGCCTCTTCCATATTCTTCCAAAAAAAATTCCTTTTCAGCTTTGATAAACCAGACTTGGTTGTATTTCTTTCAAGAAGATTCCCAGTTGATTAAAGAAAAAAAATCAGTTCACCCGTCATTAAAAAGAATTTAATGATATCTAGAGAACGCTGATATTTTTATTTGATCAAAGACCGACCACCTCTGTAGACCCAGGGTTTGTATCTAAAGCAGCTGTTTTTTTAAAAAAAATTTTTTTATATAGACGTTGTCTCACTATGTCACCAGGTTGGAGTGCAGTGGCACGATCTCTGCTTATTGCAACCTCTGCCTCCCGGGTTCAAGCGATTCTCCTGCCTCAGCCTCCCAAGTAGCTGGGACCACAGGTGCACACCACCATGCCCAGCTAATTTTTGTATTTTTAGTAGAGACGGGGTTTCACCATGTTGGCCAGGATGGTCTCGATCTCGTAACCTCGTGATCTGCCCTCCTCGGCCTCCCAAAGTGCTGGGATTACAGGTGTGAGCCACCACGCCTGGCCTGTTTTTTCATTTAAGTAATTCTCTCTTTCCTCTGATTCTTAAAGTCTGGGTGATACACAAGCAAGCTTTAATGTCTGATTTCTACTCTCCACGTTCACTGGAAAACAGGGGTTGTTCCTGGTCAAAGAGAGAACAGTGTCTCACTGCCACTGAGTCCTGCCAGGGTGTGGCAGCAGGTGTGGGGAAGGATAGGAAGAAGCACAGAGGGACTGCCTCTATAGCTTGGGTCCTCCTGAAACTAGCTCTTCCCTTGTGGAGTCAGGAAAGGAAGTATCGTTGCTTTAGGTTTCAAAGGTGCAAGGTAAGTTCATGGACTGGGTGGCCAAGGGTGCCCAGGAAAGGGGAGGTCGGGGGTGCTCTGCGTGTGTGGCCAGGTGGATGGATTCCTAACACCAATCAGGAGTGGCCAGTGCCCTGAGGCCAAGACATTCAGGACAAATATCTCATCAGTTCTTTAAAATCAAAACTAAAAAATCAAAACCACAATGAGATACCATTTTACACCAGTCAGAATGGTTATTGGTAAAAAGTCAAAAAAATAGCAGATGCTGGCAAGGTTGTAGAGAAAAAGGAATGCTTATACACTGTCGGTGGGACTGTAAATTAGTTCAGCCATGGTGGAAGGTAGTGTGGCGATTCTTTAAAGAGCTAAAAATACAACTACGATCTGACCTAGCAATCCCCTTACTGGTTATATACCCAAAGGAATATAAATCATCCTACCATGAAGACATATACACATGAATGTTCACTGCTGCACTATTCCCAGTAGCAAAGACATGTAATCAACCTAACGCCCATCAATGACAGATTGGATAAAGAAAATGTGGTATATATACAACAAGGAATACCATGCAGCTATAAAGAAAGAGACCACATCTTTTGCAGAAACATGGATGGAGCTGGAGGCCATTATCCTTAGCAAACTAACGCAAGAACAGAAAACCAAAGACCGCATGTTCTTATTTACAAGTGGGAGCTAAATGATGAGAACACATGGACAGAAAGAAAGGAACAACACACACTGAGGCCTATTTCAGTATGGAGGCTGGGAGGAGGGGAGAGGAGCAGAAAAAATAACTACTGGGTTCTAGGCTTAATATCTACGTGATAAAATAATTTGTACAAAAAGCCCCCCTGACACAAGTTTACCTATATAACAAACCTGCCCATGTACACCTGAACCAAAAAAAAACCAAGTTTTTAAAAAAATAAAAGCCAAAAGCTAGTCATATATTCTTACACTTCAGCCACAGCACTGGACTTAGTATAAATTAATTAATTAAGTCCCATCAGGTTTCTAGTTAAGGCCTGTAAGTATCACTTAGGAAACAGTCTGGTGGACCAAGAAGAGCCTCAGACTCCAAAAAACAAAATGTCCTGAGGACCCCCTAGTGGACTACAGCCAGGTGGGGCCCTGCGGGTCAGCAGAGCAGCCATTCTGCAGTTCCACCAACAGCCTCGGGGGCACTGTGCCGGTGTGAATTTGGGGCTGAATGGAACATTATCTGGTCTGCATGGTATCTTATTATTTAAAATTTCAGGCTATTTCTCTTCTGACTATACAGCAGTTTTCCTTTGAAAAGGTGCCAAGAAAGAATCTAGAGAAAAAAAATTGCTTCTTATTTTTCTAAATAAAACTTTAGGTGGCTCTAAAGAAGGCAATGTATCCTGATGGTTACAGCAAGGGTTTAAAAAGTGATTACCCTGGGTTAACCAACTGGTTAAGGGACCTCAGACCAGTCACTTAACGTCTGTTGGAGGCAATCTGAGTAAAAGTAAAATACTGGAGTTTAGTATAATGTTTGAAGTTCATAAAACTGGCAATATGTCATCTATTTTGCTAGACTGAAGGATTAAATAAGATACAGCATTTAACACACAGAAATGCTCAGTAACTCACTATAATAACAATCAGACCGAAAGACTTATGAAAATCTACTTCCTAGTTCAAGAGTTGAAGGATGAGGCTGCTTACTATTTTTATACAAGTTCAATTCCAAAACATTGATCTATGATTAAATATCTATCATAAAACTAATCACAAGTTACTTATCCAGCTCATGCATCACTGCTTACTTTTTTCTACTTTTGCCATCTGCTTTTTATTACAAACAGTTCTTAACTGTTTTATCTACTCAAAGAGATAAACAAAAGATGGAATTAAAATAAATCCATTTTTCTACTTGCAACTTCTAACTGTGATAAAAGAGTCTTCGCTGGGGTGATGGGGAGGTTCTGAAAATGGAGTGGTGTGGCTGGCCAGCACTGTAAGCGTAGGACATCGTGAATGGCTTCGAACTATACATTTAAAAACTATTAAAATGGTAAATGGTACGGCATGTATTTTACCACAATTAAAAAAAGGGATCAGAAATCTTTTTATAACCTGCCATTTGCTCAGATACACAGCTGTCTGTGCTATGCCATCCTCCACCACTAGACATAATAACAACTTGGATGTGCCAAAAAGCAGATTATCTAAACAGATTTGGGTGTGAATGAAAAGGAGGTTTGAATATTCTCAGTACCACTATCACTTCTAATAATTTATCGTAATAGTTTAGTGGCTATTTTTTCTGCTGAAATAATTATATGTGCCAAACTCAGCCTAGACTGACTAAGAAATGTAGCTACAAAGGCTAGCCTGGCAGTTTGAAAAGTCTTAAGTGAATTTTATGAGATCAGAATCCTCATTCCAGGTCTGTCTCTCCCAAGCCTAGGGCAACTGTATGGCTCACCATCTTGACTTTGAAGTTTTTCTCTGCTACAAGACTGTGGTTACCCACACCCTTTGCTAAAGGTGGATTCCCTCTATCTACAATCAGTTCTTGAGAAAATTAGACTATCAGCCAGGAAGTGAAATTCGTCTCTTCCTTTGAACAAAAAAGACTCTGCAGCTCCCTGGACTGGGTTAGTATCTGTCGGCGTTCACATGTGAGGCTCTCTCTACCCCTCTAGAGTTATTAACCGAAGTGAAGCCTCTGAATCTGTGTTAGACAGAAGTTGAGCCAGCAGGTACAGCCCCACATATGTGCTCTGTTTACACATTAGTTGATTTTAATTTCATTGTCAGATTTAGTAATTCCATTTACAATTACATCTCTGGGTTACAAAACATCTTGCCTTTTGAAGCTCAATGTCTTCCTTAAACACACACACCCACGCATTAAACATGCACACACCCTCTTAAAATATTAGTGCATTTACAAAAGCGAGGTCTTAGCCTTGAGAATGCAGGTGCTCCTTTCCATTTCTTTCTTCCAAAAAGCTCTCAGCTATTTCAGAGGCTATGTTGGGTAAATATATGAATAAGTCAAAGATTAGGGATTCTATTTACTTGGCCATTATTCCGGGCTGCCTCTGTTATTGAAATTATGTTGTAATCCTAGAGCTACTAAATTGTAACTCTGATTCCATGACATGCTTTCCTCATTTATTCCTGCTACACTGTGCAAGAAAGCAGCTTTCTGCCAATGAGCATCCTGTAAAGTTCTGAATCTTGCTTTGTATGCCGTGCATTCATGCATTCACATTCAACGTAGGGTAAGGCAACTGATGCTTCATACACACTAGTTAGCACATGCCACTTTTCAGATTTGTCTCTGTGATAGTTTACTCTGATAACCCAATAATATCTGCTTTGAGCATCAGTGTTCTTCCTGACAAGGCAACTCAGTTGATAAAAATTATGAAAGAGCAAGGAAAAAAAAAAATACAGTGGAATGTGCATGCACCTATTTCAAAGCAAAAACTTCCTGGTATAACCTGAGAAAGAAGTTGAAGGCATTACCGGCCCACACAGGTGAGTCAGAGTGCCCGACTCTGCATCCTAGTTCTAATGCCTGCCGCTGTGTGACTTCAGGCAACTAAGTTACTTATGCTCGGACTGTTCAGAGACTTAAATGAGATCATACAGCAACATGCATAGTACTTGGCACGTCAAATACACTCAACAAACGCTTTTAGCTGCAGTTATTGTCATTGCTCTCACTATTGTAAAAATAATAAACAATAAAATAACATAAATGCATGTTTGGTTTGATTCAGCATTTATGTATTGCTACTACTGTAACTCCCTCCTATCTATTCAATGCTGGAAATATACAAGTAGCAGAAATTAGTTTTAGTGAAAGTATTCGATATAAAGGATTACTTTTCTTTAGAAAATCAATACACAGGCTATTGCAGAATTTAAATAAAATACCTATCCTTATGTGAAATGTATGTGCATGAAAAGGAAGACAAAAATAAATCTAGTGTTGAAATTCTGGTATTTTGAGTGTGTGACTTAAGATTTTAAGAATTTTTTTTAAAGCTTAGGTAAGTACAGTTGGCATTCCTCCTGACCCTAAAGCTTAATCAAAACATACACTTAGTACTGAATGGAAAGGGAGTAGAGAAACTATGTGTTACCTCACATACTCTAACTTACATGATGGGTCAGAAAAAGAACTTGATAATACTATTCAAATATCTGCGATGTGCAAACTCTAAAATTAAGCAGGGACTATTTAATAAGAGAAACTTTAATGTAAAGATGAACTATTAACTATAAAAGAAAAATCAGGTATAATTTCTTAATCTAATTTCATTATTAATGATGTTACATCAGTCATAAAGAAAAAGTTTCTTTTACAGATAGTTGAAAAAGACAAAGATAAATACCAGAAGATGTCCTGTAAATGGTCTTTCAGGAAACAATCCAGTTAAACCAAGAGAAATCTTCTTGTTCTTATGTCCTCTGGCAACATTTCATAAAGGAGTTGGTTGCCAAATGTCAATTTCAATTCTTCAACTAAAATCTGCTCTAAATCTTTTTAATTATTACTATTATTTAACCTTTTACTGGTACACCTTCCAAAGGTAAATTCATCAGTGTATTGCCACCTCCTGATTTCCTCAGACCTTGAAGCTTGATGCCTGATCCTAGGGTGTCAAGCAGGAAAGCTGAGAATCTAGATCCAGGCTAGGTGCAGTGGCTCACGCCTATAAGCCCACAATTTGGGAGGCCGAGGCAGGCAAATCACTTGAGGTTAGGAGTGTGAAACCAGCTTGGCCAACATGGTGAAACCCTATCTCTGCAAAAAATACAAAAATTAGGTGGGCGTTGTGCTGGGCACCTGGAATCCCAGCTACTTGGGAAGCTGAGGCAGGAGAAACGTTTTAACTTGGGAGGTGGAGTTTGCAGTGAGCTGAGATCCCGCCACTGCACTCAACCCTGGGCAACAAAGCAAGACTCTGTCTCAAAAAAATAAAAAAGCTTTGGAGATGCGACTTCTGCTTTTCTAACCTGTGTTTAGTCCACTAAGCATCCTTTTTTTTTTTTTTTTTTTTTGAGATGGTGTTTCACTCTTGTCGCCCAGCTGGGAGTGCAATGGTGCGACCTTGACTCACTGCAACCTCCGCCTCCCAGGTTCAAGTGATTCTCTTAAGTCAGCATCCCGAGTAGCTAGGATTACAGGTGCGTGCCACCATGCCCAGCAAATTTTTGTATTTTTAGTACAGATGGAGTTTCACCATGTTGGCCAGGCTGGTTTCAAACTCCCATCTTTAATCCACCAAACGCTGCTCTGGTGGGTCGTGTCATCTCCACTTCTCACGTACAGAAGCGAAGGTCTTGTTTCAGAGCCATTCACTGGCACAGTCAGGAGTTAACCACACTCTTTTGCCTCCACAGCCCCTGCTGCCCCACAGCGCCCCTCGCCTGACACCTCTTAGCCATAGATTCTTGAGTACTGGCTTCTTCTTCAATTCCTTTTTGTCACTGTTACTTTTGGTGGGTAGTGCTTGTTTTGACAGTTTTCTTTAATAGTAAGCTATCATCTATTTTCTATATACATTTGATGGATCCCCTCTTCCATTTTGAGATACCTCCGGAGTTTTACTTTCTTTGAGGTCTGAGAGCTTTTTGCCTTCCTCAAGTACATAATCTTGGAGTAGATTCTTTCCAAAAAATATACTGATGATTCCATTTTTAGATTATGGCAATGTATACTACCTCCTAAAAAGAATGTAGATAACATTCTCTCAGTGCTTTGACTGCTTAATGGAAAAATCGTAAGATGTTTTTTGAAGATGGTCATTTATTATAGACGGTGTTTTTTTGTTTTTTTTTTTTTTTTGAGAGGGAGTCTTGCTCTGTCGCCCAGAGTGAAGTGCAGTGAGGCGATCTCAGTTCACTACTCATTACAGGCACGAGCCACTTCGCCCTGCCTATAGATAGTGTTCTAAACATGTGTTTAAAAATGTGTTCTGGCCAGGTGTCATGGCTCACGCTTGTAATCCCAGGCACATTTTCACTCTGTCACTGTCCCTTCGCCTTTCCTGCATGGAGAATCTCCTTCCTGCATGCTGTTTAAACAGAGTACTATCTGAAATGATTGAGGCAGGAACTCCTGATGCCCAGGGCTTATGAAGAGGTGCTTGACTCTGGTCAGTACCTGTTTGGGAATGGGTAGTGAACCTCCTTTCTTCTAGTGGGGTCCCCCTACTTATTATGCCTGCTATCTAGCTGCTTAACAATCAGCACTCATCCAGTGGGCAGAACCAAGCATGGTACTGAAACAAAAAGTGTCTAAAACATGTATTTAATGTAGCACAGAGCTGACAGAAGAATTACAGGTTCAAAGTTAAAATTCTGTCTGTTTCAGAGGCTTTTCATCATGTTTATTAATAAAAATTATGTTGGTTGAATTGCCACGGGAACATTAAGGATCAAATAGGAAAAAAACACTTCAAGGATAGTAGAGGCCTCTGTGTTAAATTTAGAAGAAGAAAAGATCTATCATTTCCTGATAAAGGATGACTTCCTTTTTTTTTGTTGTAAAGAGATCAATATGCCATGTGCCTATTTTACCCTACATTGTAAAAATTATGCAAGATGTTCATTAGTTTCTAGAAGTATGCAATTATTTGTCTCATGTGTCAAAATACCATATCCTACCAAAATTGCTTATTCCAGCTGTTTCCACCTTAGACTACGATGGTGGTGGGGCTAAATAAGTGCTCCTGGAAGGCACCTGGGAGGAGGATGAGACACCAGTAGGAGGTGTTGAAGGATAAAGGCTTCAAGGACAACTTGGCCCAAGTTAGAGCTTTGCCTAGAGTTGGCCCTGCTTTAAATAAGCCCCAAGGGCTGATTTAGCTTATACAACAAGGCACAGTGCTAACAGTCATAGGTTGTCCAGCACCTCTTAAATCAAGTTGTAGAATTTATCTATGACCTCCTACAGCAGTGAAAGCATCTTCCACTTCAATGTCCATTTCTTTGTTTTTCATTTTTGAGACACTCTTGATCTTTTGATCTTTTGCCCAGTCTGGAGTGCAGTGGTGTGATCTCCACTCACTGCAGCCTCCGCCTCCTAGGTTCAAGAGATTCTCCTGCCTCAGCCTCCTGAGTAGCTGGAACTACAGGCGTGTGCCACCATGCCCAGCTAATTTTTGTATTTTTAGTAGATGGGGTTTCACAATATTGGCCAGACCAGTCTTTAACTCCTGACCTCAGGTGATCTGCTCACCTCAGCCTCCCAAAGTGTTGGGATTACAGGCATGAGCCACTGCACCTGGCCTTAATATCCAGTTCTTAAATAACTCTGTAAATTGACCAGACTGACTTGGTCCCGCATTATAAGAATTATAAAATGGAAGGAATGATCTATTTTATTATACATTGTAGAGCACTGGTTTTTATAGTGTTAACAAATGTATGTGGTGTTTAGGGAAAAGCTCTACAATGAAAAGAACACAAACCATTTCAGAGAGCCAGATGGACAGTGTTCACTAAAGAACCACGGTTTCCTCCCACCTGCTGACCAAAGCCCTTTGATCAAAAGGATGAAGTCAGGGGAAGCCTGCAACAGGGGTCCTGATGTGGGTGGAGGGGGGAGGAGGGGAGCTGGTGGCCGAGGGGCAAAGGCAGAGTGGTACCCAGGCATCTGAGCAGACATGGTGACAGGAAGGAGGAAGGGCAAGATGGTAGGAAGAGAACAGCTGAGAGACTGAACCAGTGTTGAGACAGCACAATTGCTATATACATATATTTTCTTTTACATGATTAAAGAACTTCACGAAAACATTTAGGCCTGTGAAACATCTGAAAATATTCATGTGATTAAAAAACAAAATTCCTGAACCAGGCAAATAAAAACTTGTTCTTGGCTGGGCGTGGTGGCTCACATCTGTAATCCCAGCACTTTGGGAGGCCAAGGTAGGAGGACCATGAGGTCAAGAGATCGAGACTATCCAACATAGTGAAACCCCACCTCTACTGAAAATACAAAAATCAGCTGGGTGTGGTGGTGCATGCCTGTAGTCCCAGCTACTCGGGAGGCTAAGGAGGAGAATGGCTTGAACCTGGGCGGCGGAGGTTGCAGTGAGCTGAGATCGTGCCACTGCATGCCAGCCTGGTGACAGAGTGAGACTCCGTGTAAAAAAAAAAAAAAACCAAACCAAACCAAACCAAAACACCTGTTCCCATTGTAATCATTACAATTTTTTTTTTTTTTTTTTTTAGCTGGAGTCTTGTTCTGTTGCCCAGGTTGGAGTGAGTGCAATGGCACGATCTCGGCTCACTACAACCTCTGCCTCCCAGGTTCAAGTGATTCTCCTGCCTCAATCTCCCCGAGCAGCTGTGACTATAGGTGCACGCCACCATACCCAGCTAAATCACAGCTTTTTTATGGCACAGGAAAAAATTGCTCTTTTAAGTCTATTTTGGTATTCGTGTATTCACTCATTTAACGAATATTTACTGAATGCCTATGGGCTGAACCCTGGTAACAGGGGCTGCAGATACAGCTGTGAACATGACAGCCAGTTGTCCTCCCATCACAGAGCTTAGATTTTATTGAGGGGTAGAGACCATAAACCAATAAATGAAACAATACATGTTGAAATTATGTCAGGAAGTAAATATTAATATGTGCTATGAAGCAAAACCAAAGCAGACTAAGGGGGTAGAGAGTGTCTGACTACAGGGGAAATGAAGAGACCCTATTCATAAACGTTTGAACAACCCATCAAAACTCATCAGAATGATTTACTTCCAACAGCATAGTTTTACTTGGAGTGCTAGTAGTTTTAAATCATCTTATCTTTTAATATTTAATATATCTGTGTGAGGGGGGTTTCCTCCTAAGTCCCTCACAAATGTAAAACATACCCTAGGGTAGGCACTTGTCCCAAGCCAAGACAGGTGCTTTGAGCATGTTCTGGCATTTATTTATGTTGATCCTCCACACACCCGGGGGCACAGATGCTGCTGTCTCCGTCAGGCAGAACCTGTCATGCATTAAGGCTTATCTTTCCCTTGAAAATGCCTTGATTAAAAAAAAATTAAAAAAGCAAAAGGATCTTCTAAAAAATAAATTTAGGAATAACCATCCACAGGTAGTGTGCATTTACTGTTCTACAGTGCCGGGCATGTCAGCCTTGCCACACAATGCCAATATTTAGCAATTAATCAGATTGCAAAAATGCCAACTGCATGCTTTAAAATTGGAAGTATTTACTACTACTAATTTTCAGTGCTATAAGACAATGTAAAATGCCTTTTGTTTCAGTAACTGTGTATAGTTTTTGACAATGGGAAAATTAATCAAGCTACTGTTGAACAATGATTGTTTATTTAGCTTTCTTATTTTAAATGTCAGCTGTACTTCTGCTGACAGACAGGACTTACTGCTCCTTGATTGCCATCATGTTTGTATTGTGCAAATAACACTAACAGCAAAGCCTTGCGCTAAGCACATTCTGCCTACTAGGTGAGTAATCAGGTTATCAAAAAAAAATAAAGGCATCAATGTTTATTACTTAAGCTGCTGTGTCAACAAGATATCAAACTTTCAAGTGGACTAAATGTTTTGGGTCAATTTGAATAAATCTGTCATCCTGTCTATCAGATCTCTCTAAAACTGAAGTGAATTTTCTTGTGAAAAAGTGAGTTTCCCATTATCAGAACTGTATGGGGCAAGGACTTCCTATAGCCCATTCTGTACAGAGTCCTTGCAGTCCCTCAGAAACTGAATTCTGACAGGCTTGGGAGCTTCCTGAGCTGAATTCTCCACAGTGGCTGAACTGCATAAGGGCTTCCTGATTTCTGTCTCCCTTGGCAGTCGTAACCATGCAACCTACTCTGTAACAACTGAAGCAGGGAGCCTGGGGGGTCATCCTTGATATCAGGCTCACTCACCTCCATGCCAACATAAATCTGATCTTGTCACTACCTGCCTTAAAGATACTGTCAATGGTTTCTCATGGTCCTCAGAAAAAACACCAACTCTCTTTCACAGCATCTACAATACCCTGCCTGATCTGACGCCCACTTACCTTCCAGCCTCATTTTGTCCCCTTCCAGTCTCAGCTCTGTGACCCTCCCTCCCCCAAGTGGCACTGAAAAGGCCACCGGGAAACAGGGAAACATGGCGGAGACAAGGTGTGGACCAAACCATGAGCGGCAGTGTCATTTCTGAAAACCTTCCCAAGGAGGTTCTTTGCTTTTAACTAAATTTTAAATTTAGGATAGTTTTATATTTACTGAAAAATTGTGGCGGAATCAAGAGAGTTCCTCTACACCCCACACTCGGTCAGTTTCCCCTACTGTTAATATCTTTCATGGTGTGGCACATTTGTCACAACCCACGAACCAATATTCACAAAGTATTATTAGCTCCAGGTACACTTTAGTCAGATTTCCCCAGTATGATCAAAACTAGCTGTCTTTTTTCTGTTCCAGGACCCACCAGGGGACCACTCTACATGAAGCTGCCATGTATCTTCAGGCTCCTCTAGACTGTGTCAGCTTCTCAGACTTCGTTTTCAATGACCTTGACAATTCTGAGGAGTACGGCTCACGTAGTTTGCAGAATGTCCTGAATCTGGTTTGTCCGACATTTTTCTCATTATGAGACTGGGGTTATGGGTTTCTGGGAGTAAGATTTCTTATCAAATTATATCAAGGATGCATACTGTCCACATGACGCATCACTGATATTGACCTTGATCACCTGGCTGAGGTAGCATTTGTCATTTACCCCATCTCTAGAGTACTCCTTGGAAGGAAGTCACTCTGCACAGCCCACATAACGAGTGGGGAGTTATGTTCCACTTCCCTGAGATGGGAAGTATGTACATAAATTACTTGGAACTCTACTCCACGGGAAGTTTGTCTGTCCTATTCTATTCATTTATTTATTTGTTCATTGACATCAATATGGACTCATGGATACATATTTAATACTTTTTATTACATCCCAAAACTGTGTGATTCATTTGACTGTTCAAGTTGGCCCAGGTTTGGCTGCTGGGAGCTCTTTCAGTGGACTCCCGCTGCTGTGACACACACATCCATCACTGTGTATGTTTCTGGGCACTTCCTTCCTTCCTAGCACTGTAAGATGCTCCAGGCTCATCTATCTTCCTTGTTCCAGTGCTGGAATCAGCCATTTCTCCAAGGAGCCTTGGTTCCTCTTTTTTTTAAATTACATTTTAGGTTTTGGGGTACATGTGAAGAACATGCAAGATTGTTGCATAGGTACACACATGGCAGTGTGGTTTACTGCCTTTCTCCCCATCACCTATATCTGGCATTTTTCCCCCATGCTATCTCTCCCCCAACTCCCCCACCTCCCGCTGTCCCTCCCCTATTTCCCCCTACAGACCCCAGTGTGTGATGCTCCCCTCCCCGTGTCCATGTGTTCTCATTGTTCAAAACCCACCTATGAGTGAGAACATGCGGTGTTTGATTTTCTGTTTGTGTCAGTTTGCTGAGAATGATGGTTTCCAGGTTCCTTGGTTCCTCTTATTGGAGAATGGGGTAAACCCAATTTCTGGGTGCTGATGTGCTCTGTGCTGTTGGAACTAAGAATGGTTTTTAAAGAAAGTAGTGGATAGTCATCTTTATTGTTTGTATTTATCTTCTTGGAGTGTGGAGGTGATCCTTTGGAGTATAAGCCATAATCCTCTGGTTTGTTTCTTGAACAAAAATAACATTTAATAAGCTAGAAGAGATGATATAGGATAATACGGCAAAAGTGAGTGTGTTTGTCAGACTATAAATAAAGCTCTACAGAAATGTAAGGTGTTACGACTTTAAACAGTGTTAAGGTAAGGCCCTGTGGGCTTCTAGACTCTGGTTTGGTGAGTCAGTCTGACAACGTGAAAAAAACAAACGAAAGGGAGTTTCAGTTTGCTGAAAATTGACTCATTTAGCTACTACTATGTTTTTACATCTGATCTGATGTTTGGTCCATTTGAAAAACTCCATCAAGTTATTACTTAGTATCCCTACTCGCATACTGCTTTTGGCCAGAGAGAGATTCTATTTAGAAAGAAGCACAGAAATACAGTTGTTTAATATTTACAAATAACCTCCTGGAATGCTAAATTCGTGGACTTTAGCCTTTTCCTTCCCCCTCCCGTCAGATGCTTTGTGGAAAAGTTGAAGGAAGAGAGCATAAGGAATTCTGTAACCAGAGGCAGAACCCAAAACTAACTGGGCTGCATCCTGCTTAGGTGGCTGTGGGGGAGACTCTTTCCATCAGGACCACCATGGATAAATATGGTTATGAACTAAATTGATAGTTTTGTCACAAAAATCTAAAGGAGCTCACAGGAAAGAGGAAGATTTTATTGTTGATCAGTGGATGTCAGGCAGGCCTCTTCAATATCAACGAGAAAAAAAGACTTGGGGATTGTGAAGAGAACCATCAGGGCCCAAGATCCAACTGCTTACATCTCCTGCCTTCTAAAGGCCAGTCACTGTCAGAATTTAAGGATCAATGGAGAGAAACGTGAGCAAGGCAGCGCAGAGGGTATGAACCCTGACTAAGTTTCATTTATAAAAATAGGGACAATATGACCTGTGTTATAGGAGATTAAACTTACCACAGGATAACTAAAATTTGAACCTAAAAACTCATTAAGATGCATTTACCTAAGAATTTTACATAACATAAAACACAAAAAGACCAAATAGTTTACAGAGGAGAATATGAAAACTTGCAAGAGGAATTCATCTACCATTCACAAACTGCTGAACTAAGATAGTTTCCATTCCTAATGGCTACATAATTCCACCTATTTGTTGTAGTAAGAAACTGTTCTGCTTCCTAGTGGGGGCAAAATATTACTTCCATGCTACTCACAAACCTCAGCATGTCTGCCTTTTTAGAAAACTGCACATTTTCTGAAGTGACTGTAATGGAAACGGAACCTTAGATCATGGTCACCATAGCATACTTAACAAATATTTTAATATGTATTTTATAAAATGGTAAAATGAATGGAAATGCCATATCATCACGGTTTATTTTAAGCATAAACCTTAAGTTCTCTTATTACTCAGAAATGTGGTTTAACATAAGCCAAAAACCACTGTGGGGGTAAGAGATGAACAGCAGAAAACCTTAACACTGACAATGAGAGTTAAACCTTACCCCAGATACCTCAGCAATTAAGAAAGTTGGTTTCAGTCAGGTATTCCACATGTGTTTAGTGGAGGATTAAGTGACTGAATGTGGTGCCATAATATATATCTTTATGTAAGCTATTATTGTGCTTAAAAACAGTCAAGGCCATACTGTTAATCTGCAACACTACTGCCACGTCTGTACACACACCTCACCCCATTCAGAGACGGACTGAAAAAAGAAAAGGCAGATTAAAAAGAAGTGTTTTGGGCCAGGCGCGGTGGCTCACACCTGTAATCCCAACACTCTGGGAGGCCAAGGCAGGCGAATCACCTGAGGTCAGGATTTTGAGACCAGCCTGGCCAACATGGTAAAACCCTGTCTCTACCGAAAATACAAAAATTAGCTGGGCATGGTGGCACATGCCTGTAGTCCCAGCTACTCAGGAGGCTAAGGCTGGAGAATTGCATGAATCCATGAGGCAGAGGCTGCAGTTACCAGAGATCATGCCACTCCAGCCTGTGAGAGACTCCATCTCAAAAAAAAAAAAAAAAAAAAAATTGTTTTAAAGTCAAATCACATTTTACCTCCCACAGGGAAATGAAGTGACCTTCCCAAGTAATTTATAGATAGTAAGTAGCAGTCAGTGACTGCAAATCCAGTTCTATTTCACCATGTGATTGCTTTCTTTCTCTGGGGAAGAAAATACTGTTTTAACCACTATTATGTTGCCTTCAAATGGTATTTGGTGTGTTAGATTCTTTAAGAAAAGCCCCTGCTGCTACAACTTGTCTTTTTCCTGTGGGGGATCACTCTACCTAAAGTTAAGTAAAGGAAAACTGCTGAATAAACACCTTGCAGCCAAGACTTAGAGAGCGTAGATACATGGTTGCCTAGCAGTGGCTTTTCACCGATAAATGCAAAGCAAACATCAGGGAAAAATGAAGTAGAGGAATTCTGTATGCTCAGGGACTTCCTTTAACGGGGTGTTGGCCTAGTTGGTGAGGACTAGAAATGGCTGAGGGACTCAGAGCTCCGAGCAGAGCCCTGTTCCCAAGGAATGACTCATTCTGAAAAAGATCAAGAATCTAAACGTTTACCTATGTAGTACTTATTATTCAAAAATCAGAAGCATTCCCTATTTGACTTCTGAATGTATATCACTCAAAGAGCACAAGTATAATTACAAAGGTATTCTGACCCTAAGAAACACAGTCTTATAACTAAGAAGGTAAAAAAACGTTGTGATTTGATTAGGTAGGTGCATAATTTGAAGGCAGATATTCATTTGCATTTTGCTACATAATGTAATTATTTACATTTATCCAGGAAGTAGTTAAACAAAATATATAAGGTACCTGTAAAAAGTTACATTTTCACAGAAGAAAACTGCCAACGAGATCCCATATGCTTTTATATTACAACTCTCAGTAATTTTACCCATCCCTCCTGGTGATACCCCCCGTGTTAAGGCTGTGAGCCATCACCTAAGACCTGCTGTTGTGGGGTACAGGCTGACTGCCTCCAAAAAAATGAGAAACCATTGTGGGTCTTAGCTTACAAATCCAGCCCTATGAAGTGACAACTGGCATAATCCTCTTTGCATGTCCCCCATTCATCTCTGACATGAAACAAATCATGTGAATGAATGAGATCTGACAAGAACAGCATTAAGAAAAATATTAAAATGTAAAAGCAGAATTGTTCTATTGTTTGTGTTAGCTGGAATCTGAATACTTTATCATCTCTGGTTTGAATGGTGGACTTGTTTTTCTCTCGTGTGTGAATTTTAGCACAGAAAATATTAAGTTTCTTAACACAAAATTGTTTTGGATAAAGAACAGAATTTTTAGAGAGTTAGTTGCAACATCCTGGGAAGCCGACTAGAAAAATACACCAGCCAAAAGTTAAACACTGAAAAAGATTTACATTTTTTTCTTTTGAAAAAAGATCTACATTTTTTTCTCCTATCAGCGAATGTTGAGGTGCAGACAGCATGGAAAACCTGGCCTGGTGCAGCTGCGGGAGCCCACACTTCATAGAAACTCACTGTTGAACAGTGAGTTTCAGCAGAAAAGGCTGCTTTTCTGCCTTAGCTCCTGGTGGGCTGGTGCTGCCAACCACCAGCCAAAAGTACACAGAGTACACAATCAGTTGCTTATTATGATGTGCCCACTGCTTCACTTTTGCCTGGGTCTGGAACAGACCCTGAACTAGATGTCTTGTCTAACAGTACAGGCAGCTGAAGAGCTTGGTCTGCTGCCTGAGGTCCCAGCTCAATCCCTGGCTCTTCCACTCACTACCTCGTGACACGAGCAGACGGCCTGACTTGTTTATTGTCTCTAAAATGGGGATCATAACTCCTACCTCATAGGTTTACTAAGAAGAGTCAGTCGAATACATGGAAATCCCTAAAACTCTCCCCAGAAGTGGCAGAGTTCAATAAGGGCCAATAAGGACCACCTGTAAATGGCGGCTGCAGCAGCATGCACACTGCCTCACTCTCCATCCCAAGGATGGCTCCCGGACTGCGGGGCCCCTAGACTGGCTTCTCTGTTTCATAAACTTGCTGTGGCATCGGGGCAGATTGAGCTTGACCCCGGACATCCCTGAAAAGCTGATGGAATGAATGAAATCTCCAAAAGAACAGGAGGTTTGTCTATGTGTCTTTCACTATTTCACCTTTGGCACTTCCAATCATGCCTGGCGCATAATTAGCACTTCACAAATATTTGCTGAATAAATGAATGGCTGAAGGCATGAATCTGGAATTCTGCTAAACAGGAATATAGTCATTAGATTCAACACTCCAAGGCAAGGCGACATTTCAGTCAAACTCATGACTACCCAAATCCACTAAATTACCACAATGAAAACAACACATCTCCAATATGGAGAGTTATTTCCTATATGCAGTTTTTGAGATAGTCAGAAAATTTTTCAGATAGTCAGGCTTAGCTGCAAATATAACCATTGATATATTGCAAGTATCTAATAATATTCATGTCTTCCTATAAATATTTGTAAGAAAATTTCAATGTTCTTACATTCATACATGAAAAATCATGATCACTTCCATTTACAATTAAATTTTCAGTAAAAACACTCAAAAAGTTACTGAGAAAATTGCACAGGAAAAAAGAACTGTGATACCTCAAAGAGAAGATTTAATTAAGTTCTAATTTTTCAATAGGTAAAAAAAAATCTAACCCAATGCCTTGGAATTTCTTGAAAATGTACAGCCAAACTTTCAGAAAAATAAAGGAATAAAAAAATAAATGAGTTCTTTAGGCTAAAAAAATACACTGTGATCTGTTAAAATCTAAGGCAAATTTTCTGAGAGTTTATGACAAATAAAAAATTTTTCTATTAGAGTATAAGTAACATTTTGAAAGCTGAAACCTGAATAACCTGGTACCTGATTAAATCATGGCAACTAAAAATTAATACACTTAGGACACAGTGAGACAGATGCTTAGAATACAACGCACAGGTAAAATATTTCTTTCTTTTTTTTTTCTTTCGAGACCATGTTTTGCTCTTGTTGCCCAGGCTGGAGTGCAATGGCACAAGCTCGGCTCATTGCAACCTCCAGCTCCCGGGTTCAAGAGATTCTCCTGTCTCAGTCTCCTGAGTAGCTGGGATTACAGGTGCCTGCTACCAAGCCCAGCTAATTTTTGTATTTTTAGTTAGAGACCAGGCTGGTCTCTAACTCCTGACCTCAGGTGATCCACCTGCCTTGGCCTCCCAAAGTGCTGGGATTACAAGCACGAGCCACCGTGCCCAGCCTAAAACATTTCTGTAAATAAAAAAAAACATATGGAGAAAGATAAAATAGCTTTCATTATAGATGGTGCTACTTTGGTTTTGTTTTACCTTCAACCATGAGCATGGGCTCCCTGCCTCCACCATGGGCCAGCATCTCCCTGCGATAGCGCTCCCCGGCAGCCCTGGGGAAGAAAGGATTCATTACAGATATCTGCTTGCACAGCCTGCCCAGCCTCCATTAACACTTGTCTTGAATTCTCAAAGGAAGCCACACTGATGTCATATTCATAAAAGCTGCCATTGTGTGACAATTTGGCCCTTAGTTATTTTCTTGCTTCTAAAAATCAAATTCTGGCTTTTAAGTTGTTCTAAAATAAATTAAATCAGGTGTGACATAGTCCCTGTAAGAGGAAAACTATACTTATGGCTTTCTGTTTTGTTAACAAGATACCTCACCTTATAAAAGTAATTACTTCATGTATTATACAACAGTGGTCCCCAACCTTTTTGGCACCAGGGACTGGTTTTGTGAAAGACAATTTTTCCACAGACCAGGGTTGGTGGAGGGGATGGTTTCAGGATGATTCAACCACATTACATTTATTGTGCACTTTATTTCTATTATTACATTATACATTGTAATATATAGTGAAATAATTATACAACTCACCATAATATAGAATCACTGGGAGCCCTGAGCTTGTTTTTCTACAACTAGATGGTACCATCTAGGCGTGATGGGAGGCAGTGACAGATCGTCAGGCCTCAGATTCTCATAAGGAGTGCCCAGCCTAGATCTTTATTATGAGAGCATCATAAGGATCACATGTGTAGTTCACAGTAAGGTTCCTGCCCCTTTGAGAATCTAATGCTGCCCCTGATCCGACAGGAGATGGAGCTCAGGTGGTGGAGTGACGGAGAGCGGCTGCAAATACAGATGAAGCTTCATTCGCTCACCCACCTCTGCTCACCTCCTGCTGTGTGGCCCAGTCCAGTACCAGTCTCTGGCCTGGGGGTGGGGCTCCTGTTACAGAATAAAAGATCATACTTTATTTTCTGTAAGTTTTAGGATTATTTTAAATGAGTCTTGAAATTATTTATGCCATTAAGAAAGAATTCGGGATGGCACCTAAAAAGAGAGAAAAAGAACACTCTAAAATAAGAGTGAAGGAAGAGAAGTTGGCAGGAAAAGGTTCATCGCATCAGAAAACCTTGGTTCAGGATAACAGTTAACAGACCAGCAAACCACTGGAGTGTGTTGGTGGGAAAGGCAGAGTGGACGCTGCCTTGTTACCATCTCCTGGTCCTCTGTGTCAGCTGGATATGCCTACGTACAGAGTTCCACAGGGAACATCGTCTATGACAATATGTGAAGGTAGGTCTTAAATAATTTTTGTAGACATACATCTGTCAAACGAATGGTGCCTGGAAACAAGCTATTTAGTACTTTAGTACTCTTTTGTATTTTATGAAAAATGCAGTTCCTTTAACACACATGACTACACACTCTGATGAGACAGGTTAAATAAATTTTGATATTGTTGCCATTGAGAAGCTCTGGAGCCTCTTTACATGTGGGTCATTTTGTGAACATGGTCTTTAATCAGACTTTTTGAGAGCATTACAGCATTAAAAACATGCTGACATCAAACACTAGCCCTGGTCACAACCTTAAGTGAGTGCTAAGCAAAGCAGGAAGCCTGAACTGCGGTGCAGCCTCCTCAGGGGCAGGGGTAGCTGAGGGCCCCTGCCTGACTCCTGGCCTGGGCACGCTGAGGCCCTTCTCAGCCACGGCATGTAGTGACCTGACCCTAAATCAAATCCCTCCTGACAGGCCTCTAGCTCCTGGCTTGCCTCAGCTCTGCAATGCCTGGCTTTCTGATGTAGGCTCCAGCCTGGTTATTTTTTTCAGAAGTGAGATCAAAAAGGAGACTTTGACAGAGGTTAGAAATTTTCTAGTCCAGTGAGCATTTTTACTAGCTTACTTTAATGTGCCCATAAAAGTATGGCAACTACATGTCTGGGCAAGAACGTACATATAAACAAGATATAAATATTTAGAAACGTATATATTTTATAGTATGTGCTTTTCTACTTCAAACAAGATGATATTTTGCCTGTTTTACAGAAATCTACAGTAAAAAGTTATAATCCCTGAAACTTACTGATGTCAAGTTTGGCTAAAGAGCCTTAAAAAATAAAATCTGAAAAGCAGACCAAACGTCTACAGTCTGCAAAGGGCAGAAGACAAAATATATGTGAGTACCAAGTTGCAAAATATTTAAAAATTCTATGACATCACATTCAGGTTCAAAGCACTTGAAACAATATGATTATTAACTGTTGAGAAAATCCAAGTCTACGTCAAAGTGTATGAAAGACTGAGAGGTGAGGCAGAGGTGGAAGGAGTTGAAACCAGGAATGAGAAGACCTAGATTATAGTCTCAGTCCAGGCGTTAACGGTGAAGCCTGAACAAACTGTTTTCTCTGAGCCTCAGTTTCCTCTTAGAAAAAGTGCTGGTTTCTGCCAAGACTGCTGTGAATACTATGTGAAAACTCTAAGACACTCTAAAAACCAAGATAAAGTAGTAAAAATATACTCATTAGCCAGAGCTCCCTGAAAAGAATCTGCAAATGTAGTTATTTGTGTGGTGAGAAGATAAATGCTACAAACAACTCTGACACCAGATTATAATTACTGGTTTGCATTCAAAGAAAGTGCCTTCTAAGGAATCATAGGACCTCCTGGTTCCTACTGTGAGGAGGAGTCCTGTTAGGAGGATCAGGAGGCCAAATCAGGGAGCAAGAGAAGAGCTCCTGCATCTCTCCAGCCAGCATGAGATCCCCACAGACCCTCAGACAGCATGGGATCCCCAACAACCCCCAGACAGCAAGGGATCCCTGACACACCCCAGACAGCAAAGGATCCTCCAGACTCCCCTAAGACAGCACGGGATCTCTTGCACCTCCCCGGACAGCATGGGATACCCCATGCCCCCCCCCAGACAGCACGGGATCCCCCACAACCCCCAGACAACATGGGATCCCCCACACCCCCCCCAGACAGCACGGGACTCCCTGGACCTCCCCAGCCAGCACAGGATCCCCTGTACCCTCCCAGCCAGCATGAGATCCCCTGCACCTCCCCAGACAGCAAGGGATCCCCCGCACTCCTCCAGACAGCACAGGATCCCCTGTACTCCCCAGCTACATCACCAGATCCCCCACACTCCCCTACCCAGCACGGGATCCTCCATACTCCCCCAGCCAGCACAGGATCCCCCACACTCTCCCAGCCAGCACGGGATCCCCCCGCACCCCCCCCGCCACAGCACGGAATCTCCCGCACCCCCCAGCCACAGCAAGGGATCCTCTGCACCACCCAGCCACAGCAAGGGATCCCCCGCACTCCCCCAGGCAGCACGGGATCCCCCACACCTCCCAGCCACAGCATGGATCCCCCACACTCCCCAGCCACAGCACGGGATCCCCTACCTGCCCCCAGCCACAGCAAGGGATACCTCACAACCCCCAGCCACAGCAAAGGATCCCTGCACCCCCCAGCCACAGCACGGGATCCCCCACACTCCCCGACCCAGCATGGGATCCCTGATACTTCCCCAGCCAGCATGGGATCCCTGCACCCCCACCCAGCAAGAGATCCCCCACACCCCCAGCCGCAGCATGGGATCCCCTGTACCCCTAGCCAGCATGGGATCCCCTGTATCCCCCTAGCCACAGCATGGGATCCCTCACACCCCCCAGAAATCAAGGGATCCCCCTGCACCTCTTGACCCAATGGAAGTTTAACCACTACCTGGCTTTAGGAAGAGCTGGGAAAACAGGACTACTGATCCTCGGCACCTCTACTTCCTCCCTGCAATGCCCCCAGCCTCTCCAGTGCCTTGTTCTGCCTCCATTCTAGGGAAAGGAGTGGGCATCCTGTATGACGTGGTGAAGTCAGAAAGGCCAAGAAAATCCACAGAAGCGGCATGGGCTGCTTCATGTAGCACAAGAGCCCTCAGACAAGGGTCCCCTTAGGCACCACATGGCCCGCCCACCACTACAAAAGGACAGCACTGAAGGGTAGGGGGACATCCAGGGCACCATCAGCTGCAGGAAGCAGGTGCAGGCTCGGGTGGAAAGGGCTGAGAGGAGTGGGGCTGTCCTGGGAGCCTGCCACTTTCTGCCAGGGTCGGCTGTGTTCTGTGGGCTGCGGTTCTCCAAGCCCGACTTCAGATGAATAGGGTGGGGGATTACTGTGGACCAAGGCAGGGACATTTTAGAACTTATCCCCTTCTTACCTGTTGAAAGGATCCTGTAGAAAACACTCCTTCCAAACCATGCAGGCGACCGCCCTGGACATGAGGTAAGAGTAATACTTGGCACCATACCCCACGAGGTGGCTGAACCGCAGCTGCCAGGCCTGCCAAGAGCAGAGACACAGCACAGGACACAAGTCAGTTTCCGCCTGAGCATATCACATGTGAGAAACAATGGAGACACAGAGAGACCTGGACCTGTTTTCATTTGCATTTTACCCTAGAAGGCTATGTCACCTATGATATTAGTATTTTCACATGTTATACACTGTTATAGGCTGAACTGTGTCTGCTCAAAATTCACATGTTGAAGCCTCAAGCCAACACCTCAGAATGTGACTTATTAGGAGACAGGGCCTCCAAAGAAGTAATTCAGTAAAAGTGAGGCTCTTCGGCTGAGCCCTCGCCCAATCTCGCTGATGTCCTGGAAGAAGAGGAAAGCTGGATGCCAGGGTGTGGGTGCAGAGGAAAGGCTGTCTGCAAGCCAAGGGGCCCTCAGGAGAAGCCAGACCTGCTGACACCTTGGTCTGGACTTCCAGCCTCCAGAACAGTGCGAAGTGAATTTCTGTTGTTTAAGCCACACGGTATTTTGTGAACGCAGCCCTAGCACGCTAAGACATACGCAAAGAACATTTTGTGTCACATAAGCATATACAGATGCGTATGTTGCGCCAAACATATCGTTAATCTTCATTAAGTGAGTTTAATTACTTACACTGATTATAATACATTTTATTTTACATGACTATGTAGAAAAAAAGATAAAGTCATGAGTTTAGTTGTTTTTAATAATTTGGTTAGTTCAGTTGTACTCTGCAATGATTCTCTGTTGCATGTACTGTTTTTCATGAACCAGTTTTTGTAACACAGAAAACTTCCATGTTTTTATCACAATTACATTTTATGACAAAGCAAAAAGTCACAGAGCAGAAGAAAAATGGGACACAATTTTAAAATCTTAACTATATAAAGAGGGGGGGATCTGGGAATGCATTTTTTTTAGAAGAGACAAATGCTAAGAACTGAAGATAACCACCAGCAACTGGCCTCTCTGCGGAAGGGTCAACAAACTGTCTGCGGTCCCTCCTTCTCTAAGCTCCTTCCACCTACTTTCTAATCGTAAGAAGGAAGAAGTGGACGCCTAATTGTTTTGCATAAGTTCATCACTCTGGGATTCACTTCTGTGACAGAAATGTAGAGAAGACAGCCCAGAGACAGTGGCAGGAGTGCCAATGGCAGAGCCGGGTGGACGTGCACATCTGTTCTAACCCGCCTGGAACGCCTGGTCATTGACATAGGAGGAGGGAATTTGGAGTCTGGCACAGAGAGAGCATCCATTCTTTTTAAGGACAATGACGTAGTTATGAAAGGAAAGGCCATGTGGATTTTCATGGAAGGACACTGTTCCACTGGAAACTTCTTTTCCTATGAATACTGCTCTTTCTCTGTCCCCAAAGGGGGAAACACCTGCAGTCCGCCCTGTCTGCACGTGCAGGGCTACGCAAGCGCAGCACACGAGCTTGTGATGGCACATCTGCTGTAACGTCACCCTAGCCAAAGCTGGGACTATGAAAACTGTCCTCAAAGTCCACATCTAGGACTTTACCATTTTTACTTTTCTGAAAGAAACAAATCTGACAAGCAATCATCCACTTTCTTCTATGTCTTTATCTATCTGACATAAACATTTCTTTAAAAAAATAGAAGCTTGAGCTGGGCACAGTGGTTCACGCCTGTAATCCCGGCACATTGGGAGGCTGAGGCAGCTGAGTCACTTGAGGCCAGGAATTCAAGACCAGCCTCACCAACATGATGAAACCCTGTCTCTACTAAAAATACAAAAATTAGCCGAGCATGGCAGCACATGCCTGTAATCTCAACTACTCGGGAGGCTGAAACAGGAGAACTGCTTGAACCTCGGGAGGCAGAGGTTGCAGTGAGCCAAGATCACACCACTGCACTCCAGCCTGGGTGACAGAGCAAGAATCTGTCTCAATAATAATAACAATAATACAATAAATAAATTTTTTTAAAGCTTAACTTTTTAAAATGATAACGCGCTAACAAATCTGTTAACTCCCTAGAAAATGAAGAATAAACAAAGCAAAATCCTTGCTACAACTCTGTAAACTAGATAAGTGAATTCTAGTTAACATATCAAGCAAGAAACATTTTAAAAGCTATGGTTACTTCATCACAGGAACGTGGCAGCATACTCCCTGTATCCACTAAGCAGTGGCTTAAAAGACTCATGGCAATGCTAGTGACTTTCTGGTTGTGTCTGATTCTCCAGGACGACTAATTTGCCTGGGTTTGGCAAGGGCTCTGTCATAAGGAAGGTGTGTGGGAGCACTGCAATCAATCTAGGACATGGGGCCAGCACCGCCGAGACAGACAGTGCACCTCCACGTCTGCTCTCCTCTTTTGTAAGAGGATATGACTCGAAGTCAGGTGGGTACCTTGTGAGTGGTGTCCTGAGGAATAAGCTATGCTCCTACCTCTCTGGGGGATGCAGCCACTCAGGAGTGTGGGCCTGTGATGGGGCAGCCGCCTCGTGCTGGGCAGGTGCACTCGCACAGCTACTGTTTTTGGGTCTCTGTCACAGCAACTAGACCTGTATCCTACCCCTGCATGATACCCCAACCCCCGGGCTCAGGTGCCACCCCCACACAGTACCATGAAAATACAACCAACGGTGGGGCTGAGGCTCCTGGAGGTGCAACAGATGCCATGCCCTTGGTGGAGCTGTGCCCTAGGTGGGAGGAGCTAGACACTCAAAATGTGGCCTGCATAGTTTTTTGGCCAGCAAGGCCCCTCCAGCACAGTGAAGGGCACAGAAAGGCAGGCACAGACTTTTCATCCTGTTGAGATGCAAGTGGTATTTAAAACAAAAGCAAAGAGCCTAGGACCATCTATGAATTAAATTCCAGTATTACAAACTTTGAATAACTACATTTTTAGTGAAAAGGCTTTTAAAATTCATTTACAACATACACACAGTTTCATATACTCTGTCTTATTTAAAAAGGGTATTTGTCAATTTTCTGTTATGCTGGAATCCTAATCTACTAAACGATGAGAACACATGGATCCCTGGTAGCCTGTCTCATATGAAGCAGTTTGGATGTGAGGATATCTTCTGTGACGGACTGCAGCATGCTGCTTCAGTCTCATACTACACCAAGATACCGGTGCTTGTGCGACTGATGATAACCGTCTCTCAGGGTAGAAGCCCCAGAATCCACAGCATTCAGCTAAGGGGCTTTGTGAAACTTTTTCTTCATGGTGATTTGCCAGAACTAGTTTGGCAGGCTTTGCAGTATAGAGCAGAATTTAATTCTGTTTAGATTCAAGCTGAATACAGCTTTGTTTTATCTTGAAAGCAGGCCCACTTCAATAGTGGCATTTGATCTGAGCTAAGAAATGTCTAAGTTCCCTGGTTTCATCAACTCGTAACTGAGTTCCTGTATAAACAGAGTAATAAAAATAAGCCCTCTCAGAATGGTAGAAAGAGACATCAGGATTTGTGTGCATACCATTTCCTGGACAGCCCCGGTTCTGCCTTATCCTGACCTCCCTGGCTGAATCCAGGTCTTCTGGCACACACATGCCTGGCTGTGTCTTGCTCTTTAATTACAGGTTTGGGTTCAGGACTACACCTCAAGACACGCTAGATAAATTATCTCCACCTGACACCTTCCTTCACAGGTTTGCAAGTCTATGGCCGACTAAGACCTACAATTCCACTGTTGTTTGAACACATTGCTGAATTCCTGCTAATTCAACCTAACATTAAGTCCTAATTGCCATTTCACTCATTCATCTGGAAAAATGAAAGACAGCATTTCATCTTAAGCTCTGGAATTATGATATCCTCTTCCTTTTAAATTGACGTTTTCTTCTTCCTAAGGGATATGTGTCAGATGTATAAAAGCTTTCACGCTTCCTACAATATTTAATGTGTGGATCTGATTTCAAAACCAAACCATGCAAACGTCTTTGTAGTTTTCCTTTTATTATGGTGAGAGACATAGATTTTCAAATCCTATCACGATCCCAAGGCATGCCCATTTAAACTTTCCTTGAGTTAGATAATCCCAGTGATCCCATGCGAAAGACAAAACTTTGAGCCAGCAAAGCAGCATGTCAAGAAACCCGTGGATATGGTCACTTGCTTCAGAACTCCAGAGAATGGGAGGTTCTTTGATAATTCATACTTAACCTATAGCCCTTCTCTAATATCACGATTTTCCACAGCCAGAGATGGAAAGTTAGCAATGAAGCCATTTATTATCGATTTTCAGTTTCAACCTAGAAGAGGGGCTGGTGCAGAGCAAGCACTCATTAACTGTGTGCCAAATATTTAAAGATGGAACTAACCATTTCTCCTAATTACACCCTTTTTAAAATTTTTTAGAGACAAGTTTCTCAATCTGTGGCTCAGGCTGGAGTGCAGTGGCATGAGCATGACTCACTGTAACCTGGAGCTCCCGGGCTCAAGTAGCCTCCCACCTCAGCCTCCTGAGTAGCTGGGACTACAGGCGTGTGCCACCATGCCTGGTTAATTAAAAAAAATTTTTTTTGTAAAGATGAGGGTCTCTGTATGTTGCCCAGATTAGGTTTGAACTCCTGGGCTCAAGTGATCTGCTTGCCTTGGCCTCCTAAAGTGTTAGGATTACAAGTGTCAGCCCCTGTGCTCAGCCAACTATACTCTTAAATAGTATACCATTTCTTCATGTCCAGCTATACTAGTAGAAATGCATTTAGCTAAAATTTATTTTTAAATGATTTTATCACTGGAACATTATAGAGGTGACTCTTGAAAAACACAGGTGGATCCACTTATATGTGGATTTTTTTTTTTTTTTGGGAGACGGTGTTTCACTCTTATTGCCCAGGCTGTAGTGCAACGGTGCAAACTCAGCTCACCGCAACCTCCACCTCCTGGGTTCAAGCGATTCTCCTGCCTCAGCCTCCCGAGTAGCTGGGGTTACAGGCTACCATGTCTGGCTAATTTTATATACTAGAGTAGAGACGGGGTTTTTCCATGTTGGTCAGGCTAGTCTTGAACTCCCAACTTCAGGTGATGAGCCTGCCTCGGCCTCCCAAAGTGCTGGGATTGCAGGTGTGAGCCACCCTGCCTGGCTATATGTGGATTTCTTTCCATGCATACAGTAGAATACATATTGGCAGGTTCTGCACCCACAACCAAACACAAGTGGGAAATACAGTATTCCCGAGATGTGAAACCTGCATCTATGGAGGGCTGAATTTTCCTATCTGCAGGCTCCACAGGGCCAATCACAGGACTTGAACATGCTCAGAGTTTGGTATCCATGGTGGGTGGGTGGGGGAGTGGGTCCTAGAAGCAATTCCCCCACAGACACTGAGGGACACTATACAGTAGTCCTCTCACTCAAGTGAAATGGTAACGGCAGTTTTCCCATCCACAGTTTCAGTTACCTGTGGTAAACTTTGGTCCAAAAATAGGCAGCTGAATTATAATTACGTATTCTGAGAGGGAGAAACTACATTCATAAAATTTTTATTATGGTATATAAGTTGTCCTATCCTATTATTGCTGTTAATCTCTTACTGTGCCTAATTTATAAATGTAACTTTATCATAGGTATGTATGCATAGTATATATAGAGTTCAGTACTACCTGTGGCTTCAGGCATCCACCTGGGGGCTTGAAACATACCTCCCGAGAATAAGTGTGGGGGACCCCTATAAACCACCTGAGTACAGAAATGACAACCTATTGGTTTCTTGATGTGTGTCATAAACTTCCTAAGGGCATGGCCTACATACTATGCCCATGTCTGGACTTAGTGCAGTACTGGAAGCACAACGGGAACTCAACAGCAGTCTGCTGAATGAATGGACAGACAGATGGAGACCATGGGACTCTTTCACAATGACACTCAATGTTACTGACAACTGGACATCTGACTGAGATGGGCAGAGTCCAGGAAAAATATCTGTTTTGCAGATAAGATGATACTATGGTGTTAAAAACCAAATTTGGATCTTAGGCTATTAATGGTTTTTAAAAATAGTTCTTTGACTACATTATTTGAGAGATGATGTAAGATTTCTCAGGCTAATTTTGGTATCAGATCTCCGTGTCTGGCCCATGTAGACAATCTGAGTAGGGCCTCCTAAAGTATGCTTTCTATCTCCTTCAAGCCTCAGAGACTAAACAAACGATGGGCTAGCGAGGCTGTACGAGCTCAGAGAAGTCTGTTGTTCACACTTGCACCCAGCTTGATTTCACATCACTGATATCAAAACCGATGCCTATGCCAACATTTATGTGTGTATGTATGACATCTGTAACTTTCAACCTCGTTTCCACCGTGTCTGCTAAAATACCTATCAGAACACACCACAGAGCTACTTTTTTACAGCTGAAGAGAAAGTTCTTACACAAGGGATGATAAGCAAATATTATAGTTTAAAATGTTGGCCAGACGTGGTGGCTCATGTCTGTAATCTCAGCACTTTGGGAGGCCAAGGTGGACAGATTGCTTGAGCCCAGAAATTTGAAGCCAGCATGAGTAACATGGAGATAACTCATCTCTACCAAAAAAACAAACAAAACAGAACAAAAATTAGCTAGGCGTGGTAGTCCACCTATAGTCCCAGCTACTCAAGAGGTTGAAGTATGAGGATCACCTGAGCCTGGGGGCAGAGGTTGCAGTGAGCCAAGATGACACCACTGTACTCCAGCCTGGGTGACAGAGCGAGACTCTGTCTCAAAAAACAACAAACAAACAAACAAACAAAGTAGTATGGCAGGTGTAATGTTAATGGTGCACAAAATATCACCTAGGAGCACATCTCTTCAGTACGCTAACCTCAATTGTCTATTTAATTTATATGTAATAAGAAAAGAAAACCCTGGAAATACAGAATTGTGTCTATCAAAAGCAAATCTATTAGCAGAGCAGGGATGTAACTGACTCAAATGGAAATACATTTATTAGATAAGACACAGAAAGGTAACACTGATCTAATTAAATAAGATAAATGAAAAGCAAAAAGCATAGAAGTAGAACCAAGAAATGCTTGCTCTTTTTCTTCCCAGTCAAAACTCCTAACATTGCTTTTCCTCTCTCCTGCAACATCTGAAGAGAAAATGGTAGATTGCCCCTTCATTTTAAAGGAACCCATGCTAACACAGGGAAAGTGCCAGAGAAGTAACACAGAAAATGAGTATGTCCATGGTCAGGACAGTCAGCCCAAGACAGCAATGGGGCCTCTGCAGGAACAGGTACTGTGTCTGAATCCCAATCAGGTAGCTCTGGGAGTCAACGAAACCCCTAAAGCACAGGACCAGAAGGGTTCTGTTTTTGTTTTCATGATGATCATGAGTCCTCCGTAAAGGTGTGTCTGCATAGGATCAGACAAAATCCATGAAAGGAAAAGTGGAAAAGGACATGATTGCCCTTTGTAGACCATGAGATTTCCTCTCCAGGCATAGAGAGGAGTACAACCAAAAGCAATGCAGAAGGGACAGCAACTTCCCAATGGGAAGGAGTCCAAGGGCAGGTGAATCACCCACAGACTGCACACAGGTGTGCAAGGAAGCAGGTGTGGGGCGGGAGGGCTATAACGGGGTTTTGTGGGCAGAGGCCCCATTCCTCCAGGGGCTCACAGCTTTAGAACCGAGGTCTCCACCTGCGATGGGGAAACAGGCAGCCAGCACCTCTACCCTGTTAGATAAAGCTGCAATACAAAAGGAGAAGGACAAATGGGATGATTTGATGTTACATAGGGCTGCTATGGTCCCTTTCAAAACTCATGTTGAAACTTAATCCCTAAAGTGGCAGTATTGAGAGATGGGGCCTTTAAGAGGTGACTGGATCATGAGGGCCATGCCTTCATAAATGGATTATCATGGGAGTGGGACTGGTGGCTTTATAAGAGGGAGAGAAACCTGAGCTAGCCCATGAGCACACTCAGCCCCCTCGCCATGTGAGGCCCTGAGCCACCTCGGGACTCTGCAGAGTCCACATGAGCAGGAAGGCTCTCACTAGATGTAGCTCTGCAACCTTGGACTTCCATGCCTTTATTACTGTAAAAAATGAACTCTTTCTCTTTATGAATTACCCGGCTTCTGGTATTCTGGTATAATCAACAGAATATGGACTAGGACAAGGGCCTACTGACTTCTTTCACTAAACAGTTAAGCAGAACCCTGGAATGGCTTCCTGAGACCCTGTCCTGCTCAGACTTCACTTCCTGTCACTCTCCCCCTTGCTCGCTGTGCTCCAGACATGCCACCGACTTGCCGGTCCAACAGCGTCCAGGTAAGCTCCTGATCCTTGCTCTTCTCTCTACCTCAGATACTCTTCCCCCAGGTGGATCCCTATGGCTCATTCTCACTTTCTTCAACGTCTTTTCAAACTGTGCTTCTTCAACAAGACCTTCTCTGATGATTAAAAAAGGGGATGGGGACAGGACGCTGTCTCACTCAGTGCCAATTCCAGGCGCAACTCAACAACTGGTTTCACTGCTGTCCGCCTTCCCCCAGGCAGCTGGGACCCCAGCAGTGAAGTCTGTGCAGATGAACTCCCACTCCATGCCCTCTTGCTTGGTCTGGGCCTACCTCCCCCGCCTGGTGCCTTGGCCTCCCCCAGGTGCTCTCTGGTGGCTGACCTCCCCGCAGTCGGGCTGCAGTCCTCGCATTCAGAGTCACTGCCCCCTCCCCATTAATCTAATTAGCCAGCACCTGGAATTATTTTAGTGGGAAGATCTATTGAAGAGGGAATAGAACACATGAGTTTAATATTTTCTAATGAGTCTGTATTGTGCCTTTAAAGTTTTCATAGAGACAACTGGAGAGGCTGTCCTAACTTCCCCTCAGCATGGGCCTTGTCAGTGAGGGCTTGCCTTGTGTCTTGTGGGTGCTCACCACCCCTTTCCTCTGTACCTCCACACGGCACACAACTGCTAGGCACAGAGACTTGAAAATCATCCATCTTTCCAAAACTCACTGAACTCACAACTGACCAGCACTGGATATGGAGGACCCAGCCCTCATGGCCACAGTCACGGGGGGAGAGACAGTAAATCCAAGATCACCGACGGTCACACTGTGGCAAGTGCCGTGGAAATGCAGGCTCTGTACTTACCAGCTGCACGGCCAACACCAGACCCGAAAACCACCCTGACCATGGCCACACCCATCTCCTAGGGCTGTGGCGTGGGCCAAAGGAGAGAAGGGAAGGGAGAAGTGTGCACTGTGCCAGTCCTGGGAATGGCCCAGTTTGTCAGCTACTAACAGAATCCTTTACAAGCAGGGAGGACATCAGACACCTTTTTGTATCTGTGACTAGCATGGTGACTTCAATAAATATTTATAGGAACAATGATAAAAGGAATAAGAATATTAGACATAAATGACTGTAATTTAAAAACAATTTACATCTGTACATTCAAATTATCTTTCTATAATTAACGTTTCAATAATCCCTAAAATTATAAAGATGTCAACAAATAGGTAACATGTAACTAACTTGCTGACTACACACACACACACACACACGCATACGCACACACGTGTGTGTCTGCATTTCTGAAGTGACAAAATAAATATTGCTATTAGCTTCTCATAGGCTTAGGCCAAGGTGGATGTGCAGTACTGAAGAATGCACGGCTCTTACACAGACTCTTCCCTAACAGTCATGTTTCATCTGAAACCCGTGAAATGTGGCGTTGCACAGCCACATCCTCATTTCACCGTCTCTTACCTATCCACCCTTACCTAATAACTCCAAATGATTCACAGTCAACTTCCTTGGTGTGAATAACTGCTGCTCCCCAAACTTGTTTTCTCATTTTAATGGTGAAAGATCCCCTCCAAGATCATATTAAAAAGTACATCCTACTAACTTCCCTTTACATTGCCTGAGAGGTAAAAAGCCAGACCCGAGCGATTAGGAGGCGTGTCTTACTAAGGATTATGCTCCTGGTAAGATGAAATTGAATTACTAGACGATAAAAACAGCCTCCATAACAGAAGAATCCATAATAACTGCCCCTCCACTTCCCATTCGCAGGCATTCCAAAGCTTATTAAGTAACTGCACATTCTAAAAGACAGCCCAGGGCTTGTGACAGTATGTCATCTGCAGGTGGTGTTACTACCTGTATTTTGTTCAGAATAACAGATAGAAATAAAGAATGTAACTGCGCCACCGAAATGACTAGGGCTGCCTGCATTCTGTCAACATGTCATCAATCCTCCGACTGTTTCATCTGAAGAATTTCCAAAATTCCTGATGCAACAGTTTCTAGCAATTATTTATTTATATTTTATTTACTTTTTACAAAAAAGAAACTGCTACAGTTGTGGCTGAAATATATGGAAAACTTGGGTAGTGCCAAACAGTACACATTATGGGAATTTAAAAAACATATAGATAAAAATATTCAACACCATTAGTTAAAAATTAGTATTCACTATAAATAACGCTGCTGCACTGAAGAATTATTACAATTATTTGTATAAAAATAGAACCAACTGGCATTCTTTTAAAATGCTGTAATGACATGATAGGCATTTTACATATAGGAGCTCTGTAAGAATAGCTGGCTTTCTTCTCACATCTGCTAAGTGTGAAGGTTTGAGGTGTAACGTTGAAAGGGTCTGTGGTGAGTGACGGCTTGTTGAAGGCTGAGGTGGGCTGATGTCCTTGTATTTTCTTCTCCATCTATAGGTTACAGCGTTAAATCTAAACCCTCAGAACACTAGCCAGAACAGCCTTCCCAGGAAAGCTGGTCTCTAACTTCTGTCGCAATTCAGTCTCCCTCTTCGTAGAAAGGAATGGAGGCATCAAGTGTGGCTCATCACAGCCCTTCCCTGCTTCTAAGACATTATGTCAACGGTGACTTTTTTAAAAAATTGAGATAAACGTGACACAGCATATAATTCACTCTTTTAAAGTATACACTTCAGTGGTTTTCGGTATATTCACAAGATTGAGCAACCATCATCACCAACTCCAGTACATTTTCCTCACTCCCAAGAGAAACCCTGGACCTATTCACAGTCCCTCTCTATTTCTCCTTCCTTCAGCTCCTGGCAGCCACTAATCTGTATTCTGTCTCTATGGATTTACCTGTTCTGGACATTTCCTATGAATGGAATCATACAACAGAGGGTTTTTTTGTGTCTGGTTTTTTGCACTGAGCATAATGTTTTCAAGGTCTATCCATGTTGCAACATGTATCAATACTTCATTTCTTTTTATGACTAATTTTCCATTGTGTGGATATAACACTTGTGTGTATCCGGCCATCCACCGGGTGGTTTCCACTTTTTGGCTATCATGAATAATGCTGTTACGTACATTTGTGCATATATTTTTGGGTGGGCATACGTTTTCAGTTCTTTTGGGTGGGAGTTCCCTACCACCTTGGAGTGGAATTGCTAGACCATCTAGTAACTCTGTTTAACTTTTTGAGGAGCTATGAGACTGTATCCCAGAGCCACTGTACCCTTTACGTTCTCACCAGCAATAAATGAGGGTTCTAATTTCTCCACATCTACACAAACACTCGCTACTGCCCATCTTTTTATTATATCCATCCCAGTGGGACTGTGGTTCTGATTTGTCTATCCCTGACTAATGATGCTGAACATCTTTTCATGTGCTAATTCGTCATTTTTATATCTTTCTTGGAAAAATATCTCTTCAAACCCTTTCCTCACTTTGAAATGGGTTGTTTTCTAAAGATTAAACTCTGATCAGATACATATTTTCCCATTCTGTGGGTTGTTATTTCACTTTCATGGTAGTGTTCTTTCGATACAAATTAAAATTTAAAAAATCTTTTGTCTCTTTGGTTGTTCATGCTTCAGGTGACATACCTAAGAAGCCATTGCCTAATCCAAGGTCATAAATACATATGTAAATCTATGCTTTCTTCTAGGAATTTTCTAGTTTTAACTCTTAAATTTAGGTCTTTGATCTGTTTTGAGTTATTTTTTGTATATATATAGTACCACGTAGGAGTCCAATTTCATTCTTTTGCAAGTGGAGATCCAGTTTTCCCAGCACCACTCTTTGAAAGGACAATTCTTTCCCCAATGAGTTGTCAACTGAACATAAATATACGTTTTTTTTTTTCTGCAATCTCAGCTGTATTCCACTGACCTGTATGTTTATCCTTATGCCAGCGCCGCACAGTCTTGAATACTGTAGCTCTGTAATAAGTGCCGCAATTGGGAAATGTGAGCCCTCTAGCTTTGTTCCTTTTCAAGATTGTTTTGGTTATTCTTGGTCTCCCACATTTCCATGAGAAATTTTATGATTAGATTTGTCATTTTCTGCAAAAAAGGCAGCTGAGATTTTGATAGAGATTGTGTTGAATCTGTAGGTCAATCTGGGGTGTATTGCCATCTTTAACAATAATAAATACTACAATCCGTGAACATGAGACATCTTTCCATTTAGTTACATCTTCTTTAATTTCTTTTGATGATATTTTATAGTTTTTACTGTATAAGTCTTGAATTTCTTTTGTTAAATTTATTCCTAAGTATGTTACTCTTTCAGATGCTAGTGTAAATAGAATGATCTTAATTTAATTTTTAGATTGTTTATTGCTAGAATACAGAAATATAATTTTTGTGTATTGATCCTCATATCCTGCAACCCTGCTGAACTGGTTTATCAGTTCTCATTTTTTTTGAGATGGAGTGTCGTTCTTGTTGCCCAGGCTAGAGTACAATGGCACGATCTTGGCTTACTGCAGCCTCCGCCTCCCGGATTCCAGCAATTCTCCTGCCTCAGCCTCCCAGAGTAGCTGGGATTACAGGTCGAACCACCACACTTGGCTAATTTTTTGTATTTTTAGTAGAGACAGGGTTTTGCCATGTTGACCAGGCTGGTCTCAAATTGGCTCCACCTCTGCCTCCCAGAGTGCTAGGATTACAGGTGTGAGTCACTGCACCCAGCCTATCATTTCTAACATGTGTGTGTGTGTGTGTGTGTGTGTGTGTGTGTGGCGTTGGTGATTTTCTTCTATATACAAGATCGTGCATGTTATCTGCAAAGAGATATAATTTTATTTCTTCCTTGCAATATGAATGCTTTTAATTTTTTTTTGATAAATTATTGTGGTGAAAACACCAGTACCATTTTGAATAGAAGTGGCAATGGTAGAGACTGCTGTCTTATTCCCATCTTAGAGGAAAGCTTTCAGTCTTTCACCCTGAGTATAATGTCAGCTGCAGGCTTTTTCTAGGTGCTCTTTTTAGGCTGAGAATCAGCACTGACTCTCGATTCCTTATCCTCAGTTACTACCAATCAATCCTCAAGTCTTGATAATTTTATCTCAATATATCCCTTGTAGCTTTCCTTTTACATACTCATCATCAATGCCCAGGTGTAGATCCTCATCATCTCTTGCCTAGATTGTAAGGCCTTTAGGGTACATAGGGTCTGTGTGCATATGTATTTTTATTTACCAAAAAAGGTTATATTCATTAAACAAAATCAAGATGCTGTGAAAAATGAAGACAAGAACAGGCAGCAGCTACCAGAAATGAAAATACCATTGCCAAAACAAAAACAAAAACCAAACCAAAACAGTGGGAAGAGGAGGAGAATAAAATTAAGGCAATCTCCAAGAATAAGGCAAAAACATAGGAGCACAGATAAATCAAATGGAGGGACTTCTGTTTCAGCAGCATGACAGGCTTGCTATTTCCAACAGTCCTCCTGAATGAAACAACTAAATGTTGGATAAAAATATTAATTTTTTTTTTTTTTTGCTAAATGTGATGCTGAGAAAAGAATAAAATGTTATCAAAATAATGTAGATCATTCTTACAGATTAAAAAAATAGATGTTTTTAAGTATATGGTAGGATCCACTATTTTTCTATTTATTTTCATCTATTGCTTGGATAGACTGTTTTCTCCCTGCCTTCAATCTCTGTACCCCTCAACCGTACTGCAAAAGTCCATACTGAAACCTTAACTTTTTGCCTGCAGCTTATCTCTGCTCACGTCACTTCAAACCTCTAAGGCCTCCCCATTCACTCCCCAGTCACATATAAGCCTCTGAGCAGACATAAAGGACTCTTCACAACTTGATCCTAGGCTGATATTAGACCCCCAAACAACAGCCCCTCCCTTCTGTTCCAAGTTCCCTATCATCAAGCAACCAGGACTAATATATTCTCTTAACCGCTTTCTACACACCTTACTTGTGCCTCACTCCCTCCCTACTGTGGCTTAAACTAGGGTAAAATCTGAATCAGAAGCAACTAAGCCCAGAATAATGGTCGTTTCTAACTCCACAAGGCAATTCAACACTTCCCCATCTATAATATTGTTCTCACAGCATTGCACTGTATCATTTTTCACACTGTCTTGTACATGTATATACCATCCATCCTGAAAGATGTCATTCAAATAAAATAACACATACGAGGAGAAGTGGTGGTGGGATTAAATAAAAGTTGCGGTTTTGTTGGTTCTAAATAATTTAGTTCTAAAACATCTGTATCGGAAAAAGGTTTTGTGGTTGACTTGGGAAAGAATGTAGAATAAACGAAATCATTGGGCAGGATAAGTTAACATGGAGATTTTTCAAACTGTGCACCATTATCTACTGGTGGTTTGTAAAATCTGTATAGTAGCTTGTGACCAGCATTAAAAAAAAATAAAAAAAGAAATGGGACGGAAAATACTGTAGTGCACCGCACACAGGGTAACTTCAGATTTGTGTTAATTTTGTTTCAGTTTCACTCTTACATGTGTGTACACATACACACCTAAATGTATATACATGTATCTGTATAATAGATCATAATGTAAAATGCATTTCTTATGCAGGTTTGCTCAAAATGCTTAAAAGCCAACGAGTCAACAGTTCAAGGACAGACTAAAAAAACCATTGCTACTACAATAAAAAGAGAAGTTAAGGACAGAACAGCAGGTGAAAATGCTTAAGATGGGTGATCTCATGGCATATTCTGACATTACACATGGGGCAAGTGGACCACAAACACAGCAATGGCTGCTCTGGCTCTCTACTCTGAGCACTTTGAAGTATTCGTGTTTCTCTAACATGGCAGCATCAGAATACAGGGCACGTCCCAGTGACGTGCAAGTCTCTACTGATCTCACTTGTGTTGTTTCTGTCTTCATGATGCACTTAAAATCTGGTTTTCATCTAACAGAACAAAAACAGTCATAGGTTGTAGGTTAAACTTATAGTTTTTGCTAACCATTCTGAGATGTACCATCCTAGAAAATAAAGGACAGTAAATTTCAGAAGTAATCATAATGAAATAATAGAGGATGTAAAAGTAATTCCAGTTACTGTGTTACAGTATTGTACCACGGTTAATTTCCTGGGTTTGACAATGCACCATGGTTACATAGGATGTTATTACTGTGGAAGCTGGGTGAAAGGTACTTTGCAACTTATGAACATAAACTATTTCAAGATAAGAAGTTAGTAAACAATTATTTTGTGAATTCCAAGGATCAGTCCCAGCAGGGTATTTTGAGATTTACTCCACTGCAGTGACCCTGTTTATCACTCACTACGGATGAGCTTAGAGCTGAATTCTCTTATTTCAAATAAGCAAACTCCACTGCACCTTGTGTAACTCTACTTGCCTTCAATACTGTGCTTCTCTAAACTAACTGTGGCAGGATATTATTCTCTAAAATCTTTCAATGTATTTCTTTATTTGTGTTAATTTAAATTCAATCAGGACTGAGTGTTCAACTTTTTAGAGGACACACTAAGTTTTAAGAGGGAAAATGAGTTATGAAATAAATGTAAACTATCATTTGATTTATAGACATCTATTGCTTCCATTTAAACGACTTAGCGGGTATGAAAGCGTTGTTTAGACTGTACTTTGGCTTAAGTGGAAAAAAGTTATGGCTGCAGTTGTATAAATCATTTCAAATACTGTTTGATTTTAGCTTTTAAGTGGCTGAGTTTTTCTAAACGTTCTGAGAAAGTTCGGTTCACTTTTCACTCTCCATAAATCAACAAGTACTTCAAAGCTTCCCCAAGACACAAAAAAACATACACATGTGAAAAGAATGGCTGCATCATTACTAAGCTGAGAATTTGAAATAATGTATATTAAAGAAAGCAAATAACCACTTTCTTTCATAATTATTAAATATATACATTACAAATCAAGATGTGTGCAAGACACTAAGGTAAACTATTCTAACACATTAATAATCACATGTGGTCATGGAAGGCTGCTGGGAGCACGAATCACCCTAACAGTGCTCAGGCAACTGGCTGTGCATTATCATGGGGACCCCTGGTGGCCCGGCCAATGGCTAGCCCTGGGGAGCAGGGATCCCCCTCAAAACTCACTAATGAAAGAATGCTGAACACACAGATTCCTGCCCGATTTTAGTTCGTTTTTCCTGCTTTGACACATCCTACATGCAACAGATTTTATTTACACATACCATTTTTATCATGTCAATTCCCTTTTATTTTCTTTTTCAATTCCCCTTTCAAGCTCTACATTATTTTATTATACTGACAACAATAACAATAATACATGGCATTTGTTTAGTGTTTACTGGGTGCCAGGCATTGGGCTAAGTGCTTTGATCATACATTACTTCAGTCATAGCCCTGTGACTTAGATTATCACCATCTCACTGATGAAGATCTCACGCCTAGCTTAACTGATTCTACAGCACCACACTCGACAGTACGCCTAGAATTATCCACCAAGTCTCATTAATCTCACCCTCCTCAGAGGAGCTATCTCTATTCATGTTGTAACTCCTCCACACAGAGCTTCAGCTTTGTACAACCTGTTTCCACACATAACTCTCTCACTCCTGTCTTTGTAATTTGAATATGCCACCCTTTATCCTGGAATGTTCTCTTCCCTCAAGCACACACACCAGCACTCTTTCAAATCATAGCTCAAACCAGAAACATTCCAAATAAGGATGTTCGCCTTTTCTATTATTATTTAGCATTAGTTTGAAAGTTCAAGCCATTCAATCAGCCGAGGACAAATAGAAATGTATAGCTATCGGAAAGGCGCAGCAAAAATATCATTTACAAATGTTGTGAGGAATGTGTATCTACAAAACCCCGAAAATGTGGCAGATAAGTATCAAAAATAGTATGTGTTCATCAGGATTGCCAACCATAAAAATCAACAAACGAAAACAAGTAACTTTCTTATGTATCAATGATAATCAGCTAGAAAATGGTGGGAACATAAGCATCCCATTCACAACAACAAAAAATCATAAAGCAAATTCATTTAAAAAGGCATATGAGGGATTTCTAAGAAGAACATCATAAATAAATGATAGCATGCTAGCAATAGGCAGGTCAATTGAATAGTGGAGTAAAGATGTCATAATAAAAACCCATCAACAATCAATTATAAACTCCACAAATGATTATCCAGCTTGGGCAAGAACACCTGAGATGGAAAGCTGAAAAATAAATCTTGTTGCATATAAAAACCTAGTATCTGAAAATAAAAATCTTTTAAAATCAGTGGCGAAAAGATGAATTATAACCATGTAGAGACACTAAGTCTGACAATGGCTCACATCTGTAATCCTAGCACTTTGGGAGGCTGAGGCAAAAGGATCACTTAAGCCCAGAGTTCGAAAATAGGCTGAGCAACGTCGTGAGACCCTGTCTGTACAAAAAACAATAATAAAAAAATTAACTAGGTGTGGTGGCACATGCCTGTAGACCCAGCTACTCAGGAGGCTTAGGTGGGAGGGCTGCTTGAGCCCAGGAAGTCAAGGCTGCAGTGAGCTGTGATTGAGCCCCTGCATTCCAGCCTGGGCAACAGAGTGAGACCCTGTCTTCAAAAAAGAAAAGAATAAAAAAAAGAAAGAAAAACTAAAGCTGGTTCCAAATCTCATACTTTACACCAAAATAAATTTATACAATTAAAGATTTAAATGTGAAAAATAAAATCATAAGTACTAGAAGAAAATATGGGCAAAAATTTAAATAATCTAAGATAAGAAGTTCTCTTTAAGCATGACAGGAAACTGAAAAAGTCTGACAGATTTAACTAAAGCTAGCAAGCAAACCAACAAAATACATACAAGCAAAATACTTACAAGCAAACCAACAAAAATAAAATCTTTCCAATGTTAAAAAATTGTAAAACAAGATGAAAGATAAATAACAAAATAGGGGAAACATGTATATCAAGAAGGATAATGAACATTCTCATAAAAATTAATAGCAAAAGAAAGACCAACATAAACATGGGAAAAATAAAACTAGGCATTTCACTCCCCATATAGTTGGTAAAAAAAAATAAAAATAAAATAAGGAAAGACAGTGATTTTACTAGTAATACAAGAATTGCAAGCAAAAATAAGTTAGCATTTGTGATGCATCAGATTGGCAAAAATTAAAATAAAATCAGCAGTGAGGGTTGTCAAGGGAAAAACTACCTCATCTGCTGCACGACTATGCAATGTGTCTGGGAACATAACTGTGCTCACCTTTTAGCCCGGCAGTACACTGTACGGACTTACTTTAAGGCTACAGTAGTCAAGTACACAAAGAGATATGCAGGCCTTCGATACTAGAGAAAAAGGAGTACACAACCTTGAACAAGAGTAGGGTCCAAGGCAAGATTTCAGAGCCAGCAGAGGGAATGTGAATACTACTTCAACTAGGAGCAGATGTCACACATGGGCCTGGGAGAGACACCAGGGGTGATAGGAAGGCCACAGCTTGACATGCAGGTAAGTGGCAAGCAGACTGTACTCAAAACATACAGTGGTAAATGTCTTTGGAAAATGTCTGATGAACAAAAATGAACAAAGTTTAAGCTACACATCTTAGTTCAGGCTGCAATAACAAAATACTATAGACTGGCTGACTTAAACAATAGAAGTTATTTCTCATAGTTCTGGAGGCCGGGAAGTGCAAGGATCTGGGCACCAGCAGATCCAGTGTCTGATGAGGACCTGCTTCTGGTGTGGAGTTGGCAGTCTGCTCACTGCATCCTCACATGGGAGAGAGAGCCAGAGGTGGGGGGAGGGGGGGGGAGAGAGAGTGAGTGAGAGAGAGAGAGAGAGAGAGAGAGAGAGAGAGAAGAGCGCCTGCACGCAAGCGAGCACACACCAGCATGAGTGAGCATGCTTCTCCTGTTTTTTTCTAAGGCCCTAATCCCTTCATAAGGGCTCTATCTGCATACCCTAATGACCTCCCAAAGGTCCCACCTCTTCACACCATCCTATTGGGGGTCAGAATTTCATTCATTTTCACTTACTGATTTATGTATGTTTTATCCACTTTTTCTTTCGTGTCCTCCACCATAGCACTTCCAGAGAGTGCTCTGCAGTGAATGATTACTCAGCACTGTGAAAAGTCTAGTTATCACCTCAAAGGACATCTCTTTACGATGTAGCTTTTCTGCAAAAGAGTTTGCATTCTCCACCTCCAAGATCATTTAAAGGGGAGGGAAAGTACTTAGGCTCCAGAGAAATGGATTTTACATCTAGAACGAAAGCCATGATGACAGGAAGTTTCTACTTTGAACCCAATTTCAGTTTAGTCCTGATCTTCCACCTCAGCTGCGCTTTCCAGGTAAAAAAAGGTCCCTATGATGACCACCATTTCCATGAGCCTTTCCTCTTTAATAGTTCACAGAGAACTGTGCCCATGCCACTGGGAGTCAACTGGAGGAGGGTGGGTATGCATATGTTTGCATGTTTCCTCTTCTGATTTTAAAAGGAATACATGCTCATTAGAGACAAACATGAAATATTGTGAAAAATATAAAAAGAATGAAACTCCACCCTTAATCCACATGTGTGTGATCAATATTTGCTAATGTTTTAGTTTTCTTCAGTGTGTTTTCAAAAGAGAAAATCACACTATCTACACTTTCATATCAGTTTTCCACTAAACTTATTTACGAATTCTTTCTAAACATTAATGACTGCATATTATTTCACATGAACCGTATTACTCAGGCGATGCTATGTTATAATGCGATCACATGATCCCTAAAATCTCCGTGCTTGCTCCTTGAGCATACAACGTCATCGCGGGTCAGCAGGCCCACCGCGCGCTCACTCTCGGCATTTAGGAACCACGCTCTCGGGGCCTCCACCAACTGGAATGTCACTGGCTGCTGGACCAAGGGCAGGAGATGTGGACAACTATACAGTAATTCTCGAAGGCCACAGCCTGGAAATGATACACGTCACTTCTGCTCACATTTCTTTTGTCAAATTAAGTCACAAGGCCACAAAGAACTGCATGGGGCAAGGAAGTGCAATTCAACCATGGGCCAGAGACAGGAGAGCTGGATTACTAGTGAACACATGACAACCATATGGCGTGCCCTAGTTCACTAGCTATTCCTTGAATGTTGGATTCTTTCCAAAGTTTTGTACATGTGATGATCATCAGGTCACCAAGGTTTATTGGATTTCTATTTACTCTTTTAGAACAAATTCTTAAATGTTACATTATTGGCTTAAGGGATATGTAAGCTCTTCAGGTTCTTGGTCCCCCCTTTGAAACACATTTATCCTCCTATGAAAAAATATAAAATTTCCCAGCTCAGTGTAGCAATCCTCCCACCTCAGCCTCCCAAGTACCTGGGACTACAGGCATGCACACTCATGCCCAGCTAAGTTTATTTTTTGTAGAGACAGGGTCTCGCCATGTTGCCCAGGCTGGTCTTGAACACCTGGGCTTAAGCAATCTGCCCACCTTGCCCTTCCTAAGTGCTGGGATTACAGGCATGAGCCATTGTGCCTGGCCAATGCTGGGATTTTAAAAAAATTGTTCTTCTGTTGTCACTGTTTTCTTTGTATGAGCTCTTTATGCAGCAAAATGTAAACTATATGTCTCAGATGTTATAATTTTTAAAAACCAGTTTGTTTGCCAGTAAATTTTGTTCATCATGTTTTATAAGAAAAGTTCCAATCTACTCCTCTTTGCAGCAGTAAAATAGAGTAACAGAAAGAGCTCCAGTCCAAATGTCAGACGACGTGTGTAGTAATTCTTCCTGGAACACCTTAGGTAAATGCCTTAATCCTCACTCTATTCTGGCCCCATAGCATGATTGCCAAGTTTGGAAAGCTACAGAAAAGCTCTTAGCTTCAGCACAAAACTGAATGGACATCCCAGCCTCTGCATTACCCCGAGTAATCACGAACAAATAGAAATACTGTACTTGTATTTTGCAAGCTAACATAAAAACAGATCTCACTTTCCATGCCCTTCTCGTTGACCCTGTTTCCCCTGGTCTGCTGGGTTTGGGGCTTTCCTCATCCCACGCTCTGCTGGAGCTTCCCACTCTCCCTGCACCCCAGCTCACAGTTCCACTGCAGTCAGTCCTGAGACCTTCAACCCTGTGGATACGCATGGCCACGGCAGCACTGCTCTCCTGGCTGCTCTCTGTATCCCACTTGCTGCTCTCTTCTTTCTCCTCCCCTTTGTTCTGCTGAGCTTTCTAAAATCTAGTTGTCGGCAAAACCACCTGTGTTTTCCTCTGTCTTCTTTGAAGCTTCCTTTCACCTTTTATTCTAAAAAAGACCCGGGTCTCTGCTGAGAATTGTACTTTCCTTGCAACTTTTTCACGACACGGCTGATTTCTGCATGACATGGCAAATCCTGCGTATGACTGGGCCCAAAGGCAAGCAGGTGCTGGCTCTGGTTTTCATTGCTAGTTCCTTCTCTTTCAGAACACTCCAACTCTGATTTTGCTGACAGTGGACCTCAATTCTCTTTACCCTTCACTACCGCAGTCACTAGCAGGAGCCTCAGTCCTTCTCACTCATTTCTTGATTTCTCACTTCTGTTTTACTTCACTCTCACCAATCCTACTCCTGTTAGAAACAGCAAAGCCCCTCACAGCTAATCTTTCAAATGTTCCACGTGGTAGAAAGAATAATGCCCTCTCCTCCAAAGATGTCCACATCCTAATCCCTAGAACCTGCGAATGTCACCTTATATACGGAAAAAAACCAGACTTTGCAGATATGGTTAAGTTAAAGATCCTGAGGTGAGAGGATTATTATCTTCTGAGGTGAAAGGTGAATTATCTTAGTAGGCCCTAAATGGAATCACAAGGGTCCTTATAATAGAAAAGCAGAAAGTGGAAGGAGTGGGAAGGCAATTTGATGGGGGAAGCAGAGAATGCAGGCTGTGGCCCGGAGCCATAGCACAGCAGCTGCTTCACGGAGCGGGAAGAGGCTGGATGCTCTCAGGGACCTTTGGGAGAAGCCAGCCCAGCTGACATCTTCATTCAGCCCCTTAACAGTCACTGTAGTCTCCTGACCTCCAGAACTATAAGAAAATACATTTCTGTGCTATCCTAAGCCACCAAGTTTGTGGTAATTTGTTACAGCAACAATAGGCAACTAATACTCTGGCCTCCCCGACTCCTTGACCTTCTCTTCTTTTTTTTTTTCTTTTTTGAGACGGAATCTTGCTCTATCGCCAGGCTGGAGTGCAGTGGCGCCATCTCGGCTCACTGCAACCTCTGCCTCCTGGGTTCAAGCGATTCTTCCACCTCAGCCTCCCGAGTAGCTGGGACCATAGGCACGTGCCACCATGCCCGGCTATTTTTTGTATTTTTAGTAGAGACGGGGTTTCACCATGTCGGCCAGGATGGTCTCGATCTCTTGACCTCGTGATCCATCCGCCTCGGCCTCCCAAAGTGCTGGGATTACAGGCGTGAGCCACCGCGCCCAGCCGACCTTCTCTTCTTTCATGATGATGTTCTTGGCCCTAACTCAGCCTCTCACTGCATGGTTACAATGTAGGCCTTGCCATTACTGTAAATGGAACCCATTCATAATATCCATTCCAAGCATTCCTTTGCTCAACCATCACACCCTGTCTTTTCAGCTAACTCTCTAGTACCTTATCTCCAGTCCCACTGGGACCTCACATCCACTTCCAAATGTTCAGCAGGCCAGAGCTCCCTCATGTGCTCACTGTCCCCTCTGCCTTGTTAAATCCCATGGTCAGTTGTTATAGTTGCTCTCAATAACCCTCAGGTCCACAGCCTGCTCTTGGACTATACTCTCACCTGGCAAAATCACAACCCTGGTGAAAAGCTACTAACCTCACTTGGGCCCTTAACGCGGTCTGCAATCGTGCTCACATCTCCCACTCAGCCCGCCGCCTCTCCTACTCTCCTTTATACCTGCTTCTCTCTCCTCAAATGCCAGCAGCACTGCCTCATTTGCATGCACAGCTAGTGTCCTTCTTCAGACTTGATGGAGCAAAGCCCTGGAAGAGGACTTCATAACCGCATCTCCCCACTGCTTGTGTCTTTGTTCACACACTCTCAAGATAGTCTGGCTGTGCTCCTGGGCTCTATGGGCTAATCCATCCACCCGTACAAAAATCCCTTCCCCCTCATCTACTCTCCCCCTGCATTACCGGCTTTTCAGTCTTAACGGATCTTTCCCATTCACTTACACATGCTACTAACCTCAATAAAAATCCAAATGAAATCAATCAGTCAAGCAAAAAAACAAACAACCTCTCTTTATCCGTACATCTCCAAATCCAATTTCTCTCCTCTTGCAGGAAACACCAGAGGTGCCTCCACTCACGGCCTCCAATTCCTCTCCCTCACTTTTCCTGAAACCTACTCCATTTAGCCTTTGTCCCACCAACTAATCAACTGACAATGTTCTCACTGTCATCAGCGACCTTTACTTTGCCAATCCAATGGTTATTTCTCGGTTCTCAGCTCATCTGACCTAAGGTACCATTTGATACAATCACTCATTCACTCAGTCTTGAAATGTTTTCTTCAGTTGGTTTCCAAGATATTACCCTCTTTTCCTCCTACCTCATTGGTGTCATCCTCTCAATTCACCTTTTTTTGGTTCCTCCTCACTGTCCAGCCCTCTGTATGTTGGAATGCCCGAAGGCTCAACTTTTAGATAGATTGTTTCCATTTATACTTACTCGTGGAGTTGATCTCACCCAGTTCCTTGGCTTTTTGATATAATCTATGTGGGGGATGACTCCAAATGGGTATCACCAGCACAGACCATCCCTCTGAACTTGTACATCCAACTGCCTATGTGACACCTTTCCTGGTTTGTTTAGTAGACGTCTTAAACTTGGTGTTTCCTGAACTGATCTCTTGATCTCCCTTAAGATCTGAATTTCCCATAGTCTTCATTGTCTTCTCCATTTTTTTTTGTTTTTGACAGGGTCTTGCCTAGGCTGGAATGCACTGATGCAATCACAGCTCACTGCAGCCTTGAAGCCTCAACCTCCTGGGCTCAAGTGATCCTCCCACCTCAGCTTCCCAAGTAGCTGGAACTATAGGTGTGTGCCACCATGCCCAGGTAATTTTTTAGTATTATTATGCTGTCCAAGCTGGGTTTGAATGCCTGGGCTCAAGTGATCCTCTTGTCTTGGCCTACCAAAGTGCTAGGATTACAGGTGTGAGCCACTATGGCTGGCTGTCTTCTCCATCTTAATGGCAATGCCATCCTTTGGATGCTCAGGCCAAAACCCTTGCTGTAATTTTCAACTCACTTCTTTCTCTTACATCCCACATTCGAGCCGTCAGTCCTCTGCTTGAAACCCTCCTATTTCATCCAGATTAGAGAAAATTCTTACACAAAGAGAACGTTCAAGTGGCCTCTAAACAGATGAAGAAGCGCCCAGTATCATTAGTCATGAGGAAAGTGCAAATTAAAACCATAGTGAGATCATTCTCCACGCTCCAGAATGGCTGAAATTGAAAGGCTGATAACATCCTTTTAATTATAACTGAAGAGGATGAAACTAATATCCAAATATAGCTGGTTGGAATGTAACTCATGAAAAGCACTTTGAAAAACTGGCAATAGCTACAACAAAACTAAGCAAAAACATCCCCCATTTCACTCAGCAAAAATGAATGCTTATGTCCACCAAAAACCACTTACAGGAATATTCGTAGGAACTTTATTCATAAAAGCCCCAAACTGGAAGTAACTCAAATGTCCATCAACAGCGGAACAGATAAATAAGTTGTGGCATACTGAAAATGGAAATACCACAAAGCAACAAAAAAGAACCGATAACTGAAACATGCAACAAGACAGTGTGAGAACAGACATGTATAAAATCACTAGACACAAAAGAGGATTTCTGTACGATGCCACCTACGTGAAGTTCAAAACAGGCAAAACTAGTGGTTAACTTGTGAGGAAGGTGTATTGACTGAAAGGGGGTGCGGGGCCTCTGGACAACTGTAGATGTTGTATACCTCGATCTGGATGGTGGTTCCACAGGCAAACATATTTCCAGACGTTCATGGAGCTATACATGAGGATTTGTGCACTTTATGTACATTATATCTCATTAAAAATATAAAAAAAATTCAATAAATATTTATTGGGTACGTATTATGATAAGTAACTAACTGCTCAGGGTCCTGGGTAAACAATAAACAAAACAGAAATGCACCGTGCTCTTCTGTGAGGTTCATTCCAGTTGGGAAGATAGAAATGAACCAAATGGCATCAATACATTATAAACTGGGATGACCCATCTGAAGGAAAGGACCCCAGCCCTGGGAGACTGTGTAACAGAGGCTGGCCAGGTCTGGAGAAGTGATGGTTCATGCAGAAGGCAAAGGGAGCGGAAAGAGAGCACTCCAGGCAGCAGGAAAACATGCCAAGACCCCGGTGCCAAAGTAAGCAGGGTGTGTCCTGCTGGAGGAAGCTTGGGTGACTAGGCCACGCAGGAACTTGGGGTGGGCAAAGGACTCTGGCCTTTAGCTTAAGAGCAATGGACGCCCTTAAGGGTTTTTGTAAGGGTTATTGCCGAGTTTAAAATGAGGAAACTGAGACCAGTATGAGAAAATGAAAAAAAAACAATTTATTTAGGAATCAGGCGAGGTTCTATGGTCCGGGAGGGGGCCAGAGAAGTCGCCCCTAACTTTTTAGGGCAAGGGGTTTTATAGGGAGTGAAGGTGTTTGATTGGGAACTGAGGAGACAAAGCATAAGGCACTTGATTGGATATTGGAACACAGGACGTGGACGAGACAAGCTACTACTAGTGGGCAGGCGGGATTCTCGGTGAGCGGGCCACCTTGGGGAAAAATGACCTTGACGGGGCAAAGTGCTTATTGGGCAAGGGAGTGCTATCAGGCAAGAAAGTGCTATCGGGTGAGAAAGTGCTATTGGGCAAGAAAGTGCTATTGGGCAGGAAAGTGCTATTGGGCAAGGTTTGTAGGGGCTTTTCGAAAATTTTTGGGCGGGGTTTCCAGCGGCGGGCTAGGTGTCCGGTGCGGAGTTTGCTTCAGGGGTGGGTGTTGGGGAGGCTATGTGGAGGAGTTAAATGTTGATCGCCCAGTGGCGACATAATTCCCAGACACTGGGAGGAATGGGCGTGTCCGAGCTCCCCGCGAGGCAACCGGCCTTACTACACTTTTAAGGGAAGGGACGTCATAATCAAATCTGCATTCAGAAAAGACCTCACTAAGGCTGTGTGGATTTAAGAGTTGTATAGCAGATCCTTCCTAGGACACTCGTTAGGGGAAGACTATGAGTCCAGTCTAGAGCTCTATCCACGAGAAAGGCGAGAAGAATACTACAAGAAGGAAGGGACTGAGAACTGTAAACTTTATGTCTTTAAATTTATTTTGAACCGAGGTAATTCATCTTCAAATCAGTGTGAGATCCAGTACCCCAGGCTACCTCCAGGGAAAGGGACCTGAGGAGGAGGGAGACTGCACTGTAAAGCCTTTGACACCCTATAAGTTTGTAATCATGAATATACATTACTTACTCAACATATAATTACAATTTAAAATGAACAACACTCACCTGGAACCTTCCTTATATTGCTAAGCTGCCTTGACTCCCAGTTGGTGATAAGGCATGGTAAAGAGGCATGCGCCCTGTGAGGACCGTCACTGTGTTGAGTAACAGTGTGGTCCTGCTCACCTTTCTTGTGGACAGGAATGGGATTCACCTCAGAAAATCACCAGAGGAAAGGCTTCCTGAAATAGAAACAGCCTAAATCTAAAAGATACATGTGCATCATTTAAGATACAAAGTTTACCTGGTAAAGAAACAACTTCTGCTAACAGCCTGGACTTGAAGTTCCTTCTATCTAGGCCTGTGTCAATTTGCAGGCCAAGAAAAAAAAAACAAGGGCAGCACTATTCGTGAAAACCAAGACAAAAATGAAAGTTGGTGATTTGGCTCAAAGGATTATATTATAAAAACAACCCAGGTAGTCATAATTTCCCCATGTTTTAAATCACTGAAATCTAGAGTTGCAGCTGTCCCACAAACCGAAACCATATAAATTTTTAGAAAATGAGTCAATCATGAGATTAAAGTTTCAATTTATAACACTTCTGTGTTTTAGTTACAAAGTCATACATAAACCTAGCATGACACAGAAAGTAAATATTTTCTCAGTTGTTTATGCAGGGAAAGAGGAAAGAAATTTAACATGCAATTAACCACTTAGGTGTTTCTAGATATGCACCATACGGTCTTTCTTTGTATTTAAGATAAAAACAAAAATAAATATTGTTTTCTTTAACCTAACGTTTGCTTAGCAACATCAAATATTCCAAGCTAACTCAACCCCAGGCACTAACTTCACTTCATGGAAGAGATTTTCCATTTGCAAGAGAGCTGGGGCACAAGAATAGGAAGAAACTTCTTCCCCCAGAGAGGGGGGAAATAGCAGGAATAAGGATTTTTACCAAATAGTTTAAATTGAATACTCTCCGAAGAAAGAGTAGTAAACATTTAACCAGCCGGGGGCTCCAGTCCTATTGTTTAATAGACAATATATTTGTTTATACATTAAAAAAAGAGACTTTTATGCTATTGTTTCAACCAACATCTGAAGAAGTGTGAGATAAAAATAGCCAAGGTCCAAAGCAGCCCTAAGACTGCTATATAAGGACTCCCCATACGATCATGGTTACTTAGTTGAAAAATAATTGGAAAAAATCTGATTGACAGTTTAATTTAGATGATAGAAATAATTTAATTTAATGGATAATTATTTTCTTATCTTCATGTCTTATCCATTATTCTAAAATTAAAGCTTTTAAAGTAAAATGATTATTATATACTTGATGCTGTATGAAGTCAATATGTGGTGATACACTGTTATATTAACAACTGAAATAAAACTCTAGTCACCTATGAACATCTTTAAGATACACAGTTAAAATTAAAAACATAAACACATTTGAGAGGCTGAGGTGAAAGGATAACTTGAGGCCAGGAGTTTAAGACTAGCCTGTGAAATATAGCAAAACCTCATTTCTACCAAAATAAAAAAAAGCTGGGAGTGGGGTGTGGTGGTGAGTGCCTGCAGTCCTAGCTACTTGGGAAGCTGAGACAGGAGGGTCACTTGAGCCCAGGAGGTTAAGGCTGCAATGAGCCATAATCATGCCAATGCACTCCAGCCTAGGCGATGAAGCAACACACTGTCTCATATAAGAAACAAAAAATTATGTGTGTGTGTGTGTGTGTGTGTGTGTGTGTGTGTGTGCATATATATATATATATACTATCAGCTGGGCACAGTGGGTCACGCCTTTAATCTCAGCACTTTGGGAGGCCAAGGCGAGTGGATCACTTGAGGCCAGGAGTTCAAGATCAGCCTGGCCAACATGGCAAAACCCCACCTCTACCAGAAATACAAAAATTAGCAGGGTGGTGGTGCGTGCCTGTAATCCTAGCTACTCGGGAGGCTGAGGCATGAGAATTGCTTGAACCAGGGAGGCGGAGGTTGCAGTGAGCTGGGATTGTGCCACTGCACTCCAGCCTGGGTGACAGGAAAGAAACTCTAGTAGTAATAATAAATCAAAGCATTAACACCAAAATTGTGTATAGCAATGCCATTTTCTCATGGTAGGTTTTTAATTTTTCTTTTTTTTTGAGACTATTAAATGCTACCTGACTTCAAACTATACTACAAAGCTACAGTAACAAAAACAGCATGGTACTGGTACCAAAACAGATATATAGACCAATGGAACAGAACAGAGGCCTCAGAAACAACATCTACAACCATGTGATCTTTGACAAACCTGAGAGAAACAAGCAACGGGGGAAAGAGTTCCATATCTAATAAATGGTGTTTGGAAAACTAGCTTGCCATACGAAGAAAGCCAAAACTGATCCCTTCCTTACAACTTATACAAATATTAACTCAAGATGGATTAAAGACTTAAACATAAGACCTAAAATCATAAAAACCCTAGAAGAAAACCTGGATAATAGCATTCAGAACACAGGCATGGGCAAAGACTTCATGACTAAATCACCAAAAGCAATGGCAACAAAAGCTGAAATAGACAAATGGGATCTAATTAACCTGAAGAGCTTCTGCACAGCAAAATAAACTATCATCAGAGTGAACAGGCAAACTACAGAATGGGAGAAAATTTTTGCAATCTATCCATCTGACAAAGGGGCTAATATCCAGAATCTACAAAGAACTTAAACAGATTTACAAGAAAAAAACAACCCCATCAAAAAGTGGACGAAGGATATGAACAGATACTTCTCAAAAGACGACATTTATGCAGGCAACAACATATGAAAAAAGCTCATCATCACTGGTCATCAGAGAAATGCAAATCAAAACCACACTGAGATACCGTTTCACAAAAGTTAGAATGCCGATCATTAAAAAGTCAGGAAACAACGGATGCTGGAGAGGATGTGGAGAAATAGGAACACTTTTACACTGTTGGTGGGAGTGTAAATTAGTTCAACCATTGTGGAAAACAGTGTGTTGATTCCTCAAGGATCTAAAACTAGAAATACCATTTGACCCAGCAATCCCATTACTGGGTATATACCCAAAGGATTATAAATCATTCTACTATAAAGACACATGCACATGTATGTTTATTGCAGCACTGTTCACAATAACAAAGTGAACCAACCCAAATGCCCATCAGTGATAGACTAAAGAAAATGTAGCATATATACACCATGGAATACTATGTAGCCATAAAAAGGATGAGTTCATGTCCTTTGTAGGGACTGAAGCTGGAAACCATCATTCTCAGCAAACACAAGAACTGAAAACCAAACACTGCATTCTCTCATTCATAAGTGGGAGTTCAATAATGAGAACACATGGACAGAGGGAGGGGAATATCACACACTGGGGCCTGTTCAGGGGGTGGGAGGCTTGGGGATGGGTAGCATTAGAAGTACCTAATGTAGACGACGGGTTGATGGGTGCAGTAAACCACCATGGCACATGTATGCCTATGTAACAAGCCTGTACATGTACCCCAGAACTTAAGTATATTTAAAAAAAAAAAGGTGTTAACACATAGAAAGAAAAAAAAAAACCACCAAAACTCCACACAGTAAATATAACAGTACTCTCAAAATCTCTCTGCTGTCTTCCATTATACTGATTTCATCTCCCTATTCTCGTCTTCCCCCATGGTTAAGAGGCCTGCTTGGAAGTTAATCTGGATAAGCACACTATGTAAACAACCAGGCTCATCCCCAGCTGCGCTCCATCCATCTCCCAGCTGGTACAGTGGGTACTTTCCTGTGCACACATAATCATGGCAACAGTAGTGTCAGCTTAGGAATCTGCTCTAGAAACCAAGCAATTTTAACATGGGAAGCCCTGCAATTATGTATAAGTTGTCTGCTAAGCGTTCATTCATTAGTCTGTTACTTGGGAACTCAGACCACACGTCCAAAAACAAATGTCCTATAAGTGATGTTTCAAGCCACCATTCAGCCAATGTAACCCTAAAATAACAGAAAGGAGCAGAGCACTACACTGTTGTGACTGTAGCAGTAGAAACTGAAAAGAAAATGATGTTTAAAATGTTGGGTTTTCTGGTTCTTGAGAAAAGACTGTTCCAATGAGAGAATCATGCCAGCCACACTGGCTGACCCAGTCTGTGCCCTTTGACAGACACTCCTCTGGGTAATGTCCTCAATTTCCTCTCGTCCTACACAGCGAACTCTCCCTGCTGCCCATTTCCCACAGTGAGTACCCTCACCAGACTAATGACTCCTAAATCTGCGGAGCTCCTGCCTTGCTCCGTCTCCTGGGCTGCAGACCCACTGGCGCAACACTGTTCACTTCCACTTGGATATTCTACAGTCACATCAAATGAAACTCATCATCTGTGCGTCAATCACTGCATGAAGCAGCTACCACTCCTCCTGTACTCCATGTTTCTGAACGTCATTCCCATCCCCCACAGATGGCCCATTTTATTTAAACAGTGGGTGTCATTCCCACTCCTCTTTATCACCACCTCCCAAACTAGCAAGCACCAAACACCCCAGGTCTGTCTGAAGGCTGCCGTGAACCCCTAAAGCACTCCTCTATTCTGCCTGGTCATCTTGTTTCTTTAGCCTCCAGAAACACTTGCTGATGCAAAACAAATAGGTGTAGGTTGCCACATCATCAAGGGTGAGATGCAATGCAAGAGCCCTACTAAAACATAAAAGGCACTTTTTCTCATGAATATTTCAGGGAAGGAGCCTCCCTCTGGAAATTAAAAATGAGGATTCCCAATACAGCCTCAGTGTTAGTTGTATGTGCATCAGAATGCCTCAGTCTTCTCATCTTTTATGCTCAGTCCCTCTGCTCACAACTCAATGCAATTTGATAGGCTTAATAAATACTTTGCTTAATAATGAGATGTTTGACAGGACAGCCAGATATAATGAAGAATTAGCTAGCAAATACACATCTCAAAAGCCATTTTGGATACAGGCTCCATGAGAGCCAGGATTCTGGTCTGCTTTATTCACTGTTATATCTATTGCTTAGACCATGCGGCAGCACGCAGTAGGTACTTAATAAAAATATAAATAAACATTATACCAATTATTAAAAATTTATAAATATTAGCCATTACAATATAAATACAAAAAGCAAATTATTATATAACTATTTTAACTGGGATTTGAAATAGTTTTTCTTTATGCTAAATACAAACAAAAGTGTGTTTGCTCTTCGGTGTGTCTGATTAAATTTAACACAATTTTCAGCAGTTCTTTTTCTAATAACACAGTTTGCTACAGATAGAGAATTATACTTCATATGAAATACATATCACTTCTACGTAATTAGACTTAAGAGGAATGAGTATGGATAGAAACCAGTGTCCAGCAGCAGCAGCCTTTCTCAGCTGATACACCTTGAGCATACTGCAGCAAATGAGGTCTATCTGTTTACGTCCCAGTAAGCCTGCAGCACACACCTACTCAAAAAGATGGATAGGTAACCAATGTGCATAGATTATACAAATTCCCTGATACAGTCTAGATATGTGTTTCTACCCAATCTCACATCAAATCGTAATCTGCAACGTTGGAGGTGGGGCCTGGTAGGAGGGGACTGGATCACTGGGGCGGATTCTCATCGTTTAACACCATCCCCCGTTGGTGCCGTTGACACAACAGTGAGTTCTTGTACGATCTGGTTGTTTAAAAGTATGTGGCACCTACCCCTCTCTTTCTCGCTCCTGCTCCCACCACATGGCACACCTCACTCCCCCTTTGCCTTCTGCCATGATTGTAAATTTCCTGAGGCCTTCCCAGAAGCTGAGCAGATGCCAGTGCTATGCTTCCTGTACAGCCTGCAAAAACATGAGCCAATTAAACTTGTCTTTCTCTCTCTCTTTTTTTTTATAAATTACTCAGTCTCAGGTATTTCTTTGTAGCAACGCGAGAATGAATTAATACATCTAATACATCCCTCATCCCTTCTCTAGGCTAAATCAGAATATATATATATTTTTTGAGACAGAGTCTTGCTCTGTCGCCCAGGCTGGAGGGTAGTAGTGTGATTCTGGCTCACTGGAACTGCCACCTCCCAGGTTCAAGCGATTCTCCTGTCTCAGCCTCCCAAGTAGCTGGAACTACAGGCACGTAACACCATGCCCAGCTAATTTTGTTTTGCGTTTTAGAAGAGACAGGGTTTCACCATGTTGCCCAGGCTGGTTTCGAACTCCTAAGCTCAGGCAATACGCCCACCTCAGCCCCCAAAGTGCTAGGATTACAGGCGTGAGCCACTGTGCCCGGCCAAATTAAAATAATAACTAATGCTAACACTTTGCCACTACAATATGCCAGTTTGTTACTGGATGTGAAAATAAAACCCTAAGTGTAGAATGAATCCTATTCCCAAGAAACATGTTTACTTTTCATATTCTTCGTTGGTGTTTGCTCTAAGAAGGACCAAATATCAACATATCCTCCAATCCCAGTAACTGCTTTCCTATAATAACCTTTTCATTATAGCTTTAAACAACTTTATGCCATCAAGATGCTGAATTTTAAATTGTGAGTTGTGAAGAAAGACACTTTTCTTAGACATGTTATTATATTTTCATGTAAATACTTATAGTGCTCAGAACTTTCGTATTCTGTTTTCAATTTGAGGTCGCTAAAGGGCAAAAGGAATCTCACTGGTGGCAAGATTTATTCAGAGAACACTCACTCTGAGAACAGCTGTGCTGGATACACAGCTTCACCACCCAAACCCACAAGCCTACAAAATTAGGTCAAAACACTAAAATACAACGGCGTCATTAACAGATCTTCAAAACCTAGAGTCAGCTGTTCATGTTTTGTACTTGAAAAATACACATTAGGACAGAGTCAGAGGATCAAAGGCTAGAAGTTTCATCCCAGAGCTTCCTGGCTACAACTACGTATCAACTGTGCCAGAGAGGAGGGTGGAAATTTGAAATTACAAACCTAGAATGCTATAAAAATAAAAGTAACAGATTTTCTATTTTCTGAATTAAAAATAGGAGAGATATACAATCACTTTGGAAAAACTATTCTGAGAAGAGGCAGTCATGAATATAAAAAACACAACAACACAACACTGTTCTCTGAACGGAAGAGGAGTGGTAGCGGCAGCAGGCAAGCCTGTTGGTATCCGTTGTGCTATTGCCTTCTATTCACAAATGAGTAGAAACTTTTGGATTTCCAGCATCAAACTATTGTTAGACAGAATAGCAAGTAAGTACAAATTGGCTTATATTTTATACAGTGACTCAGCATGCACGAAATAAAATGCTGACACTAGAAGGCTACTTACTGACTTGTAAAGAAAGCATCGTTATTTAATATGGAATATCTACAGAGCTGCCCCTGTGAAATAGTTACAGTCATATAAATGCGGTTTTCCAAAGTATGACCTACAGAAAGCTAGTGCCTAGAAATTATCCATGAAGGCTTCCAGGGTTAATAGGTTTGAGGGGGAGAGCACTAGAGACTTGTAATGTTCGTGAGCATATTCACAGACTCCAAGCAGTTATGCAGTAGAGAAGCCAGCTCAACGCTGTTTAAACATATTGCTCGAAGAAAGATAACTAACGCAACACTTTATTCCCAAGATGAGTGATTAACGCACTTAAAGAAGTGCTAAATGCAAAATCACATGCAAAACCACCGTCTAAAAGTTTAGACCTGATTATGTACCTACCTTTGTATCAACTCTATAAGCATTATAAATACTCTTTGTTGCTTATATTTTCCTTTTCTCATTGTTTAATCTGGAGGAATAAAAGTATTCATTTCAAAGAAACAATTCCTGGAGACAAGTTTACACTGCCACTCTTTGGCCTGCATGGGAAAGCACTGCAAAGTCATCTTCTATCCGATATGGAAGTTGAAAGCCTTGCAGTCACTTCATCCCCATGGATCGTGCTCATCACCCCAACCCATATATCCAGTCACCCCTGCTGCACTGATTCTGTCTTCTGCACTGTTCTCAGGTCCGTTTCAACCTTCCACTCCCCACAGTCACTGTTCTAGTTCGAGCCACCAGCAGCTTTGCCAAGGTCCATTCTTGGCATACCCCATACCTTGTAGCCCAAATCACCTTTTAATCCTTGGAAGTGTTTTCTATCTGCCAAGACTATATGTCTACTATTAGTAGAAAGAATGACAAAGTCATCAACCATGTACCTACCAGTTTAAGAAAATATTTCTAAGACTCCTGTGAACCCATTCCTGTGAATTCTGTGCTTATAATTCCCTCGCTTTTCTTTATAGTCTTACCACACATGTATTTATCTGACAATGGACTGCTTAGTTTTGCATCACTTTGAACTTCATATAAATGTACTAGTTTGATTCATGAGGTATTCATTTATTTCACTTTATGCTTGTGAGGCTCATCATCTGTGGCCCTCAATTTCCACAGGTGAACAGTATTCCAGTTGTATGCACAAATTGTTTATCAATTTCTCTGATGACAATCACTTGGGTTATTCCCAGAGTCCTCCCCCATATTTTTTTTTGTTAAAACAACTTACAAACAATGCTGTTATAAACCCTATTTTTCATGCCTGGTACAGAAAAGTATACCTGGCAGAGAAAGTACAACGTTTTTTTCTAGGTTATATTAGGAATTGAATTGCTGGGTCATAGGGTGGTCCATATTCAGATTTCACAGATCTGTTTTGCAAAGTGGTTGTATCAACTTGCACTTCTACCTGCAGTGTATAAGGGTTCCTGTGACCCCACATCCTTGCCAACATCTGGTACTGTCAATTGTTTTATTTTTTTGCCAAACCAGTGATAGTAAAATGTTTTGGGAGTATTGTAACGTGGTTTTAATGTGCATTCCCTGATTAATATTTAAATTATTTTATGTCATTTTTTTTTACAAATCCATGTCTTCTGCTCATTCAAAGTAATTTAAAAATATATCCTTTTCCAATGGCCAGGCACAGTGGCTCACGCTTGTAATCCTAGCACTTTGGGAGGCCAAGGGGGGCATATCACTTGAGGTCAGGAGTTCAAGACCAGCCTGGCCAACATGCTGAAACCCCATCTCTACTAAAAATACAAAAATTAGCTGGGCATGGTGACACCTGTAATCCCAGCTACTCAAGAGGCTGAGGTGAGACAACTGCTTGAACACAGGAGGCAAAGGCTGCAGTGGGCTGAGACTGCGCTATTGCACTCCAGCCTGGGCAACACAGCAAGACTCCATCTCAAGGGAAAAAACAAGGTAAGTTTTATGCTATGTGGTATTTCAGTTTCAGTATCATTGAATTTGTCAGTCTTTTGCTTTACATTTAATGGCTTTTCTATTGTATATAGAAAATCCTCAACTTACTTGAGACTTTTCAACTTCACGAAGGCGTGAAAGCAATACGCACTCAGTAGAAACTGTACTTTGGGTGCCAGACAACCATTTTGGTTTTTGCTTTCAGTACAGTATTCAATAAATTACATGAGATATTCAACACTTCATTATAAAATAGGCTTTGTGTTAGATGAGTTTGCCTAACTGTAGGCTAATACAAGTGTTCTGAGCACATACAAGGTAGGCTAGGCTAAGCTATGACATTTGGCAGTGTAGGGGTATTAAATGTATTTTTGACTTACGACAGTTTCAACTTACAATGGGTTTATTGGAGTTGAGGACTATCTGTACAAAATATAAGATACTCAGAGTGGGTATAAAAAAACACTATTTCAACTTGAAAGATGAAGAAAAAGAAAAAAACAAAAAAACACTATTATGGCTGGGCACAGTGGCTCACACCTGTAATCCTCACACTTTGGGAGGCCAAGGCAGGAGGATTAACTGAGGTCAGGAGTTTGAGATCAGCCTGACCAACATGGTAAAACCCTGTCTCTACTAAAAGTACAAAAATTAGCTGGGCATGGTGGCTCACAGCTGTAATCCCAGCTACTTGGGATGCTGAGGCAGGAAAATTGCTTGAACCCAGGAGGCAGAGGTTGCAGTGAGCCAATAACACGCCACTGTCCTCCAGCCTGGGCGACAGAGCAAGACTCTGTCTCAAAAAACAAAAAAACAAAACACACACACACACTATGTTCTAAAAATGTAAAGCTTTACTTTACACATTTGGGTCTTTAACTCTCTGTTTTGTGTGCAGTGTGATACAGAGCTGCATTTTTTTTTTCCTTATAGATGATCAATCACTAAAACACCATTTTAAAAAATTGTTCCTTCTTCACCCACTGATCTACAGTGTCACTCAACCTATATTCAAGAGTCTATTAATTTGCTGAGTCTGCTTTTGGGCTCTTGTTCCTGTTCCATTGCTATCTGTGCATCCCCCACACCAGTGTTACACTGTCTCAATTCCTACAGCTTTATTTGAATCCTGAGTGGTCAAGTTGGCCAACTTGCTGTTGGGAAGGTTACAGGCTTGATGAATAAATTGAGAAACAAATGAGGAAATGCAGAAGTTTCTAAGTAGGAAGAGTAAGATATTTGTGCAAATCTAAACAAACTCTCAGACTTTTTTTTTTTAAGGCAAGCCTTAAAATAATGTCTTTTTTTCTCTAAACATAGCTATGCTTCTTTTAAAGACCTTTTAAAACAACTTACATGAAGAGCAATGGCTATTGAACATGAATTGTGGAGCTAATCCCAGTAAAGAGATACATCTTTTTATTTTCTCAAAAGGAATTAGGACAAGGCACATGGACTTAGCATCATCCTTCCTTTCAAATTAATAGTGATTTGTGGATTGTTGATTCAGAGTTTGGTTGCCACTATTACTTCATCTTTGCATATTAAATGATTACAGAGAAGAAGTCTGGATGGTAAAAAAAAGTCGAGTTTTCTTTTTAAAAGATACATAGTTACATTATTATAAGACTTAAGATTTAAAAAAAAAGAGCAGAAGGCAAGTAACTCCATCAGGCTGAAGTTTTGCAGCTTTGGCAAGCATCCTAGTTCTACTAACGTCAGTCTTCCTGTAACTTTACTACTTGCTAGTCATGAAATTTAACTCGTATCCACAAAGAAGAATATAAGAACAAAATCAGACAAGCCCCAAAGCTGGTGAATCAGGAAATGCTCTGTGAACTGGAAAATGCTAGTGAAATCTTGGCAATTGTTTTTATTATTTATCCCAAAAAATAGATTACTCTATCACTATAAATTTTCACTAGCACAGATAATCAAGAGCTCCGCAGTACAAAGTATTAGAACAGGAAATTACATGTAAGATCAGAAACAGGTAGTATGACTAGCATTACATACTTGTAGCAGATGATTAAGCTTCTAAGACAATCGAAAACTAATGACAAGGGGTATTATAAAGATAAAATATCCTGTTGCTTCACTCCCCTGGTAAATATGATCTTTTCCCATGCGAATTTGAGCATTAGGACCTGAAGATTTAGTGGACAGTTGTAGTTTATTGATTAACTTAACCTCCTGGCACAACATGTTCTGCTATCCAGTCATATAGCAAATAAAATCACTTGACATTTATTCTGCTTTTTATAGTTTACAAAACACTTTCAAATTAGCTCTCTTTCTATTAGACCAACGAGGCTAGGACATAAACCTGCACCTACCAGTAGTTATCAAACCGTCCAGTCTGGCGAGACTGCCTGAGAATGAAAGGAACCCAGAAAACACAGAACTGAGGAGAGGAAAGAGAAAGAAAAGTTTCTAACAATACTGTGGGAGACCTAAATCCAACTTACCTGAAACACCCCTATACCCCTGCACCTTTCAATTATAAGACTCAATAAATTCCCATTTCTGTTTAAGTCCATGTGAACTGTGTTTCTATCACTTGCAACTGACAGAGGCCTGAGTAAAGTCAAGTCATTCACACTGCTAACTGCACCAGGAGTCATGGTGATCAACTGCTCCTTATAGGAGCCTTTGAGTGATGAAAAAAGCCTGTTTGTTTTGAACCCCGATACACTCATTTAACTACCTAGATGATCTCAGACAGGACACACAATGTGTACGTGCCTCCAAATGAACCCCAAATACAAGGATATTATCTAATTTATAAGGTTATTTTGAGAGCTAAATTAGAGATCTTTTCCCAAAGAAAGTAGATAGAGTCTGGTGCCTAGAATCCAATGAATGGTAACATTACTCCTCCTCTCTCTCCTGATAGGTACTCAATAAGATGAGAAATGCAAAGCATCTATTATAATTCCTGGTACAATATAAGATACTCAATATGTGTTAATTCTCTTTCCAATGAAAATGATTCTGGATTGGTAATTACGTCATCTTACATCACTATTTTTCACATTATAGAAAAATGACTAAAAGAAGAATACAGACCAACTCCAATGGCCTTTTTAACCCCCATATTTCCAGAAAGGAGGAAAAACACTGCTGGAGGGTAGAAAATAAGAACATATAAATGGGTAGTTGGAGATATTAAACAAGCCAGGCAATTTCCAGCATTTGTGCCATGTGAAACCTCAACATAAATGTAGGGATTTCAGGTTCTCCCAAGGGGAAGGTGATCACAACCTAAAGAAATACTAACAGAACCACTCAATACACACCACAGAAGGCAAAGGCTGGACTCACCGTATTTGGAACATATGGTAAGCCATAGAATTTCTCTTGTGTTTCCTTGAGAATGTCTGTGGTTGAACTCCTCAGGGGATGCTTCCCATGGTAGATTTGATCCAGAGTGGCATAAAAGACCTAGACAGATAAAACCATCTACTTAGTTTTGGTAGCCCATCCTAACATCTAAGACGTGGTAGACCAAAGATGCTGTAAGTGCACTAGGGGTGACACTTAACCAATCACAGTTGCAAACAGTCACAAAAATAAACTTAATATGGTTTGAGATGTATTTCATACCACATTTAAGACCACGCTAAAGATGAAAAGGAATGCTCTCAACCTTTTCATAAATAAGAATTTTAAAGAATTTTGAACCATATCGATACGATACTCTTTAAGTACAATGTGGCAAATTAAATATGTGACCACAAAACTGGAATTTTGCCAAAATATATGTACATGGAAATATATAAAAACAGTTACAACGTTTGATGCTCCTGTTTGGTTTCCTCCTGGAATCCTGATATATCTTAAATTAGAGACATGAAATGGTCAGAATCCTAGTTTTGTGATGAAAGGTGAAAGAAAATTAAATAGGTGTGGTGGGGGATGAGAAAGAAATAGCAATGCAGCATCTGGTGGGTACAGATGAGTCAAAGAATTCTGATGCAGCTGTTGGAGAGGCTGGAACTGGAACCCCACACGTGGTGTCAGGAAGTACAAAGGAAGCAGCTGCTATATAGGACAATTTTGGCTCAACTAGGTGACCCGGGAAAAGAAGCACTCTCCTCTGAGTAGAGGATATAGGCTACTGAAACACAGTAGGAGAAGAAAGCACGAAAGAAAGTTTGGACATGAAATCTGCTCTTTACAAAGTACTGAAAACTAAATTTTGCATAGAAATCTAAAATAAACATAAGGTACTTTTTCACTGCAACATTTGACTCAAATATTGTTTCTGAACACTGACTTGAACATTTGACTTCGTGGAGGCAAGCAGAAAATGCTTTATTTTACAGGACAAATTTTGACATGCAATTATGCTTCTGATATGTATCTTTGTGATTCAGAACTGGGATTTGTAGAGAATGTGCAGCTGTTGACTTGAAAGAAATGAGGATTAGTTTGAATAAAAGAAAAAATTTAAATGACCTCTAGCTTCTGGCTGCATTTAGGTATAGAATTATGGTTCTAAATTATAGAGTTAAGTTTAAACCTTCCCTAGAAAAATACAGACATTTCCTAAATATAAATATTGCTTTCTTCTAACTGGCAATCTAAACATCCAGCTAAATATAGCGCTTTCAATTCTACATTTTATAATGAGTAACAATGCATAAAGATAATCAGAGAAGCCAAAATTACTCAATGTCTTACCTATATTCTAACAGAGCAAATTATCAGGAACTGAAACTTTCACATTCTAACCTCAACTGAGATGTTATTTTGTCCCAAGTATAAATAAACCAGAATTCAAGAGTTTCATTTCTTCATTTATGCCTTTTACAAATGATACAAACATGGGGTAACTTTTTTGAATTATAAAAACAGAGCAAAATAAACTAAATACGAAAACAGAGCAAAATAAATTAAATGTGCATTCTTTTTATGCTTATTTGCTGATAAACTAAACAATTCCAAAGTGATGAGCCTATCTGCCCACCCAGGGGAGTCAATGCATTCCTGGGACCTTATTAAGCCACAGAAAAATAATAAGAGCCTATTTTTAAAACAAGAATTTAAAAATATGTACAGTTTTAAAAACACTGTTTATGTCCCCATAGAAAGTTGACGATTCACTTCCTTCCCCCCCTTGTTTGTCTTCACTGTCCAAGTGTAACATAAAAGCTGGACCCAGGCAGCTCCTCTAGCAGGACTTTGTCTCTCTCTGTCTCTAGGGGGCTATTGTTTTTGGAGGGCAGGGGAAGGAAAGGTTGGTTTTCCATTTTAAAAGAAAATTATTAGAACAACTTTTCAAGAAGAAAGCCACAAACAGACTTCTAAAAGGCAGGCCTTTTACTAACATACCAGCAAATCAAAAGACTTTTGCCAAGTAATGTTAATTTTTAAAAATAATTCAGAAATCCTTTAAAATTTATATTGATAGAATAGATACTGAGTAATGTAAAGCAAATGTAAATTCATGGTTGTGTATATATAACAGATTTCCTACATTGAAACATATATTCCATGTTTCAAGGTACAGAAAAACAGAGTGCATTCATTACTTTCTAGGGACTGAATTTTACAAAACTATAAAGCAATTAAATAGGGGTTACTTTCTTAAACAGGTAACTGAATCATCATAAAGTGAATATTGCCTAAGATGAAAGATGAGTGTTTAGGGTGTTTACATAATTCTCAAGAGGAGGAGTGAGAATTCCATAAACAATCTGTCATTACAAACATCTATGCATCTGGTGTCACGCAGACCTGGCATCCAGATGGTTCATGAAAGTTTGCTAGTAGTCTTCATCTGGAAACCTGGGAAGTTGGTTTTGAATATTATCTAAAACTAACAGTAATTACTATCTAAACTTCAAACCTAAAAACAAAAATTTTTAAAAGACACGAAATGAATAAACATATATATATAAAATTAAGTTTGAGCCTTAATTTAGTTGGTGAAATGTGTGATTAGAAGTCATGTAATTTTTCTAAGCTTTAATTTTTCCCAACTGAAAATGGGAAATAATCTTTTTTTTTTTTTTTTTTTTGAGATGGAGTCTCGCTCTGTCACCCAGGCTGGAGTGCAGTGGCGCGATCTCGGCTCACTGCAACCTCTGCTTCCCAGGGTTCAAGCAATTCTCCTGCCTCAGCCTCCTGAGTAGCTGAGACTACAGGCACTCGCTAGCACACCCGGCTAATTTTTGTATTTTTAGTAGAAATGGGGTTTCACCATGTTGGTCAGGCTGGTCTCGAATTCCTGACTTCGTGATCCACCCACCTCTGCCTCTCAAAGTGCTGGGATTACAGGCGTGAGCCACTGCGCCCAGCCGGGAAATAATCTTATTAACGCCTACTTCATAAGGGTAGTGTGAGGATTGAATGAGTCAATTTTGGTCAAGTTCTTTGAACTCAGATGAAAGATGCTTTAGAAACATAATTATTATAATAAATAGGTTTCATTGGCAAGAATTTAAAGTTATATATTTATTTGGGATAATGACTATGGAAAACTTCAGAACAAAGGTACATACATACCTGAAGTTGCATATCAGCTGCAGCACAAACCTTTTTAGATTCACAAAGACGAGACACCATATTTTTTGGCAGTGGCTTGATAAAACAAAAGAATATGTATGTGAGCAAACTGCTTAATAAGTCACTGTACTATGTATATTATACTTATGAGTCAGGGAATTTAAAAAGAACATCAAATGTAAAATGAGTAACATAATTTCATTATAGTTTAAAAATAATAACTTCAAATATTTTAAGTTCGCAAGACAACATGAATAAAGACATTCTATGTTATTTCAAAAAGTGGTAACTGTCAAATAAGGGTTTGTACATGAAAATACAGGATTACATGGAACTAAGATACTGGCGCTGATCTTTAAAAATCTACTTAAAACCTTAAACGGAATACTTTTTCTGTTCCTTTGCTATCAGTGAGTACCTGTTCAAATACTCTCTTGACTTTTAAGTGCATATAATAACTGACAATTGGACTAAAAGATGAGAATGTCAAGAAATAAATGGTAATTCATGGTGTCAGTCAGTGTTAATGCTGAACTGACATCCTAACAAATAGTCATAAAATGAATTGGAGATTCTTTTCTTTTCCAACTTGAAAGAACTGCAGAGCTTGGACACTTAGTTTAATGTCCCTATGTGATTTAAGGCTTTCTTTTTGAGATGAATTAGGCCTAACTCTGTAACACACAGATCCTCTTAGAAATAAATTAATAACGTAGTTGAACAAGAAATTTGCTCCATCTCACTCAATTTTAAAATAATACTGATGTTTATTAAAGAAATATACCAATTTACATAACTATTTACAACCTAGTTAAGCTAAAAGGCCCTCTAAAGAGAAACACATTATATAAAGACCAATGGTAAGTTACTCAGTGGTATGGTTGTATAGATTTAGCACCTGTGAATGAGAATGAGGGCTGTCTGCTGGAAGGGAGAACTAGCCACTGCTTTGTAGGCATCCACTCCCAGGGCCTAGAACAGTGCCCGGAGCTGGCAGATGCTCAGGAAAGATTTGTGAATGAATGAACTAATAGAAGAACTGCTAGGAAATGGCTTCTTAAGTGAAAGACACAGAATCTGCTCACCGCTCAGATGACAAACCTGCAGCTTTTTCTCTTTCCATTTGTTAGCTCGAGAAGCAAATCTGGCAGAAAAAACAATTTTAAAGACTTAAGACACAGATGGGATGAAGCTATATAATGTGGATTCTGGTACAGATAACAGGCCTGGGGCTTTCTAACACCGGGGGGCATTCAACTTGTATGAAAGAAATATTTCCTCAAACAAGATTTTTTAAAGTCAAGATTTAACTAAGTCATATCTGCCAATAGATTGCGTTAAAAAGTTGTTTCTTTAAACCTTACTTTATATCATATTTTATGTTGTTGACAGGATTCGTGCTACATTTAAAAGATTTTTCAGGCATCACCAAGTTTTAATAGGTTTATTTTTACAAAAAAAGTATATGTGGAAAGATGATACTGAAACCACCTTTGCAGAATTGTAAATATTAAGAGAAGTCTAACGTGACTGACTCCATCCTGCTTCTAACCTCACAGGCTACATACACTGTCTTTAGCTTATTCTAGTGCAGAGGCCAAGAGAACTGTGAGAAAACTTTGGTTTATAGTTAAACTTTGAGGCAAGGAAAACTGACCTTCCTGCTTGTTTGGGGACTGAAGCCACATTCCCAAGGCTGGATTCGAATTATGGTAGGGGCCTGGACTTTGCTGAACAATAGACACACTTAAACAATGATTGACCTGCCACTGCTAAGTTTGCTTTTCTATAAATTGCTTACTGCCACAGAATCACATAACCGGAAGCTATAACTTATAACTTCCCCAACTACTCCTGTAGATAACATCACCGTTGTGGAACTTAAAGAACTGACCATTGAGGTATTTTTTAGATTTAGCATTTTGACAAACCAAGAGATGCTACCTGGTCCTGAGACCCACCCTCCAACCAGGAACTGACTCAGCTGTGCAAAGATGGTTTAGACACTCCTGTGATTTCATCCACTCCTGGATTTCATCCATCCAGGCTGTAGATGAAGCCTGAAAAATCTTTTAAATGTAGCATAGAATCCTATCAACTGTTTCAGTTCCCCAGGCCCCTGCCTGATAAAGTAAACTCCAAAAACTCTAGACTCCAAGTTCTCAGCAAGGTGGATTTGAGAAACGCCTGTTTTCCACTTGGCTGGCCCTGCTATGATTAAATTCTTTCGCTGCTGCAACACCTGCTGTTCTCAGTGCATTAGCTCTTCTGGGCAGTGGGCAAGAAGAATCCATCAAGTTGTGACAATATTTTCTCATTTAACTAACGCATATAAAGACCATGTGAGCAAGCACTGTATTAGGCACATGGGGCATAAACAGTGGGCAACAGTGGGGTGCCTGCCCCAAAGCTTCCCAGCTAGCAGTCTCCACATAAGCACCAATTGCACGGTTACTAACTGTAATGTGTGCTGGGGGAAAAAAGGCCTGTAGGATAGTAGGTCAGCCGTGACCTTGAAAGGCTTGATAGATGTAGGAGTGAGATTTGCAAAATGAACAGGTATTAATTAGACAAGAGAGGTATGGGTGGGAAGGGGAAAGAAGCATTTCAGGCAGAAGAAACAGAACATGCAAAGGGCAGGAAAGAACAAGGCTGTCGGCAGAAGGCAGAAGCCAGCAGAGGGAGAGGGAGAGGAGGCCCCCACTGGGGAAGCTGGGAAGCTGAGCCATGCCAGGTCCTGTCTCCACCTGAGAAATAAAAATACAATTCTAAGCCCCTAACTGACTGAACAGACCCCCTGTTAGCCAAAGGGACCCCAGAGAAACCCTGGACGCTGAGTTCCAGACTATGATGGGATGGGCAGTTGGCCGTGCCTTGATCTTCCCCCTCCCTCGCTCACTGCCATTGTTAGGTTTTCTTCCCTATGGGCAAACCAGACACTGCCTTTAAAAAACAATGTGAATTTAGAAAAAAAACAAAAAATGCTACCACTGGAGAAAACTGAGTGAAGGGGACATAGGACCTCTCTGCATTTTTTTTTTTTTGCAACTTACTGTGAATCTATAACTATTTCAAAATAAAAAATTAAGTACTCCAAAAAAAACAAAAGCAAAACAAAACAAAAAAATTAAGTACTCCAATTATGTATTCAATGTCTATGATATATATTGTAATAAATACAAAGAACATTCATTTATAAAGAAATACATAAGTAGAGAATAAGTACAATCCTAGTAGAACAGTTCAGAGTACAAAATCATTAACTCATCAAATCACAAGTAAAAAATAAGCATGCTGAACACAGAAAAATAAATGTTCTTTTTTTAAAAAAAAAAACCTAGTTTGATGGTTAGTCAACTGGAATTAATAAATATATTAATCGAAATGAAGTTAGATGCTTATTCTCTTAGAAAATACTTTCTTTTTAAAAAATAACAAATTTGAAAAAATAAATACCATACGAACCGATTTTCTTTTAAAGTTATATGTAAAGATTTTTTTAAAAATAACCAATGTTTAGAAATTAAAATTGAAATTTAAAAAAGGTTCCTTGTCAAGGTTTTCTTCTGTAAATATTGCTTACCAATCGTGGCCATGATAACCAATACTGAATTACAGTGTTCTCTGGTATAGATGGGGGAACTAGTTCCAGGACCCCCTAAAGATACCAAAATCTGCAGCTGCACAAGTCCCTGCTGTGAAATGGTACAGTACTTGCATTTAACCTATGCACATCCTCCTGTATATCTGAAATCACCTCTAGTGTGTAAATACTTGTTATGGTGTATGTTTTAGAAAATAGTAACAAGAAAAAGTCTGTACATGTGCAGTACAGACACAACCATCCTTTTTTCTTCCCCATATATACATATAAATATATATTATACATATCTATAAAATATATATATGTATATAAAATATACATATCTCTCTCAGAAATAAGGTCTCGTTGTATTGCCCAAGCTGGAGTGCAGTGGCACAATCATTACTCACTGCATCCTCGAACTCCTGGGCTCAAAGATCCTCCCACTTCAGCCAAGATCTTGAGTAGCTAAGACTATAGGCATGAGCCACTGTGTCCAGCCCCCAAATAATTTTGATTTGCTGGTGGTTGACTCCAGAGGCAGAAGCCACAGATACAGAGAGTTGACTGTAATCCATTTTGCTGTAATTCCAAAAGCAATTAAGTCTACAGAGCAGCACAGATGTTTATTATTGTCTCCTAAACAGAGGACTCTCACATCTGCTACATTAAAGAAACAGAATTAACATATCTAAGCTGATAGGTAACAAGTAATTATGTATAAATGAAAATGGATTTATAACACCTAAACCTTGAATAATATTATAATTATGTTCATTATATTGAATTTGAAATTTTACCAAAGTCTGAGCCACTAGAAGTAACTTTCTCTGTATTATCAGCTGCATGTTTTAAGAGATACTACTTCAATTTCCATAATTTTCAAGGCAGAAAATTCTCCCTTCTACTGATCTGTAAATCTCCTATCCCAACACCGACATATAATTTCTCAGATTCTTCTGAGGATATGGACGCTACCATTCTTATTAAAAATTAGAATCCTACCAGTATATTAAGAATGCTACAAATCAAGAATGTTTATATTAACTAATCATGGTAAAGAACAACTGTGCAAGAAATGTTAGGACTGGAGAGCTCTTTTGGGCTTTTCAGGCTGTTTCTAGCATTCTAACTCCTGACCACTGAAATGGCTGCCTCACAATATCCAATTAATCCAGAAATACCATTCATTCCATGAACTGAACCCATTACAGTAGAACTGAGAGCATGGCTTGCCTTAACACCAAAATCTGCCTGAATCTCAAACTCCCATGATTGCGCTTCACTGTAGCACAAGAAGGAGCATCAGATCAAATTGAGTTTGAATCCCAACTGTGCTACATACCAGCTGAGTGGCATGGATGTTAGGCAACTTAGTGAACTTTGTGAAGCCACATTTTCCTCATGTGCAAAATGTTGATACTATCTTTTCATAGGATGAGAATCAAGCAACATAATGTGTTTTAAAATTTTATTAAGTCAGGTTTAACATAGATACTGAATAGTAGCTGGTATTCTTTACTATTACTGCTGCCTTATGTAATACAATAATCACTGACTTTGAAAAACTTTAGTTACATTTTACTGTTTTATCTACATAGTCTGCAAATGTGGTCTGTTTCAGATTTATAAAGTTCTCAGAAGACAGGAACTACAGCTAAACAATTAGTTTCCTGATCCTTCTTCCCTCCCCCTCCCCCTCCCCTCCCCCTCTTTCCTTCCTTCCTTTTTGTCTTTCGTTCTTTCTTTCCTGGGTTCAAGTGATTTCTCCCACCTCAGCCTCCTAAGTACCTGGGATTACAAACATGCACCATCATGCCTGGCTAATTTTTGTATTTTAGTAGAGACAGGGTTTCGCCATGTTGACCGAACTGGTCTTGAATTCCTGACCTCAGGAGATTCACCTGCCTCAGCCTCCCAAACTGCTGGGATTACAGGCATGAGTTGCTGTGCCCCGGCCTATATTTTTTTTTTCATTTATAAACTAGCCAATTATCTTTAACCCAAAATGTATGCCTCCTCAAATTACCCGGCTTTAGAAGAGGATGCTTTCTCTAACCTGGTCATTAATTAAAGCTTTACAAAAAAAACCCACAATGAAATAATGTGCTATTAATCTATTAATATCTTCGATATTTCAATATCTGCCACAAAACTTGGTCATTAACACGCTTTTTGAAAATATTTTCTCTCACTGTGAGTAGAACTGGTTATCTAACAATGAGTCAGTTTTTCATCTGCAGCTTCTAGCTCATATTTAGAAAATACTGGTACTAATCAGAAAATATCTCTCTTCTGATGATGAAATGTATCTCATGCTATGAGTCTAGATAGTTGAGAATCGCAAAGTTTTGGATGAAAAAGTCTACTTCAATTATTACCTCTGTTTGTAATGTGTCTTTTCTACCCGTTGCCTTTAAGTTTTTCTCTTTATCTTTGGTTTCCAGCAATTTGACAACAATGTATCCAGACATATTCTTTTTTATTGTTTATCCTGGTTGGGATTCTTGAAGCTTTGTGGATCTCTGGTGTGCTTTTCATTATTTTTGGCAAATTCTCAGTTATTATCCTATCAAATATTTCTCCTGCCTCGTTATTGCTTTTTCCTTTCTGGAACTTGAATTGCATGTATTTTTACACTGCCTGGTATCGTCCCAGAATTCTTGGATGCTTGGTTTTGTGTTTTCCATCCCCTACTCCTTCTCCCGCTTTGTAAATCAGTTTGGATAATTTCTGACTGGATCTGTCTTTAAATTCACTGATTCCTTCCCCAGCTTCGCGTGTACGGATGAGCTTCTCAAAGGAATTCTTCACATGTGATATCGTGACTTTATTTCCTACGCTTGCATTGGACTATTTCTTGTAGTTTCCATTTCTCCTCCCTATCTGTTCATACATATTATCCATGTTTTCCATATTATCCTGTAATGGTTATTTATGTCCCTGACAGACAGTGACTTTGAAGTTATTCTAGTTGTTAGTTTTTTCAAGTCCCTGAGTCTGCTTTTATTGATTGCTTTATCTTGGAGCAGGGAGGGTTTTCTGCTATTCTGGTAGCAGGAGCCAATCACTTCCTACAACACGGAGGAGGCCTGTCTGGTTTCCCACGCTGCTTTCATGAGCACCCACCCAGAGGAGGCCGACAGAAAATGGCCAACAACTGAACGCAAACTCCCCCAGTATCAGGGCCCTTGGGTATTCCAGACTGGTATTGCAGTCCACAATGAGTCTCTAACAATTTGCTACAGTGTTACTGATCTCTCCTTACCCCCTGTATGGCAGTCAGCCTTCTGCCCATGCTCTGCCACAGGTGAGCCATCTCTATCTCTTTGGATTCCGACACCTCGAGGGCCCTGAGACCCTCAGCTTTCCTATGAGCTTGAGAAAAGTTCCTGCCTTTTCCTGTAGGGAGGCTGGTTGCCAGCAGTGCTTTTTGAGCTTTCTGCATCCTTGGTGGATGGGCAAATCCCAAACAGTTCAGAATTTCATTAAGTAATGTCATTTGGGCTTAGCCTCCAAAGGAGAAAAACCAAACACAATGGCAGAAAAGCTTTGGAAACAGCGAATTATCCTTGTAAGTCAGCAATTAGACATCATCAGAGACTATCATGAGGAAACCTGTAATGCTTCAGCACGTATGATAGACTGCATAGTTGAGTACTGCCTCAAGCAGTTCAGTCAGTCGAGTGAGAATCCTGCCTTCCCCCACCTTAGTAATTTTTTATCCTCCAACTCCCTCCACTCCCTTGTTCCTTGGCTATAAATCTCTACTTTTCCTTGTTATATTTGGAGTTGAGCAGAATTTCTCCCCCTACTACAAAACCTCACTGCAGTAGTCCCCGATAAAGTCTGCCTTACTGTTCTTTAACGACTGTCACGAATAATTTTTTCCTATAACGAGAACGATAAAACATCATCCTCTGCCCCTTGAAAGCATTAAAATTCTGATACCTGCATCACAAGGAGGCGATGTCTGTGATGTATGCTGCAGGTGTGTAACTTTGGGCTTGTTGATTCACTTTCAATTTGTTTGTGTACCCCTCAAAATTTGATCCTGTGATTAAGATTAAAGTATGCTGCCCCTTGATGGCAAAGGCACTTCCATGCAAAATTTGTTTTACTGATACTTGAACAAGTTCCCTCACAAAAGGATCAGTACTAGCAATAAAACATTCAGTGAATATAATTTATAATTTAATATGCAATTAGTATATGATTGATAGATGAAGAAGTTAGATAAGGAAAAATGAAGGCAGAAAAATAAAATGAGGTCAGAATTGAGGTTAAACACATTAAAACATGTTTCCTGTAATTCCGTGTCATTTTCACAGTTGGGCCATACATTAGCTCTGGGTTTTGCAGTGGGCTAAGCAATGTTAAAAGAAAAACTTCAGACAAATTAAATTAAACGGAGTTTGGCTGGGCACAGTGGCTCACGTCTGTAATCCCAGCACTTTGGGAAGCTGAGGCAGGCAGATCACTTGAGGTCAGGAGTTAGAGACCAGCCTGGCCAACATGGTAGCTAGTCTCTCTCTCTCTCTTTTTTTTAAATTTATATCTGCTAAATAAAAAAAAAAAAGAAAAAGAAATTAGCCAGGCATGAAAGCGGGCGCCTGCAATCCCAGGAGGCTGAGGCATTAGAATCCCTGGAACCTGGGAGGTAGTAAGTTGCAGTACGCCAAGATCACACCATTGCACTCCTCCAGCCTGGGTGACACAGTGAGACTCAGTCTCAAAAATAAATAAATAAATACATACATTTAACAGAATTTAATAGAGCAAAAGACACTTTGAAAACCGGGCAGTCCTTGGAACCAGAATAGGGTCAGAGAGACTCAGGAGCTGCCATATAATCTGATAGTATTTATGGGCAGAAAAAAGGAAAATGATCTACAGAAAATGGACAGGAGGTACAGAAATGGCTGCGTTCGTTCCAGCTCACTTCTGCCTTATTTGAACAAGGTTTGAACAGCCTGTGATTGGCCGAAATTCTGTGACTGGTACAAGGGTAGGTTCCAGGTTGCTTACACCTCTAGTTAGGTTAGAGTTTATTATGTATGGAGAAATCTTGAAGCCTAATTTAAAATACGTAATGCAGCTTTAGGTGAAACGTAACAGCAGAGAGGGAAATTCAATGATGTGCCTCATTCTAATTCCTGTGAGTACTGGTCTAGATCCCTTATCTGAAATTCCATAATCCAGAAAGGTCTGGAGACTGGAAACTTTTCATGAATTGGGCAGAAACACATTAGATGGCAAGATCTGGCCTGGACAAATGTAAAGTTTGTAAAGTATCTTTTAAAAATATTTACTCTTACATGTTGTGAATATGCAGAAATATGAATGTGTTTTCACCTCTGGGTACTCTGCCAGAACTAGCTAGGTTTATTTATTTCTTCTGTTTTTTTTTTTTTTTTTAATTCAACATCCACAGTATATGGTTAGACAAAAATTATGGGAGGCCTCTGTTTTACATTGAGCTCCTGCACTAGGCCCCAACAGACAAAATCACCACATACAGTCACTCATGCTAAATGCCACACAATCAAACTGAAGTTTTAGAGAAGCAGACAGATCTCATACCGATCAGTGCTTCCTGAAAACAGGAGATTCCAGTCTGCCTGAGTCAGTGTAATAAGGAAGCTCCCTTTGCTTTAACCCTTACAAAAAACGAACCTGATGCTAACCAACTGGCTTTTTCTTCTATTGTTCTGTTTCCTTGTTCCCACCTTAAAAAACCCACTGTTCTGCTATTGCCCAGGGAGAGCTCTCATTTATTTTGTAGGATGGAGGCTGCTCAATTCATGAATCACATATAAAACAGAAACACATCTATAACCATATTTGCTGTAATTTTTTCTGATAATATAAACCATATTGATTTTCTAAAAATCTAGAAAATTCTAAATTCCAAACATCTAATCCCAAAGCTTTAGAGAGAGAACTATAAATTTCTATGTGTTATATATTTTGTCTGCAATACAGCGTAATTCTCCACCTTTTATTAAAAAATAAATTAAAGGCCGGGCACAGTGGCTCACGCCTGTAATCATAGCACTTTGGGAGGCCGAGGCAGGTGGATCACAAGGCCAGGAATTCGAGACTGGACTGGCCAATATGGTGGAACCCCGTTTCTACTAAAAATACAAAAATTAGCCTGGCATGGTGGTGGATGCCTGTAATCCCAGCTACTCAAGAGGCTAAGGTGGGAGAATTGCTTGAACCCAGGAGGCAAAGGTTGCAATGAGGTGAGATTGCATCACTGTACTCCAGGCTGGGTGATAGAGAGACTCGGTCTCCAAAAAAAAAAAAAAGAAAAGAAAGAAAAGAAAAGAAAAAAATAAATTAAAAAAAGTCTGGACGTGGTGGCTCACGCCTGTAATCCCAACACTTTGGGAGGCCAAGGCGGGTGGATCACCTGAAGTCAGGAGTTCAAGACCAGCCTGGCCAACACAGTGAAACCCTGCCTCTACTAAAAATAGAAAAATTAGCTGGGCATTGTGGTGTGCGCCTGTAATCCCAGCTACTTGGGAGGCTGAGGCAGGAGAACTGCTTAAACATGGGAAGCAGAGGTTGCAGTAAGCCGAGATTACGTCCAGCCTGGGTGACAAGAGTGAGACTCTGCCTCAAAAAAAAAAAAAAAAAAAAAAAAAAAAAGAGAAAGAAAAAGAAAAAACTGCAAGGTTCTTTGAACTGACTGCACCATGGACTATACCATACTCAAACCATGGTGACCCCTGTGACCCACATGTACACTTCCAGATGGCCTCCTGGAGCCTGAGTCTGAGATAACAGAAAAACTGCAAAAGGAGAACAGCAGTTAGCTCCTGCAGTGCCTGATTAACTGACCCTGTGACATTCCACCACTGTTCCTGCCTCAACTGATAAGTCAACCTTGTGACACCCTGTGACCCTGTGGCCTGATTAACTGACCTTGCAACATTCTACCACTGTTTCTGCCTCAACTGATAGGTCAAACTTGTGACACCCGGACCTTGTGACACCACCTCTCCCTGCCCCCAGCTTGAAAAAAAAACACCCTAAACTGTCCCTCTCTTTTCAGACTCAGCCTGCTCGCACCCTAGTGAACAGACAGCCTTGTTGCTCACACAAAGCCTGTTTAGGTGGTCTCTTCATTCAGAACGCACTTAACAAAAACCACTTTACATTCCAAGTGTTCCACACACAGTATATTGTACATGCCTTCCTGAAGAGGTTTACAGATGTGTCCGTTTAAAAATGGATTAAGAAGTTAAATTAAGTGTGAGAAACTCTTTGAGCACTCTTAATTTTGTATCTACAGAAGCCAGCTGAGTGAAATTACTTGGCCTCCTGTTGCCAGACTCCCGTTCTTATGTTGACTGAACAGAGGTCCTGCCTGTGGTAAAATAGCCAACGATAAAAGGGTCAGGTTGGTCTAGGAAATTCACTCAGCTGAACACCTTCTTGGGGATCCCAGTTTTTAGCATATTAAATTACATGTAGTCCTCCCTTTATAAAAACCCACTTAATGCTACACCCATTTTCCAAAATTATTTGAGCATAGAACACCTGTCTCCCCACCCCATACATCTTTTATAATCAGGTGATTTAATATGTATAACATTGGTTGGAAAATGACTTGGTAAAGCAATTAAATGTAAACTTTCACTAATAAAAGAAAAAAATACTTATAAATAAAATGTCTTAAAGAAATAAAGGAATAAATACAGCTATGATTCTTGCTATCTTAAAGCTTCTTTCCAGTCTTATATTTACACCCACTTTATTAGAAAGCTCCTCTTCAGCTCTTCTCCATCGACCCTATCTCTGCCTCCCCCCAGGCCAGCACAACCCCCAGGCATTCTGGGAACTTGCCTCAGGGCATCCTGCAGCTTTGGCGCCTGAGCCAGTTCCACTGCCCCATCGGAGTGTGCATTTCTAAGGAATGCAAGTAGATGGAGCTCATGAAAGCACATGAATTTGCCTTTCCTTATGGCCAGGGAACAAATGGATACAGCAGAGAAGGCACCCTGGGTTCTAGTCTCCTCAATGCACAATGCATTAGCAGATCCACAAAACTCCTTCTAATTTATCTGCTTCAAAACAGAAGAAAAACAGCCAGCATCCAACACTGCCTCCACACTGAAAAACGCTAAATTGAAGAGGGAGACCCAGGCTTCTCAGATCAACTTCCCCTTTGACTATCATGCTGCATTTCAATAGAAGAAAAGGTTGACCGACTGGCACCTCCAGTTTTACCTTCCTATAGGTGACAGGCTAGGCCTTGGGGAAACTCTCCAGAAGGCACTATTTTTACTTAAAACAAGATCAAACCAGAAACCTTTTCACATGTGAGTCCTAAAACTGTAAACCGGAACCCTTTCATATGTGATTCCTGAAACTATAAACAGAAACCTTTTCACATATGAGTCCTAAAACTGTAAACCGGAACTCTTTCATATGTGATTCCTGAAATTGTAAACAGAAACCTTTTCACATGTGAGTCCTAAAACTATGAACCTAAGATTCTTTCACCTGTAATATTTAAAGTATAAGCCTATATAAAGGCTGAACCTCCCTTTGTTAGACAAGCTTGGCTGTTAGGCAACTATGCCACCTTGCTCCTGGCTGAATAAACTCTTTCCTCCTTTATACGGTGTTGGGGAACCCGGCCGTTCCTGCTACAAAATAATACCAACTGCAAGCTCCATGTTTCCCTCCTTCAACATTTTCTTTATCCACAGTAAAATGAGGCAGATTCCCACTTTGTTATTTTTTCAGACATTACCTATCAACTATTATTTTTATGGAGGCATTTTATTTGAAATACAATAGTAAATCTAGTTATACCCTCAATAAAGCTTTGCAAGCTGCAACCTTTACAAACTATCTTACTATGGAGTTGTTCAGAAACAGTTTTCTAAAAAATCTGTATCTCATAACAAGTGCAGATTACTTTAAATAGTCTTGAGAATGGTTTGAGCATTTATGTTAATGTGAATTTATTTCAAACTAGTTTTTACTGAGTGAACTTTATACTTCCAATAATTTATGCCCTTTCCTAGTTTCTTTTATTAAAATATCTCCAGATTTTTTTTGGTCACTATGGAACCCCACTGAGTCCAGATGAGCCCTGGTTTGAAGCTGGCTGCCTCCTGTGCTTACTAAGTGCGCTGTGAGAGAGAGAGAAGACAAAGCAAGAAAAGCAGGTGAGACCTGTCATGGAGACTCTCTGGGCTCATCTTCACCAAGCTCCCCACCGTGTGCAAGGCATCCTACTAAGCAGCTCGGTAATACACAATGAACCTCACCTGACCCTGCTACCTGGAACCAGAAAGGAACGTACAACCTGCAGTATCTGAGGGGAGTTAGTTCCAGGACCTTCCACCAAGAACAAAATCCATACATGTTCCAGTTCCTGGTATGAAATAGCATAGTATTTGCATATAACCTATGATGCACATCCTCTTGTGTACTTTAAGTCATCCCTAGACCACTTATAATACCTAATGCAAAGTAAATGCTACGTAAATAGTTGTTACACTGTACTTTTGTTGTTGCTGTATTGTTACTGTTACTATTGTTACTATTACTATTTTTTTCCGAATATTTTCGATCCATGGTTGGTTGGCTCTATGGACACAGAAGGGCCAAATGTATTTCAGAATTAATAAAGCATGGGAAAATGCACCAAGAGATACAAAAGAGGTACAGATAAAGCAACGAAGGAATTCAGAAGAGAGCAATCATTTACAGTGTTGGAAGGGCAATTACCCTCACAGTGGTGCCGTTTGTACTACTATAGCCGTGGTATTTCAAAGGCAGAGATCAAACATAATGGGTGTTTTCTTTAAAATAGGAAAAAGGTAGAAATGTTGTTTCTACAATTGGAATATAATATGCCAATAATTAACTACAGTGACCTAATGTGCTTATTGTAATAATCCAACCTGAATTTTTCCATAATTACCACTGTAATTTAAAATAGTAATTCCTGTGTTCATTTCTAAAAACTCAAGATTTGACTATATGACTACAAGAGAACGTGGCCTAATATGCCAAAGTTGCCTATAAACTAAAAGAACTGACTTAAGCCCTGGAGTGGATGCCTCACAATGCCCCATTCCACAAGGCTGTACTACGATTGAATAACTGTATGCTCCTATTTCGAGCATTTGGTTAATTGATTCATCCTATACCCATGACACATCCAATGGTTTAAACTTAAATTTCTGGAGCACCAACTAGACTCTGTGAGACACAATCAGCCACTGTTATGTGAAAGGTCCCCTTAAAGGACACTAGGGTGTGGGGGCCCCACCCTCTGTGTGTACCCAAACACACAGCTGTGCTAGAGAGGACTCCCAGTGCTCATTTATTCTATTGTTTTTAATACCAGAACACATTTATGGCCAGAAAGGGAAAGTGAAAGACTATTAAAACTGACCTCCTTCTTATATTAAGAAGGTAAAATCTGTGTCTTGCTCAGAATTGCAACTTTTTTCCCCCCCTAAGTATGGACTGTAAGAACAGTGACTACCCACGTATATGAAGACCAAAGCAAGTAGAGAACAGCATCAGCAGCATCTGGGTGCTTTTTGGAATACAGAATCCTAACCTACTTCACATGCGTTAATCAGAATCCATATTTTATCCAGATCCCCAGGTGATTTGTGTTAAAGTTTGAGATATCTGACTTAGAAAAAACGGTCATCACGATGACTTGAAAAACAAAGATGAGCAAATTTAAATCGTTCTAATTTTACAAGCAGAGAGATGGTCCAAAAGGAAGCAGCACTGTGTGAAAGACAGAGGCTTGGGTCTCAGTCAGGCGTCCTGTTTTCTATTGCTACTCTTTTGCCTCTTAGCCTAAAGAAATCTCAGAGTATCCTATTTTCTCCTTTGTAAAATGAGGATAAAAATACCTCTGCTACAAAATTAGGATGAAGATTCAATACGGTAACAGTCAATGGAACTTCTAAAATGTACTAACTAAATGAAAAAATTCAGGTCCCTGCATCTAAAACATCTGACTTCCTCAATTCTGCCACAGCTTGGTGACCACACTTAGGTGGGCATGACAGTCCTAGGTTGCGACTGCTAACCTGGTGTGATCAATAATGGCACTCCCTTTCTTCTTAACAGCATTTTGGAGCTGGGCATGTTGACTCGCGCCTATAATCCCTGCATTTTAGGAGGCCTTAAGCTGGAGGATTGCTTGAAGCTGAATGTTTGAGAACAGGCTGGGCAACAGAGCGAGACACCGGCGCTACAAAAAAATTAAAATTAGCTGGGCACAGTGGCAAGCCCTGTAGTTCTAGCTACTTCGGAGGTTGAGGCAGGAGGACTGCTTCAGCCCAAGAATGTGAGATTTCAGTGAGCTGAGATTGCATGACTGCACTCAAGCCTGGGTGACAGAGTGAGACCCTGTCCCTCTCCCACCAAAAAAAGGGTTTGGCTTGGACATTAGATCATACTGTCACCCTATTAATAACTAACTCACTGAGTGCTTCTCATGAGCCAAACACTGTGTCAGTTGTCAACAGCCTTTGCTATACTGCCTTACCAAAGAGAAGGAGGTGTCAACTGCATTCTTGGGATAAACAAAAGTGGCAGTATTTGCTGACCATGCACAGGAACAAAAACATTTTTAAAAAATAGCTTTCCTATTATATGGAGCTAGCACAGAATTTTGGAAAGATTCTAGATATAACATCAATAAATACAAATGCTTTGGCAAACCTAGTTATCACCTGAATTCTCTGAATATTTTGTCATGTGCTTAACTTGTAAGCATGTAATCTCATAAACTTGCTAAGTATTCTGTATCATTTCACAATCTCACTAGACTAATTTAAATAACATTAAAAGTTTAGTATCAAATTCTTACAGAGCTAAATCACTGTGATAAAATACCTTGTTTTACTTATGACCATTGAGAAAATGTATTGTGGTGAGCAGCTGCATACATACTAATAGTTACGACAATCTCTGGTACAAGTCCTCGTTATGGCAATAATTCAACTCATCCTGAAGCAGAGAACTACCGCTGATGTCCCCTGGGTACATGATGGGTCTAATGACAGAAAACATGTTGAAACACAGTCATCTAAAAAACAAGAAAATACTTCAGAGGCATAAAGCCAGGCACTAGGCTGCCAGGCAGCAGCTCTGATTTCCCAGCTGATCCCATCGCACCCCAAGCTGTGTGTCACGGCACTGCATCTCCATACGTGTCTGTAATGGAAAAACAACTGGACTGCATGTCTCAACTAGCTTGTTTTGATATAACCAGTAATCCAGATGGCACATAATCAATAAAATAAAAATGATGGCTAGGCCCAAAGAGACAAAATCTCAAGCCTAAATCCACAGGAAATACTACTTTTCACTTACTTTTTAGTGGTGTTTTCTAACAAACGAAATAAGATGATCTAAGATTTTTTTTAAAAGCCTTTAAAAATGCTCACATTTTATCACAGACCCACTGATGGCTTAAAGGAACAGGTCAGATGGCTTTGAGTTTTGCAGGGTTCAACACCAAACATTTTAATGTGTGACAGGGATCCAACTTCCATTTTTTTCTAAAAATATTTCAGTACTACTGTGTTTTACAGTTTGCATGTATTATTAAACTTGACTAAAAGTTTTGAGGCAGGTATGGAGGCTTATTAAATTTTAATTTCTAAATATTTATTCATTTATTTTATTTAAAGGAGCAGAAAAGTCTCAGACAAGTTCAATGACTGGTCTGAAGTCACCTGTGTGTGGTGGTGGGGCCGGGCTCAGATCTATCTCTACCTCCCTGTTCAATGCTCTTGTGTAGACATAATTGAGAAGCAATTAACACCGAAAGTAAGAAAAGTTCCAAAACAATCTAAACCTGCCAAAGCTAATCTAATGCTAGCTGCCCTGTAATGTTTACCTTCGATTCTTTTCACGGCTCTTGAAAGAGAATGACAGGAGAAGATTTACTATGAGTCTGCATGTCTCCTTGGAAATAGAACTTAAGCAATTGTAGCCTTGGGCTGACTTTCCCAAACTGGCAAGAAACTAAATCTTATAATGATGCAGGACAGAAAAATTCTAAAATGAAAGCACTAAAATTTTACTGTTCTAAAAATAATACCTTAAATGGATATGGGGCTTCCATTTTGTGAAATGTATTATCAGAAGTTTAGGCGATATGTATTAAGGAATTAACTAGAAAAAAACTGGAAAAAGAAAATACCCACAATGTTATAATACTAACTTGATCAACTCTAACTGAACTTTAAGGAAATTCTAAGGTGAAACTAATAGATCTACTGTCCCCCTCATTATTATTGTGTGATCTTTGGAAAATTACTTACCCTGGCTGAGTCTAAGGTAGCCAAGGTAAGGAATCACAGTAATTACAGTTAGTACATACAATGCGGACAACTAGGTACCAACCATCATCTTCACAGAGTGCTAGACGGGACTAAATAAGAAAAAATCATGAGAGTGAGTATTAACTTCTGTTACTTATTGTTTTAAAAATATTCAGTGAGAAAGACAACCACAGCAGCAAACATTTCAGTGTAGTGGCTAATGGACAAAACTATACAAAAAATATCAGGTTCTCTCAAAAATCAGTTGGGTATATCTGGTGATTAGTAATGTAGCTGGGGTTGCAAAATTACCAGGGGAAAAAAAGATTTTAAAACAAGAAGCATATAAAGATTAAGAAGATAACACATAAGGAAGAAAGGAATTGTTCATCAGGGAAGCTCTATGCTTTAATATTCTAATAAAATACTCTGAAAATATAGAGAGTAAAAATGCATAGAACTAAAAGGAAATGATGTATCCATCATTCTCACAGTAGAAGACTTATACCTCTTAATTTTTGCTGTATCAAAAAAATTAGTTATATCAAAGATCTCACCAGACTAGTATGAAACCGCAGACCCAACAATTAGAAATACACAATCTACTCAAGCACAGATGGAACATTTCTAAAAAACTGATGACACATGAAGCCATAAAATAAATATTAATGAACTGCAAAGAATCAATATCAGATAGACCAATTAATTAGATATCTGAAACAAAAAGACAAATAACTCCCCCTGCAGAGGTTTAAAACTTTTAAAATATAGTTCTAAACGAGTCATTGGTCAAAGAGGAAATTACAGTGGAAATTAGCAACTTTAAAAATATTTTACATTAAAATCATAGATGAAGCTGAAGCATTTCATCACATCATCTAATATTTAAAGCATTATTCCCTAAACAATACAACTATTTTTATAGCATTTACATTGTATTATGAGTAATCTAGAGATTATTTAAAGTATATAGCAGCATGTACACAGGTCATATGCAAATACTACAAACTTTTGTATTAGGGACTTGAGCATCCAAGGATTTTGGTAGCCACGGTGTTGGGGGTAGTGGCCCAGGAATCAGTCCCGCTTAGACACTGAGATAAGACTATACTGATAAAGCAGACAAACTTCTGCCAAGATTAACAGAGAAAGAACGAGAAAACAGAATTAGAAATTAAAAAGGATACAATTATAGCAGAATTTGAAGGATAAAAGAATGCTATAAGTAACTTCATGTGAATAAGCCGAAGAACTTAGATTAAATTGATAAATTTCTAGAAAATTACAAGTTAGCAGAGTTTATTTAGAGAAGAAAAGAAAGCCCAAAGAATCCTATGACTATTAATGAATCAATCATTTAAAAAATCTTCCCACAGAGAAAATAACAGACCCTGAATGTTTTCATAGATGAATTTTGACAAAGTTTTTAAAGAACAAATTACATGTTATAAATAAATGCTTGTAAAGAAAAGAAAAAGAAGAAACACTCACCAACTCATTTTATGAAATAGTATATATTTAAGTGAACACTAGCAAAGAATAATATGACAAAGAAAAATCATAAGCAATCCCTCTCTCATAAACATAAATGCAAAAATCAAGAATATAAAAATATTAGCAAACTACGAGGTGGGTGGATCAACTGAGGTCAGGAGTTGAGGGCCAGCCTGGCCAACATGGTGAAACTCTGCCTCTACTAAAAATACAAAAATTAGCTGGGCGTGGTGGTGCACACCTGTAATCCCAGCTACTCAGGAGGCTGAGGTGGGAGAATCGCTTGAACCCAGGAGGCAGAAGTTGCAGTGAGTGGAGATCTTGCCACTGCACTCCAGCCTAAGTGACAGAGGGAGACTCTGTTTCAAAAAAAAAAAAAAAAAATTAGCAAACTAAAGCCAGCTCTGCATTAAAAAATAACAATCATTTAGGACCAAGGTGGCTTAATGTTGAAATGCAAAGGTGGCCTAATGTTTAACATTAACATTCACTGCATTAACAGATTAATGTTCTTTACAACAACTGTTGTTGTAAAGATCGTTGTTCTTGACAACTATCTGACAGCTCAAAAGGACGTAGGAAAACTACGATAAAATGCAATACCCATTAATGATTAAAATAAAAGTAGCGAACTGGAGACAGGAAGGAATTTCCTTTTCCTAACATCTCCAACGAACCTGTAATAAACATCTTTCTTTATGGTGACATATTAAAAACATTTCCTTTAAACACCAGGATCAAGGTAGTAATGCCCATACCACTGCTTTTACTCAGCATTAAGCAGGCTCTCATAAGTAGAGTAGAACAAGGTAAAGAGAAAAGATACATGGTTGGAAAGGAAAAATAAAACTGTCATTATGTTTAGCAGAAGTAATTATCTGGTTAAAAAAACTTTTAAAAATCTGTAGACAAGTTATTTGAATTAATAAGAAAGTTTAGCAAAGTTGATGAAAATAAGAGCACTACACAATAAGGGATAAACAGCACTTTTAAACACCAGTAACAAACAATCTGTATATACTACTTACAGTATCAAAAAGGTAGGGCATCTAGGAGGAAGCCAAACAAAAGCTGACCAAGGCCCTTTGAAAGAAAACTTTAAAACTTTATTCAAGGACTTTTGAAAAAGACTCAAGAAATGAAGAGATATGCCACATTCATGGAATCAAAGATTCAATATTCAGAGATATCAGTTCTCCCCAAATTGACCTATAAATTTAATGTAATCCCAACCAAATGCTCACCAGAATTAAAAAAAAAAATAGATAACCTAATTCTAAAATGTAAATGAAAGAACACAGAGGTCCAAGACTAAACAATAAATTTTGAAGAACAAATTGAGGAAGATCTGTCCTTCTAGATACCAAGGCTTATTATTACTTATTAATAATAATAAGCTTATTACTATAACTTATTCCAAAGTCATAGCAATACAGACAGCATGGCCTTGATATTAGGACAGACAGCTTAAACAATGGAATAAAGAGAGATCCCACAAACTGACGATTGCGTGTACATGAGTAATGTCACTGAAGAAAAGATAAATTATTCAATAAATGGTGCTGGGACAGCTTGTTATTCACAGGGAAGAAGTAAAATAGATTCCTGTCTTATGCCAAACCCAGAAAGAATTTCCAACTTGATTAAAAATTGAAAGAGAAAAAGAAAACATTAAAACGTTTAGAAGAAAACTGAAGAGGCTGGGCATAGTGGCTCATGCCTGTAATCCAAACACTTTGGGAGGCTGAGGTGGAAGGATTGCTTGAGGCCAGGAAACCAACCTGGGCAACACAGTGAGATCCTGTCTCTATAAAAAATATAAAAATTGGCCAGGCAGGGTGGTATGCCTCTAAGCCTGGGTGACAGAGTAAGACTCTGTCACACAAAAGAAAAGAAAGAAAGAAAAGAAAAGAAAAAAGAAGACCAAAACAAACAAACAAACAAAAAAACAGCAGCAGAATATCCTTATGCCTTCTAAGAAAACAAAGCCTTCTTAAATAAGATAGAAAAACTATGAACTATAAAGACAAGCTTGATAAATTCAACAATATTAAAAGAAAAGTAAAAACACAAGCCATAAACTAAGGTAAGACATATGCCTAAAAAAGGATTATTATTTCAACTACTAAGAATTCCTGAAAATCAGTAAGAAAAAGACAAATTTCCAAGTAGGAAAATGAGCATGAAACAAAAAGACATCTGACAGAAAACAAAAATGAGAAACAAGCCAGGGGCAGTGGCACATGAGTGCAGTCCCAGCTACCTGGGTGGCTGAGGCAGGAGGACTGCTTAAACCCAGGCCTTTGAGGGGCCTGCCTGGGCAACCTAGCAAGACCCTATCTTTAAACAAGACAAAACAAAACAGAAGAAAAAAAAATTTTTTAAACCTTAAAAGTAACCAGAGAACACTGCTGCTAATTAAGACTATGATGGCATTTCATTTTATAACCACAAAATGGGCAAAATTAAAACTTTGGACAATATTAAAAGTCAGTGAGGATGCTGTACGATAGAAACCATTGCTGAGAGGAGTATAAATTAGTAGAAAGATTTTGAAAAAATGTGGCATTATCTCATAAACTTAAAGACATGAACACCTTACAAATCCAGCAGTTCCAATCTTGTACATGGATATACAGTGGAACGTATAAAGATGTTCACAGCAGTAGCACATGAGCTAGCAAAAACCTGGAGAACCGGTGTGCCCCATGACAGGAGAATGAGTATATATAAATGATGGAATATTATCTGGAACTGAAAAAAATATACTGCAGCTACATGCAACACAGATGAATCTTAAGCATAAAATAATTCTTTTTAAATCAAAGAAGATTATAAACAGCAAAATACCATTTTTGTAAAGTTCAAAAACAAAACTAAACACCACAATTCTTAGCAATAGATAATGAGGCAAAAAAATAATTAAGAACTGAGCACTGTGCTGCCCTCTGGGAGGCAAGCGGGGCAGAGATGGGTTGAGAGAGGAGCATGTTCTAATGTTTTCCTTCTTAGGTTGGAGAATGGCTTCATAGCTGTTCCTTTGACAAATATTGTTTTGTAATATCAAATATTAAATAAAAGATAAGTTCATTACTTGCAGCGGCCGCTCTTTCTGCTCTAATCACTTATTGGAAGACTCTCCTGAATTGAAGTGAGCCTCACTGTACTTCCCTTCCACTATTCCTAGTAATACTGTTTTTTCCTGGAATGACTTTCTTCCTTTACATGGTATCCTTCAAACAGTATGTGAAAGACTTGAGTTTTATTCTTCTAGTCTAAAAATGTCTTTTCTTAAACCCCTCCTAATGTGAAGTGTTTCCAATGTTACACTAAAGCAGCAGTTATCCCTCAGGATGGTTTCTACTTCATCAGCATCACGGTAAAACAGGGTCTCTGAAATTGATCAAACACACTGGGACTGGCAGCCCAGCTCCAGGCAATATGCTGAGGACAAAGGGGCATTGTGGGTAAAAATGAGGACAGTGGAAGTTTCTGTAGGGGTGGAGTTGTTAGTTGGAAACTGAGGAATTGAGGACAAAAAGGAACAGAGGTTAACTACTGTAGAGTGGGGGAGAGGGTGGGCACCCAAGCATCTGGACTACTCAGGGACTGGGCTAAGTCAGTTTGGCCACATATAGTCACACACCTGGGGAAAATTCAGTCTGAGAATGTGGGATGGGGAAGAGAACCTTAGAAATGCAAAGGAAGAGTAAGTATTGGACTTTTGCTCATTTTCAGAAATTTACCTAAGACCTGATGTAAAGAAACTGCAAATCTAGGGCACAAATAGATCCTGCTCTCATTAGGAATTAGGATCTGGGGACCCAAATGATCTGGGCATTGGGAACAGCCTAGCTTCCCCACAGAGGCGGGTAGGGATGGGAATTACCTAAGTCCGTTTTGTGTTGCTATAACAGAATATCTGAGACTGGGTAAATCATAAAGAACAGAGGCTTGTGTAGCTTATGATTCTGTGGGCTAGGAACTTCAAGACTGGGTATATCTGGCAGCTTCTGGTGAAAGCCTTGTGCTGCATCAAAGCAGAGAAATGGAAAGGGAACCCAGTGCATATGTAAAAGGCAAAATACAAGAGGCAATCTCGCCTCATAACAACCTGCTAATCTGTTCCCATGAGAACGAATCCATTCCAAAGAGAAATAACCCAGCTCCAGAGAGAGACATTATCCATCTGAAGGAGCTAATCACATCTCAAATGCACAACCTACCAATACCACCACATTGGGTACCAAGTCTTAACATAAACTTTTAATGGAGCACACCATATTCTAACCACAGCAGAGGTCAAGGGGGAGGTATTAGACTGCACAGTGGAGGTGGTTAGCACTTTCAGTGTTGGGTATAGGGGCTTAGACTATCCTCTTTTCTTGAATCTAAGAACCCAATAATTGTAAAGAGCCCCTGTGATTTTATGACAGATTTGGGGGAGAGAGCACACTATGCCACTGCTATAGCTTGAATATCTGTCCCCTCCAAAACTCCTGCTGAAATTTAAGCCCCAGTGGGGCAGTACTGAGAGATGACTGGGTCATGAGGGCTATGCCCTCATGAATGGATTAATTCATCCATTGATCATAATGGATTAAGGGATTATCACAGGAGTGGGACTCACGGCTTTAAAAGAAGAGGAAGAGAAACCTGAGCTAGCATGTGAGCACTCAGCCCCCTCGCCATGTGAGGCTCTGAGCCATCGTGGGATCTGCAGAGTCCCAGCGAGTAGGAAGGCGCTCATCAGATGCGGCCCCTTGACCTTGAACTTCTCAGCCTTCAAAACTGCAAAAAATAGATTTATAAATTACCCATTTTCAGGTGTTCTGTTATAAGGAACAGAGAACGGACTAATACAGCTATTAAATATAAATAGGTAACTAACAAGGGGATCCCACTTTCACAAAAATCAAAACATTAAAAAAACAATCGCAACTTAGAAAGGTTTAGCAAGGATAAGGATCATACTTCCAGAAGAATGAGGCCACCTATACATAATTCTGTGCTGATTTGGAGCAACAGTGAAGAAGTAATGCTGAAGGTCAAACCCTACGAGCACTGAGAAGAGAAACAATGACCTATTGGTCCTTAGGGGCCATAATTCCACTAATGTAGCCTAAATTTGAAGATTTATGAGAAAACTGCATTAGACTATTGATCCATGTTAAGTTTATTATGTCCAAACACCTGACTGCAACCAAGTCTGTACTCCTTCCATACTGTGGTATTGATTTTAAGATTAATTTACAATAAATTCTACTTTAGCTTTGATGTTGTAGCTTGTCAGACATTCTGAATCTTGAATGTGCACCTATGGTATTTGTTATCTCTGACAGCTGCATGGCACCTGCAAATCTGATAAGCATACTTCTAATTCTTCCACTACAAGGAATTTATTGGCTATGCTGAGACAGTTCTGATCAAATACTTGTAGGTGTTAATAAGTCACTGATTATCCTCTATCTGAGAGCTCTCTGGAATATATTTCATAATGTTAAAGAAATCATTTCCTGAAATGCAGCAGGATAGGAAATTAAGCATAAACATGCAGCCCTGTTATTTTCTCCTTATGGGCTTAAATGTCATTTATTTACAAAGACTTGGATTTTAGGGAATTAACTTCTTATCCTTAAGGCTAGGACTGTCCTTAAAATTGAAAAAACAGAAAATGAACCTCCTTGGTGCCTTAATTAGTGACAAGAAGAGGCAAGCCCTTGTGAAGCTCAAAGCATTTACATGTTTCTTGCCTTTGGGCACACTTTCCATTCTCCATGGAATCACAAAATTATTTTAGATTCTTTAGAGACTATGTCTGTAAGTCCCTTAAGGGCACTGAACATGTCTTCTGTGTCTGAAACTTGAATTAATTCAAAGCAGCTTAGTTTTGAACTGGTTTTGAACTTTTCTTCCTATCTCATCTATCTTGCATTAGACTTGGGCTTACTCTTGTTTTCCTGCATCTAGTTCAACAATGCATCTTCTTAACACAAGAATTTAGTAAGAATACAGGCACTGGGAAGCGCTCTCCTGTGGGACCTTCTACCACACTGGGAGCAGTGGCTCCAGCCCTTCTTTGCTCTTGTTTGTTCTGTAAGTAGATGGAAATTTTTAAAAAAAATAACATTTGTATTTGTGTTGAATTTCCACTCCAGATTTAACTTAAAAAAAAAAAATGACTACTGGGCAAGGCCCAGTCCTCTTGTGCAGTCACCCCGCGTGTCCTCCCACGCCCTCCTGGGCCAGCCCTGCACCACACACTCTCATTCTGGTAGCAGCGCCCTCCGAAACCTCAGACTCCTCGGACTCGCAGAAACCCCTCGTAGGGGTGCTAGCGCTCCCCACGTCTCCCCACACGAAGCGGCGCCTCCCTCAGCCTGACCTTGGCGGAACCCTCGGAAGCGGGATGGCCCCTCCGCCGTCTCCTGCCTCCCACCCTGACCCCTCGACAGCCACGTACTTGTCTGCGGGGGCTGGGGCGCCAGGGCTGAGGCCGCCCAGCAAGGGTAGTTGAAGAGAGGCTGTGCGGCCGGGATTAGGGGGAGACGGGCTGAGCCCCGGGAGCCGGAGCCGGAGCCGGAGCCGCCGATCTCCAGGAAGCCTCTTAGGCTCTACCCTCACCCCCTGCAATCGGCTTCCTCCCCCGACACCAGGGTGATTTTCCGGAATTTGATTCCAGCATCAAAGCCTTTACTGGGTTTCCGCTCCATCAGGATTCAAACTCCCACCTGTGCTCCGCAGCACCTAACAGCAGCAGACCCAATCCGTGTCTTTCCCTGTCCACCTCCTCCTCAGCCCTAGGCCCCCAGCTCCTGGCCAGGCCTCCCCCAGCCTTCTAGAGGTTGCTCCTCGCCTCGCGCGGGCTTTGCCTTCGGGCGGCAACGCCCCAGTCAGGCTCCGTCTCGGTTTCCCTAGGAATTAAAGGCCGCGGGGAATGGGATGTTGCCTGGCTTATTCTTGGCTGTTTCTCAGATGCCGAGAACGGAGACTGGTAAACAGTAAAACTCAATGTTTTTCTGACCGAAGGGTCTCTCTGTCCTCAGTGTGTCCTCAATAAATACTTTTAGTGGAACAGATAAGTACTGCTGAGAGCGAACTGGCGAATGCCCCTTCTGTCTTTTTTCCCTTACCGCCTTCCTCCTGCACTTCTCCTCCTGGGCAGAGCTGGGGGCCTTCCCTCGTGGCCCTGCCTGTGCACTTGGTTCTGCTCCAAGGCACCTCAGGCAGGGAGAAATCACTTAACTTCTAATCATTCCCAGCTCCCAAAATACATGGCCATAGATAGATTATGCTATCACATGGTAGGGTATGCCAGTCTGTTACTGGCCGAGTCTACATAATTCCCAGACAATTCTTCCTAAGTTAATGGATGGGTAGTTAATTGGATCACAAATTTCCCACCTTAATAACTGAAACAGATTATGCTGAAGAGTTACTCAGATTAGTTATCCAGAATATCATTCATTATTCTTTTTTTTTTTTTTTTGAAACAGAGTCTCACTCTGTTGCCTAGGCTGGAGTGCAGTGGCACAATCTTAGCTCACTGCAATCTCTGCCTCCCAGGTTCTAGGTTCAAGTGGTTCTCCTGCATCAGCCTCCTGAGTAGCTGGGACTACAGGCATGCACCACTACCTCCAGCTAGCTTTTGTATTTTTATTAGAGACAGGGTTTCGCCACGTTGCCCAGGCTGGTCTCGAACAAGCTCAAGCGATCCAACTGCCTCAGCCTCCCAAAATGCTGGGATTACAGGCATGAGCCACCATGCCCTGCCAGAAGATCACTGATTATTCCATAGTTGACAGTAACAGATAAAATCAAGTTAAAAAAAAAAAAAGAAATCACCAAGTAATATTACACATCTGGACACATAATCAGACCAAGAGTCACAAATAAAGGTGGTTAAGGTCCTTCTGTTTCTAATTCTATTCATCCCCTTATTTAATTTCTTTTAGTGCTTTTTTTGTGTGTACGAAACAAGATTCTAGGTTCTAAGGATTCAAAGTGAATACAATTTACATTTGTACCAGGGAGTACATACAGTCCGAGGGGGAAAAACATCACCTCACATAATACGGTTCTAATATAATCAGAATTCCGAGGGAGGTGAAAGAACACATCTTCCAATGTACATGTGAACAGTAAAGAGCACAATGCTGACAACTTACAGCTAACTTAGTGTAAGGTATCTCACATTTTAATTTAAAAACCTTTAATATTACAAAGCATCATTGAAATCTAAGCCTTAAAATTAAGGAATTTTCAGATTAAGCATCACAGAGATGCTAAGCATACTGGCAAAATAAGGCACTCAGTTAAGTTTTATGAGACAACATAAAAATTCAGACCAACAGAATAAATATTCAGAAGCAAAGGCTTTTTAGAAGTGAGACAGGCTTGAATGCCTATTCTAATACAAAGTTTGTTTCTTCATCTAGAAAATGGGGATAAAGTGCTTTCCTTACGGGATGGTTATGAGGACTAAATGGTAGATTACCAGGCATATGATAAAGGATAGCTATTTTTCAACACATGACTATATGCTAGGACTATGATTCTATAGTTTGGAAAAAGAAAAGATAGGGAATCAGGAAAAAAAGAAACAATAAAAGGTTTGTTACTAACAGAGGGTGAGTTCTGAAAAAGTAAGAAGAGTTCAGCTTATTCAGGATGTCACAAATGCCAACCATGACAACCCAAAGGACAATATGACAATATTACTGTTCCTACCTGCCCAGTCTGATAATGTCTGGCAAACTGGTTAACTACTCGATAATCATTTGCAAAGTACTCCATCAGAATAGAAGGAACCTCAGCAAAATCAGTAGGGCACCTGGTCCCTAAAACAAGAAAAAAAAAAAAGTTGGCATGAATCAAATCAATATATTTATCTTACTTTTTATGTACCCTTTAAAATTTTATTTGTACTTCTGATGAACTATGATAAGCTTTAATTCATTAAATCAATATTTTGCTTCTATAAAATTATTGTACATATTTGCAGAAAAGTTTACTATAATCCTATATATTTTCCTTTATATCAAAAGTAAAACAAAATATTTGCACAGCTGCTAAAACACCTTATAAAGTAATGGCTCACACCTTTTACAAACAAACCTGTCTTCAGCTATGCTGGCTATACATGAAACACAAATTAAAACATTTCTAATATTAATATAGCATTTGTATTAAATTCACTAAATTCCATTACCTAATGCTTTTATCCTTCCTTTGTTTTACAAGTACTTTATTTTATCCATTTATTGCTTTTTGTAACAAAGTCAATTCTCAGTGAGGAAAAGCAATATTTTAAACTCAAAATTACTTAAAGCGACAAATCCTGTAAGAAATTTTGATGACATTTAATGATTCTGTTCAGCCCACCTAAAGTCTTTTCACTACCTTCTCCTTGTCCAAAATACTGTGTGTAAAGTTAGTTAATAAATGCTGGATGCCAACAATTTACTAGTGGTCTAATGCTGACCATATGTGACAGTGAGCTTAAGACTTAAGGATAAGACAATGAAGAGGAAAAGTCTATAGTATCATAAAATATGGCCACATAACAGCATAAAAAACCACAAAGCAGAACTATGATTTCACACGCGGAAAGTATATGAAAAATTAATAGGACTTCATCTTACTTTTTTAAGCATGCTTTGTTTTCTGATTTGGGATATAAAGAGACACCATTCACTTACTTATTAACTCTGTGGTCGGTATTAAGGAGATACCTTTTTATTCACACACACATAGCCACAAACTTAAATTCAATATAAAACACTGTCAAATGTAAAAGGAACAAACTTGAAAGACAGACGAGTGAGATTATTCCCTGGTGAAAGCTGTTAGCAAGGATGAAAAAAGCACAGGAGGATCAGGCTGCACAACCATGGGGAGGGCAGGACGAGGCAATCTGAGATAAAGACCACGGGACATGGTGAAATGGTCACATTTTCCAAATGAAAAGCCCCTTTCCCAATTTAAAAGAAAATATATGTTTGTATAGGATTGTAGTAAATACAAGCCCTCCTCATGGCTCACCAGTGACATGTTGGTAACGAGTTCGTCCCAGCATCGAATGCATGGCATGTCCCATTTCATGGAAAAGATTTTCCATCATGCCAGGAGTCAGCAAAGTTGGAGAACTCTTTGAGGAACGGGGAAGATTCAGCATAAGAACTACAACTGGGAGTTGATAGTCTCCATCTTCCTTTAATCTGCCTCCACGGATTGTGAAATGGCAATCCTTTAAGAATCAGAAAACATAAAAGAAGAAGACAGTATTCGGCAATCTAAAGAGTAAAACAGTTTCAACGAATATAAAATTTCACCAAAATGTGTGAGAACAAACTTTAACTTAATTTTATTCTTATCTCCTTATTTATATACATATATACACCTTATTCTTATTCTTCACAACAACTCTATGCAGCACGTATCTCACTTTTCAGATGATAAAACTAAAACTAGTCTTAGAAATATTAAGTAACATGTCCAAGGACACCTAGCTAGAATTGCCGCACCTTGGATCTGAACCCAGGCTGACTATCAGGAGCCAGGGCTCCTAATCACTAAAGGTGAGTATGTCCACCACCCATCCATTTAAGCAAAGAGGAAGAACACTGGCCTCAGAGTCTGGTGACCTACACCCTGTTCCAACCTTTCACACCTACTCGCCAAATCATCTTGGAAAATGATTTGCCTCTGCAAGCCTCATCTCTAGAATGCTTCCTTGTCAAATCCCACAGTGGCTGTCCAGATTTCATAAGCTCACATCTGTCAAAATCTGTGCTTTGGAAATTGTGAATCAGTATTCAAATATAAGGTATATTATTTCTGTTATAACTTATAACCTAAACTCTTGACATTTCCCATCAAGCTGCATGAAACTGCTAAAGCGGACTGGCTGTCAAAGTTGGCCCACAGCTACAGGAAAGGAGGTGAGCTGCCTCAAGTCTTCCACATACGGAGCTACTTGGTGGTTGGTAAGGTTTCCACATGGAATATCTTCTGCAGTTTTAGACTAGGTTCATTGTCAAGTATGTAAAAGAGTTAAAAGTTGGGGATCTACTCAGAATGCATGCCTTCAAATCCTAGCACTTCCGGCCAAGTAACTTAACCTCTCTGGCCTCCGTTTCCTCATAATGTGAGAACCTAGTCAAAAGGTTGAGGTGTACATTAAAAGGTTGACTTGTATAAAGGACTCAGTGCACTGGTTGGCACAAATAAGGATTCATTAAATGTCAGCTGTCATTATTACTATAATTAATACCGTGACCCAGATAAAAGTGACAAACGTAGATTGATGTAATTATTTCCATAAACTTTTTAATTTTAAAATTCTATTTTAATTTCAAATGTATATATTTGGTAACCATCATTAATAACTTTTAAATATGGAATTTAAAAAATAATACAAAGTTCACGTTAATACATATGAACTGCTGATGAGTTCTAGAGAGACCAGTTTGTAAAGAAAGGATCACCTGATGTGGTTTGTCTGCTCGCTGAAAGAAATCACAGTAAATGTACCCCAACAATCCTTCAGATTCATGAACGACAGCCTAGGGAAAAAAATAAATAAATTTAGTGGTAAATGAGGCCATCCAGTACTCTAAAAGTAGGACCATATCCCTAACACAAGAATCCGTGTATTAAACATCTACAGCCACACCGATAGACATAATTAATGTAAATTTTAATTACATTCTACATCCCACATTATCTCAAGATAGATTCTCTTTTCCCCCCATCCTCTTCTGCTCCATCTCTCGAATGATTTTGGTTTAAGAATTCTGTGTCCATAAGAACAGAAAATCAAACACCGCATGTTCTCACTCATAGGCGGGTGTTGAATAATGAGAACACATGGACACAGGGAGGGGAGCATCACACACTGGGGTCTGTCGGGGGGAAATAGGGGAGGGACAGCGGCGGGTGGGGAGTTGGGGAGATACAGCATGGGGAGAAATGCCAGATACAGGTGATGGGGAGGAAGGCAGCAAATCACACTGTCATGTGTGTACCTATGCAACAATCTTGCATGTTCTTCACATGTACCCCAAAACCTAAAAGGCAATTAAAAAAAAAAAAAACAAAATAAAAATAAAAAAAAAGAATTCTGTGTCCAGGACAGGAAATCCTCCTCATGAGGGCATTTTGTCCTGAATGCCTATCCTCTACAATACCTTTACCAAACACCCACAAGAGTTCGGAAGAAGTGCTGGCTGGACGATTTTAGCAGCAAAATTATTTTTTCCTTCAAATCCTAGAATGTCATGATATATGCTCAAGCAAATTATAACCCTTGAATTTGAAAACACCACAATGGAGCTCCCAGCTTGAGTTAAAAGTCATCAGTATAACTATCTATCCCCCTCTCCAAGAGGCATAGCTTATAGGAGAGACTCAACCGCTACTCTCCATCTTGCCTTCTTTGTCCTTTCAGAATTCAAGAATTCCATCAAAGAGAATCCCAATTTTGTACTTTAAAATTACCTGCAAGTATATATTCATTGTTCATCAAACATCTATTAAGCACCTACTTGGTGCCAGGAATTGTTCAAGACACTCGGGATACAGAAGTGAACAGTGCTGGACCTCAGTGGAGTGCAGATTGTGCAGTTCTGGGGAAACCTCTTAATCACCTGCATTTTGTTCTCTCAGTTTCCTCTTACAAGTTTTTCTTTTTATTATATCTCTGCATTTTATCAGTCTCTATCTGTTTTGGAAGTTTATAATACAAACAGATATTGAGGTAAATCAATGCAGTGATGAACGTCTTCCTGCCCTGACTCTCCTTTCAATCCCACCACCATACCTACTCTACACTCAGAAGACATGGCTGAGAGACAAGGAGATTGTATTTCTTAAGATACAGTGAAGAAAGCACAGTGTGGTAACCATGCTAGCAAAAATCAAACAACAAAACAATACAACGCCTTAGTGACTAACACACAGGTCAACAAAGCCTCAAATCCTATGAGGAAAAATTTAAAATATTCAGGCCTCAAATAAAGCAGGCCCTCACAGGAGAAGGATAATTGCTAGGCTTGAAGTTATTATCAGAGAAGTTAAATAAATCAGAACACAGGATATAAATTAATATCTGATGCAAACATAAGCCCCTACAACATGGGATGGGGGTTGGAAAGAAAAAAGGTCTCTCATGTAATGGATTTGAGAATTAACCAAAAGGGACACACAGCACTGAGGTACATACAAAGTAATGAACAATTTTTCTGTAACTAGAATTTGTGAATATATGAAGGTGCTTATATATTCAACCTTCTATCAAGTTCATAAAAACCTCTTTTTTTTTTTTTTTTGTTTTGAGACAGAGTCTTGCTCTGTTACCAGGCTGGAGGGCAGTGGCACAATCCTGGCTCACTGCAACCTCCGCCTCCTGGGTTCAAGCGATTCTCCTGCCTCAGCTTCCCAAGTAGCTGGGACTACAGGTATGCGCCACCACGCTCAGCTAAATTTTGTATTTTTAGTAGAGACGGGGTTTCACCATATTGGCCAGGATAGTTTCCATCTGTTGACCTCGTGATCTGCCCGCCTCGGACTCCCAAAGTGCTGGGATTACAGGCGTGAGCCAGCGCACCCGGCCCTAAAAAACTTTTTTTAGAGAACTCTGCTGTTTTATGTTTAGATACTTTATACTTATACAGTGTCCTAAATCAGAAGTGTAGTTTAGATTTTTTTGTGAAGCAGAAATAAGGCAGGGGACACAATCAGGGCAAAGTCAATGTAAAGATGAAACTGCTGTTGACTCAACTCCCAAACTGAAAGGCTAACGCATGCAGCTGTAGGCTGAGCAGGAGCTCACCAGTTTTCGGACATCTTCACTCCACACCTCTCCTTTTGCAGGCTGCTCTGCATATAACGAAATCCCCAACAGTCTGTTAAGCAAAATATTCAGGCCTTCCATGCATGCTCCAAGAGAGAAAAATGGGCAATACAGGCTGGGCTCAATATTATACCTATGAGAAGGAAGAGAGGTTCAACAGCATCTTTATTTCAATTTCTGAAGGTAAATTCAATTAACTTTTCATTTAACACTTAAGATCACTGGAGCTAAAGAAGGATTCAAACATAAAAGTGTATTTTTATCATTTGAGGGGTTTTCAGACACAGTTTTCTTCAGAACGACAGTCTGATTATTACGAGTGTTAGCAGTAAGTCAGTAACTAAGGCAGATATATCATTCCCTAATCTTTGTCCCTTCCACATTATTTACTCTTTCACTAACCCAATTAAGCACTGTCTCAACTGCTCACTGTATACATTCCTTATACACATTTATATGCAAAATACGATGTTTCAGTTATAACAGTAACTCTCATCTGATGAGTTATATTCTAGAAACTTGTGACTTATATCATATAAATATTAAATGAATACAAATCATGAGGCACAGTAAGTGAATTTAAAGTTCTCATCCAGTAAAATATTCATTTATGAAAAAAATGCCTGGAATATAAATAATCGGATCTTAATTTATCTGTTTTATAGTTATATATCTTAAGGGCAACATAACTGGTAAGGCGAATTATTCTTCACCCAAAAATAACTTTTTATGTCCTACATATTCCAACATAAATCAAAGCAAATCCAAAATATGTGATTTGAATGTTTAGATCTGAGTCATTAAGTCAAGTCAAAATGTATAACCATAGCCAAAAATAATGGCTCTAGAATATTGTAGGTGCTCATTATACTTCTGCCTTTTGGGATTACCAAAATATATATATTTTTAAATTGACTTTGTGATTCTAGAATTCCACAACACTTCGTTCCACAAAATAAAGACTTCCCACAAATTTATATGTAAAATATATACAAACTTATATTTACCACTAAATGAATGAGTTTAGTAAGTGAACATAAATTGCACCACAAATGAGATTTTGGCTATGGACATCTACAAATTTTCACCTTAATTTCTGACTGATTTTTGGTTAAACAGAATGTGAGTGTTGGAAGAGACGTTCATGATCCGGTGCCCTAGCTCCCCTGGTTTGTTCACTCAAGCATACTCTCAGTAAACCTGCAGTGTGCTGGAGGAGAGGCATGAAGAGCCTTTGTGTCTAAGCAGCTGGCACTGAAGGAGGCAGAGATGTGAACAAACTACACTGTGTCCCAGGCTTGGAGCAGTGGGCACACAGGCGGTGCTCAATAGGCAGTGCTAAAGGATGAATGAATGAGCACTGCACAATGAGAGCAAAGGAGAGCGTGATTACTTTACTTGTGGAATACAGAGTAGCACCAGGGAGAGCCTCTCAGACAGGAATTAAGAATCGGTAGGGCTTGGTGGCTCACGCTTGTAATTCCAGCACTTTGGGAGGCCGAGGCAGGTGGATCAAGAGGTCAGGAGTTCAAGAACAGCCTGGCCAACATGGTGACACCCCATCTCTACTAAAAATACAAAAATTAGCCAGGTGTGGTGGCAGGTGCCTATAATCCCAGCTACTCGGGAGATTGAGGCACAAGAATTGCTTGAACCCAGGAGGCGGAGGTTGCAGTGAGCTGAGATAGCACTCCAGCCTGGGTGACAGAGCGAGACTCTGTCTCAAAACAACCAAAAAGAAAAAAGGAAAAAAAAAAGGAATCAGACTTTGCAAGGCAGGGCTGGGATGAGGAATGGAAAATGGGAATCGTAATAGGAATTCTGGGCAGAAGCAACAGTGTAACTAAAGTATGATGGCATAAATTAGCCTGGTAACTTCTAGAAAAGATGTGGTTAAAAGATGAAGCAGTTCCCAAAGCAGGGATAAATGGAGAAAGGATGGGAGTGGAGTCTGGAAAGGCAGGCAGAGGTCAGAAGACAGAGGGCCTGGTCCACCAAGCTGAGGAACTGGAACCGCACGCCATAGGCCATGGCCTCTAAGCTTCCTCACCAATGTACAGTAAAGTAACTTCTGACTATTCAACCTTCTACAAGTACATTTATAAAGTATGTGCCTGTGGTATGGTTTTACTACATTTCAAAAATAAAACATTTTTATAAGTTGAGATAAAGAAAAATAAACATAGACAGAGTTTCTAACATTTTATGACTACACTCTCGATGAATTGCTTACAGTGCCATGTGGGAGACAGCTTCTGTAGGTCAGAGAGGAGCAGCTAGGTTTTCCGGAATGCTGCACAGTGGACAGCATGGAGGGTGGACTGCAGCAGGCAGGGAGGGCCGACAGAAGGACTGACTTCCAGGCTTCAGAGGGCAAACTCTGACAGAGGGCAGTAGGGTCAGGGATGAATGCGTTTTCCCTTTGAGATGTAAACATCTCAGGACTGTGTGAGTGACTGGATGTGGAGGGTGATGAGAAAGAACAGTCTAGAATAACACTCAGGTTTCTGGCTTGGACAAGTAAGTGGATGGTAGAGTCACACTATCAGCACAATGAGCACAAAAAAAGGAAGAGCGGAATCTGGGTGTGTTTGTGAAAGGAGAGAGGAGGGTAAGGTGCAACGATGGGAGGCTGGAGGGCTAAGAGAAAATAAACTCCGTTTTGGAGACACCGACTGTGAAGAGCCCCTGATATGTCAGACACCCAGGACACCAGAGCTGACGAGACCAAGGAGACTTCGCTGTCTAGAGCCACAGAGGGAGATACGGCCATTAGGGGAGAGCAACGTAGGCTGAGAAAAGGGTAAAGGGCAGACCCCTGAACTTCCAGAGCGGGGTGGTGGGAAGGAAGACAGAGGACAGTTCAGAGCTACTGGAGCTGAGAGAAAGGAGAACCAAGGAAAGAGGGGAGAAAAGAAATGATAAAAGGAAGCAGTCCAGGCTTGAGGTTTCCACTCCTGCACATGAAGAACTTGAAAGTCACCACTCCACCCTAACAAGCAGGAAGCTGAACAAACTGAAAATCAAGAATCTTCTTAGATTCAGCAGAGAATTGAGGCCACAGAGCAAACTGCTGCTCCTCAAACTGGAAAGACAGGCAGGCAGACATAGAGAATCACAACTTACCACAGCAGAAACCTCCCACAGAAACTACTACCAAGGCAAGAAAGTTTAAACTGTAATTGGTAAACTGCTGAAGGCTGGGAGGGGGCAGGTTTGAGAGTTAAAAGCTCCAAGGCTGCCCAATCTTACAGGGAATCCCACCCTTTTATGAGTTTCACCTTCAGAAGTCCTACAACAGGTTCTCATAGTTAAGATCAAGAAAAATTCTCTCCTGTTTCCAGCAAGACGGGAAAAGTAACCATTTTGATTTGCACCAAAGCATTCGTTCTTCTCAATAAGATCCTCAAAAGAAACTACTTTACCAAAGCCTAACCAGCCTGTGGTAAGGGAAACACCAACTCACACGCCTCCTCTAGTGTTACGTCTCACCCGAGGAGGGAGGGGAAGAACTGAGAAGCACTTGTGAAGGCCACAGCCCAGGAACTGAGATCTGATCACCGGGTTACAGAACGCAACCCCCTCTCTCCACACTCTACCACACATTCAATAATGCTCCTGTATAACAACAGGAAATACAACTGAAAGAATTGTACCGTTCAGATCCGATTTAAGAAGTCTCCAGGGAAACTTAAAGACAACAGAGGAGACAAAAACAAGAGACACTAGACAAAAGCTTAGCCTTTGACACCACAGCTATTGCAGTAACACAGCCCGATCCCTAGAAGAACATAAAACTTCCCACTGAAGACCTATTTACCTCAATTCCTCCTACCTAATGACTACATCATGTCTAGGTTTTAACAAAAAAATCCAAGGCACATTAAAAGACAAAAAAACACACAGTTTGAAGAGACAGTAAGTGCCAGAACCAGACTCAGATGTGGCAGAGATGCTGGAATTTCAGACTGTCAATTTAAAACAACTATAATTAATATGCTAAGTGCTCCAGAGGGGGAGAGCAGACAGCATTCAAGCACAGATATGTAATGTACACAGAAAGATGGGAGCTTAAGAAAGAATCAAGAGAAAATGCTAGAAATCAAACACACTGCAATGAAAATGAACAAGGCCTCTGACAGGCACATCAGACTGGACACAACTGAGGTAAGAATCAGGGAGCTTGAAGAAATGTCAATAGAAACTTCCAGAACTAAAATGCAAAGAGAAAAAGAATGAAAAATACAGAAGAGATCATCCAATAATTGCAGGACAATTACAAATGTGTAACGTATACACAATGGAAATACCAGAGAGAGAAGAAAGAAAAAGGAACAGAAGAAATATCTGAAGCAACAATGGCTGAAAAGTTTCCAACGAATCCAAACTAAATACAGACACCAAACCACAGATCCAAAAAAAATCAGGGAACACCAGGTGGTATAAATTCCCCCTCTCCCCAAATATATCAAAGTAAATTATATTTACACTGCAGAAAATCAAAGACAAAGGAAAAAAAATCTAAGACTGTGGAGGAAAAAAAATCACCTTATCTATAGAGGCGCAAGAATAAGAATCACAACAGCCTTCTCTTCAGAAACCATGAGAGCAAGAAGAGTGTGGGGTAAAATTTTCCTTCCAAAGTGGGAAAATAAAGAATTTCTTGGACAGAAATTAAGGGAATGTGTCACTAGTAGATTTGCCTTGAAAAAAAAAAATGTTAAAAGAAGTTCTTCAGAAAGGAAGAAAATGAAATAGGTCAGACATTTATATCTATATAAAGGGCATTAGAGAAGGAATATGTGAAGATAAAACAAAATCTTGTTTTCTTATCCTTAAGTAATCTAACAGATAACACTTTTTCCTAAAAATAATAATAGCAACAATACATTAGTTACAGTAATACCTTATGGATCAGCGAGATATATGGCAGTGATGTTACAAGGGTCTGGAATGAAGAATTGGAAATACTTTGTTGTATTATAAAATACTATATTTCAAAAAGCTAGTCCTTTGAAAATATCAATAAAACTGTTAAGCCCCTAGCTAGGTTAACTTTAAAAAGGAGAGAGAGAGAAGACAAATTACTAATATCAGACATGAAAAAGGAACATTACTACTGATTGCACGGGGCATTAAAAGGAAAATTAAGAAACACTATCAACAACTCTATGCCCACAAATTTTATATCCTACATGAAATGAACCATGTCCTGGAAAGACAATTACCAAAACTCATGCAAGAAGGAGATAACATAAATAGGCCTATATCAGAGAAGTTAATTAATAATTAGTCACATTCTAAACAGAACGCAACAGACCCAGATGTTTGGTGAGTTCTACCAAACATTTAAGTAAGAAATTATGTCAAGTCTTTACAATTTCTTCTAGAAAACAGAAGCAGAGGGAATACTTCCTAACTCATTAAATGAGGTCAGCGTTACCCTAATACCAAAGCCAGACAAAGACATTATAAGAAAGGAAAACTACAGACTATTTATGAACACAAATGCAAAAATATTTTCTTAACAAAATATTATCAAATGAAACATAACAATGTATAAAAGAATTACACACCATGACCAAGTAGGCTTTATTTCAGGCATGCAAGGCTGTTTCAACATTTGAAAATGAACTAAGGTAATTCATCACATCAACAGGCTGAAGAAAAATCATATCAATAGATGCATAAAAAGCATTTTTAAAAAATCCAACACGTATTCAGATAAAAACTCTCAGCAAACAAGAACTTTCTGAACTTGGTAAGAACATCTACAAAAGAACCTACATTTAATAACATAATTAATGAAGGAAAACGAGATGCTTTCCTGCTAAGATCAGCAACAAGGCAAGGATGTTACTTCTCATCACTCCTATTCAAGACCACACTGGAAGTCCTAGGTAATGTAATTAGACAAGAAAGGAAAATAAAAGTGATGGAGATTGGGAAGAAAAACATAAAATTGTCTGTTTGGAGGTGATATAATTACCTATGTAGCAAATCCCAAAGTACTGACCAAAAACCTCCTGGAACTAACAAGCACTGATAGCAAAGTTGCAGGATACAATGTTAATATAAAAAAGTCAATGCCTTTCTTATTGATCAGCAATGAACAACTGGAATGTAAAATTTAAAACACAATACCTTTTATATAAGCATTAAAAAGAAATCTGTATTACTCTAACAAAAAATGTGTACGAGCTATATGATGAAAACTACCAAACTCTAAAGAAAGAAGTCAAAGGAGGTCTAAATAAATGGAGAGAGATTATACGTTCATGGATAACAAGACTCAATATTATCCAGATTTTTTATAAAGGAGCAAAGGCAATTCCATGTAGAAAAGACAGTCTTTACAACGAATAGCGCTAGAACTGGACATCCACATGCAAAAATAAGTAAATTTTGACTAAGACCTTATACCTTCCACAAAAATTAACTCAAAATGGCTCACAAACCTAAATGTAAAATGTAAAGCTATAAAACTCCTAGAAAATAACACAGGAGAAAATCTAGGTGATCTTGGGTTTGGTGATGACTTTTTAGTTCTGCATCTAGTTGTACATTTTACAACCAAAAGCATAACCCAGGATAAAAAATTGATAAGCTAGACTTCATTAAAATTAAGAACTTCTGCTCTTCAAAAACCAGTTAAGATTAAAATAAGTGCAGGACAATCAAAAAAAAAAAAAAACCAGTTAAGAAGATGAAAAGATAAAGACAAAAAGCAGGAACAGACACTTCACCAATAAAGATCTACAAATGGCAAATATACATATGCAAACATGCACAATGTCATATGTCATTAGGGAATTACAAATCAAAACAACAAGCAGCCACCACCACGTGCCTATGAGAACGGCTAAAATCCAAAACACTGACAACACTAAATGCTGACAAGGAAGTAGTGCAATAAGAACTGTCATTCATTGCTTGTGGGAATGTAAATGGTACAGCCACTTTAGAAGACAGTTTGGCAGTTTCTTACAAAACCAAACATACTTTTACCCTAAATCCAGCAACTGTGCTCCTTCATATTAACTAAATGAGTTGAAAACATGTCTACACAAAAACCTGCACATGAATGTTTGCAGCAGCTTTATTCATAATTTTTAAACACCTGAAGCAACCAAGATGTCCTTCAATGAGTGAAAGGATAAACCACCTGTGATGCATCCAAACTATGAAATATTAGTCAGCAAGACAAACAAATGAGCTATTAAGCCATAACATGTCATGGAGAAACCTGAAATGCATAATGCAAATGAAACATGCCAATTTGAAAAGCCTACCTATTCTAGGATCCCTACTGTATGACATTCTAGAAAAGGCAAAACTATGGAGACAGTAGAAGAGCAATGGTTCCCAGGCATCAGCAGTGGGGCTGGGGAACAAGAATAGACAGGTGGAGCAGAGGCGATTTTTAGGAGTGAGAGTACTCCATGACAGTATCACGAAAGATACATGTCATTCTTCATTTGTCAAAGCCCATGGAATGTTCAACACAGAGTGGGCTGTAATGAAAACTACGGACTCTAATTAATATTATCAAATGTATCAAAGGTACCATAGTAATGAAAGCCGTTAATTAAAGGGAAAACTGTGAGGGGGAAGTAGTGATTTGTAGAAATTCTCTCATAAATCTGAAAGTTCTCTGAAAAATAAAATCTATTAATTTTTTTAAAAATGAAGTCAATTAAAAAAAAAACACAAAAACAAGTCAATAGTGCCATCGTTGGGAAATCATGCACAAGAGGCTTACTTTTACGCTTTCTTACAAGGGCCCAGGGCAACTTCAGGCCAAGTTTTGCTCCACTAATGATAACAGTATCCTTCTGAGTGCTCTGATAGTCCAAAAATTATCAGGATTTTCCAATATGGCTGATGGGCACACGAATCCTTACAACCCTGTGTGAGTGACTGTGACTGCGCCAGGGCTCCTCCAGTGTAGTTCTCGCCTCAGCCTCACACTATTTCCCATTGCCAGTGCTCTCAACAGGATTCAGGTGAAAACTCAAGAGGGTGTTCTTCCAATTTCCAGAGACCTCTCGGTATGCAGCCTTCTCTGTTACTTTGTCCTGTGCACTGCTGTCTGCTTGACCTCCAAGCTCTCCCAGCTCCTGTCTCTACTCAGGGAGGCTACCATAGTCTACTTGCAGCTCTAGCCTTTGGCTATAGATTTGGAAATTCCTCCCAGACAGTCAGCCGGGGCAAGGTAGGGCTCATTAGTTTGTTTCCTTTCTTTCAGGGATCACCCACTTGCACTGAGAGTTGTCCTATGTCTAAAAATTATTGTCTAGTCCATGCTGTTAGATTCTTTCTTCTGTTGTGAACGTAGGAGGGAACATTTGGTTCCTGTTAATCTTAGCCAGATGTCTCTTGGTTATTGAATTTTAGGACAGATGATATTTAAAAAAAGTGAACAATAAACACACACTTTCTTAGGAGGGGGAAAGGAAATGATCAAGAATGCCAAGGCTACTGCGACTGCCCAGTGGTGTCCACTTAAAGCTAACCCGGGCAGTAACATGAGCAATCGGGACCTGAAACCAAGGTCACCCATGGGAGAGAGTGGCCCCTAAGAAATCAGGGAACTGGAAGGGGCTGGAAGAACAGATAAACTGGTGGACCTGCGTTCCAGAAAGTGTTTCTAAGTAGCAGGGGCAAACCAGAAGAATATTAGACGGAAAAGCAAAGGGACCTGGGCAACAGTGTCATTATGACCTCCTGCAGGAGGGGAGCTGGGCCACTCTGCGGCTCCCCAGAGCAACTTCCCACCCTGCCCAGTTTGCCTCTGTTTGCACCACGTGGACAGGCTTTGGGTAGGAAGGAAGAACCTTTTTCTAGAATGTCAGATAGTTTCACTACATGTAGTGACACTTATGGATGGGTAAAAGTTTCTATGTCTAGAGTCATAAATGAGTGCTGATTAAGAGCGCTGAGTTGGTACCTTCTAGAAGCCTTGAGTCTGAAACCAGCCTCTACCACTTACTGTGTGATTCTGAGCCAGTTAGGTCCTTCACCATGTTTCAGTTTGGTCATCTGTGACTATAGAGAAAAAAACCATACCTGCCTGTGGTTGCAAAGTTTAACGAGGTAACGCATGTGAAGTTCTCAGAAAAGTGCACATTATATTCAATACTCAATATGAATAACTCAATAAATATTAGTCATGCTGATGAGGAGAAGAGGAGGAAGAGGAGAAGCTGAACCCTGTGCACACTGTTCTACTAATTACAGAACCCCTCTGGCTGCTCTCTCGATCACAGAAGGCCTCTGCTGTTGGAGCAGCACTCACGACTTATACAACCCACCAGTTGCAGGTGCACTCACTTGACCTTGGCCTGGCCAATCTGAGTACTCCTATACCTTGGATGCAAATGTCTCTGAACTACCCCTAGACTCTTCATTTCATGTCAGTTGGTCAATTCTCTCCTCTGCTTAAGATAGTCTGAACTTGGTTTCTGTCGATGATAACTGAAATTGTCCTAATATATTAGCCACCTTTTGAATTTAACGGCCTTAAAAATGATCTTTTGTAGGATACATAGCACAGATCTTCACATTAGAACGACAGTCATAAGGACTATTGGTATTCAGAAGGTATTTATTTGGGGGATGGCATCCTTGTCTCATCAAAACACATTTGTTTGGGTAAATGAAAAAATATTAAAACAAAGCCGGATGCAGTGGCTGATTCCTATAATTCCAGCACTTTGGGAGGCCAAGGCGGGAGATTACTTCATGTCAGGAGTTCCAGACCAGCCTAGTCAACATGGTGAAACCCCGTCTCTACTAAAAATACAAAAATTAGCTGGGTGTGGTGGCAGGCGCTTGTAATCCCAGCTGCTCGGGAGGCTGAGGCAGGAGAATTGCTTGCCCCGAGAGGTGGAGGCTGCAGTGAGCAGAGATTGCACCACTGAACTCCAGGCTGGGCAACAGAGCTAGACTCCACCTCATACACAAATAAAATAAAACAAAACAAAAGATACTGTCTGTTTTGAGGAAAATAAATAAGTCATTTATCTGTTATGACATTGAATCAGACCAGACTGATCGTAAAGAACAAAATCAAAAAGTTGAAACCACAGAACATGAAGAAACAGAAATAAAACTTAACTACATAGTGCTCTAACTAGATAATTTGATTATAAAAAGCAATTCACGTTTTTGTTGCCAGATAATAAAAATCAACACAAAAATAAAGGAGAATAAAAAGAAGCTTTACATATTAAAATTATACCCTTCTTAAGATTATAATGAACACATAACATTTATTTTTATGGAAAAGAAACACAGTAAAGCTAGCAACAACACAGCTTATTTTACTAAGCCATAACCTAAAAATATTTACTGACTTACCCAATGACCATTACACGCATATATGTTAGGCAAAATTTAAGGAAACAATTTATCTTGGAAAAAAAATTTAAGAATAGAATATAAATTTACATAATATTCTACATACAACTTCAATTTGTATGCAGTAAATGAAATCATTTTGAATGCTGAAAAGCAAATGTTATTACCCTAAAATGACTGGGAAGAAATGAATTTATAAACTCCCTGTTTTAAAATAAAAACACCTCAATAATAATGACAATGGGCAAGAAGTATACTGTCTTGTCCCCTGGCTCACTATGTGCACCCCCCAGAGGTAAATATCTTGTGTATCCTTCCAGGCATTCCCTATGCACATTCTTAGAAGTTCATGCATCTAAACTTTATGTATACATAAAACTATTTTGGTACAAATAGAATCATACCATTCACACTATCTTGCAATTTCATTTAACATAAAAATATATAAATGATATGTATTTTTTACACATATATTTCTCATAAAAACATAATTTGAAATACTTTCCAATTCAGTATATAAAGCTCTATCCTGTTTTCTTTCACGGGTGCAGAGTCATCCACAGCAAACACAAGACAAAACTTACTTCATGCGTCTCCTGCTGTGTTGTACGTGGGCAGAGGAGTCAAGGTCAATGACAGCCTGAAGCATCAATAGAGACTGGTCTCTATTGGTTTTAAAATAAATAATATTTATTGGTTTCGCAATTTAAATTTAAACTATTTATTGGTTTAGCAATTTTAGATAATATTTACTGATTCCCCCTCCTCCTGCCTTGCCCTCCTGATCTGTCTTATTATTATATATATAGATATATTGATGCTCTTTTTCTTAATTTTGCTGGCACCAGAGAGAGAGAAGAATAGAGATATGTCCTTTATTTTGCCACTGTTTACTGGATATTCCCAGAATGCATACAATGTGGGAACAGCTGCTACTAGTGTAAGGATGAGGAGGAGAGAAATAACAAAATCCTGTGCTTTAGAAGATTATTCTGGCAGTGGTATGTAAGTCAGTTTAAAATGCAAAAATTCACAATCATTATAGCAAAAGAAAGTTCAATATAGTTTGTGTATCCCTTATTCGAAATGCTTGGGATAAGATACGTTTTGGATTTTGGATTTTTTTTTTTATTTTAGAAAATCTGCATATACATAATGAGGTATCTTGGGGATGGGACCTATGTCTAAACACAAAATTTATGTATGTTTCATATACACCTTATACACATACCTTGAAGGTAATTTTACATAATATTTTAGATAATTTTGTGCATGAAATAAAATTTTGACTGTATTTTCACTGCAACCTGTCACATGAGGTCCACCTGTGGTGTCATGTTGGCACTCAAAAAGTTTTGGATTTTGGAGCATTTCAGATTAGGGATGCGTGACCTATATTGCAAATATGTCCATTTTCCCTAAATTTAATCTACAAACAGAAAACTATCACTACCAAATGATGATGATGATGATGATGATGATGACGGTGATGGCAACTAACATTTGGTGAGTACTCACTAGGACAGTGGGCTAAGCCCTTTATATGTATCTCATTTAACAGTAAAAACAACCCTTTAAGGTAATACTATCACTCCTAAGTTACAATGGATAAAACAGGTTTACAAGACAATAAGTAACCCTCCCAAGGCTATCAGAACAACTAAGTAGAAGGCTGAAGACCGCCCTTTATAACTGCATGATAACAGCATGGAAATTGAAAAAATCATCAGGAGGGCACATCTTTGTTTGGCTAGGTACTGAAGCTTTTCATAAGTAACTGTTAGAAGTTAAAGCAAGTACTAAAGGAAGCACAGTAATTGTATCATTCATTCTCACACACATTTCCCAAAATGCTTTCAAGAGTGAGACAGAAGAGGGAGGAGCTACAGGTCACAATGAGGACACTACATCCCTGAGTTCGCTCCTATGGCACCTGAAAAGTGAACGAAGATTGAGAACCAACGATTTAGAGAGTAAAAGGAGAAATAAGTGTGGTGATAAAAAGTAGAGAACAGGAAGTGTGAGGGTATGTGTTGAAGAAAGAACTTTAAGAAACTGGACATGGTAAGCACTGTCAAAAACTGCAGACATTAGGATCTCAAATCCAAGCCAAAAAAAAAAACCCAAAAAGAGAAAACTGCAGACATCAGGGATGTTGAGCAGTACAACGAAGTACTGAATTTCATGACTGGCAGGCGGCTGATACATGGAAACGCTAGCTGAGTAGACTGATAGGCCTATTAGCCAGACTGTAGTGATTAGAAAGAGGAAGCATCCAGGAGAGAGTAGGGCTGCGGGAAGTTTGGCAGGAAAAAAATGAGATAGTACCAGTCTCTCCAACAGTCAAAGGGGTAATTATTTGTGTTGTAAGAGATATCTTAGCAGGTCAACAGCGAAGACACTAATACAAAGGAAGAGATGGTGATTATGACAGAATAATTGGTGAAGCAAGAACTGTAATGGTTTGAGGATAATATTATTGCCTTGGTGCTTTACAAATTTGCAAAGCACTTCACATCAACAATCAAGAATCTCCTTATTCCTTACATGATTCTGTGACACAGATGGAGCAAGAATTATTATCAGAATTATCAGTAGTTTTACTTGAGGAAACTCAGACTCAAAGAGGCTTGTGACAGTCTAAGGCAATCTGGAATACAAGAAGAGCCTTGGGGCTGGGCACGGTGGCTCCCAGCACTTTGGGAGGCCAAGGTGGGCGGATCACGAGGTCAGGAGTTCAAGACCAGACTGGCCAACGTGGTGAAACCTCATCTCTACTAAAAAGTACAAAAATTAGCTGGGCATGGTGGCTCGTGCCTGTAATCCCAGCTACTTGGGAGGCTGAGGTAGGAGAATTGCTTGAACCGAGACCTGGGAGGCGGAGGTTGCAGTAAGCTGAGATCGTGACACTGCACTCCAGTCTGGGCTACAGAGCGAAACTCCATCTCAAAAAAAAAAAAAAAAAAGGAAGGGCCCTGGGTTTGAAAATACTATTTCTCACTGGTTCCATGCTTTGAGAAAATTACTAAGGTTTTTGAAGCCTGTTTCCTTACCAGGAAAATGGGAATATTTCCAGCCTCCATTAACAATTACAGAAATGCATGCAATGAATCTGGCATGGTTCCCGGAGAAAAGCGGGCATGCAGTAAATTATAGCCACTATTGTTGCTGTTAGACAGAGACAGGGACAGGGACAAGACTAAACCCAGTGTTTTCTACCTAATCCAGTTCCTCTCTACTCCCCAAAGCTGCCTTTGCCTCTAAAAGAAATGCAACACTCTGTAAAGAAGCTGTGTCAATGCAGTAAACGTTCATTAATCTCAGTGTAGAAAGATGAACACACTGTAACCATAATGAACCACAAATCCAAGTGACGGGGCAGAGGAGCAGTGTAGACAAGGCATTGGCTCAAAGATGAGGCTGTGGTCAGTTCCACCTGCCAGATGGGAGAAGCTGGGAAGGGGAGGAATAGAGAGAACTACAAAGAAGAGGCAGCATTTGAAGTGCACCTGGAAAGATGAGGCTCCTGGAAGAAAGGGAGGGCACTCAAGGGGGAAGGAGGAGGACAGCAAAGGCCCAAGGGGATTCAAGCAAATGGGGCAGACAAGCTCAAGCAAGTACCAGTGCCTTAGTCCTCACTCAGCTGCCTCAGCCATCCAGAGTGAGACTACAGGCCCCTCCACACCCTCACTGACTCTCACCAAATGCAAGCTACTTCTCTCCTGAAGAAGAGCCAGAGGGGAGAGGTCCAGAGAGGGTAGAAGAGATTCAAAAAGCTACAGGTGCGTTCACAGCTCCAACCCACATCTGAGGGGCCCCGAGGAGCAGTCCCACATGACCTCTCAGTCAAGTGGCTGTGACTGCTATGCTCTCTAGCTCACGGCTTCAACACAGAGTGAAAAAACATGCACAGAGGGCGTTTCAGTGGTCACAGGCCCCACTATGGCCCTCCAAGCCAGACTCAGCATGTGGCTCCGCCTGCCCAGCAGAGCACTCACAGGCAGAGGCCGGCCTGTGAACAATGGGTCACAGCATCTCCATCCTCAGCTTCCATATCTGCATAGATGCTACACAGAAGAAACTTTTCCCTCTCTCGGCTAGAGACCTAAGACAGTGGGAAAGCACCGCAGGCAGCACAGAGAACCTCACAGCACAGCAGACCCACAACTAGCAGAGAACAGAGCTTACGTGCATTTTGAGGATTTGGCTTCAGTGCCATCCCTGCCACCACCTCAGACTCTTCTACAGTTTAACAAAAGTTTTATGGCTATTTTTTGTAAAGAATTCCATGGATCTGGACCCAGAAGTAAGGATCTCTAGAAACCTTTGATTCCTCTGAAGAAAGAAAGAGGAAGAAAATTATGTTATCCACTACAGGTGCTGAATGAAGTCCAATAAGCACTCTGCTATTCTGGTTTAAAATACGCTACCTATGAGTTTGCAAATTTTCAGTTTTCAAAGAACCAGAACATACGACTATCAACATGATACAATGGTATAAATAGAATTAGGTCTTGTAAATTAAGAGCATTAGAATTTAGCAATGTATCAAAATCTTCATCTAATCTTTATCCAACGCTAATTATGATTGAAATAAGCACAGAAATATCAGTCAGAAAAGACTCTCAACTGAAGAATTCAACATTGTAATTTGAACTTTAAAAAAATCAATGGATCACTTTATTTATGAAGCACACCTATGAGTCAGACTTATATTTCAACCTCTGATGCACCTGGAATTAAGGTAAAGAAAGAACTTGGATGTTATGTCCAAACACCATGGCCTCAAACTTAGTGAAAATATAAAACACAATTAAGTACAGTCAGAGAATCCATGTTGAAACTGCAGGTAAACATAGCTTCGGTCTTACCTTAGTCTATTCAGTGAGTGAGGGCAAATGTGACAGAGAACATGTGCACCAAATGGCAAATGCCCACAGAGGCTCATTACAGAATGGACAAGATGGCCCGCCAGAGGGCACATGTGGGCAAGGAAAAAACGCACACTTGTAAAGAACAGAGCATGTGACAATACTCGTCAGATAAACTATTTTTAACTTGATCGAAAGCAAATGAAACTGTTTTTGGCATCAGGAATGACCAACTATAATTCTTATGTTATACCTGGATGACATTTTGAAATGTGAAATGCTGTCTTGAAAAGCACAGGGAGAGCTGCTGTTTTTATTTGGTTAAATAGAGAAGGTCGCAGTAAAGGAACTGAATGATACTGGAAACCTGTTTGCCTTTCAGGTAATTACATAGAACTGCAAAGACCTTTCCCTCCTATTTTATACAGAATCCACCATTGCTAAATTGGTTCTATCTTGACTTCTGAAGCTAGTGGCAAGAAAACTGCTTCAGCCAAACTTCCTGATAACCAGGACACAATTTTCATTAATAGTGCAAATCAGCAGCACAGCTCACTGGAAACTGCGGTTAACAGAAAGCAAAGCTAAAGAAAGACAGTACAATTCCATCATCATCCTGGAGATCAGGAAAGTGAACCAGTAGGTCTGACTTTAGGGAGAGAAGACGGCACCACACCAGTGTGCCACTAGGTGACAGAACTCTCACCACAGAGGCTGGGGCTCAATGTCACTACAGCAAGGAGACCTCTATTGCAAGTCTCTCATTCAGCTTCTTAAGCTGCTATCAAAATGTGAAATCAAATAACCATGTCTAAAATTGAATAGTAAGAAAGAATAATCAAAAATAATGCCTATGTGCTGCATCTTGCTTTTTAGGGAGAACAGAATAGGAGATGTGCAAATGTTGTGAGAGAGGGTCCAGGTCAGCCCTGGGACAGGGAGGAATGAAAACCTAGTGAGAAGGAAGAAGTGACAGCAGCAGAAAGGGAAATAGGCAGGGATTTTCGCCCCCAGAGCCTTATGGAAAATGATGAAAGGCAAGTGGCCAGATGGCCATTCTCTTTGCCCAAGGAGCTTTTCCAACTCTCTTCTAATTACTGAGTCCAGCAACAGACTCCATCCTCAGACCTTCCCCCCTGGTCGCAGATGCTCCTGGCTCAGAACTGGAGAAGTCACCATCCCTTTTCTGTCCTGCAGCGATGCAGCAACTGGTTCTCAAACTCAACTGGGAATAATAAACACAGGTATTTTGAGTCTCACTCAACAAGCTCCTCAAAGACTGAATTGAAAATCAAGGTTTTAAAACTTTTCAGTGCAACTGGCCAAGTTATGACAAATTTGGCATCCCTCCAAAATGACTGGAATGGACTCAAACACATTGAATCAATGGAATTTCATTAGTTTATAATGACACTTTACAAAGAGAAAGCCAGAAAATACTCATTTGTCACCAGTTCAGAAAACTATTAAAATGAATTCTTATTTTGAGAATTGGTGATTAAAAAGAATGACTAACTAGACGAGGACTATCGATGGGTGTTAAAGCCACTGGGTAAATGACGGAGGGAAAACTGGGTGTTTCTGTGTTGCCCGTAATGCCACACAGATCCCTTTCTAGTTGAGAGGGAATCCCTCACTGCAGACTGCAGAGATCACGTTGGCATCGATCTATCTACCGGTCCATCTTCACATCACACATCACCCTCGGTGGGCAAATGATATTTTGTGTCTTTTTTTTTTTTTTTTTTTTTTTTTAGAGGACGTCTCACTCTATCGCCCAGGCTGGAGTACAGTAGCATGATCCTAACTCGCTGCAGCCTTGAACTCCGGGGTTTAGAGATCCTCCCACTTCAGCCTCTGAGTCACTGGGATTACAGACATGTGCCACCATGCTCGGCTATTTAATGTCTTCTGATGTGATGTGACACAAAGTATACAATATCACCTATGGGTGTCCATGCCAAAAATGGGAAATGTTTAACAGTGAGTCATTATATGTAACATCCAGCTTGCAGGAATGATAGGAAGAGAGGAACTGGTAGAATCATGCCACAAGGAAGCACACAGATAAATCCAGAAAGTTGGAAATTCTGTAGGACAAATGGCCTGGTCTTTTCAACAACCGTTGCTGATAATATGAAAAAAAGGAGTGAGAAGAGCATGAGACATGGGGAATTGCTCTAAAGTAAGAGACAGGAGACACAAAAGCCAAGAGAATGTGGAGGCTTTGTCTGGGTCCTAACTCTAACAAGCTACCTGGGAAAAAAGCTGATTTGATACTACCAAGGAAATACGAATCGAGACTAGATATTAAATGATGCCAACAAATTGCTATTAAATTTTTATTAGGTAATAATGATACAGTAGTTATGTAAGAAGATGTTCATGTTTTTCAGAAGTACATAATAAATGTGTAAGACTGAGATGACATGAGGGTGAGGATGTCCTTTAAAGTAGTCACAAGCCAGGTAACCACACTTCTGCCGACAATGAACCACACATGCTATAGTGAGTGGTCCCTTGAGATTATAATAGAGCTGACAAATTTCAATTGCCTAGTAACATTGTAGCTGTAATAATGTCAGAGTACAAGGCATTACTCACACGTTTGTGGTGAGCTGATGTAAACAAAACTACTGTGCTGCCAGTCTATGAAGGCCTAACACATACAGTTAGGTACAGTACATAGGACTTAATAAACAACTATGTTACTGATTCATGTATTTTCTATACTATACTTTCTATCATTATTTTGGTGTATTCCTTCTCCTTATTAAAAAAAGAAAAGTAAACTGTGAAACAGCCTCAGGCAGGTCCTTCAGGAGGGATTCCAGAAGAAGGCATTGTTATCACAGGGGATGGCAGCTCCATCCCTGTTATTTCCCTTGTAGACCTTCCAGCAGGACAAGATGTGGAGGTGGAAGATAAGTGATGCTGATGATCCTGACCCTATGTGAGCCCTGGCTAACGTGTGTGTTTGTGTCTTCGTTTGTAACAAAAAAGCTTAAAAAGTGCAAAAAAATTTTTAATAGAAAAAAGCTTGTAGAGTTAGGATGAAAAAAGAGAAAATATTGTTGTTCAGCTACACAATGTATTTGTTTCAAGCTAAATATTATTACAAAAGTATCAAAACGTTTTTAAAAACTAAAAAGTTTGTAAGGTAAAGAAACATATCTTTCTATAAATGTAGTGTAGCCTAAGTGTACAGTGTCTCTAAAGTCTATAATGGTGCAACAGTCATGTCCTAGGCCTTCATATTCACCCACCACTCACTCACGGACTCACTCCATTTGTGGTAAGAGCCCTATACAGGTGTACCATTTCTTATCTTTTATGCCTTATTTTCACTGTACCTTTTCTATGTTTAGACATGTTTAGATGCACATATACTTATCATTGTGTTACAACTGCCTACAGATTCAGTATGGTAACATGCTGCGCAGGTTTGTAGCCTAGGAGCGACAGGTTATACCAGAGAGCATAGGCACGTATGCAGTAGGCTATATATCCTTAGGTTTGTGTAAGCACACTCTAAGATTATACAATGACAAAGTGCCTAACAATGCATTTCTCAGAAGGTATCCCTGTACTTGAGTAATGAGAAAAGAGAAAGGGAGGAAAGCAGGGGAGGGAAGAATGAAAACAAGAGCAAAGAAAGAAAAAAGAAAATTTTAAAAGAGATCGATGAAGCAAATATAGAAAAATCTTGGTAACTGTAGAATCTGGGAGATGAATACACAGAGGTTACTTATGTCGCTCTTTCTACTTTTTTTTTCATTTTTTTCTTAAACAATTGTTTTCTCTGTTCTTTTTTCTTTTGACTGAACCATCTATTACCTATGTACTTCTGTCTATTTTGAAAGTTTTCATAATAAAGGTTAATTTTTTAAAATGTAAAAGCACCAAGATCACTAAACCTATATCAACAAAGCATATAATTTCCCACATCAAAAAGAAGTCCTTTTGTGAAAGCCTATTTTTTTAATAGTTTAAAACACAAAACATCCTTATTTCAAGTGAATGCTCTTGAGTTTTTAAGATTATATCTTAGCAGGAAATAGACAACACTGAATTCCATTTCCCAATGATATCTTAATTTAAAAATAGCACCAAAATTGGCAGGGTGTGGTGGCTCATGTCTGTAGTCCCAGCACTTTGGGAGGCTGAGGTGGGCAGATCACTTGAGACGAGGAGTTTAAGATCAGCCTGGCCAAAATGGTGAAACCCTGTCTCTACTAAAAATACAAAAATTAGTTCGGTGTGGTGGTGCATGCCTGTAATCCCAGCTACTTGGGAGGCTGGGGCAGGAGAATCACTTGAACCCAGGAGGCAGAGGTTGCCGTGAGCCGAGATCGCACCACTGCACTCCAGCCCGGGTGACAGAGCAAGATTCTGTCTCAAAAACAAAAAACAAACAAAAACAGCACCAAAATAAATGAAATACTGAAATTCATTACTTACAGAAAAGAAATAGTGTTTTAATCCCCAAAGCATTAAAAACAAAACCCAAACACTGGAAGGATACATTAAACAACTTAAAAGTGATGACTTCTGGGGCAGAGGCAGAGACGAGTGTTCTCAATTAATACGTTTTAACATTGTTAATTTTTTGAGCCATGTGAATGTACTGCCTAATCAAAACTAAAATTTGATTTCAAATAAAATAACTTCATATACACTTTTCATATTTGAAAGAAGTAATGTTACTCTTTTATGAAGAATCTTATATTAAAGCTTTAAAAAGGAAAAAATGAGCTGCTTTTTAAGACTTGCTGAGAGTCATTTATACCACTATGGTATTTTCCAGGATCAACCTGTGGCACTTTTAAAACATGTTAATTTCTCCTCCTACTTCTAAACAGGTTCTTACTTTTCTTTAGATGAACATTAAAAACTTGAAATAAATCTGAAGTATTTAACATAAAAGCAAAAGACTCCCTGAGGTTAACTTGAAAAAAAGCTCAAATCATGGAAAGCCCCTTCTATTTTTCATTTTGTGTCAAGCCACATATTTAAGTCTTTACTTGAAAAGTGATGAATTTAACAAGGATTTAGAAATCTTCACATTGTTTCGTTTTTCTACCCTCAAACCCCAACCTATGATGTTTTTCCTTTCTTTCCTCATCCATCACCCATGCTTCTCAGCCTACTCTTGTCAATCCAGATTACTGAAGCCTTGAACCAAAACTCAATCATTTCCCTGTTAAGCTACTTAAAATCAATTTTTAAAACCCAATTCTTACAAACCCTTCTGATGCATTTCTGCATCCCTTTTCCTGGTTCTTTTACTGCATTATTAGTCAAATAAATAAATTAGTATTAAAAATGTAATTAAGATAAGCTAAAGCCTCATGTGGATATCCGGCAGATTACACTGTGTTCCCAATAAACCTGGTGATTTCAAGGACTCAGCGAGCAGGTGGAAGACTCCATCAACCAGTGAGTACTGCAAACACACCATGCAAAAACATGACAATTTCTTTCTAAAAAAACTTATCACTGGATTGCTTTTCATGGTTACTGGTCTAGATACAAGCTTGAATAAGGGCTATGAATTAATATGTATTTACTGAGGGTTCAGAATGTTTGTTCTTACGGAGCTTTAAAATATGGTTGACAAGACACATTTAATACATATGAGATCATAGCATGTCCAGAAGAAAATGTCAGCAGGTCAATTGTGTAGCACAGGCTGTTAGCACAGCGGAGCCAGGAGCTACACGAGGCTAGTGCAGACTCAGCGGCTTCATGGACCCCTGGCAAGATGTCACAGGTGTGTAAGACAAACAAAGGAGGCAATGGGAACCCACTGCTCCCCAGACAGAGGTTCTGCCTCTGAGACAGAAAGGAGTTTGGCTGGGATAAACTGCGGAGGAAGAGCAGGGGGTGGAAGAAAAATCAGAACAAATAAATGTGAGTAGAGATGCTCCTTTCTGTAAAACAAAAGTGGGTTGTAATCAGATCCTCAGTGCACCCACAGCCATGCTTGTGGGCTGCTGGCAGCTGTATTTATACCACTCTTATTTAAATGCAAATTAAGGGGTGTGTTAATGCAAATTGAGGGCAGGTTATTCAGAACTTTCTAGGAAGGGGGTGGTAACTTCCCGGTCACTGGCCATGGCACTTGTAAACTGTCAAGGTGCTGGTGGGAGTGTCTTATCCTAATGAGCAGTGAGGGCAGCCAGGGATCCCTTTCCTTGCCATCTGCTGGTCTGGGCTGGTTTCTTTACTTCATCCTGTCTGGACCAGATCCTGTTTTAGTCAGCAGGTTGTGACCAGAAAAGAAGTCCTGCTGATCTCCTACCTTGGAACTACCATTTGGGCATGCCATGTTTACAGAGTACAGATGACAAAACTATCACTTAAAGTCAAGGTCAAAGCATTATTTAAAATAATCAGTTACAGGGGACATGATATGGAAGGAATACCAAATAAATATGAGAGTAGCAAAAATAAGAAACAAATATATTCAGTTTACATTACTATCCAATATTGAAAAGCAAAGGCTTTACATAAACATGGAAAGTACTAACAAATTTTACTACTGATTTATGCTACATCTTTAACAGGCCAAAAACAATCAAGCCAAATCTTTCTTTGACAGAATTTTAAAAAGAGAAATTATATTTTTTAATGCAGCTATAGGGAGCAGGGTTTCAAATTCTGCAGCCAGAAAACACTTTTGTGAAACAATATCTTACATTAAGCTATAACATATTCTAAATCCTGTTTATCATAACCAAATTATTATAGATTTTGAATAACAGTTTATATGTTTTCATTAAAAAGAAGACTGATGCTGAACTTGAGATACATGTTTAAAAAATAGTAGCTAACAAAACTGGGCAACACAGCAAGAACTTGTATCTCTACAAAAAAATTAAAAAATCAGCTGGGTGTGTTAGTACGCAACTGTAGTCCCAGCTACTTGGGAGGCTGAGGCAGGAGGACTGTAGGAACCTAAGAGATTGAGGCTACAGTGAGCCACGATTGTGTCACTGTACTTTGGCCTGAGCAACAAAGTGAGAACCTGTCTCTAAAAAAAGTTTTTTAATAAAAAATAAAAATAAAAAATAGTATCTGAGCAAATATTCTTAATTAAAGGTTAGGAAACAATAATGTCTTCTAAGTAAAAATGGTTTTGGCAACAGTGATGGATGGCGCCCAGAGAGAGGAAAATAAATGAAAATTAAGCAAGTAAGTGCTTTAATACACTAATTGATCTCAGGTCACTTCATCCTGCTGATATAGAAAAGGACATAGAAAGTTACTGTTTTCTGTTTTTATGACAAAAGCCAAAAGAAATAATTAAGTAAATACATCTTATTTTGGAGAAGTACCTACTATGCTTTACTTGATGCTTCATAATGCATAGTAATAAAAATATTTTAAAGCTTAATACCAAATAAATACCCATATTATCACAGTACATGCCAGTATGCTTTAACGAGGAAAAAAACAAAACACTCACATTTTTCTGCTATTACCTAAAAACAACCTTAACTCTCCTACTTAAACAGCATATCTCAAAAATTAACTACAAGAGAAAAATGCTAACAAGCTGTTAAAGGGTTGGTTTCTGAGATTTAAAGAAAAAAATTCCTATTGCATATATAAAGTTGCTTGAGCTATAAACATTTTTAAATGTGTTTACTGCAAAAAGAGCTCTATTTCTTGAGTTTACAAATAAATATAAAAATTACAGAACTAGTGTGTATGTAGGGAGAGAAGGACATACCTACTTTTCTCCAATAAAATAAACACAGGAAGATATAGAAGCCAGAGGAGTACTTCAGCCAACCTAAGTTCCTTACATCCTTATTTCATTTATATCCTTCCAGACGGACCAATAATGTCTTGACAACATGTGTCCAAATAAAAATGAGAAAACATAAGAAAATCACGTAGCACCATGCCAAGTACCACTTTATTCTTCCACTGGTTCAGTAAATACATGCTGAGCCCCTACTCTGGGCCAGCAACGGGACACAACGAGGATTCCAGCAATGCTCACAGCCTAGGAAGAGAACCTGAAAGCTACGCAAGCGCAGGGCTGAAGAGGGGACTGGATTCTAGAGTTTTAAACCAGGAAATGATACAAGCACCCAGGAGTTCGTGAGTGGAGCAGACCAGGCCAGCAGAAGGGAAGGTGTCGGGAAAGGGTTTGCACGGTGGGCGACTCAGCGGATGACAATAGCTGCAGATTAATTAATGTGCCAAGTGCTGACTCATTAGTTTCCTTCTTCCTCTTCCTGTGTGGGTATTTCTTGAAAAACTTACCTTTCTGCACGAATCACACCACTGTAGTAGGGGGGGATCCCAAGGCATTACTTCCTACAATGGAATAATTCACCGTTAAGGAAAGCTTCTGACTCTTTCCTCGTTTTTATCAGCAACGTGGCTAGCTTATAGAATGTTAGCCAGCTACTGTTCATGTAAATCAGAACAATTTTATAAAATCCCTTAAAAAATTGATAGCTTGGCAGAAAATACCTGGCTCCTTATTTTGACTTCCCTGTAACCAAGGGATAGTGTGGTATAAGTAAGACTTAACCCAGAATCTGGGGAAAAGGTAAACAAATGTCAGTCTAAAATGGAATCTAACAAAAGTCAACACTAAAGAATTATATTAGCCATGATGAAATTTTTCCCAAAATGTAACCCATGTATTAATCCATAAAACATACTGCAGGTAAGATAAGTGTACTAACGGTAAGATTAAGGTTCTCACTAAATCTAAACAAGCAGCTTAGGATAGATATCAAAAATGAAAGCAAAAATCTAAAATGTAACCAAGGCAGAATTAACTCTAATCTTGGCAAAGAAAATATGTCATAAAGAAGTACTGTAGTACTAGTCGCTTTTGATGACTGGTGCATAATACTGAAAGAAGGGAAAGCTTGAATATTTGAATGAATTGTCCTTCCTACCAGGTGTCCAGGTGGACAAAGGGTGGTTAAGAGACCAAGCTGTGAAGACAGACTGCCTGGGATCCAGTTTCCAATCCATACCAGACTATGAACTGCATGATGACAGGGACTTTGTTTGCAGTGTTCCCTATTACATTCCTGTACCCTCAACAGTGCCTGGCACAGGGTAGTCACTCAGTAAATATGTTACTATTTAATATTCTTTTGTTGAAAGAATTAACAGTACCTCCCAAATAAGACTGCTGAATGCACTTAAACTATTAAGTAGAACATCTGGCATTGAATAAGGGCTCAACACCTGTTGGCTGCTCTCCTTACCACCATTACCCTTTAACATTTCAGTTTAGGCATAACCTCCTCCAATAACAAATGTGCTTTCCCATATTCCATGGTAATACTTAGATCATGGGATGTATGACAACATAAGATACTTGTAGGCTTATCTTCTTCTCCCCCACGACTGCCTCAAGGGCAAGGACTGCGTCCCTGGAACCCTCGCCCCCCCTAGTGTTCAGGTCCTGGCACACATTTCCTCTAACAGGTGATTATTTACTACCATCTGCTAGATGCAGACAGAGTAGAGGCTGTAATGAGATAAAAACAAGAGGATGATGACCCAGGCAGTAGAAAGGCAAGTGACTCAACAATCAGAGGACAGTATGTCATGTTTACATTGCGCCATGTAAAACACAGCCCATGAGAAGGGTATTTAAATCACGGTGGAAGGGTAGGAAATGTTCTCAATGTTCTCGAGAAGGCAAAGCCTGAATTGAGTTTTATGATAGGAGCAGTTTATCCAGATGAGATAGGGAGATAGGGGGAAAGGCATTCCTGTATGTGGTGTTTGTAAATGACTGGAAGCTGCCCACCATGCCATATTTATGTGTCCAGCACATTAATATTAATTTGAATTTAGAATCAAAGAAAGCAAAACTAAGTGAACAGATCACATGAGCATGGCACAGGTATTAGGAGAGAGCAAAGAACACAGTCACGGCTTGGAGGGGCAGCAGAAGATAAAGCTAGAGAAGGAGGCAAGGGCCAAATCATGAGGGCTTGGCAGAGGACAGAGCAGGAGGAAGGGAAATCAGAGAATAATTGCGAGCTACTGAAGAACTTTAAACAACACAATGACAAGATCACATCTGCTTTTTAGACAAATCCCTCTGGTGGTAATTCATTCAGTCATTATTCATTCATAGTTCAAATACGTGTTGACAACCAATTCTATTCCTAACACTAGGCTAAGAACATGGCTAAACTGTCTGAATCCAAGATGGCTTTCAGTGGAGCAAGAACAAAAGGTTAGAAACCAGTTAGGCAATCCCAGTTACCAACTGGGTGAGAATAATGATCCCAACCCAGGCTATGGCAATGGGCACAGGAGAAGACACAAGACTTCACAGGGAGGGAGGATCTGCAGGACCTAACAACTGATTATCGGGGAGGGGAGTGTGCAGTGCCTGGGGGGCTGGTTGAAACACACTGTGGAGCCCACCCTACTTTTTGATTCAGTGGGTCGGAAGTGGGGCTCAAGAATTTGCATTTCTAACAAGTTCCCATGTGATGCTACTGCTTCTGGTCCAGGGACCACACTTTGAGAACCACTGGTCTGGATTAAGTATAGGTCCTGACAAGAGCAGCAGGGTGAATAGTGGCACCATTCACCAGAACAGGGATCTGGCCACTTCACAAGTATCTGCAGAATAATCGCATCCGTAAGCTATATAAAAATGTCTACAGGCAACAGTTTAAAGTCATATTCACTTTTACTGAATTAGCTTTTGGCAACACAATTTATTTTTCATTCTTCTGTTTCTATAGTCACCAGACTAAATTCTTATCTATTATCTAGTTTCCTAAATGAGCCTACCTACCAGGCCAAGGTGTGCAGATGACTAACACTAGTTACTTTGCTAGACACAGCTCCTTCCATAAATTAAAAGACTGGCATGCCACTTTACACATCGCCGAGTTTAATGGGATGAATCTGCTTCCCAGTGGCTGTATCTGGGAAGCAAGTAAACAGTTTGTAAATCTGCAAGGTCCATTTCTCTAAATCTTCCCTATGACTATGGCTCTGGCCGCAGCAACTAAGTCAAGAATTAACAACAGTATTTGGAAAAGAATGGTGTAGACAACCCCGGCAATCCTGTAGTGCCCTGGAACCAAATGGGAATGAGTCCTAATATCTGGAACTTGACACTTTTCAAGGCACCCCTAATCACTTCCGCAGCATTCTGGCCATAGCAACGCTAGTGTACACTGTTGGATCATATAAGGAAGATCATATAATCATATGACTGAAAACAACACTTAAGCGTTTTAGAATGGGGTATACTTTGTTAGTCAAATATTAACCTACTCAACTGAGCACCATAAATTAGCAAACAAATAAGCAAATGAACTGCAAAGTTAACACTGATGGTTAAAATTGCCACCTGCCAGATAAGCCTCCACTGAGCCTCCTTAAAGGCTGCTTTAAACTGAGAAGCCAACATTCCACAGAATAAAAGCAATCTTTGCATAAATACATATATGTGTGTATATATTCATATATATATATACACACACACACACACACATATACATACATACACATTACAATATGTCAACTCAACAACAAAATGTATGTACAGGCAACATCAGTTTGGGACATAAGAATCAAATATTTCAACATCTTTATTCACCAAAACCGAGGATCAGAAAGAAGACTAAATGGACCTCTAGCCCATCACAAGAAAGTTCCTGAATCAAAAGATACTGATTTCAGCTGATAGACTGTCTATATTGTAATAAAAATATTCCAACATACTTACCGAATTTCGAGGATTCAGTTTCATTTTCGTCCGTCGTATCATCTCAAAGTCTTTTCGAGTTCTATAAAACAGGTTTAGCATTACTTGTTAGGACAATTTTTTTTTTTTGACTACGAAAAGATTTTAATCAAGATCCATTTCCTCCATAAAATTTTTTTTCAAGCATTTAAAACCGGTTGTCTTTGGTATTTAAAGGGTGGCTTGTTGGGTGGCTAGGGAGAAGGAAGAAGATCAGCACCGTTACTCCAAAATAAAAAACAGTAAAAATGTTCAACTACATTAACTCTTTACCAAAGAACTTAGAGCTTAATTGCCAAACGGCAACAGAATAGGCACTGGGGAAGGATTCACTACTAAATTCTATAGCAAAAGGAGCTTCTACAAAACAAGATTTCTGAACGCCTTCCCACCCTGTAACAGCAGCTGGGAGCCAGCAGTTTGAAGCTACTTTCCAACTTTTCAATCTTTTATTGCACGCAGTTCTCCTCTGTCAGATGAAATTTTTTTTTCTTCCCATTTTGGTCACTCAGAAACCCTAGAATTAAAGCAATGGGAAGAGACAGCGTAGCTTATAGTAGTAGATTAAACGTCCAAAAGAGGTGTGCGGGGGGAAAAGCAATTTGACTGGCTTGTCATATCGTCCCCATCATCTCCTTTTTCTATTGGGATAACAAAAGCAAACTGCTCCATTTGTTAATCTGTTCCGCTCATTTCAAACTATATTTTGGAACAGAAATTTCTCTTAAACAGAGGAAAAGAACTTGATCTGTAAGTCTTTATTTTTAAACAAGAGGTCTCCATTGTAAGTCACTGACGTTTGTTTGAGAGTCACTCTTTCCCTGAGGAAGGCTCCTCCAGAATTGGGTTCTTATTTCAGTATTTGGGGAACGCAGGAACCCACTGGGTTCTGAAAAGCAGGGCATCAGCTACACCTGCTTTGCACTTGAAAGACAGACAATGCCCAGAAGCACAAGTTTTGTGCCCAAGTCCAGCTTACAACCAACCAATCCTGTAAAGTGACACATTCCACCCCACAGTTCTGCAGTGGGAGTCTTATATTTTCATTCTTTGGTACCAAGTTACAGGTTTACGAAAAGACATTACATCCTACATTTCAGGTTGGGAACGATTTGGTTTCTAGATCCTTTATATTCAAAGGCCTTGGGGGCGGGGGAGGGCACAGGGACATGGGGATTCATGTTAACCATGAGGTCCTAAAGCATGGCCTGGGTGCAAACAATCCTATAAAAAGTGACCCAGCAGAGGGTGTGGGACTGGGCTGTTCCCTGAACTTCCAGAGCAGGAAAAAAACTGTGCTTATAAAATAAAAGTTCTTTCCTTTGCCTACTCTTCATAGGAAAAGAAACTTCTAGCATGACAGAACAAACTCCTGCGCACTCTTGGGTCAGGACGAACCTGCCCCTTCTGTGGAGTCCCTATAGTTTGGGGGTGCCTGGCTTCTTTCATGTGCTCTGACTCCCTCAGCACACACACGTCCACCCACATTCACGTCCACATCAGCCCATGCCTGAAAACCTTCTCTCTGAGAATGAGGTTAATTTCCTTCTCCCTTTCATTTAACTCTTTATAACCAACAGCAAAGTAAGAAAACTTAGGACAAAATTTTAATAATTACATCATGAAAGGACTAGTTTGCTTATGTTACATTCCAATATTTATAAGATTAGATATAATTAGTAGTGCACATGTAAATCACTACTAATCCAAATTTTACCTAAGTGTCATGAGAAATAATAACATATAAAGCGGTATATTAATGTAATTTCTACTTTAAAAAGCATCATGGTGGATATATGTCTCAAAAGTACTAAAGTTTGGAAAAACTAGCAATGTCATTACAAATATGCAAAGCATTAATCAGCAAACTTTAAATCACTACTTTTTGCTATATCTTTAAAAAAGACTAAACAAATTATCTTCTAGAAAGGAATTTTATCATTGGTTACATTTAAGATTTCTAGTCATTTTTCCCCCTATAGAAAAATTCTAGCTGGTCAATAATTAAGTAAGTATTTAATATTTGTAGAATATGACATGTATATTAGAATTAACTCCTATATATACCTGTAAAATTATAAAGCTATGCTTGCTCAAAAATCTATAGCTTTGTAGAGAAAGACTACTAACACTTAACTAACAAAGTAAAGTAGAATAAATCCTCAAATAAGTACATAGTTAACGCTCCTTCGTTATTGTACCAAAGACACAGTGGTACACTGGGATTATTGAAGAAAATTTTTAGGCCGGGTGCAGTGGCTCACACCTGTAATGTCAGCAATCTGGGAGGCCGAGGCAGGTGGGTCATGAGGTCACAAGTTTGATACCAGTCTGGCCAACATAGTGGAACCCTGTCTCTACTAAATATACAAAAATTTAGCCAGGTGTGGTCGTATGCTCCTGTAATCCCAGCTACTCGGGAGGCTGAGGCAGGAGAATCACGTGAACTCGGGAGGCAGAGGTTGCAGTGAGCTGAGATGGCACCATTACACTCCAGCCTGGGCTACAGTGCAAGACTCCATCTCAAAAACTTTAAAAAAAGAAAAAAAAAAGAAATTTTTAAAATTTATAAACATAATCCAAACTAGAGAGGAATGAGTTCTAAGGCATGAGTTTATAGTCCAAAACAGAAATGTGAGCCAAGATTCAATGTGTTGATACAGCAAAAAAAGGCAAAAATAATTTTAGACAGCAACACAAGAAAGAAAAGAGAAAACATCCTCTTTTACAAACCATGACAGCTTCTTCCTAGAATCCTCAGTATCTAAAGGTGTGCTGCCTCTCAATTAAGTCCTAGAAGAGGGCCAGTGAAGGGCAGGTGCATGATGGAAGGCACTGAGCAGGGCAGGAGCAGGGGGAGGCAGGAATACAGGTTGAGCCTCCCTAATCTGAAAATCTGAAACTTCTTGAGCGCTAACATGATGGTACAAGTCGAAAATTCCACATGTGATGTCATGTGACGAGTCACAGCCAAAACTTCGTTTTAGACACAAAATTATTAAAAACATTGTATAAAATTATCTTCAGGCTACGTGTATAAGGTGTACATGAAACGTAAATGAATTTCGTGTTTAGACTTGGGTTCCATCCCCAAGATATCTCATTATATATATACAAAATATTCCAAAATCACTCAAAAAAATGAAATCCAAAACATGTCTGGTCCCATGCATTTCAGATAAGGGACATTCAACTTATATATAATAAATGGGCACACCAAAGGCAGTAAAACACTTCAGCTTGAAATTACAAATGTTGAGATAGAACATTCTTAAAATACTACACAAAATCAAAAAGATTAGGCCACCACATCCATAAGCCTCCTGTAGTTAGGCCAAAAGAAGAGAAATACTACTTTACAAACTTGTCATAAAATTCATGGTACAAGTTATAATAAATAGTTTCAAAAACATTTTGGTAAAGATTTTTAAAGTTCAAATGAAAGATGAATTTCTAAAAACAACTGGTTAATGAGAGGGGACAGCCTATGTTTTCATGACTGGCACCTGAGGAAGACAACTACGATCTTTCAAAGTCTATCTCACAGTGAGACAGGTCTGGCCCAATACGCCAAAACTTATATTCTAGTTCACTTCCTAAGTTTTCATAAATCAAGTCTTCTTTAAAAAACTAAGTAACACATAACCAAATAACTAAATAGTAGAGTAAAAACTAACCTTTCAGAAAGTTTGTCAGATAGTTTCTCAAGGAACTGCATGACAGTCTCTAAAATGAAATCCAAAAGAAAATATCTTCAATTATGTGAAATAAAATGAACACATCTGTTAAATTATGTGATTATCATAATCTATATACCTCAATTCCCTTAAAATTATGATTTTCAAAGGGAAGTAGAGCTACTAACGTACTAAACATATAGTAAACACTTCTAGATAATGATGACCTTTTAATCAGAAAAAAATTAAATTGGCATAGTAATAATCCATAGCCTCAGATTATATCCCAAAATTAAAAGAGTTAATGGGGCCGGGCACAGTGGCTCATTCGTGTAATCCCAGTACTTTCAGAGGCTGAGGGGGTGTGGATCGCCTGAGGTCAGGAGTTCAAGATCAGCCTGGCAAATATGGTGAAACCCTGTCTCTACCAAAAATATAAAAATTTGTAGGGCTCAGTGGTGCATGCCTGTAGTCCCAGCTACTCAGGAGGCTGATGCAGGAGAATCGCTTAAACCCAGGAGGTGGAGATTGTATTGAGCCCAGATCACGCCATTGCACTCTAGCCTGGGCAACAGAGGGAGACTCCAACTCAAAAAAAAAAAAGAATTAATGGGAGGCGGAAGAAAAAGTCCAAAATTTCAATGTGTTTCTATCTATTCATATGTGTAAGAAAAAAAGTTTTTAGACATGTCTGATTTTTTTCAAAGTTTTAAAGAGATATCTAGACTGGTTTGTTACTAAAAATAGGTGCAGTGTAGTATGATTCACTGAAATACATTTTTAAAAATCAATGTTTTTCTTGATAACTATTTTTTTTAATTTATAACTGTAGAATAATCTATTCAGGGTAAACACAAAAAAAAACAGAAAAATAAGAACAATATATCTTAACTTCTGATAGAATTTTTAAAGTAGTTTTATTAAAATACTTCTTTTTTGAGACGGAGTCTTGCTCTGTCACCCAGGCTGGAGTGCAGCGGTTCAATCTCGGCTCACTGCAACCTCTATCTCTCAGGCTCATAGTTATCATAATTTACAAACCCATTAAGGCAGTGTAGTGGAATTACCACCGTTTCCCACAATAGGAAACGCTTTGTGAGTATTTTTGAATATAGCACTTTTTATCACTGACTTACATGTACAGAACTTTCATATGTATTTTAGTTTACCACACACACTGTGTTTATAGTTTCCAGATAATCTTTGGTACAGTTTTAAGTTTCTTGTCCTCTTTTTCAATTTAAGCTATCTCCTTTTGAGTGAAATAAAAGGCTAAGGAAATAATGGCGGTTAACCTAAACCCAAACCATGAGCTTTCTTGCCACTGTCAATACTTAACAAGTTCTGTGTACACAAATTCTGAAAACACTGCCTCATGTGCCATATTAAATGACAACAGAAATTTCTGGGGAAAAAAAAGACATTATTTAGTCAACAATAAAATCTCATTTTAGGATTGCATACCAGGTGCCATACAAAACTGTTTTCAAATGAATCCCCGTGTATGCTTGTACACTTTTTACTTCTTAATAACCACGTTTTAACATTCACCCATCTTATTCTTCTAGTCATTTTATATGTGAAGAATCTGCCTCAATTAATCTTTTTTTTTTTTTTTTTTTAACAGAGTCTTGCTCTGTCACCCAGGCTGGAGTGCAGTGGTGCGATCCCACTCACTGCAACCTCTATCTCGTGGGTTCAAGTGATTCTTGTGCCTTAGCCTCCCAAGTAGCTGGGATTACAGGCGTGCCCCACCACACATGGCTAATTTTGTATTTTTAGTAGAGACAGGGTTTCACCATGTTGGCCAGGCTGGTTTTCAAATCCTGACCTATAGTGATCTGCCCACCTTGGCCTCCCAAAGTGCTGGGATTACAGGCAGGAGCCACCTCGCCTGGCCTGCCTCAATTAGTGTACCTAAAGAATTGTCATTTAAGACTGAGTTTCAAACCCCCTGAAAATCACTAAGTGCCTCATCGCAGTTACCTCCTCATTCACTGGCCACATGAATGCCCGCCTTAGCCTCGGTCAGCCTCTCCTGCCCTCCTTCTGCTCTGCTGAAGGCTCACTCCGTCACTGTGCATGACGGGTTTCATTTCCCTCAGGGCACCTTCAACAGCCATAGATGCATCTGAGAAACACCCTGAGCTTCTAAATCCCATGGCATTGTCTCCATCGGCACTGAAAATGTGCCAACCTGGATTACTATTTATGTTTTTATATGAATATACTAAGCTTTAAATCCTCACGGACCCAGGGCACATCCTATGTGACAACGAGCACCACATCCCCCCTGCCAATACATCAGCACACCAAGCACTTAGTACACAAGGGTGACTTGCCAGTTATGGAATTTGGCGCTGAGTGCTGCAGGCCCAGTGAGCTCCACACTGCTGGAGCCAGTGGTCGTGCCCAGTCCTTCTCACATCTGACCTGCCCACAGCATGAGTCAGCCGATCTTCTCCCTTCTCCTGTAGACAGACCTTCTGCGTGGCCTCCAGGACCACACACTGTAATCACTTTCCGCCTCCCCCACTGGCCATTATGTCTGGGAGTGCTGACTAGCAGTTCCTCACATGCCTGGCCTCTTAAACTTGGAGATGTTTAAACAGAGCTCAGTCCTTGGACTTGTTCTTTAAACGCACTCCCTTAGTGGTCTCAGAGTCTCATTTTAGAGGTTCAAACTTACATCTGCAGCTCAGAACTCCACACTCTATCTAACCGCCTACCCAACATTGCCACTTGAATCTCATTTGGTATCTCAAACTTAACTTGAACCAAACCAAGTTCCTGGTCCTCCCAATCTTAGTTAACAGTAACTCACCCTCTTTCTAGTTGCTTAGGTCAACAACGTTGGCTCCCTCTTCCAAATACCATATATCCAGAATCTGGGCACATCTACCATCTTCCCCGCTACCACCTGGTCAAGATGCCAACATTTCTCATCATGGTTACTGCACACCAGCACCTGAACAGTCTCTCTTCCACCATTAGCACGGACTCACCAATAGCACGGACTCACCATTAGCACGGACTCACCATTAGCACGGACTCACCATTAGCACGGACTCACCATTAGCACTGGAGTCAGATCATCTCACTCCTCTGCCCCAACCCCTCCACCAGTGACCTGGTGCTCTTGTTTCAAGTCTCCTTAATGCTGCCCCTTGTCAGTCTGTTCCCCACCCCTCGCCACTCTCCTCATACACACTGTGCTTCAGCCACTCTGCCCTCTTTGCTTTTCCTCCAACGTGGCCGGCATTTTTCTGCCTCAAGACCTTAGCACTTGCTAGTGCCTCTGCGTGAAACCTTCCTCCCCCTCAAGAGGCACAGCCTCACGCCTGTGCCTGTCGAGAGCACACTCACATGCCATGTTCTCAGCAAGCCCTCCGACAACACCCTTTAAAACTCCAACACCAGCCTACATGCCCACATTCCTTATCCCCTCCCCCTGTTCGGTTTTCTCCACGGTTTGTATTAACTAATAACATCCCACATACTTTATCTACTTATTTCGTTCTTAACTGTCTTCCCTTGCTCACAACAATGTAAACTGCAAAAGAAGAGGAATTTTCTTCTGCTTTACACACTGATTTATTTCCATGGCCGAGAATAATATCTGACGTATAGTGGGCATTCAGTAAATATTTGCTGAATTAATAAATAAAAACAGGATGTAGATGACATAAAAGATAGGGCATTAGGTCTCAAGCAGCCTATGTAAAACCGTGAACGTAGAGTATGTATTCAGGCTTCAGTTCTGCCACATTTCAGCAATATAACCTAACCTTAGATTCCTTATCTGTGACATGAATACAAATACCTATTCCCAAAGCCGCAGAGGAAGGAAATGAGGTAACACAGAGTAAGCACTGAGCGTTATTCTAATGTGATTTTATATAAGATAAAAATATAGTACTAGTATAATCAAACCGTTTACAGCAGTGACTACAGAAAAACATACTTTTCACCAAACTGATGCTTACAAAAAAAGAAAACACATACACTAAAAACACACATATAATACTTAACATACTTATTATATCTGTTTAGGAGCTTCAATTACATGAAACAAATTGTAAGTGTTTTAAGGGTTCGAGGACAAAAGAGTCCAAGGAGAGTGAAAAACTGTAACAAGCTTCATGAAAGAGGTGGGTTTTGAGCTGAGCACTAAAAAAACGGGCTAAGATTTTAACAGACAGACCAGGAAGAGAAGGTGCTCTCCACTGGAGATTTTGAGGCATGAGTGAGGGAACCAAGGCCGCAATGAGTGTGACATGCCTGTGGCTTAGCCAAGAGCTTGACAGGTCAAGGGGAACAGCCATTTATGAAACAGTAAGAAGACTGAGTGCATTTAGAGAACTCTGGAGAACAGAGGAACATGCTAGGGTGAGAAGCGATAAGCACAGAAGGAATAAAGACAAGTGAGGATTCAGTGTCCCCTCTGCCTGTGAGTGGAATGTCTATCCAGATGCACAATCAGAAATCCAGGGGGCCACCACATTGCCTCCTCCTTCCCTTCATCCTCACCAAGTCTTGCAACTTCACTGCCAAGACCCTGAATCTCACTCAGCTCCACCATCATGGCCACCCTACTCCTGACTCACCACCTAAATTACAACTATAATTTAATAAATGCTTTTGAAAAAACATATTATGTACATTTATATTATTATTGTGTAACATTTTCTTAGACATTATGAATCATAAGGAACTCAACACAGCAGAAGGCAAGTTTATTGCAAACCCAGGGACACACTTCCGTCACACCCCACCCAGCACAAACCTTCCTAAGCAGCACTCTTCTCTCTGAAAACGAGGCTTATCTGACTATGTGTCTCTTATATGACCTAGCTGACATTTAACCTTGACCTCAGTAAAAATATTCATCTTTCATTCTCTCATCCTAATTCTAACCAATTTGGTCAAATTGAGCACAGAAACTAATTGAGTTAAAATAAAAACAATTTAGACTAACATCAAAATGAAAATTTAGGTTATGATTTTACTCTCAACATTCACGTAAAATAAAATATTTTGGTTGGACAGAATATACGCCAAATTATTAGCTCTATTTAAAAATGGTTCCCATAAAAATACATTTAAAAATCTCAATAAATGGTTCTCTGTATTAAAAATAGAGCACTAATTTACAGCTATTTGAAATCAAAAGCTCAGTTTCATAACAACCTATTTTGTCCTTAAATGTTGGATAAACAGGCTTACCTGGATTTTTAGCTATTGTTCCTTGGAGAGCCCTGTGGGAAAATGTGGAATACCCTACCAACTTTGCCAGAAGATCTCTGCTGCTGAGCAATTCTTCTAAACATTTCAGTTGACCAGTATTGGGATAAAGAAAAATTTTATAAGCAGCTTCTCGCACCTACATTTAAAAAGTAAATGGTAAAGGATATAAATACCATGACACAGTCCTACGCAACAATAAACACGGGCTCACGATCCCACTTTATCTGCAGATGATCACTGCTTTCAAAATAAAGCAATGGTCTACACAAGGCGATAAAGCTTCCAGAGTCATAAAATAGCATGGGATGCTACAGCATACTTGACTACAACTCTAGGGGACTATTCTGAGGTACCTCTAGCCAATGCATGGACTTCTATGCTATAAAGCATCTTAACCAGGTGAAGCAAGGCTGCATGCATTAAAAAGCCTCTGTAGTCTAGAATGTCAATCAATGCTGTTATTAATCATACTTTAAAAATAAGGAGTCTTATATGAAATATAAGGAATTAAACCATTTTCATTCTTCAAAGTGTTTATGGCATTAATGATTCCACAAGCTGAATTTTTAGGGCTTAGTAGAGTAATGCTAAAAAGTTGGTTTTTTTTTTTGAGATGGAGCCTCAGACTGTTGCCTGGGCTGGAGTGCAGTGGCACGATCTCGGCTCACTGCAACCTCTGCCTCCTAGGTTCAAGCAATTCTCCTGCCTCAGCCTCCCAAGTAGCTGGGATTATAGGCACCTGCCACCACGCCCAGATAATTTTTTGCATTTTTAGTAGAGATGGGGTTTCACCATGTTGGTCAGGCTGGTCTTGAACTCCTGACCTCAGTGATCCATCCAACTCCTGCTACCAAAGTGCTGGGATTACAGGCATGAGCCACTGCGCCTGGCCTGCTAAAAAGTGTTTAAGGATATTATTATATTATCACTGAATTTTGGGTTAAAACAGTAGCAACACACAAATGGGACCTAAACAATAAAGAGAATGAAACATACATACCAAGTCATCTGGTGCTTCTGCATGGAGGCCATCAATTATGATATGATCCCCCAGCAGATATAAAGTTATGGCGAATGTGTTCTGGTAAGAGATGCTTCTCAATCTTGTTGGGAAAGTTGGTTCCCATAAGAAATGTACTACTTAAATCCAAGATTTTAACATTGAGGTCGACTGCTCTTTTACGCTATATGCAGGAAGAGTAAAAATTATTTAAAGGCATTTTGAATTAATATTTCACAACTAATTTAATAAAATATAAAGATGTCAAATCAACATATACATTGTTAAATTATCACTTAATAACATTAAATATATTAGTAAAATGAATATACTGAAAATATCGTTACTATATAATACATATCATAACATATTTTACTTTTAACAGATATTTAATACACTAACAAAAAGATTATACTTATGGTTTTCTCATGTTTCTATGCTTTAACGTTTACATAACTTCTATTTTATATATAGGTTATATAACTCATCATTGAAATTAACAACATTAAAAAATACAGGTCAGATGCAGTGGCTCATGCTTGTAATCCCGGCATTTTGGGAGGCCAATGAGGGCGGATCGCTTGTGGTCAGGAGTTGGAGACCATCCTGGCCAACATGGCGAAACCCCATCTCTACTAAAAACACAAAGATTAGTTGAGTGTGGTGGCGTGTGCCTGTAATCTCGGCAATCTCGGCTACTCGGGAGACTGAGGCACGAGAACTGCTTGAACCCAGGAGGCAGAGGTTGCAATGGGCTGAGATTGCACCACTGTACTCCAGCCTGTGAGAGAGAGGGGAGACTCTGTCTCAAAAATAATAATAATACAGTTCTTTGCAAAAGTGTAGTGAGCCTCCATAAGTGGGGAAGCACATTTTAAAAGTTCTGATTTTGGCCAGGTGTGGTAGCACACGCCTGCAGTCCCAGTCCTTTGGGGGCTGAGGCAGGAGGATCACTTGAGCCCAGGAGGCCAAGGCTTCAGGGAGCTATGATCACACCACTGCAGCCTGGGCAACAGAGCGAGACCCTGTCTCAGGGAAAAAACAATGTTCTGATTTTGTATGTGCTTGAGCTGCTACAGAACGATACAGTGAAGCCTAAGAATAGACTGGAGTCCCAGGACGTGGTCCTGTCTTCTACTCTGTGTCCCTGTCATGTGGCTCATGTTCCTCACTCCCGCCAGGCCCTCAGATAGTCAGTGATGAGGATGTGGATGGTGTCGGCACGCCCGCCTAGGTTTGATCTTGCAGTCGTGCCTTCTTAACACACAATCACCTGAGAAAACATGTATTAGCAAAGGGTTGCCATAAATACTTTAAGATGAAATATAAACTAGAATCCACATTATGAGTCAGGTGTACTGGAAGACAAGGGTTGAATTTTCGGTTACTAGTTACTAAAAAACTAGACAGGCTCTACACTGGACTCATGTTGGACTTCAGGTGAAAGTGTACACAAATCATTCTGGGAGGGGGAGATAGCAATTAACAGGTTCTAAACTGTACTATGCCCCTAAAAAATTACTAAGCCTCAGTACTAATATACTTTTTAAAGATAAACAGAGACGATGTAGAGGTATGCTTGATAAGATGCTGAAAAAATTGAGCACATATGATTAACCCCAAAGTTTTCAATATAGAAAATTCAAACTTCACGGAAAAAAAGTTTTCGGAGACTCTGATGTCTTTACAGTCCAGATTTCTCTCTGCTTATTTTGTTTCTGATATGGCCATTTAGCACCACCTAATGGTAACAAGTGGAATAACAAAAAAGATGAACAGAATCTTTACATTATAGTTCCAAAATTTTCCTCAAAGCCTTTACTATGAAAAAAAGTGATAAAATTACTTTGAAGATTTTATCAGCTGATAAAATTTCTGAAAAAATAAAAACTGAGCTCATGCCAACTTCAGTGATCTACCAGGCATATCACTTCATCATTCTGTGGTAACAAATGTACAATAATCTGAACTCTTCAAAACTTCCATGAAATTTTTGTTATTAAATAATGTTAAAAACAAATATTTCTATTAATTTTAAATTTATAAATTATATTTGTATGAGACCTTAAAAATTAAGGCTGGGCACGGTTGCTCACGCCTGTGATCCTAGCACTTTGGGAGGCCGAGGTGAGTGGATCACCTGAGGTCAGGAGTTTGAGACCAGCCTGACCAACACATGGAGAAACCCTGTCTCTACTAATTTTGTAAAAATACAAAATTAACCAGGCATGGTGGCGCATGCCTTTAATCCCAGCTAATCAGGAGGCTGAGGCAGGAGAATCACTTGAACCCGGGAGGCAGAGGTTGTGGTGAGTCTCAGATAGTGCCATTGCACTCCAGCCTGGGCAACAAGGGTGAAATCCCAACTCAAAAAATAAATAAACAAATAAACCAACTGTAAAGAATATAGGCTTTGGTGGTTTATAGATTATGTTGGTAGGTTTATTTCATGATCTCTCTTTTGAAAAATGGAACATATCTTCCTTATATCCTGTACTAGTGGGGCACCTTTGAGAACAGACATGGAAGTTACAAGAGAAAAACTGAGCAGGTTTACTTTACTTGCACATTCAATACTGATGGGTTCCCCAGGGAGCTGCTCCCTGGGAAAGAGGAGCTACACTGTTATATGTAAGATAAGTGGCAACGTCTATGCTGGTGAAACTGAACACATATGTCAGCAAAGTCTCAAAAGCATCCTTCATGAGGATTACATAAAAACTAAAACTATTCACATGGATTCTCTACTAGCAAGCTTCCATCTGAAGATATCTAGCTAGCATTATTATGATTCGTCACGCATTCACTCAATAGTTTATTGAGTCCCAAACTAATATGCGTTAAAAAACACAATCCATGTTCTCGATCCTTTATAAGCCTACAGTTTAGATAAGCAACACAACAGTAACAGCATCATCATCAATAAGAGGTAAAGAATGTCACATGAGTGAAAGAGGTAAAATGTGTTTGGATGAATATAAAATTCCATCTGGGGGATTGATAAAAGCTTCACTGACAATGTGGCGAGAGGATGAAGCCTTCATGGGGACTTCAGGCAGGCAAACCTGCTGAGTAGGCCTAGGAGGAGGAGGACAGCTCACCACATACGGGGGAGGGCACTGTGAATGAGCGGCTGAGAGCCGGAGCACAGCCAGGAGTGTGAGCTCCCTGTTAACTTCACTAGACAATGGGAAGCACACAGGACGATTCTGTGCAGGAGAGCAACAAATCAGTGCTTACAAAAACTAATCCAACGTTCACAGACAGGAAAGACTGACCAGCAGGATGCCAACAGACAGGGCTGGCCATGGAGTCTGTCTGGCTTACAAAATAACCTCCCCACAACCTCTACAGCCTCAATTTCTTTGTCTGAAAAAACAGGAATAATAGTAGCACGAAGCTCAAAGTTGTTGTGAGGATTTGATGAGAAATATACGCTTTAAAATAGCAAACGCTCAACTGATGTTAAATATAATGACTGTTAGGAAGACAGAGGCCTTTGGAATAGCCCAGGTGTTTGGTGCTAAGAATCAAGGTGATTCGCTTTTGGGATGCAGACAGATGTAAGACCGTAGGAACAATGCAAGGACTTGGTTAGAAGATATGAGAATATTAGGAAGGAAAAGAATACAAACTTACTCCAAAACTTTATTTTACAGAGCAGTATTAATGAAGAACTGATTTTGAAAAGGGGCAAATGTGGTCACTTTAGGCAATGTGAGTTTACAGTAGAGCCTATAAGCCTCATGGGCTGCTAGAAAGGTATGTCCTGGGTCAGGGTCAGACCAAGAATCACATGCTGAGCCTTTAAAGCCACACAAACACATCAGATGTGTGAGCGGCTCCAGCTTTACTCAAACTCAACACCTATCAAAATGATAGTATCTACCGTATGTGATACATATTCCCTTCTACTTTTCAAGATATTTTGATAACTTAATCTCTTCATAGGTAAGTGGCTTAATTCTACCATATTTACTAGGAGAAATGTATTACTGTTTAAAACAAATAAACAAACAAAAAGCCATAATAGTCTAGACGGCAGGTGAGTGGAGGAGACTGTGGGGGCAGGCTGAACTTTCAATGGTGTCAATTCCCTCCCGTTCTTCCAGCCCTGAGTTTAAAACTGAAATGAGGCACTGGGTTTCTTGGGATGTTATGTGCTAGAAAGACAATGGCCAGTGTTGAGAAATTTTAACAACTTTGGCCATTTGTTAGTTAGGATGGCAACTTGAACAAATCACTTTGTCTTGTTTCCACATCTGTAAAATGAAGGGCCTGGACGAGGTAGAAGGCCCTCAATTCCAGTGTAAACATTGTGTAATCTGTGCTTGCTGCATCTGTCAAAGACACGAATAATATATATAAATACACTTACGTAAGGTCTCAGTGATATTCCCTGTACTACCAATCTTCAATGACATCAGCTTTCCCATTCACTTGCCAGTCTTTTCTGACATTGCCCATCTCATCCTAATTCCATGACATCTAAAACACTCCACTTGGCCCAAGTCTTTCTTAATTCTGAATCATCGTGGTGTGATAAGCCAGCTTCCAGGGAGGGCTACATTCAAATACAATCTATAGAAGAATTTCATAACAGATAAAAGACCTGCACATTTTTACAATATGCAAATTCAAGCAATACGTACAAGGACTGCAGCAACAATGATACCAACTGAATGTCAGTAAAACAGGAAAAGTCAAAAAACAGAGGAAAGATGTACCTTTTCTTTGTCTAGATGGATTCCACTAATTTCAAAATCAAACATAAACAGTTCAGCTACTCGCCTATAAATAAAATGAGCCCCAGGTTATAACAGGTAATAAAAATTACTAACAAAAAAATTGTGGGTTTTTTTTTGTTAAATAAATCATCAGTCTTTTAGAGCCTCACTGCCAAAAGTTCTTTCAACACACACACACACACTCACACACACTCTCACACACACTCACACTCTCTCTGTTTTAAACAAGGAGCTTAGTACCTCAGAAGTTAGGCAAAACATCTAGCTGATAATTATGACTGGCTCTTCATGTAAGAGCTTATTCCTTTATTCAGAGAGTACAAACCTGTGAAAGTCACCGTAATAATTACTTATTTATTTCAACTCAATCCAAATCCCAATAATTAAAAACATAAAACAGGTTTTATATTTGGACAATTTTTCAAAGGCCCTCTGCATGAGATTTTCAGTTTTCCTTCCGGCCAGTAGCAGCTATTTTAGAATATTAAATTCTTTGATGCTGTGCTGGAAGCTGAGTTTCTTGGCCAATGAGAATTGTTTTCTTTCTTTTTAATCCTGCTTCATGCTTGGAACCAATTTCAAGTGTAACACCTTTTTTCTGTCAATGTTTTTTTAAAAAAAAACAACACTGAATGAAAATAATCAAGTATTTGATCTACTCTTTTGGCTCTCCTTGAGTTTTCAAAATAGATATGTTTACCTTCCTGATTATTGTCAAATATACCTTGAATGGAAATTTATAGTGTATGTTTATTGCATTATACAATATAGGTCTATTATGTTACAAAACTGTATTGTAGAAACATGAAACATTTAAAATCCCTAATCCTACCAAAGATAATGACTATTAAAATTCTTGGATTTCCTTTCAATCTACTTTTAATGTTATACTACATATTTAGAATAATTAAGGTCTAACTGTATATACTTTTATATTTTGGGTTTTTTTTTTTTGTAAAATTATATCACAAACATTGAAGTTCTCCATATCTTTAAACATTCCTCAAAAAGCTGGCTTCTGATGCTTGTTTTGTGTTGTCATACAGACTGTAAATGTTTTTATTCTCCCACTCCCATGAACCACAATATAATAAAAATCCTTGTTATATATTTTTTTAATCCTTGTTTGTTTCCTTAGGATAAATTCCAAGAAATTAATAAAAAAATATGCACATTGATATATACTACTAAATGGTCCTCCATAAAGACTTAGCAATTTACACATAACTAGACAGGATCCATCATCTTAAACCAGAAATACTATTCTAATTCTGTTTCAACTTTGTTGGCTGCTGGGCTCTATGCTTCATTCTATCTTTTCCTTAATGGTGGTGGGTCCCATTTACTTGAATGACTACTACGTGCCAGGTACAGAGCAAAGCACTTAACACAAATTATTTCCTTTACATCTCATATGATTTTTATGAAGCACTTTTTATTTCCCTTTACAAAGGAAAAAACTAAGGCTTAATGAGCCCTGAAGCCAACGTCCAACCCAGCTGTTCCACTCTAGAGATGCACTTTCACCCACTTCACACTTGTTGCCATGTTACGCCTGTGGCGCACTGCTACCAATTTAATGGCCATCTGTGGCTATTCCTTATTTTGTGAAAGGAGAGTTTCACAAAGAGAATCTTTTGCCCATTTTTCTATAAGGGGGTTTTTTCTTCATTTTTTAAAGTAATTTGAAAGGTCTGTTAACATAGTTAATATAATAAGCCTCTGCCACATAAGAACCATTTGTCCCATTTGTATGTTCTGACTTTGAATGTGGAAGTGTTTAGCTATACCAAAGATTGCGATGTTTACATAATAAAACTCAACGGATCTTTCTGCGCTATGAATTTGTATCATACCAAGAAACACCTTCCACATCCCAAGATTACACTAGTTTTGTATTTCTTTTAAAAATATTTAAATCTTTAATCAATCTACTTTTTCCCCCCCCAAATGGTTATCCACTGGTCTAACATCATTTACTGAAAACCAAGTCTTTCCCTACTGATGTGAAATGACACTTCTATGACATACCAAATAGTCTTGCTGTGTGTGTGTGTGTGTGTGTGTGTGTGTGTGTGTGTATCTGCATGTGTCTGAAATTTATTCTTCCATTGATCTAACTGACTATTCTGGCATTTTTAAGTATAATGCTCTTTAAATACAGCATTTTTATATGTTCTTCTATCTAGTATAAGTTCCTTTTTAGTAATTTCCCTTAGTTTCCTGCCTGTTCCAGCATATTTATTCTCTGTGACTTCAAAATCATTTTAAGTAACAAAAAAAATCTTTATAAATTAGATAGCATTAAACTTATTGTAGTAAACATGACTGAGCTTTATTCTTTCTTATCTTAAGAATACAGCATGTTTCTCCATTTCAGTCGCCTTCATGCTTCCTAGGTGTTGTGCGTGTTGAGGTCCGCACCCTGCCTTCCTCAGTCCATTCCAAGGTGTATTACAGCTTTGGCTGTTCTTGCAACTAGGATTTTCCCTCCATTATATTATCTGAAGAATGTGCTTATTATATCCTTTGCATACATGAAAGCTCTTAATGGCTTTGGAAAAAACCCCAAGTTAAACAGGTTTCTTTATGGCTGGGCTTCTCAGAGACTCTAAACTACTAAAATTCTTCAAGTAGGCAAATACACCGATATATGAGATTTCCAAACTTACTGACTGAAGGAACCCTTCTGAGAAAATCTCTGAACATCTCAGAGAACTAGTATTTCAGAGACTGAATCTAAGAATAAGATGACGAGTTACTCAATTTAAATCATTTTCTCTGTATATTAACTAATCAGAAAAGACTTTATTAAATCTCTAATTCTTTGATTTAGCCAATGTCTTATATTTTACCATATGCATAGGTCTAAAATATAGTTCTTTCTGAGTGCTAGCCAACACTCAATGATATGTGAGTGCCATGATACTGCAATAACGATTACTTCAAATTCTTCTCTCTCCTACTTCCAAGTTGCTTTTCTTTTCTAGACTATTGATATTCTACCCAGTTTATTTTTCCCAATATATTTATCATTTTATTATTTAAAAATTCCTATTGGCATTTTTAGAAATATCTAGAAATGTGGTATGTATCCTTATCAGTACAAGCTCTTTCTATCTAGGACGGTCGGCTAGTCCACTACAATTTTTATACACAAACAGGGGGCATGTTGATCTTTAGTAAATAGAGGTTATGAATAACCTTCTATTTTTAACATTTTTTGTTATTTAAAGTCAGCACCAGTTCAGTATAAATCTGGCACAATTAATAGGCATTCAACTTTTCCTCACTTTTCTAATGAAAGCAGTATCATGATGAAGCTTAAAGTACTGTGATAACACAGCTAGCTCTAATAGTGTCCCGAGCATCAGGACTGACAAAGTGAAACAGCACCAGGTACCTGCGTACCTGCCAGGCAGGTGAAAATAATCCCTCAAAGACTGAGCCCCAATGTGCTACTCACATACCATGCTGCTCAGGTATCGGATTAACAGCAAACTGGATAATCAACTGGTCCCTACAGAAAGTGGCTTCACTTGAGGGTCAATAAGCCACATAAAAACAAAATAGGAGAAGGAAACAGGATCAGAAAGAATAAAGTTGCCAGAGGAAGTGTCCCACTAATAAAAAGTAGATAAATGGGTACAAACATGAGAAAAAATTAATCTCTGTGTTATGACATAAATATTACAAGCAGGTTAATGACAAACCCTACTACACTCATAAATACACTTAAGCAAAGAAATAAGATTATCTAGGGTCCCATATCAAACAGTCTCATGTGTTGATTTAGAAGTTAGGCCTTTTTGATTCAGATTTATAAATGCAGCCTAATGAACCAAAGCAAATCATTACAAGGATATTGACATCCTCCCAGTAAATAAAATCGATTTGCTTATATTTTCTGATAGCATCAATTAAGGAACTTTGTGCATAAAGCTAAGTGTACTTATTAACTGTTTATAGGAGTTCATTCATTGGTTGAGCACTGATCACATTCCATGAATATGTAGGTGCTAAGGGTGCAGCTGGAACAAAACAGACCAAGCCCTATCCTCAAGGAGCTTGCAGTCTGGTGAGATAGATGATGGACAAATAGGATATGTTGGAACGATGAGGACTATGAAGAAAAACAAATCAGGATCGGAGGGTGGAGTCTGACCCTGTGTAAAGATCTTTGGGAGACACCATTTGAGTGGAGTCCTAGAGAGAAAGTGCAGGAGTCAAAGAGATACCTCGGGAGGAACATTCCAGACAGCAGAGGCAGCAGGTACAGAGGCCCTGAGGGGGTCTCCCCACCTCACTTCTAGAGCCACAGTCACAACCAAGGCAAAGAAATGAGTGAATACCTTGTTTCTGGATCAAGGGAATCCACAAGTTTTTTATCAGTTAGTAATTTTTGCAAACTTTGATATAATTCCACATTTGTGTTCAACCTAGAAAAATTAGAAAGGAAAAAATTAGATGATTTTCAAATACTTTTATTTTTAACTTTACATGAAAAGAATGGTGTCAGATTGTACCACACAGATGCCCAGAAGCTGAACAGCATAATCTACCAGGAACAGTATAACCATCCTTCCTTCCTTCCTTCCTTCCTTCTTCCTTCCCTTATTTTGGAGACAAGGGTCTCACTCTGTCACCCAGGTTGGAGTGCAGTGGCACAATCACAGCTCAATGCAGCCTCAATCTCCTGGGCTCAAGTGATCCTTCCACCTCAGCTTCCCAAGTATTTGGGACTACAGACGCACACCACCAAGCCCAGCTAATTTTTAAATTTCTTGTAGAGATGGTGTCTTGTCATGTTGCCCAGGCTGATCTCAAAGTCCTGAGCTCAAATGATCTCCCTGCTCAGTCCTTGGTCTCCCAGAGTGCTGGGATTACAAGCATGAGCCACCACATCCAGTGTACAACCGTTCTTAAAAACTGAACTACTCAGCACAGGCAGTCTGTTAGGTGAAGTGTTGGGGTACTAACTGTTCTGGTAGGTTAAAGGGTAAGTTTAAACCCACAGTCCACAGCTCGGGCAGAAGAGCACGCAAGAGAGGGGAGGGACATGGTAACTAGTGATTTAACTGAGAACCTGTCCCATTAGCAACATGCCAGTGGCCACTTATTTTGTTAATAAAAGGAAAGCGTGAGGATGGGAGGATGAACACCACAAAGATTTTCCAGTCCTGGACTGAACACCCTAGAACACAGGCTACCTGTGCTCATGTGGGTGTGAGTGGCAGGCACACACCGTAAGGGAGAGCTCAAGACACAGGTTTCAGAGCCACGCACCTGGGATGCAAGACTGGCCCTGTTACTGCTCTGGGACCTTGGACACGTTATTTAGACCATAGGCTGCTGTGAGGATTAAACGAGATCACGTGTGCAGCACACCTGTCCTGTCTGAATGAACCACGACCACTGTTCAGCAGTTCTGCCAGCCAGAGAGCAACGGGCCCAACGCTGGGCAGTGGTCCCAACCCGTCCCACAGCACCACCGGCAGGAACACAGTCCTCTTCCCTAAATGCAAATGCATGGCCCTCTCGCAGCTAAATGGCGAGCTGGGTCTAGATACAATCTGCACCCTGCTTGGTAGATCTTCAAGGAGGGGACAAGGTTCTAAGAACCAGACACCAGTTCCTACTCAGAGACTCAAGGATACTCCTGCTCCTCCAATGCTTCACATAAAAACACTGAAGATTTCTAAGAATCGAAGGGTTTCTGTTACCATTCTCCTGGGCCTTCCCAAACACCAGGGAAACGGAGGTAGCCATTACCAATCAAAAAACATTCACCAAGAAGGGCCAGACTCCCACACATGGATCCCAGAAGTCAGGGAGAGAGTGAGTGTGGAGGCCTACCTCCTCTTAACCTGCTCACCCATGGAGCCATTCCACGGCAAAGGGACAGCCGTTCAGAGGCTGCCCGCACTGCCCCCCACCGCAGAGGTTTAAGGAAACCTCCCAGTATGTTTTATGTTGGAAGACCCTGAGATAAATCCATACTTTAGTCTGTGCCTGTCCTCCCGCAAACTGAAGAGTGCTTGTCCACGAGCCCAGCCCACGTTTAATTTGGCAGGACACAGTGTGCAGAGCGCCTCGAGCAGGTGGCCCGCTGCTGCCTCCTTTCCGGGTTCCTTTCCCAGAGAGGCAAAGCTTTCTCCCCAGGGAGCCCCACTTCAGCCCCGACAGCATGCCCAGTGTCTGCACTCTGCAGGGCCCAGCTCTATCCCATTCCGAGGGTTGGTTTTTAGCAGCTATGGGAAAAGTCATACACAACTGTGCCAAAGCGAACAAATGTTGCTCAGCCCGCGGAAAAGCAGCAGCTGCACATCCTGAAGTATTGGGTCTTCCAAGGAAGCCTCATCCAACCAGAGAAGGCACCATTCTCCTCCTCCAACAATTTCTGGTATATGGAATCGTCTTATCGTGTTACCCCCCTTCTCCTGTAGTAAATCCATGCTGGCGACCCCAGGGTTCTCCCTAGCTCTATACACAGCCTGGCATGGTGTCATGTAGCCAGTGTGCTGGAATACAGCACTGTCCACAGTTATTTTAATAAGCACTATGGAACTCTCATTAAGTGGCTTAAAAACATTTACATTTACCTCAAAATCACTTTAAAATAATACACTCCATCACAGCCTCAGCCAGAGCCTGCTCCAGCCCTCCCATAGACTTTTATGGCCTCTCTAGACTCCCCCTAATTCCAACTTGATGGGGGCCACAAGGACACTGTTTATAGAGCTTTTTGGCTTCTCGCCCTGTGGCCCACAGCCATAGATGCAACAGCAATTTAATCAAGCGATAATCTAGTAAGTCCAACTTGCCACTAAGGTACTAAAAAGCCCTTATTTAAGGTAAGTGATAATAAGAATCCTGGGTGTCTGTGATCTCAGATTAGCAAGTGACACCTTTACATCGATCTCATTTAACCCTCACAAGGACCCTGAGGCAGGGTTAACGTTATGACCCCATTTATAGACAAGGAAATGACTGAGAGGCCCAGTCCGCCTGTGAGGTGAGCCAATGGCCTGTCCTGAGCCCTCCCTCCGGCCACCCGGGACACACACACCTCCCACCCTACTGGGTGGGGGACAAGCGCCATGAATAAAACTGCCTATGGCACAAGTCCATGAAACCAGATCACCCAGCACTTGGCAGGCGGGCAGGGCGCAGAGAACAGCACATACTTCTCTACCATGGTGCCAATACTTCTACAAGCTTCTTCCGCGGCTTCTCTGAATGCTGGCTCAGGATGAGCAATTTTCACAAAATCAGCCTAATAAAGGAAAAAGACAAAACCAAAAGGGAATTTGATGGGAAGCTTTCTTCCAGGATCTGAGGGTGAAAATGAAAACTTGGGTTTTAAGATGTGTCTTTGGCTTGGCCTCTGCATTTCCATTACTAACTTTTTCCTAAGCGAGTAAAGCAAAGCAGCTTCTTTCTGAACATTTATTAATTCTGTTATTCCTTGAAACCAAGTTTGTTTCATTAAAAAAAAATACTTTCACTAACTTTATTTCAGAAAAGCTTTTCTCCTTCAAATATAAACACCAAGCAGATTCTTCCTAATTCTTTATTTCAAAAGAGCAGACACTAGTTTCAAATATTCTACAACTTTCTCACTAAAATTCTTTGCAGTATGGTTCTCACATGTTAACCTATCTCTAGAAAACAACTCTTTGAGGCTTGTTTTTAACTGACACATAGCATAGTTTCGAAATCGATTTTACCTACATTCTAGTCTTTGATTTAACTACATTCTAGTCTTTGCACAGAAAACAAAGGCAACATTCTCTTTATAGTCCTTTTAATAAAATATCAATTCATAGTCTCCATGTAATACTGTATAGAACTATTACTGCTACTGCTAAAGTCATTAAAAATTAAAATGAGCGAAAATTCTTTTTTAAAAAGATAAAATGATGTAAAACTAAATTTTCATTTTCATGTTAACTGTAACAAAAAGCAGGGAAACTACAAAACACTACATATTTTCTTTATTTGCCAAGAAGATGTATGACTGTAACATGAAATAAAATCACCACAAGGTAAAATTTCCTAATTTTATCATCAAATAGTTTTTAATGCCAGAACATTTAAATCCAAAATTTGGTATATTTGTTGTAACAATTGGTAACAATAACATAACATTAGCACTGAAGTACCTGAAAAAGTAAACTTATATCGTTCTTTTTACAAATTTCTAATCTACATGTTGTGAATTTATAATCAATATTAAAATTCAAAGCACTAGCATACATATTAAAAACTGATTTGTAATAGTGATGAGGAAAACAGTTGTTACATAAAAACTGTATAAAAAAAACAAAATGAGCTGGGCGCCGTGGCTCACGCCTGTAATCCCAGCACTTTGGGAGGCTGAGGCGGGCGGATCACGAGGTCAGGAGTTCAAGACCAGCCTGGCCAACATGGTGAAACCCCACCTCAAAAAAAAAAAAAAAAAATGACTATTTGGTGAAAAACAGTTTATTAAACGATTGCCTTATAACAGTACTAATCTTATTGGCAGGTGATATCTTAAAAATTCAAAAAGGAAAAAGGGTCTTTTTTACCCAGAGACCTACATATATAAATCACATAGTTTTTTTTTTAGTTTTCAAAATGAGATATTATTATACATGATAACAATTAAAAATGTCAAAATAAGAAAAGATATAGGGCAGAGAAGTTAAAATCTTTTAGTGATGACCAAAAGCATAAATTTAGAAAAAAATCCTAGAATACTGATTAATTAAGATGAAGACTAAGACAATGAATACACAGTGAATTCTGGGATTTGTGACAGCCAAGCCAATAGCCAGCCCTCAGTATCAGTGGGCAATGCTTAGATCCTCCTACAGATACCCAAATCCACAGACGCTCAAGTCTCTGACATAAAACGGTGTAGTACTTGCATATAACTGATACACAGCATACCCCATACTTTGAATCATCTCTAGATTACTTGTAATACCTAAATGAATGTAAATAATATATAAATAGCTATTATACTGTATTGTTTTATGGAGCAGTGACAAGGAAAAAAGTCTGTACATGTTCAGTATGAATGCAATTTTCTTTCTAAATATTTTTGACTCCACAGATCCCCCAATCTGGAGGGTTGACTGTACTTGAATAGTGAAATACATTGACAGAGATTTTCCTTTTCAGATCTCAGTGACATAATTAGGTGAACAGGGGTATGAAACCTCCTTTTGGGCAGTGCGTTCCACAGCTCCCCCATCATTCAAAGGCACATTTCCTATGCATATACTGGAAGCATAGAACAAAAACCCAATACAATGGAACTACCCAGAACCTGTAACTTCACTCCAGAGAAAAACCCTTTACAATAAGATATTTTTATCAGCTTCCTTAAGACTGTGAAGCTGGGTGGTGAACGTAAAATCATCTGAAAGATGTTCATGCTCAAGTCAGGTGTATGGGTGGAAGGAAATTTTCCAAAAAAGGAAAATAAATAAAGACGGGGGAGGAGTTATGCTGGGTGAAAGACGTCAGTCAAAAGGTATACAGGATTCCCCTTATGTGACATTCTAGAAAAGGCAAAACTATAGGGATAGAGAACAGATTAGTGGTTGCCGGAGGTTAGTGGGGAGGGGTGGGTGTGACTATAAAGGGAGACTTTTGGGGGTTGATGGAGCACCTTTGTATCCTAATTGTGCTGGGGGTTACACAAATTTATATGAGTTAAAATTCATAGAACTGCACCATCCTCCAAAAGAAGTCAATTTAACTGTACAGTAATTTTAGAAACAAGTACATATATTTTCTTAAATGGAAAGGCTAACAAACTTTGCAACATTTCCAGGTAAGGGTTCATGAGATCTGAGCAGCCAGCCAGCCCTGAAATGGTTGGAACAGCAGGAAGAAGAGCCTGACGGATACCCTGCCTGGGCTACCAGCCAGCTGCACCACATACTGACTAGGTGATAGCAGGCACATCCCTTCATCACCCAGTGCCTTTCTTCCCCTCTTGTGAAAATGGAGATATGTTGAAAAGGTTACCTCAGCTCATCAGAGAAAAAGCTCCTTCGGCTAACTAGGCTGTAGAAAGGGCCTACAGCCTAGTTAAGTCTTTTCAAAAACAAGTTAATGCCAGAATATAAACTCCATGAAGTAAGAGATTGTTTCTGTTTCATTCCTGCATGTTAGAGACTGTTTGGCACAAAGTAGGTGCTCAACATTGACTGAATGTGAAGGAAAAAGCTATGTAGTTCAATACTACCTAGACAAGGCCATAAATGATCACTGTTTGGATTGTGTGTGCCACTTTCTCTGAAACGAGCAAGGGTCAGCTCCTTGAGGCTGATAGAAAATCCTGCTTCCTGGAAATCAGTATATCAAAGAGATATCTGCACTTCTATGTTTACTGCAGCTGTGTTCACAATAGCCAAGATTTGGAAGCAACCCAAGTGTCCATGAACAGATGAATGGACAAAGAAAATGTGGTACTGATACACGATGTAATACTATTCAGCCATAAAAAGAATGAGATCGTGTCATTTGCAACAACATGCACGGTGAGTATGTTAAGTGAAATAAGTCAGGTACATAAAGACAAACATCACACATTCTCACTTATTATGGGACCTAAAAACAGATACAATTGAATCATGGAAATAAAGAGTAGAAGGATGGTTATCAGAGGCTAGGAGGGGGTAGCAGGGGCATATGGGTGGACGGTTAATGGATACAAAAGAACAGGAAGAATGAGTAAGACCTACTATTTGATAGCACAAAAGGGTGACTACAGTTAATAATAACTGTAGATTTAAAAATAACTAAAAGTACATAATTGCATTGTTTGTAACGCAAAGGATAAATGCTTGAGGGGATGGATACCCCATTTTCCATGATGTGATTATTATGCATTGCATGCCTCTATTAAAACATCTCATGTACCTCATATACCCACAAAAATTAAAAATTAAAAAAAGAAAAAGAAAATTTTGCTATCTCAGCAATGGATTTCCTAGTTGGTGAAGATATCTAGGTATACACTTCTATTTCAACTTGAAAATGTTAAAAAAAAAAAAAAAAAAAAGAAAGTGTTTACAATCATTTTGATGTCAAAACTTGGTTTTTATTAAAAAAAAAAAGCATTCCTGAAAAGGTTTATTAAAACTGTTTTTCAAACCGCTTATGAAAAAGAAGTGGCTCACACTTATAATCCCAGCACTTTGGGGAGGCCGAGGCAGGAGGTTCACTTGAGGCTAGGGGTTCAAGACCAGCCTGGGCAACACAGGGCAACATAGGGAGATCCTATCTCTATTATACACACACAAAAAAAAGGAAGAAAGAAAGAAAAAAGAGGAATCTGTGTAAACATATACAGTAGTCTTAGGATTTTGGGAGACGCTTTCAAAAATGAATAACCTCTGTCAAATGAATATATATACATATTTAAATATATATAACAAATGTAGAATCTTTGCTATATTAATCATTCATTCATTGTATATTACATGTATATTTTATTAAATATACATATTAAAGTATAAGTTCTAAATATCACCTTTTCCTATAACATTTTCCCCATTCCTAATGACATACTTCATCACAACAAATTATACGCAATGGATCTCAGTTTCAGACATTTTTAACTGTATAATCTAATATTAATAGTAAACAACAAAGGATAAATTTCACTGAAATTTTAACAGGTTGAAAGAGAGGTAGCTTCGAGTCTGAGGCAAAGCATCTTACCAAGTCAGCCACTCTGCATAAGGAATCCGAGAGCTCATCGAAGATCAGCACAGTCTGGGGACCAGGTGGGGGTGGAACACGCACGCTCCACAAGCAATTCTGTCTTTCTCAAGGCTTTTTCTTGTGCAATATGAAACCCTTCTGGAGCACTGAGCTCAGGAACTCCAAAAAGACCCTGAGAACCAAAGAATACGTCCCGTTTATAACCAAAATTCAAAATTATGCTATTTTTGTATTTACTAAAATTACTTTGTCACAAAGGAAATCTTGGGTTTTCTTTGGTGTATCATGTTATATCTGTGATCACGGATACCACTATCATACTCCCCATATCACTCCACACAAATTACACAAAAAATGTTTTATGAACATAATTTTTCTTCAATTTTTAATTAGTTTCTGAAAAACAAAAACTGAGTGGTATGGGTTCAAAATCCAGCTCTGTCACTTCTACAGAACCTAAGAGTGGCTGCAAGGATTAAATGAGATAATATATGTATAAATACATACATAGCAGCGTTCATCACACAGCATTTAATAGATGTTAGCCATCATTATTAGCTTATAACGCTGGCCATGTTGTTTCTCCTCCTAGGCCTCTTATTTTTTTCATCATGTACAATGGGAATGATGACCATAATGCTAAAAAATTGAATAAACTGGTTTTTTTTTTTAAGGCAAAAACCAACTCACAAATTTGAAAATCTGCTATCAGTGCCTAATATCAAGATACAAAAGAGAAAAATAAAGCTAAAATTAGGCCGGGCGTGGTGGCTCACACCTGTAATCCAAGCACCTTGGAGGCCAAGGCGGGTGGATCACCTGAGGTCGGGAGTTCAAGACCAGCCTGACCAACATGGTGAAACCCCATCTTTAAAAAAAAAAAAAAAGCTAAAATTAGTTATATCTCATCCATCCAAAATCAGGCTTCCCCTCACGTCTTTCTGTTCAGTGCCTACAAGTAGTTCTCCTCACACCAATTATGTTATTACTAAACAAACCTTACAGCATGGATACAGATACTAAGTATATGTAAAGTACTAAAAGCAGTATCTGACAGAGTACGATCTCAGTACATAGAGCTAATTATTCTACAACTATAAAATAGGGAGGATGAGTTGACTATCAAGCAATACATATTTTAGAAAAATGTAATGAGCATATTAAAATCATAGGCTGAAACTGGGAGCAAGTTTTATACTTTCCAAAGACATTTCATTATCTTGATAAAAGCAAAAATCACTGATCTTAATGGGAACCTACTTTACATAGGTTCTCATTGAAATCACACAATCCTAAAGAACAAAGTATCATTCTTTTATAGATTAGAACACATGCTTTAAGAGGTTAGAAAAAACTGGTTTGAAGTCAGGATTTAATACTGGGGAAGAGAGAACTTGAACCTGCTATGTACATCTGTAAAGCCCACAGTTTTCCATACTTCTCTATTACAATTTATCTGTTAAAAGTCTTCTCTCCTGAAAAGCTGAGCTTCCAGACCCAAGAGCCCTGACCTTCATTTCTTTAACCAGCTATCCATCAGAACGTCTAACATAGGGGGGGAACTCAATGAAGGAAACAAACGATGGGAGCAGATGCTAGACATCCTTAATTAACTTTGTAGGTGCTTAGCACATAGATTTTCAGAATACCAACCGGTAAACCTTCAGGCCTGATAAGGCCTACTGTCTCTACAAGAAGGGATGATAGCATGAAGTTAAGCTATTAATCTCTCTCTCAAAATATATTACAAGTTAAAAAAAAAAAAAAGTGCCGGTTGGGGGACAAAGCAGAATCAGTATCAAGAACAAACGTCATCTTTATATTGATTTAATTTGATTCGAGCACAGACTACTCCCACTTCCCAGCACAACCTGCCCATATTGCTCTTGGGAATTCTAATTCTCAGATTACCAGTGACCGTAATGCTAAAAAAATGAATAAAACTTTTTTTTAAGGCAAAAAACCAATCACAAATTTGAAAATCTGCTATCAGTGCCTAATATCATAACACCAAAGAGAAAAATAAAGCTAAAATTAGTTATATCTCATCCACCCCAAAGCTCCCTTCATGTCTTTATGCTCACTGCCTACAAGCAGTTCTCCTCACACCAATTATGTTAATATCAACATTACATACTCTTAAGAAAGGTGGTGTAGCACATTTCACACAAAATAATTTTAAAATAGACAAAGCTGATAACGGAGGCAAAACAAAAATCACACACCCTCTAGCTCAGTGAAATAATACCCTAGACTCCTCTTTATAAGGCAATATAGTACAATAAAATTTTAAAAGGCAAAAATAAAAGTAATCCTTAACCTAAAATGGACAAAAGTAGAACAGGCATCAGGTAAGTCCTTTCTAACCTTGCCTTTCTCTCACCTTTCATTCACTCATTGAAAAGTTACTGAGTGCCTACTGAATGCATGGTACGTATAGACATAAGAAACAATGCAGTCTAGTGACTTCCAGGGGTAAGAAATCAAAGTGACCAATTCCATGGTACTATAGGAAGTCAGACTCGTCTCAACAGTTTCGTGTTTTAAACAAGAAAGCCCAAAGCTCTGAAATAAATTAATAGGTGATGGAATTTCGGTATCAGTGACATTACCATTACTCGACTGAAGGTACCCGTGTACTTGCAAAAGACCACGTGATACCGCCTGTGAACGCATAGGGGGGTGCGGCTAAGTGCAGACAGACGGCGGATCCTGGCAGGCCGAATTCACCGCCACTACCCGTACGAACTATTCAGATTCACGTGGAGCAAGGGGCTCATGCAGAGGCATTTCCTGGACCCGACACTCTGGGGAGGAGAACCCTAAACCCGGCCCCTCAAAGCAGAGGTGACCTTGCCCATCACCAAGAGCGCACACGAGACCCCACTGTACAAGGTGGATTCGCTCCCGGCTTCCTCCCAGGCCCAAACAATCTCTCCCCCAGCGTCGCTGGCCGCGCAGAGCAAGAGCCAGCTTAGCTCTGGGGACCGAGGGGGAGCACCTGCTGCGCCGCTCACCCGGCGCTCGCCGAACAGGTCCCAGCGGCTGCCCTGGGGCTTGACATTGAAGGCGGCGCCCACGGGAGACCAGCTAGTGCTGACCCTTCGGGCCCGGATCCCGGCTCCGAGGCTGCCCCCGACCCGCCTGCCTGGACCGCAGAGCCGCTGCTCTGGCTCCGAAGCCGCCCAGCCTTCCGGTGCACAGCATCGTGTCCCCAGAGCAGTCCCTTCCTCGCCGCGAGACCCCTACTACCGCACCCCAGCTTTTGCCCGGAGCGCACGCTCCGCGTTTCCTAGGCAGCGGCTCACGCCGCCCCACGTGACGACCCTGCTTCCGTGTCGGGGCAAGGGCTCAGGACGTGGGCACGTCGACGTCCAGAGAGCAAGAGCGTCGCTCCCCCAACCTTCTCGGCCGCCGTCGCGATGTAGCGCCCCTGTGTCCCGAGTAAGAAACGGCTAGGGTTGCGTTTCCCTCCCACGAAGCTGGACGGTCTGGGGGAGGGGGCGGCGGGCAAAATCATGACACATTGGAATTCGAGTGGACATTGGGATATCTTTACCAGAGGGGTGAGTTGGTAGGTACTTGAGTAAACAAGAAATGCCCACCATAGGCCTTTCCCTTTTAACCTACTCTCTTGGTAAAGGAGAAGTTCCCTTTTAAGCTACTCTCTTGGTAAATTTATCCTGCACTTCTGTTTGGTGTCTCTGTCTGGTAACTTGTTTTTACTCTTGCATAGCTCATTTACAAATTTGAGATGGGAAATATTGAAAGAAGTCTAATGGAATTTTTCCTCCTGGGTTTCAGACTTGCTCGGGACCCATGATCCCTTTTTCCTCCCCTTTCTCCCTTTTGGAATGGACTGTCTATCCCTATGCCTGCTCCCTCCCACCACTGTCTTTTAGAAGCAGATTAACTTGTCTGGTTTCACAGGATCACAGATGGAGAGAAATTTTGCCACAGGATGAATCTCACACTGCAGGTCTCCCCTTAACTTATTTAAATGATGTAGATAGTGAGAAGAGTTGATTCGGAAAGTGTTAAGACTTTTGGAAATGTTGAGATGTGGCAAAAATGTGTTTTGCACACGGGAAGGAAATCAACTTTGGGAACCAGAGAGCAGATTGTTACATGTTGAACTGTGTCTCCCAATAGAGATGCCGAAGTCCTAACCCTCGGTACCTGTACGTGTGACCTTATTTGAAAATAGGGAGTTTGCAGATATGATTAAGATAGGTCATACTAGATTAGGGAAGCTGTCCCTGTAAGAAGAGGAAAATTTGGCTGATACAGGAGGACGCCACCTGAAGATGGAGGCGAGGACTGGAGTGATGCTGCCACCAGCTGCCAGAAGCTGGAAGCAGCAAGGCCCATCCTGTAGCCACTTCGGAGGGAGCATGGCCCGGCTGATAGGGTGATCTCAAACTTCTAGCCTGCAGAACTGTGAGAAAGTCCACTGCTGTTGTTAAAAGGCTTCCAATTTGTGTGCTTTGTTAGGGCAATCCTAGAAAACAAATAGAGATCCAAGTCTGGCAAATAATGACCAAACAACGATTTGTTGGATAGAATGATGATTAAAATGTAGGTTAGCTGGGCGCCGTGGCTCATGCCTGTAATCCCAGCACTTCAGGAGGCCAAGGCGGGTGGATCACCAGGTCAGAAGATCGAGACCGTCCTGGCCAACATGGTGAAACCCCGTCTCTACTAAAAATACAAAAAAATTAGCTGGGCATGGCGGTGCACACCTGTAGTCCTAGCTACTCGGGAGGCTGAGGCAGGAGAATTGCTTGAACCCAGGAGGCAGAGATTGCAGTGAGCCGAGATCGCGCCACTGCACTACAGCTTGGGTGATAGTGCGAGACTCCATCTCAAAACAAAACAAAACAAACAACAGAAAAAAAAAAAAAAACTAGGTTAGAAAATGAGCAAAGTGGGAGGGAGAGCATCAGGACGATAGCTAGTGCATGCAGGGCTTAACACCTAGGTGATGGGTTGATATGTGCAGCAAACCAGCACAGCACGCGTTTGCCTATGTAACAAACCTGCACATTCTGCATATGTATCCGGGGAACTTAAAATAAAAAAAATTTAAAAAGACAAAATGAGCAATGTCTACAGCTTTCTGGACTGTGACAGCGTCACCAGCTTAAAGCTGTTACTAGTACTAAATGTAATGAACATTTCCCTTTACTTTCCCCTGAATGTCCTCAGAAACACAGATGAGGGATATATCTTCACATGACTCCTCAGAGCACTAAAATGATATCAAAACACTCTTCCCATAAGAAATACACAGGCAAAGGATTCTTCAGATAATAGGAATAAGAAATGTGAAATAAATTAGAATAAACCATGCAGTTATTTTAAACATTTACTCCTGGAAAGATAGTAAGTTACAGAGAGTCAATTTTAGGAATAACTTTTCCGTTTTTCACCTTTTTATGATCATTGTAATAATTGGAGGAATTAATAAAGTAAAATCATCAGAATAAGTTTGTCACCAAGCTGATTCTGATGGATGGTGTGGCAGATTTATAAATTCTCCTCTGTCACGGGCTGCTGAACAGAAGGAACCCTGTGAAAGTTGTGTCATCGTCCTCATCGGCAAACAAGCCATTGAACCTCTCTCCTCCTGTCACCTGCAGCCACACCTCATCCCCGAGCTTCAGTTGCAGGACAATGCCGCCCGAGGCCTGGTCCTCAGAGCTCATGTAAGCGTCTTTGGTGTGCAGTATTTTTATTCCATTTTTGACCAAAGACACCTGAACGTTCCTGGAGAAAACGGTGATGTGGTAGGTAAAGTAATAGACCCCAGCAATGTGGCAGGTGAATTTCCCCGTTGTTATGTCATAATGATTGAATTCATTAAACAGGATCTTATCAAATTTAATGGGTACATCTGAAGAGGAAACTTGCTCAGCACAGTGAGCCCCACAGTGAAAGCGCTTTTGGCAAGACTAGAGTCTCACCGATTTTCCCTTTCTCTCCTCGATCCCCTTTCCAGCCTCTTATTCCCCGGACTCCTGGCTCACCCTGGGGCCCCATGGGTCCAGCCTCTCCCTTGGGTCCAGGCTTTCCAATAGGGCCCACGGGGCCTGGTAAACCAGTTGGGCCCAAAGGCCCAATGTTGCCCCTTGGCCCCTCAGGACCAGTGGGACCCACGTCACCCTTATTCCCCTTCTGCCCCTGAGGCCCTGTCTCTCCTTGGAGGCCTTTCTCTCCCATGGGGCCTGCAAGCCCCTTGGGCCCATGTTTTCCTGGTGATCCTCTTGAGCCTTGATCACCTTTGATGCCTTTTGCTTCAACTTTTCCATCTGCTCCTAAATAAACAGCAAATAAAGACATGGTTTGTGAAAGATTCCCTTGTGAACAACTTTGGTTTTTCTATAATTGAGCTCACAAATGAAACAAAGGAGTGCACAGGTTCAGTATATGCCCAGAGTTTAAAATTCAGTTACTCCGGCTGGGTGTGGTGGCTCACACCTATAATCCCAACACTTTAGGAGGCCTCAGGCGGATCACCTGAGGTCAGGAGTTCACGACCAGCCTGGCCAACATGGTGAAACCCCATCTCTACTAAAAATATAAAAATTAGCCAGGTACGGTGGTTCACGCCTGTAATCCCAGCTACTTGGGAGGCTGAGGCAGGAGAATTGCTTGAATCTGGCAGGTGGAGGTTGCAGTGAGCCGAGATCATGCCACTGCATGCCAACCTGGGTGATAAAGTAAGAATCAGTCTCAAAAAAGAAAAAGTTCAATTACTCCATCAGGCTACGGTGGCTCACGCCTGTAATCTTAGCACCTTAGGAGATGAGGCAGGAGGATTGTCTGCAGCCAAGAGTTCAAGACCAACCTGGCCAACATAGCAATACCCTGACTCTAAAAAATAAATAAATAAAATTCAATTATTCCAGCCTGTAATCCTAGGACTTTGAGAGGCCAAGTTGGGCAGACTACTTGAGTCCAGGAATTCAAGATCAGCTCAGGCAACATGGCAAAACCTCATCTCTGCAAAAAAATACAAAAATTAGCCAGGCGTGATGGCACACAACTGTAGTCCCAGCTACTCGGGAGGCTGAGGTGGGAGGATTGCTTGAGCTGAGGAAGTTGAGGCTGCAGTGAGCCGTGATCAAACCACTGCACTCCAGCCTGGGCAACAGAGTGAGACCCTGTCTCAATCAATCAATGTCAATTACTCCAATTACACATGTGTGTGCACGTGGACAGACAACACACCCATCACACCTTTTGACTACTGTCTACTAAATTAGTATCAGGGCTCACGTTAGAAATTACAACTCTACCATGTAAGCCTACCATGCTGGCTATTAAATAACGTCAATCCGTGAGCAGAGACAGGCGGATTAACGGACACTCAACCCTAGTCATCTGACATCCTCTCAAAACCTCCTCCCTGGAAGGAACATAAAATAAAGCATGCATCGAGGCATGCATTGCCCTCTCCTGCCCAACCCAGCCCCAACCCATCCATCCCACCAGCAATTCATCATTCTACAGAAACCTTGCTGCTTCCTTGCACCCCCACCCATGCTGAAGGGCCATGGTCGCAAGTGTGAGCTCTGAGGTGAAATGCCAGCTTTCCATTCTGTCCCCACCACATACGCACACGGGACATCAGGGGAGCTAGTGAGCGTCCGGCGCCTCTGTGCCCTCACCTATGGAACTGGGATAATAAGACTGCCTAGGGTCTCGGTATATTGCATTCAGTGAGTCAGTACATGAAAAGCACAAAGTGAAGATTACGTGAGTTTGCCGCTATGACCACCTCCCAACCCGTCAGCTGTCACAGCCCTCCCTACCCTTCAGGGACCAGTTCTAGTGCCACCTCCTCCATGCAGTGCTGCCGGATGCACCAAGTCAAAAACTCAGTCTCACTCCTCCCCGGAGCTCATCCACTGAAGCAAGGTTCAAGGTTCAGCAAACTAGAGCCACAGGCCAAATTCAGCCTCCCTCCCACAGGCTAAACAAACATGGTTTACGTGGGGTTTTTTTGGTTTTGTTTTTCTGGGGTTTTGCTTGTTTGTTTGAGACAGGGTCCCCCGCTCTGTTACCCAAGCTAGAGTGCAGTGACGAGATCATGGCTCACAGCAGCCTCAACCTCCCAGGCTCAAGCGATTCTCCTACCTCAGCCTCCTGAGTAGCTGGGACTACAGGCATGTGTCACCATGCCTGGCTAATTTTTTTTATTTGCGTAGACAAAGTCTCACTATGTTGCCCAGGCTGGTCTAGAACTCCTAGGTTCAAGCAATTCTCCTACCTGGGCCTCCCAAAGTGTTAGGATTACAGGTGTGAGTCATGGTGCTTGGCCATGGTTTGCATGTTTAAATGATCGCAAATAATATTCCACGATACGTGGAAACCATGTGAAATTCCCATTTCAGTCTTTACACACACTGCATCACTGGAACACAGCCATGCTTATTTATGGAGCATCTACAGCTTCTTTTCGCTACAAGGGGAAGTTGAGTAGTAGTGACAGAGCTGTCTGGCCTGTAGAGCCAAGAATATTTACTACCCAGCCCTACACAAAGCCTGCCAATCCCAGCAGAATCTCCCCCTCTGGAGAGTAAGAACTGTGTTGCCTTTATTGTAAGATCATAATCAGCATGGAGGACTTCTCCATGATAAACACTTAATAGTTACTGTTAAACCCTCCACAGCTCAGAATTGGAGCACCACAAATAGGAACTTCTAACCTCGTTCTCCCTTCTCTCCACTCGTCCCATCCTTCCCCCGGGCTGCCGGGATGTCCTGGTTCTCCTAGGTGGAAAAGAAGAAAACAGGCATGAGTTGAAATTCTGTTTCTGATTTTTCTGGCCATCAGCCATGTGCGTTGGAGAGTCTGGGGGGTGACCCCCGCCCTGAGGGGTGCTCTGTCCCGCACATGAGTGCAGATGGAGAGAGGCAGGCATGAGTGGGCATCTGGAGTGCTCAGCTGTGTAGGATAAGTGATCTAAGAAATGAACTGAGTGACTTCCCAAGCGCCCATCTCTGGGACGTACCTAGAACACACAGCAAGACAGGGCGAGGAGGGAGTGTGTGCAATGGGGAGTGAGGGTCCCTTCCTCTCCTGTGACAAGGACTCAGGCTGTGATCTGAACGTTGGAGGTGTGGGGTGGTTTCCTCACTCTGTTCCTCTTCCATCACTCTTGAGGAGCGTGGAATGGAAGATTTGCTAGCCTCCTCCGAAAACACAGATGACTATGGTTATGTGACACCAGCCCAAGATAAAAGAGAAGGTTCTGAAAGGATCTCTCTAGTGCCTTAGAGTGGGGATAAATGCCACTAATCAAGTTGGCAGAGAACATCAGGTGAGTGAGGCTTTGCTGACCACGGTCAAGTTCTGGTGCTTGAAACAGGCCCCCCCTGAGCCCCAGCTCGGTGTGCTATCCCTCAGCGGGTTGAAGATGGCTCCGGCCATGGCACTGAGTTCTCACTGGACCACGGCTCACCCCAGACTCTGGCTTCTCACAAAGCAGCAGAGACCCCTGTACTTCAGTCCCACTGACCCCGCTGTGGGGCGACAGGGGCAGGCTGGGCTGGCTTGCAGGTCCTGAGACAGGACTGACACAGGCAGACTTGTTTCTGTCATGATGTCTATTCTCCTGGGACACCAGCGCTCCAGAGCGGGGCCTTGGTCAGTGTGGGGCCTCTGAAGGGGGCAGGGGAAGTCATCCCTGCATTTGCCCCTCCCTCCCATCCTCCCCTCCACTGTTTCCCTGTGTCTTCCTCTCCTTCCCCTCTTTGTTTCCCTGCCTGGTTCTCAGTTCTCACATTCTCTTAGAGCGGTGGCCTCTGAGCTTCCATGACCGCGCAACCACAAATCACAAAGCATGAACACAGACCCCGATCAGTAGACATTTATGTGTCTCTAAATTATGCCAAGGTGGTAAAAAAAAATATGTTTATTATATCCTGCTGAATAGTCTAGAGAAAAGAAAAAAATATGTTTATTATAAAACATAACACAAAAATACACTTTAAGATGAGATAAAAATGAAGTAAATTCTTAGTGTGAGCAATGTGATTGAATATTCTTCTAAGAAATTATTATATATAAAATACATATGAATTACATAGAAAAAATAGATACAACATTTGCTTCTAAGGAGTATGTAAAACTTGAAATAATGGACATTGTTGAGGAAAGAGTAGAGAAATTCAACAGGGGAAGAGATAGAGAAATTTGGTATTGAACACAGGAGTGTTTGTCTTAGTCTTTTTCATCTACCTATTTATCACCTTTTGTGTGTAATATTTTATAACAAAAATTCTAAAAATGAAAATCCTATATATTCAGAAATAAAACACACACACACACACATACACCCCCCACTGTGGTCCCAGTGTGAGGGCAGACTTGATTTCATTAAGGGTAAGGTTTGGCTATTCATTTGGACTGGGCTGTTTGCTTCCTGGGGGACTGGAACAGTGTGAATGAGCTGGAGATGTCAGCCAGGAGAAGACACCTCACAGAGCAGACGTGCAGGATGGTGGTTAGAAAGACATAAAGGTGCTTCCTGGTGACCCTTGGCTTCATCCAGCCCCCACAAAAAACCACCAGGCCACCAAATGCCATAAGCTGAGACATGTTAGAAACACCAACTTATCTTTAAAAAGATCCATAGAAGTTTTGATATTTTCTGTCTGCTCCCAGATGGATCATTCTGCGTATGTCTTAAATATGTGACCCTACGGTCAAGACCAGGGCTCAAGAACGACACCCCATTCGGAAACTAAGTCTGTTGGTTGTTGTTATGGAAACCACTCAGACTTCCAGGCTTTTGCAAATCTCCCTCCCAGAGGTTGGATCCGATCCCCAAATCCCCAGACCCTGGGACAGGGTCCCAACCTAGGTCGTTGATGCATAAGCAGCAGCTGTATGGCTCAGATTCTCGTCTCCTTTTGTATCATCCGTCACCCCGTGTCTCCTGCCTCATGGTGCGATGCAGTATTAGCTCTCACCTGCACTGCAGCTGGGTGCTTGCTGCCAAATAATTCGTGATCAGATCTCTCTACTGGCCTCATGTTGCCAAAAATTCATCATATCTGTCGCCTGAGGTGGGCAGATGCATGACATCAGGTACTACTGAAAGTGTTCTGCGGTATCAGAGGTGAGAGAGCTCGAGGGGCAGAGGTCATGTCCATCTCATCCTGTGCCAGCTACCTGGCCCAGAGTGTGGCCTGGAGCAGGGCTAGTGAGTGCTGCTGGGTGGATGGGTGGATGGATGAATGGGATCAGGCCCCGGTGAGTGCTGCTGGGTGGATGGGTGGATGGATGGGTGGGGTGTGAGTGGCTAGGTGGGAAAACTACACAGATGATGAGTGAAGGAGATGAAAGGAATGAAGGGAGAAGTTGAAAGGCAGCCAAAGCCTCCAGGTGAGTACCTGCATCCCCTTTGTCACCCTTTGCTCCGTCTCGTCCATCTCTTCCAGGCAGACCATTGTGACCAGGGTTCCCAGGGATGCCAGGGTGCCCTTGCCTGCACGTGTCCTGTGAGTTTATGCCTTCTGTGCAGATTCCAATGGCAAGCAGAAGCCACCAGATCCTCATGGTTCAGATGACAGACTCTGAACTGAAAGAGGGAAAGAGAAACTCAAAGGAGAAACCTTTGTTGCTGGGGCCCTGGACGCAGCCTCTGTTCTGTGTAGTGGGAAATGGATGAGCTGTCCCCTGCCCCAGACCCATACCTGGACAGACTTGGACAGAAGGCTCAGGGCAACAGACCAAGCTGGTTATAACTAGAAAGACATTGTCCTTGGAAGGTAACACTTGTAATTGGAACCACTCTTCAAGGTGAACGGGCAATAAAAAAGCCAAGTTTAAGGTCAGGATACTCTTCCGTTTATTATTTAGCTTTGAGGAAATCAGTTTTCTGAACCAAAGATAAATGCCTACTTATCTCACAGGATTGTTGTAAAGACCAAATTGTATCACAATATGCATAAAGGCACATTCGAAATAGTAAAGCAAACAGCATTACCACCTGATCCAGCAATTCCACTGCTGTGCATCTACACAAAAGAATTGAAAGTGAAGACTGGAACAGAGCTCCATGTTCACAGTTGCATTATTTTCCATAGCAACCTGGAAGATGTTAGCCAGGAGAAGACACTTCCCAGAGCAGGCGTGCAGGATGGTGGTTAGAAAGAAAAAGTTGCTTCCTGTGACCCTTGGCTTCATCCAGCCCACTCAAAAAGCTGTGAGGCCAGCAAATGCCATAAGCTGAGACATGTTAGAAACACCAACTTATCTTTAAAAAGGTCCATAGAAGTTTTGATTTTTTTCTTTCTGCACCCAGATGGATCCATCAAGTGTCCATCAGTGGATAAACAGATACATGCAATGTGGTAGGTCCATACAATGGAATATTCTTCAGCCTTAGAAAGAAAGGAAATTCTAACACGTGTTACAACATGGATGGACCTGGAGAACATTTTGCTAAGTGAAACCTGCTAGTCACAAAAAGACAGACCTGGGTAATTTCACTTATGAGAGGTATATAGGACAGTCAAACTCATATAAAGAGAAAGCAGGATGGTGGTTGCCAGGGGTGAAGAGAGAGGGAAAAGGGAGATGATTGATGGGTACAGAGTTTCTCCTTGGGAAGATTTTAAAAGAGTTCTGGAGATGGATAGCGGTGATGGCTGCACAACAAAAGAGCGTACTTAATGCCACTGAACTGTGCCCTGAAAATGGTTAAGCTGGTAAGTTTTATATTATATATTTTTTACCACATTAAACAAATTAATTTTTTTTTTAAAGATGGGGTTTCACCATGATGGCCAGGCTGGTCTTGAACTCCTGACCTCAGGTGATCCACCCACCTCGGCCTCCCAAAGTGCTAGGATTACAGGCGTGAGCCACCGCTCCTGGCCAATTAAATTTTTTAAAAAATAGCAAAGCAGGCCAGGCATCGTGGCTCACGCCTGTAATCCCAGCATGTTGGGAGGCCGAGGCAAGAGGATCACGAGGTCAGGAGCTCGAGACCAACCTGGCCAACACGGTGCCTTGTCTCTACTGAAAATACAAAAATTAGCTGGGCGAGGTAGCACGAGCCTGTAATCCCAGCTACTCAGGAGGCTGAGGCAAGAAAATCGCTTGAACCTAGGAGGCGGAGATGGCAGTGAGCCGAGACCCTGCCACTGCACTCCAGCCTGGGCGACAGAGCGAGGCTCCGTCTCAAAAACAAAGAAAGAAAAGAAAAAAAAAAAATAGTAAAGCATTCCAAGCAGTCTTACTGTAATGAGAGGTATTCTTTGAGTCTGGGTCTTGTTTTTCTAGGAGGTCACTGTGAAGAAGGGCCACACACACGCAGAGAAAAGGTCACACAGTTCAGGAGAAGCACATTTTCCAGTCTCTTCCTCTGTAGACACTGCCCTCACCCCAGGTTATCCATGCGGTTTCCCGCTGCAGCAGGAGCGGGAGCTAAGACCACGCTTGGCCAGTGCTCCAAATGATGGAGCGGCAAAGGCAAGGCCCGGGAGGGAGATGAAACGTGGACGTGGACGGCCGGACCTCCTGACTCAGCAACGCTCCCCCTCAAGGCTGCGGACACCATGTTCCTCTCCTACATGGCTCCTGTCATGGCAAGGGCTTCACATTTGTTTATATAATTGTAGGGTGAAGAATCTGGCTCCCTGCCTGACTGTATTTCCTCATTACTGTCTTCCCAGTACTCAATATTAAACTTGGAACAGCAGATTGAACAAACACGTGTTGAATGAAATTAAGGTATCATGGGAGATGCCTTGGGATATACACATTTATAATTTTTAGAGACAAGGTCTTGCTCCATCACCCAGGCTGAAGTACAGTCATGCAATCAAAGCTCACTGTAGTCTCGACCACCCAGCTCAAGCAATCCTCCTGCCTCAACCTCCCAAGTAGCTGGGACTACAGGCAGGCACCATCACATCCGGCGAATTTTTTTTTTTTTTTTTTTTTTTGAGGCGGAGTCTTGCTCTTGTCACCCAGGCTGGAGTGCAATGACCAATCTCCTCTCACTGCAACCTCCACCTGCCGGGTTCAAGCAATTCTCCTGCCTCAGCCACCCATGTAGCTGGGATTATAGGCGCCACCACCACGCCCAGGGCATTTTTGTATTTTTAGTAGAGATGAGGTTTCGCCATGTTGGCCAGGCTGGTCTCAAATTCCAGACGTCAGGTGATCTGCCCGTCTCAGCCTCCCAAAGTGCTGGGATTATAGGTGTGAGCCACTGTGCCCAGCCCTAATCTAATTTATTTATTTATTTCCTTTCTTACTTCTTTTTCTTTTCTTTCTCTTTCTCTCCCTCCATTTTTCTTGTTCTTGTCCTTATTTCTTTCACTCTGTTTCTCTCTCTCTTTCCTACTCCCTCACTCCCTCTCTTTCTTTTCTTTCCTTCCTTCCTTTCTTCCTTCCCCTCCTTCCTTCTTTCCTTCTTTCCTTCCTTCCTGCCTTTTTTTTTTTTTGAGAGACTGGGTCTCATTCTGTTGCCCAGGCTCCTCTTGACCTCCTGAGCTCAAGCAATCCTCCCACCTCAATCTCCCAAAGTGCTGGAGTTACGGGCTGCAGCCACTGCACCTCGCTTTTAGAATTTTGAAAAACAAAAACGGGGGTCTAGTGCAACTGGTCAAAACCCAGATCCTCTCATAGCACTGATAGCCATGTAAATCTGCACATCTTTCTGGAAACGTTACAGAGCAAAACACATCTATGTCTTTCACCCTGTATTTCTATCCCTAAAATTCTTAATATTCCAAAACTGTGTGCCAATTGTGTGACTTTACCTGCAGCATTATCTGTAACAGTGAAAAAGTGCACACTACATAATATGTAACAGTAGGGGAAAGGCTTAGTATGTGTAATAGTATGTAACTGCTGAAATAATTATGAAGGTATGTGGAAATATGTAAATTATGTATGTCATGCTGAATTTTAACAGTAGACTAAAATGCCATGCACATTATAAATGTACTTATGACTATATTCACTTATTCACAAAGTGAATATATGCAAATGAAGATGGTTGCTTTAGAATAGGGATGGTTATGGGAGCATTTCATTTATAAAAAACGCTTTTTTTACAGTGCCTATACAAGTATTTCTAGAGATTTTGAAGACCAGCAAGACTGTCATCCAAAGGACTGTACTGCCATCTGGGGGAAATGTCACACAGTGCAGTCCAACGCAAATGGAGTATTTTTGGAAAAGGAAATGCAGATGTTTCCCTGTGAAGTCACAAATCCGCTCCATTTCAGGAAATTGAGTTGCATTTTCTTGCAGCCAAACTCCATGAAAAATACACACCAGCCTCCTTTGTTAAACTCGGACTGGAAGCAGTCGATCGAAATTCCATCAACCAAACTTTGTTGAGAGTTCTGTAATTTTCATTTTTAGCTTTTCAAAATGTGGAGTACAATGATTCCAGGAATAAAATGATCACAAGATTATAAAGGTGTCAAGTTAGGATAACTCCATTTTGCTCTCTGGAGAAGAAGGAGCCTGCCTAAAAGCAAACAGCTACTCTTCTGTAATTCTTTCATTAGCTTTGCATACTTGATGGAGGGAGATTCTATCCAGCTTGTTTATATAGCAAGTAGACAACCTTCCAACAAATGATTTTGATTAACCTAATAATATATGTTCCCAAATGCGCAGCAAAGTAAGTTGTGGCACTATTTCTTATTTATTTGTTTGTTTGTTTGTAGAGACATAGTCCTGTGATGTTGTGCAGGCTTGACTTGAACTTCTAGGCTTCAGTGGTCCTCCTGCCCGAGCCTCCCAAATAGCTGGGATTAGAGATACGGCCACCACCCAGCTTGGCACTATTTTTAATAAGAAAATTTAGAAAGTTTATACCTCCAGTGTAGCCTCTTCTTCAATGTAGAACATTGATGATTTGCACAAGGAATATAGAAGAAATTCTATTAATGTTATTTTAAAAAATAAAAAAGTACATTCGTGCCTCTCCCAAAGCTATGGGTTGGACTCTCAGTTTCATTAGTTCAACCACAGTTACACTCTCAACTTTTAATTTCTGGGTCTGGGTCTTTTTCCAGAAGGCACTAGAGCTAGGATCCTCTTCTGTCTCCCATCTTTCCCTGCAATCACCTCCTCCCTCTCTCTTCTCTTACGTGAGTTACTGTCCTCCCCCAGTCCCCCACTTATTCTGAGCACCACACCGAGACTAGTGATCACTTAGTAGGTACCAACCTGGGTTAGAGCTTTATGAAGATAGTGACTGCTTTTTTCCACTTCCTTATTTTCAGTGCCTTATTCAGTACTTTATTTTCAGTCAAATATTTGTTGAATGAATCATTGCAGGCATGCAAGAAGTACTATCCCGGTCCCAACTGTGCATGGACCATTGCTTGGGAAGGTGACTGGGTCTCAACTCTGATCCCTGTCAGTGCTTTCACGGAGTTGCTAGTTATCTCCAAGAGCCCTCTTGCCTTCGTCCATAGTAACAGAAGTTTTAGCTGGGCTCCTAGCCGCCCAGGATAGACGGCACTCCCCACCCTCCCTTGCAGCCTGGATATGACCATGGAACTAGACTATAGGCCATGGAAATGAGCAAAAGTGAGGCGTGTAATTGTGTGCAATGACCGGCCTTAAAGGGTAAGGGGGGTGCCCTTTCCTGCTTCCCGTGTGGGGTTGTGCATGGTGTGGTGAACCATATGCGACTCCTTGAAGGAGGGCAACAGTTTGGGGTTAGAAAAACCCTGGCCTCAGATGACTTCACAGACCAGACCTGTCCTGCCAGCACATCTTCGACATGTGTACATGAAACAGAAATAGACTTCTACCTTGCCTGAGCCACTGCTATGTGGGGTCTCTGGGACACACAGCTGAGCCCACTTCCTGATGAACGCAAGGTATGTGCTGCCCGAGATGTGGTGCTCATCAGAAGTGAGGAGGCTTGCAGACATCTGTAGTCAGCCAGAGTGACAATTGCTGGGGCCTTACTGGGCAGACAACCCTCCCAGTCATATATGTAAAAAGTGACAACAGTCACTGCCTTGGACAGGTCAAGACAAGATCTCTATACATTCATATCATATAAATGTATACAGAACAGAGGCCATCATTCTGCAGAATGCTGTGCCTGCATGAGCCTGACATACTGGCTTGGTCGGGGCAAAGGGACACAGACTGTAAATAACTCTGAAGTTAATGTTAGTCCCCCCAAAATAAGTTCTTATTTAGTTCATTTATTCTGGCTTGTTCTCCTATGCTTTACCTATATTTGTCCTTTGCTAAAGAATCTCTTGAGAAATGGTCACCCAGTGCCCTTCCTGATTAATTCTCTCCAAGAACATCATGTCCTTAATTCAACAGCCAAGGTTATCACTCTTAAGATTCTTAATTTCTCCAACTAAGATTTAATACAAACCTGCTAGAAATCAGCTGAGTGGTATCTACCGGGTTTCCAAACCTCAGAGCCCCAGCTTCCTCCTGCTTGTACTGGAAGATGAACGAACGCCCTCCCAGCTCTGACAGTCTAAGAGTCCAGATAGCTCTAGGGGGCTTTCATCAAATACATTGTCTTCCATGCACTCTCTCTATATAAAATCTATATCTTTATACATTTCTTCTTCAACATATATTGATGTTTTTTCTATACTGTAAATTAGCATAGCCATAAATATGAAAATGTATGTGATTTGAATATGATAAACTTGATCAAGAAAAAAGTACACATTAAAATTTGTGCAAAATAATCTACAAACTTCTCTAGAAAGCTCTCTTAAAAAGATTCAGTATTCTCATGACTTATTCTATGGTTTTTATCTCTCCTCCTAGCCAATTGCAGAGTTCTAGCAGAAGAACTTCAAAATCTGCTTTTATCTCCTCCGAAGCCTCTTAAGAATGAATTTTGAAAGTGGCTTACCCCCTTTCCTACCCAAAACTCTAAAGACATCTGACTCTTTTGCAAATAACTAAGCAGGATTATCCCACAGATAATTAAGCGCTGTTTTAGGACCTCAATGCCTTAAATTGACTGTAAAGAAGTCCTTTCCTAGTGCACTTACCTGAACCTCAGGACTGCAGGCTGGACCCAGGTACTGTGCAAACCAGGAATCAAGGGCCAGCTAAATAAAATCAGCCTTCCTGCCATACAACTCCCTAGTGAATAAGTCTGCAAAATAGGAAGGGGAGGGAACAGGGGAAGGCCGAGATGTCTTGGAAGAGCTTCAAGAATTACAGCCACACTTGAGTCAGGTAGCATCTTCTACCAGCACCACTTTGTTTAGAAAAGTTAGCTCTTTTTGAATGAAATGAAGGAGTACCTTCAAGAGGAGTCTGAAGGAAGGAGTGTCCCAGGCAGGTTTCTTTTTCTAAATGATGTTCGTGCCTTTGCTTCAGTGCTTCTCCCTGACCTTGGGGTAATTACGCGGCAACACAACAAAACTGAAGATTATTGACAACGGCTGGGTCTTATTTGGATCCCGGACGATTAAAATTCCTATCACTTAATTAGATTTTCAGTGTCGTCATTCCTTAGGATTTTAGGCATTTGTGTAGGTATGGGTGCAGTGCTCATTCCCCTCTCAGTCACAATCACACACTCCACCTGCCGCGGAAACGCGGTGCAGCCATTTGTTCAATGCCGGTAATCACGGGTTCACTTTCCTCGTATCTAGTAACATTTATCCAAAATTAACGAATATCTTCCAGAGGACAGAGGAGCCCAGCCCAGTTTCCCGAGGTGCCGCGGAGCACCGAGCTGGAGCAGAGGCCACGCGGGAGCGGGGTGTGCCCCAGATCGGCGGCGCCAACTCCCTCCCCCCTTACTCGCACCGTGCCTCAGTTTCCCCGTCAGTGCAGCGGACATGACAATGCCGAGGTCCCAGGCGGCGGGATCCGATTAGTAAAATAAGCCGGATCTGACTTCTCCCGGGCACCCCGCAGCCCGCCACGCCTCTGGGTGGCTAAATGCACGGAGCCCCTGAGTCTCGGCGCGGCTGCGAGCTCTCAACAGCTCTGACCGGGCTGCCCTCGGCCCACCTCGCCTCGCCTCCGACCCCCAGCACAGCAGGCGACCCCGACGGAATGCGCGACCTGTCCCCGACCTCCCTCTGGGACACCTGTCCCGCCGCCTGGCCCTTTCCCGCCTTCCGCGCCTCTGCCCCGGGGGGAGCTCCGGGACAGGCCCGCCTGGGCAGCCTGCCGGCCTCACCAGAGCCAGGAAGGAGTGCCCCAGGCAGGTTTCTTTTTCAAAGTGATGTTCATGCCTTTGCTTCACTGCTTCTCCCTGACTTTGGGGTAATTACGCGGCAACACGACAAAACTGAAGGTTGCGGACGGAGCCAGCGAGGGAAGCCCAGCCTCGGGCCTCCGCCGGCCACGCCCTCCCCATGCCCGGCTCTCCCACGTCTGCACACTCCGGGGCAGCCACGCGGAGAGGCTTCCAGAACCTGACCTGCGGCCCCGCTTTCTTAACACCCCACCCACCCCGCGGGCTCGTCCCCCTCTGGGACCCTGCCTGGGCCTGGCGTCCATGCGAAGCCGGCTCAGGAGTCGGGACCCTGGCCGGCTGCTCGCAGGGGAAAGGGCTCCATCCTGCGGGCGCTTCCTGGCTGCGTGGCCCAGGCTCAGCTCGGTTTACTCCAGCTTCCCCCGCCTCGCCAGTGCGGAGTAGGGGCGCGCTTATGTTAGGTCAACTCCCCCACAACTTTTCTGGAACCAAATGCCACCGCCCTCTCTTTCACTCCCTCCTATACAAGGTGCCACTGTGCGCTGCCCTACGGGTTTCGGGGCTGGCCCCCTCCCCACCCTAACGACCGCTCCTCTCCAGTGCAGCCCAAGATGGGGGAGCAGGTCACTTTGGGAAGCAGGTGGATGTTAAGAGTAAACAAAAAATAGGGAGTGGCCACTTGGCAGCCTTCATAGGAATCCTTCTCTGATTACAGCCACAGCAAACAATGGGCTGTTGACTTAGCTTTTCTCAGCTGTTAATTAGAGAAGGAAACCCTAATGTACCCACCCCAAAGGCCTAGTGAGCAGGGCCACTAGGGCAGCTCCTGCACCAGGGCCTAGCCTTCATGGGCAGAGGCACAGTCTGTTCCGTCGTCCTCTCCATTATCCCTAGCAAAAACGGCCCCATCCCACTGCTCCCTTCCACATCCCTCTTACTCCAAGGACGTTTCTCAAGCCAGGGGGCCCTCCTAGGCTGCCCTAGAGCCCTCCTTCTCCCACACATACCCAGTGGTTACATGGAGCTCCTGCATGGATGATTGTTGCTACCGAGAAGTCTAGGGACATCAGGGCAGCAGAGGAGTTACAAATCCCAGAAGTGCCCGCACCCAGCTCTCCACTTCCTCCTTCTAAAGGCTGCTACTCAAATGCATCACCAGAACCAGTTTGGCAAATTAATTTTAATATATAAAACAACAAATATAGATTCACAGCATTTAAAAAATCATTCAAATAACATTGTAAATAATTTCTTTTTACAAAAAACTTCATTCAACAAAAATACATATCAAGTTACATCAATCTTGTACACCATACTTCAGCTGTCAACAGCGAATTCCTCAGTTAAGAAGCCCCACCCTTTGACTTATATAGATGACATCATCTTGAAGTTAATGAGCTAAAACATTGCCCAAAGCCTTGCAAAGTAGATAAGCAAGTCATACACAATGGATGGACACTAATATTTACAAAAAAAGATTACAAATAGTTAAAGTATTTTCTAAATACAAAATGTCAATGCCTGTGAGATAACTAAAGGCAACAGTGTAAAAGTATGTTGTCGCTAAGTAAACCTACATCAAATATTGAAGCTTTTGCCATTTTTCCTTCAAGATAAGTCATGTTCCACTTATTTTTCCAAAGCCTTTTGAAATCCACTTTCATTGCATCCTGAAAACAGTATTAGCCAAGGGAAACTTCAATAGGGAGAACAGTTTGCAGATTCGGTTACTGTGGGAAAGCCGGGTCTGCTAGTAGTTTCACCTAGTTAACTTGGGTCCCGCATCCCTGGCCTGTGAGTTAGTGAAAGGACATTTTTTCATACTTCTTGGCACTCTCTGTTGAGGGACACTTGTAGGTTTCCTCTCTCCTTGGCAAGCAACAGAAATACTCCCCCCTAACTCCAGGTAATTACGCTGTTCTATTCTGGCTAGGACACCAAGTTGATCTGTATGAAGGAGTATCAGCAATTTGGTTTCCAGAGATTTCCACCTGGTAAAAAGCTGGGTCAGCTGGCTTTCACAAAATATTTACATTGTGAACCAAATTTTGAATTAAATGTCCTTTTGTGTCTAGATAACAGTCATGTAGGATGTGGGGATTTCTTGAACAAGCATGGGATCAACTTTTATCTAGGCTAGGTATGAAAAGGCACAATACTCAGAAATAGTGTTTGATGGTGAAATGTTTACAAAATCAGATCTACCCACGGGACACAAAAATCAGATCTAAGGAAAATGAACCACGTGGCTGGTATCCCAGGGAAGCTCCGGCAGACTACTGCCGCCCTCTTTCTAGTCTGCAGGCCAAAGACAAAGAAAGCTATTGCTCCAGGATTCTGCAAACATTCAATTTTATGATTTTATAATTGCTTGTCATCTACTGCAAGGTTATTGGTTTTAGGTATGATCAAAATTGAGAAGATTGCTTTTGACCCAAGGCTATTTCAGCTGTCTTCCAACAAAGTTGACAAATTCTGAGATGTGAAGAATGGGTGAAATTCATCAAAATGTTGTCATCTTTTCTTTTTTTTGGCCCATCTATAATATTACGGAATGTAAGGTTAGAAAGAAAGAAAGGCAGAGGCTGGAGTGAGCCAGATTCCCAAAGAAATTCATACACTGTCCATGGAGGAGGCTCTCTGTTCCCTTTTTTTCCAAGTGGAACATGTGACTCAAATCAGGAAGGAATTTTGGCAAACGGAAAATGAGAATACTTGAGCCTTCCACTCCTTGAAGAACTCAGGCATGTGGTAATAATAACCAAGCCAGACATACAGATTTTCAAGAAGTCAAAGGATGTTCTAGCCTTTTAAAAACGTTAACAGTTTTCAAAATCACCTGTACATCCAAGTAGTTATCTACCTAGGAGAGAGATTTAATCAAGTGACCCTCACACTGTATAAAACTGGCTGGGGCAACCTCAGGACTTGAATTGAACCTGACTTAACAAAAACACATCCTGGTATTCATGAGTCTGTGTTAGGAAGTCTGTGGAGGTAGGTGGGAACCGGAGGTTAGGGCTCAGCTGGAAAATAAATTACGACTGGCCACAACATGTAAAGCAGTTCTTCATTACCCATGAATAATATTAGGAAATGGAAGCCCAAAGAGTGACTCTTCGCTTAAACTGAATCCTCACTGAAAATGTAACATAAGCAAATGATTCTCTTTACTTCCTTAAACTAATTCTCTTATATTACATTTAAAACAATTTGTTCAAACTTGCTGTACATACAAACCACTCTAGCACAGAGACCCCTACAGTTATTGCTGAGGTGTGCAGGAAAAGCATATTAACTATAGCTTCCAAAATATACCATTGTATTTTGTTAGTAAAAAGGTCAGTTCTATAAACACAACTACAGTTGGCATGTCTGTTCAAGAAGGAAACACACACATCCCCACACGCCACAGCACCTCTTCAGAAGCTCCTTCCTGCAGCAGCTTCAGTCTCAGGAGACTCCGGGTGGCATGACAGTCCACAGAAGCAACCCAGGGGCTGTCAGCCACAGGGCACAGTAACCCTTGGCAATGCTGCCCTAAGCATGTGTGCCAAGGTGGCACAGAACAGCCATCAGCTGTCGCAGAATGTTTCAAGGGTCCACCCGAGAGGGCCAACGTTATTTTTTCCTGATGCATGATGTCAGCCCGCAGGACTGGCTCTGGATGTGGGGGGCTGCAGGGGAGAACGGAGGCGGCACACACCTGGAGTCTGAATACACCTTTGTCTGACATCGCAGATTTGTTTATTCTCAAACGTGGGCCTGTTAGAAAAAAGAACTTTCCAAGAGTCGCATATAAAAATGAGCTTCTCAAATAGAAATCTGCTAACAGTGTAACACAGTATCTCCTGTCCAGGGCACTGAGCGGGTTGAAAGAGCATCTTTCTTGCAGAGCCTGCCTTCTCTAGACATGGTTAAAAGTTATGTCATGAAAATACGCAACACAGACAAAGAAAAGGAGATGATTATCTGCAGGTGTCAGCCCACGTGGCCTTTCTTAATAAAGACTGCTATCTCTGAGCCTAGATATTTTGTGAAGGTCTCTTGTATAAAGAACAAGTCATCAGAAGCCTGCTGACATGCTCAGGTGGCACAGTTATGCCCCACTGTTTGGGTTTATGTGATAAAGGCACCTTCCGATTCCCAAGAAGCAGGACTGCTTTGCCTGTCTTTGCAGTTTCATTGGTAAGAACAATGTCAGCAGCAGGGCGGCTCTTTCAGAATGCCTTCCAACCAGTGTATTTTCATGTTCAATGTATCATATATATTAGAGTAAATGAGCTTTTATATCGCAAACAGTTGTCTAAATGGCAGTCTTTTTTTTTTTTTTTTTTCCTGGAGACAGAGTCTCACTTTATCACCCAGGCTGAAGTGCAGCGGTGAGATCTCGGCTCATTGCAACCTCCACCTCCCAGGTTCAAGAGATTCTTCTGCCTCAGCCTCCTGAGTAGCTGGGATTACAGGCATGCACCACCATACCCAGCTAATTTTTGTATTTTTAGTAGAGACTGGGTTTTGTCATGTTACCCAGGCTGGTCTTGAACTCCTGACCTCAGGTGATCCACCTGCCTTGGCCTCGCAAAGTGCTGGGATTACAGGTGTGAGCCACCGTGCCCAACCTTGAGTGGCAGTTTCTTACGTTACAGTGTGTGGGCTAGACGTGATTTCCACTCGGAGTTACTCAAGGGGTGCAGGCAAGAGGGAATCCAATTTTGATACAAAGCCAGTGTGCGGTAGGATTTCTCGCTCCTTGCCTGAAAAGCAGTGGATTCTTAAGGATGCATAAGTCACTCTGCACTGAGGACCGCAATGCAAGGTGACAGATGCACCATGTTTCACTCCCCTTCGCCTGCAGGAAGAGGAAACTTGCAAGATGACGTTTGTGCTACCATTCAGCATCTGTGTGGACACCGACGATGCCAGGGAACACCGTGGTCGGCTCCATGGCAGCTGTAGGTCCCCAGTGTTACAGAAGGGAGAAAGAGCTCACTTTCTAAGTGTGACCAGACATGCGCAGCACTGCGTCAACCCTGCCCGGACGACATCCTTGAAAATCAAATGCAAGAGTGATCCTCTAACCTCATCACTCCTCAGGAACTGCAAAGCCCTGGACACTGTGTTTGGACCTGCAGCAGGCACATGCTCATCAGCAGGGGTGGCTGCAGCTGCTGCCTCACCATTCACTCTAGAGCACGGTACTGAGTCCCACATCTCGGCCATGCACAGCGGGTCATGGGGGTTTCTGTGCAGGATAAAGCTGTGTGTCATGACCTTCTCCTTCCTTCCACAAAGGCAGCTGGGTCTCCAAAGACTGAAGGCGAGTCCAAGACCTTCTCTCCTTCCTTGATCCCAAAAAGGAAGTTTTTATCACTGGATCAAGAAACTTTCCCTGGATTGAAGGATACAAGAAACAAAGTTCTCCTCTTGACAGCCACCTCCGTGGAAGCGCGGCCGCCCGTTTTCATTTCCGGAAGGGAGTGAGCCTATTGAAGGTGTGCCAGAAGAATGAGGGCTTCCTCTTGGGTTCTGCCAGGCCAAAGACCTGCTGCTGGGGGGACGCTGGTGGGCACAGTGACATGGCGCTGGTGGATGGGGTGCAGGCCCTGGTGCGGTGGGGCCATGGGGCACCCGCCGTAGCCTAACTCGGGAGGGGGAGAGAGATGGAACAGGGATTGAGGGTCACTTGTTAACCCAAAAGGAAAAAAATTAAAATGCTCAGACTTCAAATCCAAGTTCTTAGCTACTTTTTTTTTTTTTTTTTTTGGACATTGGGTCTCACTCTGTTGCCCAGGCTGGAGTGCAGTGGGGCAATCTTGGATCACTGCAACCTCTACCTCAAAGGCTCAAGCGATCCTCCCACCTCAGCCTTCCAAGTAGCTAGACCTACAAGTGTATGTCACCACCCCAAGCTAATTATGTATTTTTTGTAGAGAGCTCATTCTTAATTCACATTAACCAAAAAAGATCCAGTGGCTATACTTGTTACGTTCAGGTACTTTGTGTGGAGCTTGACAGACTCTCTGTCACTGAAATCTCCCAAAAAGCCTCCAACGAGGGTATTATGACCAAGACTTGACAAAGAAAGAAACTGAATACCAGGACACACAGCACGAAGTGGCAGAATCTGAGCCAGACTGGCAGTCAAGGTGAATAGCAATAAAATGCTCTAACTGGAAGTCTGGAGCTCATGCTGCCTCAGCCCAAATCCATCTGTGCCATTTATCAGCTGGGATTACTGGGGATATTATTTGATTTCTCTGTGCCTTGGTTCCCCAATCCCTAAAATGGGGGATTGCAGTACCTAAGGGGTTGCTATGAGAATTAAATGAATTAATAGATGTGCTTAGAACTGTGCCCCCAATACCTAATCACTCTAATCAAAACTTCACTGGAGTAGGTATTTTCAATCTGTGCAGAGGTGATTTAGAAGGTTTATTAAAATTAGCAATTAGATCAAAAGGTAACTGTGTAAAAGTCAGCATGGCATGAAGAAGGTTGGCTCTGGAAGCAGGCAGGCCTTGGTTCAGAATCTGCCCCTGCCCCTGACCTGCCAGGGTCTCAGAGGTGCTGCCAGAGGATGGTGGGCCTCCTTGCCTGCCCGGGGGCCCTTTGCTCCCCTCCCGGGAGGGATAATGCTATGCACCACCAGGTCACGCAGTCTGAAGCAAACCAAGGACTCTTGCATCTTTTGGACATGATAGGCTCTCCCTATCTCCCAGGGCGGCGGAAAGGAAGAAGTCAGATAACCCAGGCACAGCGTCCCTGGTGGCCACCTGTGAATGTCAGTAGTCCTTCTGTTCTTGAGGAGCTTGGCTGCTGGGTGAGTGACCCTCAGAAGATATGGACAGAAAACAAAATATTCTTAAAAATTGATTTACTAGTCATCTGACATTAGAAGTGGAAATTTTAAAAAATTAATAACATGGGATTTTCTGCCTTAAAATTATTTGTAACTTAGTGGGGAAAAGAAATTCTGCATTTGCATGGAGGAAACAGGGGAGTGCTAAGTGTGGTTTGGAGAATGAGTTCCTCCTGGCTCTTTAGTCGGTGGCCTATTGCAGTTCTGGGATTCACTGTCCTTGTTTTCACACTTGCAGTCAGGAAAATACCAAAAGAGATAAATTTCATAGGGTAAACCTCCCCCACCTGTATTTTTTTTTTTGTGAGACAGAGTCTCGCTCTGCTGCCAGGCTGGAGTATAGTGGTGCGATCTCAGCTCACTGCAACCCCTGCCTCCTTCAGGTGATTCTCCTGCCTCAGCTTCCCAAGTAGCTGGAACTACAGGCACACGCCACAACGCCCAGGTAATTTGTCTTGTTTTGAATTTTTAGTAGAGACAGGGTTTCACCATGTTGGCCAGAATGATGGCAATCTCTTGATCTCATGATCCGCCCAACTTTGCCTCCCAAAGTGCTGGGATTACAGGCGTAAGCCACCACGTCCGGCCAGTAAATCCCTTTTAAAGTAGAAAAGATGACCGGAATAAAGTTTCTAAGAATGCAGTGCATATTTTTGGGGAAAAAAATCCTTATTATTTAATTCCTGTTGGGCCAGATCATCTGCATTACCTGCAGTGTGGACAGATCTTAGTGCATGAGAACCCCTGGGTATGCGGCCTGGGCATCAGCATTTTTAATAGCTGCCTGGGAATTCTAACGTGCATGGAGGTTAGGGAATCACTGCCCTAAATCAGCTCATGTGTCTTTTTTTTTGTCTAACTCCTCGCCTGATGTACTGAACCTTTACATCTTTTTCTTAATTAACTAGACTGCCTCCAGCCTACAGCTGACAAACAGTTTGAGGTTTGAGATTTTGTCCTCTCATGTCCAAAAGATACAAGAGTCCTTGGTTTGCCTCAGACTTGGTGCTGTACGTGACCTGGTGGCACACAGCATTAGCCCTCCCAGGAGGGGAGCAAAGGCCCCCAGGCAGGCAAGGAGGCCCACCATCCTCTGGCAGCACCTCTGAAGGTTTCCTATGCCCACATTCCAGTGGGAGCAAACACTGATGCACATTCAGGACCAAACGCAGGCCACCTTCACCTGCCCCCTGTTCTGGACCTGCCCTTTGAGTTCTAACTCCTACTGTTCCCCTTGCTCCATGCTGGTCACAGGCTGACAACTTGGGGTATATTCCTCATTTTCATGGAATACTAAGAGGCATTAAGGAGACAAAGTCTCTCCATAACTTACCTTTTGACTTTCCATGTCCTGCCTTTTGAGCATTTAACATGGCAAGTTTCTTCTGGTTTTCTGAAATTTCCATTCCTGCATTTAGAAATAAATGTGATATATATTCAGAACACATGGACATGTTTCAGAGCAGCAAAACCTGCATCACATCCCATATTAGCATTGAGGTTATCCCCATAACCTGAGACAAAGAACCCGGACAGGCTGAAGATCAGAAAAGGGGGAGGTCCTAAGGATTATCACCAAGGTGGCCATGTGATTGTCCTGCAAATTGTTCGGACAGTTTGGAGAGTAAAATGGGGGAGTGCTCATGATGACACAGAATGTCTGTGTGAAGTCTGACACTCCCAGGCAAACATTCACACAGGGTCAGCCCAACTATAACCCTAAATGATGAGGCCCTGGGAGGAAAGGACAGAGGAAAGGGTCCCAGGGCCTGTTCGCCCACGTGCTACGAGAGCTTTGCATGTTAGAAGTTCCACCCTGAACAAAGGTACCACGTGAGTAGTGGGAACCAGATTCTATACCCCAGCGGTGTCAGTGTGTGTCCTGAGCCTTCCCCTCACTGTAAAGTCCCATAGCATGTGACAGTGTCTGTGTGCAGCGTGGGAACTGGGTGAAACAAGAGTCACTGCAAACGATAAGATGAGGCAACCCTTTGCCTGACAGGACACAGGGAAGAAGGAAGGACAGAGCTGAGTGGCCAGGGCTGGGCGCTGGGGCCCTGCCTTCTCCCCGCAGGAAGCCTTCCTCCTGGAGGCACGTAATTGCCCAGCTTGGCACAGGTGACCTGGGCCCTGTGTCTGTGACTCACGCTGCCTGACTTGCTCCCCGAGGCTCCCTCTCTACCTCTGCCCACTCTGCTCCCCCTGGCTGTGACTTCTTCACATGCCCACCGTCTGTCCCGGACTGTCCTGACATCGGGCACGGGGAGCATCACAGGGCAAAGGGCTTCACATCAGGCCCCTCCTTTCCTTTCTATTGAAAGGCACCACTGAAACTGTGTAGAATTCCCCCACCACCACCGGAAATAGTGCCATCTTCGGGAATCCAAACACTGACTTACAGATGACTTCACAGCCTGCACTAGACAACGTCATATGACGAGTAAAACTAAGATTTTGTGGCTCTGCATTTTGCATTTTAGTAACGGTCCTCTGCAAATGAATTCTGGGCATGAAAGAGTGATTAGCCCTGTTCCAATGGGGCCCTAGAGTCTGCACCAATCATCTGCGGCCGCTGCTGGGAATCAGATTTCCTCTTAGTCTAAAAGACACCCTGACACTTGGTGTAAGGGGCTGCCTGTGATGTGGGGAGCTCTGTACCTTGGAGTGGCCCAAGTCTAGGCCAGCGTCCACCCATTGAGTGTTTCCAACTAGATGGATCCCAGCTTCCGCTTTAGCCTGACCAACTTGTAAATGCCTCCAGCTCTACTGCAGAATCTCACAAAACCTCCTGTGGGTAAGACCCAATTCTGTAGCCAAGCTTAGAGCCAGTGGCTGGGAAGGACAGAAAAGCACCTCCTGGTTTTCAGTTCTGCCATCCTCATGGCAGTGGGCAAGGGTGGGGAGGGGTGTATGCTGGCCCTGCTCCATCCTGGACCACAGCTTTTGAGGGCTGGGCTCACTAGGGCTGCAGAGATGAATATCCTCCACTGTGGCACCCTGACTTCCATTCAACAGATTGTGCTCAAAACCCTAAAGAGCTTGGGAGGCACTGAAAGGGGGGCTCAGAGACTGTGGGTGCTGCCATCATTAATGCCAGGCATGGTGGCTTCGGTTTCATGGGGCCACACGGGACCCTCAGGTCAGCAGAAGCCAGGAAGACAAACCAAATGAAGTACGAATGTAACACTGGGGGTGAAGGATCATTGCCTTAACTGCAATGGATGACACGGCATCCAGAGTGTCATAGGGAGAGACAGGGAGGTGCAGGCGGGCTGCAGGGTGTGGATCGACTGTGGCAGCCAGGGCACAATGAAGGTACCGCACAGGCACAGCCAAAGGGGAGGCCTCAGCCTCCAGAATCACGTGATACTTCTGATGGCCTGAGTGATGGTCACCATAGCGGGGCTCCATCTCTGGGGTCACAGGGAGCTGGTTTTATTTATTATTTATTCTGCATACCCTGCATGTGGCATCCAAAGTGCTCAGCTTAAATGTTATGTGGCCACAGTGCCAGAGTGGGCCAGCTCCATAAGCCTCAGTTTTCTCATCTGTAAAGTGGGTATAACAACAGTAACCACTTCATAGGGATTCAATGAGACCATCTCTATAAACGGGCCACAGAACGTCTGGCGCAAGGTAAACACTGAATAAATGTTGCCTGTAGTAACTACATCTGACATGGTCTGTCTCATAAGCACATTCAGAGGTATTCAGGGTTTGCATATCCCGTCTTTTCCCCATGGTGGGATTCAGCTCTGAGGCAGAAGGCTGGGCAGAGCAGGCCTGTGGGGCTGGAGAAGGAAGCTATTCCAGCAAGCAGAGGCAAAGGCGCCTGCAGGGCCAAGGGCTGCTCACCCAACTCCTGGTCCTCCTGCACCCGCCTCCTTTCATCTGCACAGGCCTGCAGCCATCTTGCCTTGTCTTCTTGTTTTCTGGCACAAAACAAATGAACCTCCTCCGTGGTCCTACTGACAAGCTTGAAGGCATTTTTCACGCTGAGGTTGCAGTCCTTGTCGCGCCCGTCCTCCAGGTCCACAAGCACCATGTCATCCATGTCCAGCCGGCCCTTGTAGTACAGCATGTCCCTGCGCAGCAGGTCCTTCTTACAGGACACCAGCTGGTGGTCAAACAGGAAGAACGTCCGCTGCTGGCTCTTGCCCTGCTTAGTGATTTTGGTCAGTTCCCCAGAATGAATCAATTCTGAGCTTCGGTCTAAGATATCCAGTCCCTGGAAAGATGAAAACATACCTAAGATCGTCCAATTCTAGCACAGCTGTAGTCCTAGCCACTTAGAAAGCCAAGGTGGGAGGATCATTTGAGGCCAGGACTTTGAGACCAGTCTGAGCAAACACAGCAAGACCCCATCTCTACATAAAATTTTAAAAATTATCCGGGCATGGTGGCACACGCCTGTAGTCTTAGCTACACAGGAGGCTGATGGAGGGAGGATCCCCTGAGCCTAGGATTTTGAGGCTGCAGTGAGTGGTGATCATGCCAGAACATTCCAGCCTGAGGGGCACAGCAAGACCCTTTTCTTAAAAAACAAAACAAAAAAAAAACGAACTCCAAATTCTGATTCCTTGGGTGGAAGAGAGTCCTGACACAGAATGCTTCTCAGATTTTCTACTTACCTGAGACTGCCCACCACCTGTCCCCATTCATAAGTGGGCAGGGCCTCGCAGGTTATTTATTAATAAACCTGGGTTTATTGCTCTCCTGGTGCCTGAAATTTCTTCCTTTTCTTTTTTCCTACTCACTAGGAAAATGTGATGGTACCTCTGTGTTAGCTGAGCGATCTTCCTTGCCTGAAGCCTCTGGTAAGAAGCATGCTGAATTAATGAAACCCAGTCAAGATCTGAAACAGCAGCTGACCCAAACAAGCCTCCGAGAATGGAAGTAACTAGGCTTATATGTAAGAGTGTTCACGTAGGGGACACAGGACCGTGATTACGGAGCTGACATTTGTGTTGATGTATGGCAGCTCCCTGGAACTGCAACTTGTTTAGGACCATGGACACAAAAGGCCAGATGGTAACTTGTCAGCAAGAAATTAACTTCTGACAAATTATCCCCTAAACGTCAGTGTCCAAAATCAGAAAGAACCCCCACCTTACAATATTTAGATGGAATCTGATCCAATGTTACTTTATGGTATTTGGTATGACACTGGCCCTCGTTACATAAGATTGGATTCTCCCTTAATCCCACTCATACACAATATTTTCTGGAGCCAAAAGAACCCGACTCCAAAACAGTTCTTCTATTTACTTGCTCAGAGCAATTCTGTGCCCTAGATTCTCCACTTACGAAGTAAGAGAGTTGGACTCAGTGTTCTCTGAGATCCTGCCCAAACGCCCGGAGTCTATAATGCCCTTGAAATGTACATGTTTTTCTCTAATTTTCACCACCTATAAGCTACTTCAGTTAAAAACCTAACTTCTTGCTCCAAACTTTCTCAATGCTCTGGACAGTGAGTTCTGACCAATTAATTAGCAGATGTAAAATCAGCGTAGCTTGGTCTAAAAACAGTCTGAATGGCATCTGCTTGTTGTTCTCGGTAATGGCAGTAGAGCACAGCGGTCACCAGCATGGACCTGGAAGCCAGGGTGCCTGCCTGGGTTTGAGTCCACCTCTGCTACTTTTGAGCTGCGTGGTCTTGGGCAAGTTATTTAACCTTTCTGTGCTTCAGTTTTCCCATCTGTTAAATGGGCATGATAACGGTGCTTAACTTCATAGTATTGTGGAGAGGTTAAATGAGTTCATGTATGTAACAAATGGCTCAGACTAGTGCCAGCCAAACATGTGGTAAACACATACAGGTGCTAGCTATTATCACTGTTGTTTTTATAAATAAATGGGGGGGGGGAGGGAGAGAGGGAGAGAGGGGGAGAGAGGGAGAGAGAGGGGGAGAGAGGGGGAGAGGGAGGGAGGGAGAAGAGAGAGAGAGAGAGAGAGAGAAAGTATTCATTGGACCATTATTATAGGCATTGTATTTGTACTGTCTTTTCTTTGAGATGGAGTCTTGCTGTTACCCAGGCTGGAGTGCAGTGGTGTGATCACGGCTCACTACAGCCCCAACCTCCTAGGTTCAAGTGATCCTTCCAACTCAGCCTCCCGAGTAGCCAGGACTTCAGGTGTATGCCACCACGCCCAGCTGAATTTTTTAATTTCTTTGTAAAGATAGGGTCTTGGCATGTTGCCCAGGCTAGTCTCAAACTCCTGGGCTCATGTGATTCTCACACTTCGGCCTCCCAAAGTGTTGGGATTACAGGTGTGAGCTGCTGTGACTGGCCTATATTGCCTTATAAAATGCTCACGGTAGCTTATGAGGTCGGTAATATTTTCCTCCACAATTGATAAGATAAAACAATTAATCTTGCCCAGATCACATAGGATTCACATGTGAGCAGGGACTCCAGAGTCCCCCATACTTCTACTACTATATTATGTGGCTGCATCTGAACTGTCCTCTAATACTCCCATGGAGCTCCCTCTACCAGGAGAGACAGAGGCTTAGCAATAATTAACTGCAGACACTCTTCAGATTTTATTTCTTATGGGCATTGGGTATAAAGCAGTTGATTGTTAAATTCAACAATACGCCTCAAAATACATTTACCATTAATGGTATACATACCATTAAAGCCAAGAATATAAGGTACTGATCATAGGATTTTAAAGTGTGTCTGTACCAGATCAAAGGTGCAGGAAGGGCCAGTGGCATGGGGTCACACGGGGTATTTCCCACTTACCTCCCAGCCCACGATGGACACCTGCCAGTGAGCTATCTTGTCGATGCTCTCCAGCTTGCGTTTGCGCTCATTGATCAGACAAGCCACATTCTTCATGGCCTCATATGCTGCCTTGATGTTGCTGTAGTCACTGAAAGATGGGAGGTTCATATTAATCACATGGCATGCACCTTACAAATGTGGACTGGCAAAATAACTCACGGGGGCGCTTCTTCCTATGTGACTGGAATAGACAAACTGGCATTTACATCACGGCCACTGCTTCCCTTTTTCTTGTTTCCCCATGAATAGACTACAGTCTGCATAGGTTAAGGGAGCTGACTAGTGCATTTCAGAATTCTTTGGAATAAAAATGTTTCCACTCATTTCCCAGAAATCACAATGAAAGACAGTAAATGCCACAATAAGTTTTAGTCATGCTGACAATGGGCAACTTTCATTAATACGGAAAGGACATCTCTCTTATGGCTTTGATTCTCATACAACTACTCTTGTTATATAAAGCAGTTTAAAAATCACTAACCATTTTGAAGAGTGATGATTTGCTCTGAGCCTCATCTTTTATGCTGTTTGGGAAAGGAGAGGAGAGGACGGAGTCTGAAGTGGTGCGTTACGGAATGCTAGCATGGCATCCGCCTCACCAACACATCTTCCTTTCTGGTGCTTTCCATCTGCCACAGTCACGCCAGGCTAAAATGTTCTCCCCAGCAGGCCCCTGCTCCTAAGCCCACTAACATTGTAGGCACAGGAAGAGCAGAAACTACAGTTCCAGTCTACACACAGACTGGCACAGAGCATGTCCAGTATCTGGAAGCTTCACATTCAGGTTTTGCTCAGTGTTAATAATGGGGGGCCAGGGTGACCAACCACCCAGCCAGTGAGCTGCACTTTCCTTTCCCCTGGCAACTTAGGGGACAGACAGGGCCACTGCACCACAGCCAGAATGAGAATCCTCCTGCACAACCATGGGAAAGCCTTGAAAGCACATTCTATTGTCTATTTATCAAACACAATTCAACTCAGCTCCTGGGAAGTCCCCAGACGCTTTCCACACTAAGCAGACCTGCTGTCTTCAGAGAGGCCCATTCACACTCAGATGTGGGGCAGAGAGCAGAGCAAGAATGACACCAGGGGCTGCCAAAATCATGGACACAGAGCCCCCAAAGAGGCTTCCAGCAATGAAGAAAGGGTGCACATTAAGTTTTTCTGGACAAAACTGAGTTGTAATGATTTTTTTTTTGAAAGATTTTTTGCTTTGTTTTACTTAAGACAAGGAAATGGATTTTTTGTCACGTTGACTATTTTTTATTTTGAAAAAGACAAAATCTGCAAATGCTCTTGGTGAAAAATGCCCTTAAAGGAGAAAAGGCAACTACTGAAGAGTGAGGAGTGGGCTTCTGGACCCAGCTTTCCCATCTCAGAACATACGAAGCTGCCTGCCCACATCTTTAGAGAAGTCTTTGCTTCTTAATTCTCTTATTTATCGTCTCTGGCTCCAGGCTCCTCATCTTGCCATCAAGACATTTTCTTAAAAATGTCTTCGAAAATCTGTAAAAGATATTTACAACTAAAAAATATTTTTTTCTTCAATTTTGTGGCTCTCTTGACTTCCCTGTTTTTTTCCACTGAACTTTTCTGATTTCTCCATCGGAGTAAGAAAAAAATATATAGCTCTCTCTTCTTTCATCTATCACAATGAACTGCTTTCGCTAATTCCTTTAGTCCTAACTCTTTAAGTTAACACCCATATCTACAGTCTATTGTTCTGTGACCTGCTCTCTTTCTTATTCTTTACTTTCCAATCTACCAATCTAATTGTAGGAAGGCTCCATTCTTTTTTTTTTGTAGACAAAGTCCCGCTCTGGCTAGAATGCAGGCTAGAATGCAGTGTCGCGATCTCAGCTCACTGCAATCTCCGCCTCTGGGGTTCAAGTGATTCTCGTGCCTCAGCTTCCCAAGTAGCTAGGATTACAGGTACCCACCACCACATCTGGCTAATTTTTGTGTTTTACTAGAGACAGGGTTTCACCATGTTGGCCAGGCTGGTCTCGAACTCTTGACCTCAGGTAATCCACCTGTCTTGGCCTCCCAAAGTGCTGGGATTACAGGTGTGAGCCACCGCACCTGGCCAGAAGCTTCCCTTTACAAGTCTGTCTCTCCACAGGAGTTCAGAGGCAGACAGGACAAAAGAATAATGACTCACTCTCCACTCCCTGCAGGGAGATATTTAGCTGCTGTAACTGGGAACTGTTGTGGTTTGCCATAGAAATTTCCTCCTGGTAACAATCCCTTCCCTCTTCCTCTTCTCATTAGGACCCTCTGAGATGACCCGCTGCAGGTACAGGCAAAGACTTTGTCAGGGGCATGGACCTTGGTTCGATTCTCATCTAAAACGATCAGCTTTAGCCTAGACCCTCGCACCCCTGTGTGGCCTAGTTTGGAGCCTGGCACACAGGAGCTGCTCTATGACTGTCCTGTCCCTGCTGGCCAGGTGTGAACTCAGCAATTAGCCAAGCACTGCTAGCTTGAGGCACCAGACAGCTGGGCTGCACTGTGGTGACATTTTCCCATGGCATGGAAAATGGGCATGCACATTCCAATACTGAATGGGTGACACGCCTAATGTATAACCACACAAAGGCTTCTGTGCACACATGAAATGACAGTTGGGTACTAAGGACACAAAGGATAACTTTTGGCTCCCCTAGAAGAGATCATATGGCTAGAGAACAAGGGCCTGAGAAGAATCCAGAAATAACCAAGGCAGATAATAAAGATGGAGAGTGTATTGTGTTGCTTGTTGTTCAGGAGAAGCTGAGATTCAGACAGAAGTGTTGTGGGTAAGAGAGCTTCGTTAGCTGCCAAGGAAGCTCGAAGGGAGATGCAACATTCAGGTGCGCATGGAAGGAAGCCCTGTGGCCCCAATAGGAGGGAACAGGGAGAAGAGCAGGGAGTTGGCACCCCAGTGGGGAAGGAACGGCTCAGGGCCCAGCAGGCACCCAGTGCCCTGGTCTTCTTAGCAGCCCGGTGTGGACTCCCACCCCTGACATTCCACACTCTTTTTACAGTTCAGGCTTGTGTGCGCCTTCACCCCTTCTATGTTGCTAAGTAGAGACTGCTTAGCAACAACTAACTTCAGGTAAGTCACAAGTAACATTTCTGCCATAAAGAATCCTGCTCTGAGCTGAGCTGCTGTGCGTCAACCTCATGGGTACAGGAAAGAACGAAAGCTGTAGCTTTCCATTCACGCTGGTTTGCTTCCCTCAGGAGTGGCCTTTACTAACCACTGAGGACTCAAAGGCATGTTGATAAAATACAGGTAAGCAGTATAAGGGGTACCAACACAACAGAAGTCCCCATGTGCTCGCAGCACAGCTCACGAAGGATGCGCATGTCTTCACAGCTCTCGGAGTGGATGTTCTGGAGCCTCTCCAATCACTCTGTTTCAATAGTTAATTGCACACAGGCTGAACAATCTGAAAACTGCTCCCATGGAGCTCCCAGTTTGTTAAGATTGACACTGACGCCCACCTATCACTGCTTGGGTTCAGAGCTGCCTACAGGAAGCAGCACGAGCCCCTCACCTGCGCCCTTGCCCGTGCCCCTCACCTGTGTTCCTGCGTGGTATACTTGAGCAGCTCGGCCAGCTGCAGCGGGTATTTGCAGATCTCTGCACCGGCGTGAGCAGGAACCCGTCGATGGCGATGTCAATCATCTGCTGCAGCAGGCGGCAGGCTTCGAAGAAGTGTTTGTACTTGCCCTGCTTCATGAGGTTGGCGAGCTCCAGGCAGGCACCCGGGTGGTTATTGCAGTACTCGGAATAGATGGCAAAGCCCTCTTGCTGGGAAGAAAAAGGACAGCTTCATCAGCTTCTGGGGTGGCTCTGGGACATGACAAAGACAGCGGCATCCCAGCCCTCTCTAAGGGACACTCCTAGAAAGGAGGGAGATGGACTTCTGCAAGGACAGGGCATGAAATTTGCTGGTGGCCAAGATGGCCTGCTGTGGTTTCCACAGGTAACTGGGCCGGCAGGAAGGGGTGCTTCGGCAGGCTCCTGAAGGGGTTGAGGGCGAGGCTGCACCAGGACTCTGCACCCTGGTCTCCTTCCAGCCTGCCTCACACTCACCCTGGAAGGTGGGGAACAGGGGGAGCAGGGTCTCTAACGTCCCCCTCCCACAAATTCTTTCAACTCAGCTAAAAGCACGTTGGCAGCTTTGATGGCTGCTTATTCTTTGTGGTTTGCAACTGGTCAGGTAACACACCTCTCTTCCCATTTCGCTGCTGTCACCCTCGCTGGGCCTGCCATGGCCCCCTCCTTGGTGGCAGCGGTACTCCCCCATCCTCACTGTGAGACTCACCTTCCTAGGGCCATCACCTGGCCTCCACCCTGGCCTGAGCTGACTTCTGCAGGAACCTTCTGCACGGGCCACACAAGGAGGCCTGTGACAATGTCCCAAATATGACCAGGTCACCCATGGGGCCCAACCTCCAACTGACTTACCACAAAAACATTATGCCCAGCCACTTAAAATCTTTCTGCCCCAGAGGACTCTAGACAGCTACTGAGCCCAGCACCCAGGAAGTGAAGGAGGTGGTGAGGCTGCCATTGTTATTAACTACTCTTAATGTTCCCTTGCTATTTGGGCTGGAACTAAAATCTTCCTCTGAAAGCCTTTAGCAGTATGTAATAGTCAATCATAAGTTAAAAAGGGATAAATGCATGTTATTATCACAGGAAGGTTCCGAAACAGTTACAGTATATAAGCCCCGGTGCTGGAGCCACACGCCTGGGTCTGCCTTCACAGCTGCCTCTTACTGCTGTGTGGCCCTGGGTTACTTACTCTCTGGGCCTTAGCTTCTCATCTAGGATGTGGGAGAGATAATCGTATCTACCTCATAGCAATAAACAAGCCCATAAAAGAAAACCCTGAAAACAGTGCCTGAACTATAATACACACTTACTGGATATTATTAGGAAGGACTCCATAGTTCTTACAGCATAATCCTTAGAAATTTTTAAAAAGCAATTACTCCAAATGTGACCCCCTAATTCCAGACTACATAAAAGGATTTTGAAAAAATGAATTTGGGACATTTAGACAAGATTAACTATATAGATTTAGTGTATATGATAACCAGGTAAGATAGAGACATCTCCTTTCTATGGAAGATTCATCTAGCAAACAATAAAACAAGAGACTCCTGTTATTTAGTGGAGATGCATTTCCAAATTATGTAACCAGATGTTATGAATAATGAAGTAAAGGTGACGCACATGTTGAAGAAAGCAAGATCCTATTTCACTTAAGTGAGGTTCCTCTTTGTTGTACTGTTTCTCAAGGTCTTTCAGAAACTTTCTTTGGAATTTGTAAATATCTTCAATGTTTCCAAAAATAGTGGCTAGCTGCGCAACAGTGAACATTGCCGTGTGTTTGCGGCACTGTCGGATATATCCCTGCAAAACACAGAAGCAATCATTTTTATTTGAAATCCAAATAAATTAGTTGAATAGTATAGCTTTTGTCGGCCCAAAGCCATGATCTTGGAATGAATTTTAATTAAAGAAAATTATTTTAACCTTTATGGGTCCCTGATGAGGTCATTGTACTTCGGTGACTGCAATTTGCCATAGGTGTTAAATAAGAAGGTGTTAAAATAAGAAGAAAGCAAAAAGGCTCATGCGGTTGGATTTAGGATCCAATAAACTATATAATGTTTCCAGAAACAAGTTTCAAATACCAACGCTGAAAAATTACTGTCGTCACATGCGTTTCCAAACTCTTAAGAAAATCATTCTCCCATCCGTAATTCCATTTCACAGCCCAGGAGACTTGTCAAATGCAGACTGTCATGCTTGCTGAGTAGCTCACACAGCTCTGTGCACGGTCCGTCAGGGCACAGAGCCAAAAACCTCTGCCCCACCAGCATCGCCTTGCCATGGACAGCACCAATCTGCAGGTCTTTAATCTGAGGCTTGCACTAATTAATAATCTATGAGCAACACCATGGCTGCACTATGGCTTCAGAGGAGCTAGTGGGCTAAGAGAAAATGCAGTACATACGTGTAACAGCGAACTCAAAAAGAGTTACCACGTCATTCAACAGAATGAACTCAGCATAGAGTAAAATACATACCAATGACTACTTGGTATGAATGTTAACAGGAAAACAATATAATGTAATAGTTCAGAGGAGGACAGGTTCTGGGGCAGACTGCCTGGGTTTAAATCCAACCCCACCACTCTACTTCTCTGTGCCTTGGTTTCCCCACCTGCAATGGGGACTAACAGGACCAGCCCAGTGAGAATGCTGTGTTAGCTGCGTTCATCCAGGTACAGGGTGCCAAACAGTCAGTGCTCAATCATTACGAGCAGCTCCTGTCATTTCCCTAAATAGCACAGCAGAACTGCTTCTTCGCCACGCGCTCATACAGAATGAGATGGCTGGCTCACAGAGCTCAACGCTGGCATGTCCACACGGCTGGCTAATCCGATTAGAGAACACGCATTCTGACTTCAACTTGTCTTCATCACTGAATGGTCAGCGTTGAATTGAGAGTGCAGGCATCAGCATTTGCAGCTACGAAGGCCGCAGTGGGCGGACAGGGCGAACAGCGTGATGCTCCTACATGACCCATAGAAGCACAAAACACCACGGGAGGACAGAAGCCTTCCAGGTGCACCTCCACTCATGGCAAGTTCTCTGAAATCAGGCCAAGACTATCAAATAGAATTTGTTGCCAAATAGAATAGCGCGACACTAGTATATGGCCTTGGATATCACCAATATAAATCCAGCATTTTTCCCATCTGTGTCTAAATGACTCAGGATCTCATCTGTGAGTCAGTGATTAGATGCAGTGGTGCACAGAGAGTGACAAACCTTTGACTCTTTGTAAAGTCAAGTGAGGGTTTTGCCTTCTATGAAAGCCATTCTTTTCAACTAATCTCAGCAATTAGGTCCTGACAGAGACAGCTGCAGAGTACACTTAAGAGAGGGGCCGGGCACACTGGCTCATGCCTCTAATCCCAGCAGTTAGAGAAAGCAAGGCAGGAGGATCACTTGAGTCCAAGAGTTTGTGACCAGCCTTGGCAACACAGCGAAACCCTGTCTCTATATACAATTTAGAAAATGAGATGGGCGTGGTGGTGCACGCCTGTAGTCCTAGCTACTCGGGAGGCTGAGGAGGGAGGACTGCTTAAAGCTCAGGAGTTTGAGGCTGCAGTGAGCTATAATGACACCACTGTACTACACTCTGAGTGACAGAGCAAGACCCTATCTCTAAGAAAAGCCTCGTCTCTGAAAAGACACCCTAACTCTAAAAAACCTCCACCAACAGCTAGCACAGCCGCAGCACTCAGGCCCAGCAGTGCAGACAGCAGGGGCGGAGAAATGAGCAGTGGACAAGCGTGTACACGTGGGAGTCTGACAGGGTGGGGGGGTGGAGGTGGGGAGAAAGCCCAGGCACCTCATACAGCCTCGCACTGTGGCCCTCAGTGAGGTCCTGGCCTGGCGTCCCACCTCGCAGATGTCCCTGAGGTGTTTGATGTACACCCGCTCGGTGTCCATGATCTCTCGGATGACGTTGGTCCGCATCTGCTGCTTGTTCTCGCAGTGTCTGTGGCGGCTCTGGCTGGCCTCCGCGTCCTGCTCCTCGCTGGGGGTGCTGCTGGAGTTTTCCGACAGCTCTTCCTGATTCACTCGCAGCTGCAACCCACACACAGGCGACAGGTGACTTGGGGCGGGGGAGGGCAGCATGGAGCAGACACCTCCCACGTTCCCACCTTCCCGTGACCAGCTGGGAAGGTAGCCTGGCCCTCACCTGAATCTTGTGGCCTCAGCAGGGCCGCAGCTGTGCCAATAGGCACAAGGACCACAGAGAAACACTGAGCAACTCGCTTGCCTTCCTTAACATTTTTGCTCCGACCCAACCTAATTTCTTACAGATGTGATTTGATGTCAGATTCCAAACAATTACAGAAGAGCTGCTAACCCTGGATAAAGGGCGAGCTCTGACCTGAAAGGATCCTCCAGCCCCTACAGATATTTTGGAAAAGCTGCAAGCACCCCACACTTACTCTGACAAAGCTCGCAGGGAACCAGGCTTCCTTATCTTCGCTGCGGCCCCACCACCAGTCCTTGTTGGAGGCTTCCAAAACCTGGATGACATCCCCAGCTTTGAAGCCCAGTTCCTGGTCGTCCATGGTCACATGGTCCCACAGGGCTTCTGCGCAGACCACATTGCCATCACTGATCAGCTAAAAGGAGACAGTGGGGTGTGCTCAGCACAGAGAGCAGTGGTGGGGGGGGGGCGGGGAGGCGGGGGCCGCTAGGTGCCTCTCTCAGGGAGATGCTAGAGTCCTCTCACTTGGATATGCTAGTGGCATTTGGTCCATAATGACTGTGTGACTGGTTACACATAGAGAACCCAGGAGAACAGACTAAGGAAAAACAAAGTCAAGTGGGCATCTCTACCTGCTTTTAAAGAAAGCCCTTATGCTGGGCACAGTGGCTCATACCTGTAATCCCAGCACTTTGGGAGGCCGCGGTGGGTGGGTCACCTGAGGTCAAGAGTTTGAGACCAGCCCGACCAACATGGTGAAACCCCATCTCTAATAAAAATACCAAATTAGCCAGGTGTGGTGGCACATGCCTGTAATCCCAGCTACTTGGGAGGCTGAGGCAGGAGAATTACTTGAACCTGGGAGGCAGAGGTTGCAGTGAGCTGAGATTACACCACTGCACTCCAGCTTGGGCACAAGAGCAAAACCCAAGAAAAAAGGAAGGGAGAGAGGCAGGCAGGTGAGCCCCTTTTTTAAAAAAAAGTGTAAGTCACTCACTTAGCAGCAGGTCAGTTATCTAGCGAACTTAAATTCTGAAATATTTGTTCCAAAAATGGTTTCTGGGCAGCCATTCTAGGTGTCACAGAGCCAAGCCTGCTGAAGCTATGCACATATGCTACTGGAAATTCCTCACATCTCCCTCCCGCGTGGATCACTCATACCTTATTCACAATTCGAGTAACTTTTGCAGCTAACTTTTTAGTTTACAGCGATTAAAGAGAACACAGCATGATCTTGAGATAGTTAACAATTAAAAAGTCAGGAACAGATGTGGCTCCTCCATCTACTGGCCGTAGGAGCAGGTGATTTCGCACATCTCCTTAGCACCCAAGGACACACATCACTGGCGATCTCAGTGGAGAGGCTGACTCACTGAGGAGTTACGCTCCACATGTTCTGCTCAAGAACGCGAAAAGCTGGAGGTACCTTCCAGAATGATTTCCGAAAAAAAGGCTAAACCTGCAGGGTGGCAGAAGGACACCAGATTTGCAGGGAGAAATATGTGGGTATCTCCAGCTCTGCCAATCGCCAGCAAGTAATTACACATATTTGGCTCAGAACATTGATGAAAATGTGGCTAATAACCATAATGTCCGCTTCTTAGATCAGCTGTGAGAATTACATGAGATAGTGGAAGGAAGAGTATTCTTACATCAAGTGGAAAGCACTGACCACACACACTGATGGGTGCTACTCTTTACCTAAAAAGATGAGCTGCCTCTACCCAGAAAGCTTAATTGCATACATTTTCCTGGGTGATATCAGAGAATCACAGTGTTGCTATTTATTTATTTATTTATTTATTTTGACGGAGTCTCGCTCTGTCCCCAGGCTGGAGTGCAGTGGTGCGATCTCGGCTCACTGCAACCTCCGTCTCCCAGGTTCAAGCAATTCTCCATGCCTCAGCCTCCCAAGTAGTTGGGATTACAGGTGCGCACCATCATGCCTACCTAATTTTTTGTATTTTTAGTAGAGACAGGGTTTCACCGTGGCCAGGCTGGTCTTAAATTCCTGACCTCAAATAATATACCCGCCTTAGCCTCCCAAAGTGAATCACAGTGTTGTTCTAATCAGAGTTCCAGGTTTTAGGACATGCTTAGTAAAGAACTAGAGAACAGAGTTGGACGTGGTTGTGGACCCTGAAAATCAGGTATCCCGTATCTGCCACTGTCTTGTGGAATTCCAGTACCTCATTGATGGCCAGCTGCTCCCCGCCAGGCTGCAGGTACCGAGGGCTGGCCTGGCAGAGGTCTTCATAGCTGAAGTCCTCCTCACTACCATTGTCATCCACTAAGGCAGAGGGCTCAGTACCTCCATCTGAAGAAACTGAAACATACAAAACAGAGGCATGATTTAAAAGACACAGCTAACAAGATTTTTTCATCTGATGAAACAATTTGGTAACATACTCCCAAGAGAAGGAAATCATCTGTATCCTACTCAGAATAAGAAACTGTTAGAAAATGTCTATGATACTCAAAGTTAAGAGCTGTAGTTAAGTGTGAGATTGAGAGGTGGAAGGTTAGAGTGTATTGCCAACACAATACCATTTGCAAAGGTAAGACCATCAGGGATTATGTGCAATTTAATTGGAAGTCTGTGCTCCAAAGTGGATATTAACAGCATAAATGCAGATAACAGTGCTGCCAAGCAACGTGCTGGTAAGCCTGAGGAGGTAAAGAACATGAAAAAGATAATTCAATGTTCTGACTCCATCCTTTATCTGCAAGGCAAGAGTACTACTAAAACCAATAGGTCCAAACAGTGTCTCGAGTGGAAACGTGCAGCCATTCTTACTCTCCATCCATTTATGAAAGACTTGGAACTCAGGAGAATGCAGAATTATATAGTACTTTTACCAGAAAGAGAAAGAAATATCTTTAAGGATGGTGCAGATTTGATTGGCCACCCTGGTAATCAGATTTTCTTTCTTGGGACAATGAGCCACACCTGGCAAAGCCAACAATCTGTCACAGAGCAGTCTCTTCTTTCAGACTCCCGGCCTCAGCCGTCTTGTGCAAGCTCAGGGATGTCTCCATCACGATTCTTCCCAGCGGAATGACTGTCAGGTGCTAGTCACAGAAAACTATGCAACAGACAACCCTTATCCTTAAGGCCATGCAATGAAACCCAAATATTGATGACTCCAGCCAGGAAGTAGGAATATAATAAGGAGAGTCCAAAGCAAGTGGCAAGATTTTAAAGAGAAAGGGAACCTTCCCCAGTGAGGGAAAGGCTTCCTGGAAGAGGGGCAGGCTACTCAGAACACTGCGATGACTCCTGATTGCAAATCAAAGGTGGCCTGATTTGAAGCACATGCTCCATGGACTCCCGCCCATCTTGTGAAAGATGAGACTGCAAAGACTGGGGGCTCACGGAAGGGCCTCCCAGGCTAGAGCTCATCCTGGGCTACTCTTCTGGGGTTTGAAGGAAGGAAGCCACAGGACCTGAGTCCCCTCACACTACAGAAAGAGAAAAGGTTTTAGGGTCACAGAGGCTGGTCTGAATTCTGGTCCTGCCCTTCTGTGGGCGTGGGACCTAAACCAAGTGACTTCATTTCTCTGAGCTTCATGTCCTTCTTTTTAAAGAATCAGCCCACAGAACGCATGTGAAACTCCTAGTATCCTGGACCATAGCTGGGAGTCCACCGAGAGTGCTACTATGGTGACAGTGTCCTGCATGATGAGGGCTGGGCTAATGACAGACTCTGTGAGGACATGGAGAAAGGGCTGATGGGCAGAGCCTGGGGCCAGGGAAGCCAGCTGGGGAGAACACAGGTTAGTGGGAATGGGCAGCAACAGGAGCCGCCCAGGAAATGGCATCAGGAACTGAGATCCGTGTCAGGAGACCAAGCTCCTGCCTGCAGCAACAGAGACACAGTCAAGCATGTTTCAGAAAAATTCCAAGTTTCCTGAAGATTAACAAAAAGCAGAAGCCTGAGGGAGAAGCCGTGTGCTGGGAAGGACGGAGGGCTGGCTGAAGGTGGTCCTGGGACGGTACACCACTGTCTTGCTTTTCTCAGGGACTTGGCAAATCCATGTTTCTCGTGACTTGACTAGAAAAGGATGGGTCTGGTTTCTAACTGAAGAATTCTTTCTTGGGGACATGTTTTATATTCAGATCAATCCAACCTGCATTTTCCATGCACAGCCCATCTTACTTGCACTGGCCATGTGCCAGATGCTCAGCAGACACATGTCCAGCCCCGCCCCACCCCGCCCCGTGCTAGGCCTCCTGCTGCGCTCATGCCTCTCCTCCCTTCCCTCCCCTCATCACTTCAACCACACTGCTGTCATAAGCAACCCATTCTGTAAACAGAGCCTAGGAATCTGACACTAGAACAATGATAAACATGGAAAAAGAGCCACAACAGCGGGGGTAGGAATCAACACTGCAGAAGCAATATTTCATGCACCAGCATTTTAGGTCTGCCTTGCCAAACACAGACAGGGTGTGCTGAGGAGGAGGAGTTCAAGCTCACACACTGCCAATGCGTGGAGCACTTGAAGCAGGACGGAGGGAAGGCAGGAGGGTGCACACGTGCGGCCAGCGGCGCCTCTCCCAGCTGGGCCCCAGACCCTCCTCTGAGACTGCTCAGGCCACCTCCCACTTGGTGGCCCCAGTCCTGCAAGCCTGAGCTCTGGACACAGCACCTCTCAGGGGTGCCCACGGAGCCAGGTCTGCTCACAGGCCCCGGCTTTGCTTCCTCCTCTGCCTGGAGTGCCCCCTATACCGAGAAACCCCCACATCCCAGCCACCATCGCCTCCTTTCCAGAACCGTCCTGTGATTCCAGGGGGAGCCAGCTGCTTACTTCCATGACAGCACGTGTCACGGTGAGACATGGCCCGCAGGTCTGCACCTATGGCGCCAGCTGTGAAAACAGCCAGACAGGTGTGCCGGACACTGCGACAGCCAGGGAACCTTGGACGAGCTGACAATGGAAGCTGGGGGAAGAGTGCTCAGTGCGGACGAAGTCAGGGTTCTGGGCTCTGATGACACGGTGCCAAGCACCCTCTGCCTACCTCCACTCCCCTGCCTGGGCCCATTCCCAGTCTTGGTCAGGAAAGGTCAGGGCCTGTGTCTGGGAGGGAAAAGTGAAAGCGAGCTGTCCAAGAGATGGAGGTGTGGGGGAGGAGTAAGTTCCCGGACCTGAGCACAAAGCCAAGAGGCAGAAGAAAGCTCTCCATAGCCCTGGCGCTGCCTTCTGGGTACTGGCTTTATGACCTGCTCATTACAGGAGGGGGGACGGTATTGTCAGGGGCACAGCAGAAGAAGGGAGTGCACCCAGGGAGCACGGGTGTGTGGGCAGCAGAGAGCCAGCTGTGCACGTGTGTATCCGCTTCAGTCTTGATGGGGGTCGTGTGTCTATCAGTGCCTGTCCTGCTGGGGGTCGTGTGTGTATCCGTGTCTGTCTTGATGGGGGTGTGGCTGGAGTGTTGAGAAAGCCAGACCTGTGCTGCCTGAGAAACACACCAGAGCCTGTACAACACATGTGTCATTTTAAATGTAACTTCTGCTTCTTACGCTAGGTCAGGGTGCGTACAGGCGGGTAACAGGAGGTCACTTAGTCTAGTGCGCGTTCCTGGTGTGTGTGTTTGGGGGTTGGTCGGGGATGTCTTGAGGAAGCACATCGTTTTTTTCCATGCATGAGTATGTCTTAGACTCCAAGGGAAACAGCACTGAAGAAAAGCCTTCTGTAACCCTGGAGCGGCTGCCCAGACCACGAGGTCCAAGGACTGTGCTGCTTAATGGTTGAGATACCCTGATGCTCCTGAGTGAGGAGAATATACACAAGCCCTGGGTCTCTAACCTAAAGCAGCAGGAAGCTTCCAATTTCAGCAACCACTGATCTGGCACTGCCTGGTATCCAAAGCATTTCTCCTCATCAATTTAAACCATGGTTGAGCTAAAAGAAAAAAAAAAGAAGCTCGGTAAAATAAAGGCATTGGGGCTTCCCACCAAGAGCAAAGCGCTGAAAATGACACTTTCTCCTCAAAGAACTGAACAGTGGTTTCCAAAGAAGGATTCTTTACCACCTGATCTAGCTGTTGCTGTGAAAATCAGTAAAGAAAAAAACTCCGCAATTAACAGGAGTGTAATGAAAAGGGAAATCCATTGAAAAGTGTTAGACCTTTACAGGAGGTGACAGGAGAATACCCTCTGGAAGGAGACATGGACTGGAAATACTGACTGCTCTCTGAGTTTCCCTCATAAACACTTAGCAAAATAGCTCTGCCAGCGTAGTGGGGCACACCTGCAGTCCCAGCTACTTGGGAGGCTGAGGCGGGAGGATGGCTTGAGGCGAGAATTTCTAGTCCGCAATGTGCGCTAACTGCGCCACTACACTCCAGCCTGGGCAACAGCGCAAGACCTGGTCTCAAAAAAAAAAAAAAAGAAAAAAAGAAAAGAAAAGAAAAAGAAAAAGTAAAGAAAAAAGACATCTCTGGCCGAGGTTGATCACAAGAGAGGTTTCAACAGCAAACGTCTCAACATCACAGATTAGTAGTTAGCGACACTGTGGAGGCGAGATGACTTGAAGTGCTCGTGGGTCTGCCGACTCAGTCCTGGCCAGGTGAGGCAGGGCAGAAGCCCGGGGCAGGAGACTGCAGCAAGGATGAGGGAAAGGCGTGGCGCCTGGAGTGAAAATTCCTAGGTGAATGTCCCTGCTTCGCTAACTTCCTAACTAAATGACCTTGGTGCAAGTCACTTAGCTCTTTCAGCTTCAGTTTTCCCATCTGTGAGGCGGGCATTAGCCTGCATGTTTTATCTGTTCAGAGGTCATTCTTCTGCCTCTCACATCCCACGACCCACTCACTGGCAGATCTGAATCAGGTTCCTGAAGGTGTCCAGAATCTGGCTACCTCTTACCCCTCTCCCACCACTCAAGCCTGGGTCCCCTCCCACCACTTACGCCTGCGTTCCCACCCAGCTTCGAGATACCTCCAGCAGCCCTTCCTGGTCTCCCTGCTGCCACCCCTGCCCCCGGCAGGCCAAAGCTGCCAGAGTCATGCTGCCAAACCATTCCTGGACTGGATCGTGTCACTCCTTGCTCAGAATCATCCCTAGGGGGAGAGAGCCAAAGTTCTTGAGACCTCTCTCCAGACACACTGCGCCTCCCACCCCTCTCCAACCATTCTGCTTCTGATGGGCTCCTGGCTGCAAAGACCCCAGGTGCTCCTTGCCCAGGATCGCTGCTCTGTGTGCCTGACAGGCTTCCCCAAGTACACACACACTAGCTCCCTCTCCTACCTTCACCATCCCACTTAAAACTGCAACCCTCACTCTCACTCCACCTTCTCCCCCTGGTTTAGTTTTCTCCATAGCATTTATCACCATCTAATGTATTCTGTTCATTGTCTAGAATGTTAAGTCCAGAAAGGCAGTAATTCTTGTCCATTTTATTCTTAACTGCGTTCCTAACACCTAGACCACTGCTTGGCACACATGGAAGACCAGTAAGTACAGGAAGGAAGGGAGGAAGGAAGGGAGGGAGGGAGGGAGGGAAAAAAGGAAGGAAGGGAGGGAGGGAGGGAAAAGAAGGAAGGAAGGAAGGAAGGGAGGAAGGAGATACAGCATGTGGACTTAGTGCAAGGCTTTGGGGTCAGATGAACTTGCCTTCAAATGATAGTGATACACATTTTTTTCTTTTCCGTTTTTTTCTGAGTATGAGTCCTTGGTCAAGGTCCTTCCTTTGTGTTTTCACCTGTTGAATGTGGTTGATAATACCCATCTCTCAAGGTTGTTTATATATTCTGAACAAGTACTTGTTATTGGTGTGCGTTGAGCCTCAAGTAAAATGATGATACATGAAAGCACCCTGTAAATTCTGATAGAATTTCAAGATGTGGCTGGGCATGGTAGCTCATGCCTGTAATCTCAGCACCTTGGAAGACTGAGGCAGGAGAATCCCTTCAGTCCAGGAGTTTGAGACTGGCCTGTGTAACATCGTTGAGACCCATCTCTATAAATTAAAAAATAATAATAAAATTAAAAATAAAATTGGAAGATGTGATTTTATCAGGTGCCTATAATGTGCTAGCACTGGCTAAGCCTGTGGAGGTGAACCGGCTCATATAATCCTCATGACAGTGCCACATGGGAGGCACTGTCAGTTGTCCCAACTTCCAGATGAGGAAACTCAAGTCCCAGTAACACACAGCTGTGTGCAGCAGGCCCAGGCCGCCCACCTCTTACCCACTGGGTGGAACTGCCTCCTCCAGCAGTAGCTCCGTTACTTGTAGTAAGAGAAAATGATATTAAAAACACTGTTAGTATCCAAATCTGGGCGTTTTGCTCCCATTCTGGAGAGCAGCCATATGTCCTGTGCCTCTGCCCTCTCACTAACCTTCCTTCCATCTCCCAATCCCTGCTCCCAGTGGGGCCTGTCAAGGACCTGATTCCATTTTCTGCCTTCCTTTTCAAGACCCTGACTACTTTCATGATTTCAAAGTCCCTTAAAGTTAATGACTCCTGGGTTCCTGTCCCATAATTGAAGTGCGTTTTATGGAGTGGGATTTCTCAGTGTCTGCTGTCTAGACAGGAAGAATCTCTGTGCTATGCTTTGACGCTGTGTCCAGGCCCGGTGGTTTTCTGTGATTCCCCCACACTCACTGTCCTTCCATGTATTTCCTTTAAGATGGTTGCTTACCATCTTAAAGAACAGGACAGACTTAAAGGAAAGGACAGACTTTTGACTTTTGTCTTCCCAGGCCCTAGCATAGTACCCGGCATACAGAAGGCACTCAGTAAGTGATTTCCAACTGAACTGCAAATTGTTGATGTGGAAACTGAGGTTCCAAGGAGCTGAGTCATTGATCCGGGCTACACAGGGGCTGGGTCCCAGCCAGGATGGGAACCCGGGTCTCTCTGACTCCCACCCCTGTGCTCATCTGAGACTCTAGCTAGAAACTCTCCCAGTCAGTCTTCATGACTGTTTCCCTCCCAGTCTACCCCATATATTACTTCCAAGGTGAACTTCTTAAAACAGTGGTTTTATGACGTCACAAGAAACGGCATGGGAATTGTCTATTGCTTCCTGACAAAATTCTTTGACAGTTTCTTCTCTGTAATCTGACTCTACTCTATTTGAATACATACTCTTAACAGATGTTCAACTGAACTACAGATTGCTGATGGGGAAACAGCAATTAGCTGTTCAGCTGAAAAAATCTCATGTGTAGTAGTCCCCGGAGTGTAAAAGTCCGTGGCAGCTCCACTGGGCAGAGTTCCTTATGGCCAGACCCACAGGCCAGTGCCACGGCCTTCTTCACCTCTTCATGTTCCACCCCTCACTAACTTCAATGGGCTTTGATCCTCAACTACACATGAAAATTAATAATGGTGACTTCTTACCTAGGGAAATTTGGATGCTGTAAAGCTATTATAAATTCTCAAAATTATGTCACCAAAATCAGGAAAAATGAATATATTATAATAATTAAAAAGTAAATTTTATTGTTTCTTCTTCCTATGCGAAGAACAAATAACATTCAATGTTACCATCTTAACCATTTTTAGGTACACAGTTTCAGTTCAGTAGTGTCAAGTATATTCACACTGTTGTCGACAGAACTTTTTCATCTTGCACAACTGACCCGCGACACTTACTAACCACTAATTTCCTCTTCTTCCTCTGCTGTTCCCTGGCAACACCTTTCCACTTTCTGTTTTATGACGTTGACTACTCCGGACACTTCACATGAATGGCATCCTACAGCGTATGTCCTTTTATGGCTGCTCTTTTTCACTAACCATAATGTCCTTGACATCCATTCATGTGTACCAAGTGTTAGAATTCCCTTCTTTTTAAAGACTATATAATATTCTATTGTTTGGCTAGCATGTCTATTGATTTTTAAAAAAAGGAAAAAAAATAAAAAACATTCCATTGTGTGTATACACACCACATTCTGTTTATCTGTCGGTAAACATGTGGGCTGTTTTTACCACTTGGCCATTGTGAGTATATGATCTTTCTGAGACCCTGCTTTCAATTCTTTTGGATACATACCTAGCACGGGACTGCTGGGTCAAACAGTAGGTGTAGTTTTACTTCTCTGAGGACCCTTCATACTGTTTCCACAATGGCTGTGTCACTTCACATTCCCCACCAACAGTGCGCAACAGCTCCAACTTCTCCACGTTTGCACCAACTGGTTTCTTATGTTTAAAAAATAGGTGTGGGAAAACCAATTTTGGGGGCCAGGGGACAAGGTATTGCTCTGTCACCCAGGCTGGAGTGCAGTGGCGGTTCTCGGCTCACTGCAACCTCTGCCTTCTGGGTTCAAGCGATTCTCCTGCCTCAGCCTCCCGAGTAGCTGAGATTACAGGCCCTTCAGGGCCCCACAATCCCTCCCCCTGTTCTCTGCCCTCTCAGGGCCACTACATCCAGCTAATTTTTGTATTTTTAGTAGAGATGGGGTTTCGCCATGTTAGCCAGGCTGGTCTTGAACTCCTGACCTCAGATGATCCACCTGCCTTGGCTTCCCAAAGTGCTGGGATTACAGGCATGAGCCACTGCACTCACCCTGAAAAGCCATTTTTGAAAACCATCTTGTAAACAAGAAGCAAAGACTGCTCCAAATTGAAATCAGCTTTAAAACCCCAAATACCTACATAAAATCAGTATGAGAGCAGACAGAGGGCTGTTTCCACGACACTTTCTGCAGCTTCAGTCAGGTAGAAGGAGCATACCCTTGATCATCAAAACTGCGTGCTGACCATGAGCCCCTCTCTGACTGGGGACAATTCCAAGAGAAACACATCTGTTCCACAGAGTACTATCAATTCCAAAAATGTAATAAAGTGAATTTATAGTGCTCTTGTTAATAATCATGTTTAGCCATCACTCCCAGAAACACTGCCCTCCAGGGGCCCCGATACCTGGGGCCACATCTGTCCCTTTCAGTCCATCCCTTACGCAAACGTCTCGTCTTCCTCCCTGTCTCTGCTTTCCTCCCTGGCTGCAGCTATCAGCGAGGAGAATGCCCCAGTCCACATTTTCAGCCCTGGCCTGTGATAGCTTTAGGAACCACTACAGAGAACAACGTGGTAGTCACAGAGGAGGTGCCATTTTTTTAGTTGTTAGGATTGTTACAAATGCAGTTAGAGAAGACATCAGGAAAAAACAAAAAAAACCTGACTTAGAAGTGGGTGGGGGTACTCCTGGTGAGGGTATGACAACAGGGTGGAGGTTGAAGTGTTTTGTTAAATGAAAGGGAGGTTAGATCTCACACACCCCTTAAACATCAGACAGTCGACAAGAAGCAGATACAGATGTTAGCTATTTCTGTGAGGCGGTTGCCAACACTGCCTACCTAATGAGCAGCCAGTTCCTGGCCAGCATCTCCCACCCAGCATCGCTCCTTGGTGGGGAATTTCCCCCTCCCTTGACTTCAGGGAAATTCCCCCACACTTAAAATAATCTGCTAAACCATGTATTTGAGAAAACTTCTTGCTGATTGCTCAGACTTCCTCAGAGTTGAGATAAGCCATTCTGACTTCCCATCTTAAAAACGGAAATGGCAAGCCCAGGCGGGCAGCTCGTGTTCACAGCCTCTGGGAGCAGCTGTCATGGGCTGCTGCTCCATGGGTTGAAACCGTGGCTGGACCCCAAGAGCTCAGGTCACAGAGATGAACACAGAGGCAACGAGCTGGGTCACAGGAACTGACAACGTCAAAACATGATGCATGACTTCCACGGTCCATCCCCTTTCAGTGGTTTCCAAACACCCAGGGCCAGTGGCATCTAATCACATGGAGAATGTTTAGAAAAATAAAGATCCTCCCCCTTGCCCTAGGCAACTGAGCCAGGTTGGGTGGTGAGAGTGGGAAAGGAAGTTTGCTGAGTATTTATTTGCAAAAGCTCCTTAAATGATTCTGACACCTGGCAAAATTTCGGTACCACTGGACCTTCAGGTTAAGCTTACTTAAACCACACCCCATGCTCGGGTTGTTCTAGGACATAAGCCTTTTGCTGTCTGTCCATGCAGCAAGCCACAAGTTGCAGGCGATGGATTCTGATTGCATTGGCTAGAAACCTGTGTGTTAGCCAATGTGTTGTACCACTTAATGCTCCTTGTTCCAACGAAAAGGACAAAATCCTTTCATCCATCCATGCTGACCTCTCCGCCTGGAGCAACTTTCCCACCCAAAACAGCCCATCAAATTCTAGCTCATCCTTCAAAAGTTTATTGACCGGGTATAGTGGCTCATGCCTGCAATCTCAGCATTTTAGGAGGCTGAGGTAGGAGGATTGCTTGAGGCCAGGAATTCAAGACCAGCCTGGGCAATATAGCAAGATCCCATCTCTATGTAAAAATAAACTTAAAAAAATAAAAACCAACCAACCAAACAACAAATAAAAGTTGTAACTGGCTGGGCGCGGTGGCTCACGCCTGTAATCCCAGCACTTTGGGAGGCTGAGGTGGGCGGATCAGGAGGTCAAGAGATCGAGACCATCCTGGCCAACATGGTGAAACCCCATCTGTACTAAAAATACAAAAATTTGCCGGGCGTGGTGGCACGCACCTGTGGTCCCAGCTACTCAGGAGGCTGAGGTGGAAGAATCGCTTGAACCCAGGAGGTGGAGGCTGCAGTGAGCCGAGATTGCGCCACTGCACTCCAGCCTGGCGACAGAGCAAGACTCCGTGTTAAAAAAAAAAAAAAAAAAGTTGTAACCATCACTGCTTGGTGACGGTTCTGTGACTTATTTTTCAGCTCCCTGATCATTTGCCGTAACAATCTCTGCCTTTACTGTTCTAGAAACATGTTAGACTAACCTCTTTTAAAATGTGTATCACATATATACTATAGTTATTATTAACTGTTTATGTCTGTCCCTTTATATCCTGCCCACACTCCCATCCTAGCTACGACCTTCTCAAGGACAAGGAACACGCTTAATAGTCAGTGTTGGGTGACTGAGAAGTATGAAATATGTTTCATGCTCCAGAATGCAAAATGTTACTGTTGGAAATGATACACTAGTGTGTCTAATCTAGACTTTCAAACCATTCTTCATAAATAGTATTTTTTAATCTTTCAAACATGAGGATAACAGTAAGATCAAAAGGAATCCTAGAAATTGACATATTAACTTTCACTGATAATCTGCTATTAATGTCTAAGGAGTTCTTAAAAATAATTCTCCCAATGTATAGCTTCACATCAGTATTCAACTTAGGGCCCTGCGCCCTGGGCAGCCAACACCCCAGGGAGCACATTGGCTCCAGACCCCACAACCAAGCCAGCAGCTCTACTCCCTCCTGCTCTCAAAAGTCAGCCTCTGTCCCATCTCCAGTTCAGAGCAGGGGTGTTGGCTCTGGACTTCTTTGTGTCTTATGGTGAGCTCTCAGTTTTACCTTTGGCTTGTCCCACAGTGCCTGCCCCTCCTCTTAGCCAGGAGCTGCTGACTCTGAGCCCGGGCTCTGACTCTTAGCCGGGCTGCTGACTCTGAGCTCGGCTCTTCCCATCCATCCTGGCTGACACCTGCTGATCCATCCCAGGCCCTCTCCTCTGCTCGGCTGCTCCCTGACAGCTCTCTGGACTAGTGTCTCACCAGCCCTACAGCTGCCCGGCTGGCTGGACAGACCTGAGCAATCACCCATCCGGCGTCACGGCATCTTAATGTACGCCAGGCACTATGCTCAGTGCCGGCATAAATCCTCCTGCAAGCCTCACAAGCATCTTGGAGTGTTGCTGTCTGGTTATGGAGGAGCAAAATTAAGTAACTGTCCCCAAGTTGCGAGGCTGGATTCAAAGCGAGGTATGTCTGCCTGCAAAGCGATCCAGCTATAAGCCTGCCTCAGGTTCGGTCTCAGCTCATGCTGACAGGAGGACAGGGCAGGACAAGACAGCAGACAGGCCACAAACCCACCCTCCCTGACACGGCGTCCTCCTGGGAGCCACTAGGCTGTCCCTCAGCGTCCTTCAGGGCGCCACAACCCCTCCCCCTGCCCCCTGACCTCTCAGGGCTCTCAAATGAAAGAAACCCCACCATGGGCAAACTTTATTCTTCATTTTAAATATGGTGCTTGTCATCATTTTATTACATGTATTCGCTCAGTATAGCGCGTATAGGAGTGGCAACAGTCTCCAGAGCACACTGACCCAGGCCCCTCTCAGGGAGGCAGGTGAGGGACTGCTGCAGAGCCGGCCTTCCCAGCAGCTGGCATGGGCACTCGCTTCTTCCTCCACACCCAGGCAAGTGGGGTGGGAGCTGAGCCCGAGGTGTTGGCAGGGCTGGAAATCCATCTCCCAAAAGTCAGGGCCACAGAGGGCAGATTCTGGCATGCTATGTCTCCAGCAGCCCCAAGGGAGCACTGCTCAGAGCTGGAGGCTGGGTCGTTCTCCCCTTGGCCTCCCCTCCGTGGAAGGGAGTGGAGGAATGCTGGAGGCCACCCGTTTCCCCCCCAACCCCTGCCCATGCATGTTGGCTACGCTCCCGGAGGGAATGAACACGCCCCTGTTCAAGGCCATGGCTGCAGGAACCCGGGGAGGGAGCACCCCACATGCCCGCTTCCTCCACGGAGGTCTGGCTGGTGCCGTCCTGCAAGCATTACTGAGCCCTCTCACTCATGCAGTCTGTGTTCTCAATATAGAAATTGCAGGGCAACTTTTTTTTCCTTTTTCTAAATTTTGGCTGGTAAAATGGAGGAGTACACGCCAGTGTTGTTTTGATAATCCGCCAGACACAGAAGCCGTAACCACATCCCTGCTTTCTCTCCGCCAGCACAGAAACCAATCAAAACAAGGAAGAAAGCCTACAAACTGTACTGCTCTGACAGGGAACCAGGCTGTCTCAAGCTGCCATGTACGGTTCCCATTCATTTCAGGCAAAGCTTTGGCATCTATTTAGGGCAAAAACAGAGACAAGATCTGTTTCTAAAGCATCCTATTGTATCCATGTAGTGCAGCCAGGGAAAGTCTGTCTGTGAAGTCTTGTTTTTTCTTATTTCCTTTTAAGAATACAAGGATTAGAGTTTATGGCTTCCTAGTGTGAGAGTACAATGTTTCTTTCACATTTAAACAGTCCAAATAGTCCAGCTGACAATGCTCACAGAAATACTAAAAAGAAGGCGGGACATAAGGCACAAAGCACTAAGCGAATATTGGGTAATGTCACTTTTGAAAACAGAAAGCTATTTTTCAAAGATCAGTTCACAGCCTTAAACCTCACACAACCTACATTAGCAAGAAACATTTTATAACCCCAACAGTAATCTCTCAAATAAAGGAATTTCATGTAATAGAAGAAAAAACCAGTAACAATAGCAGCAAAACCCAGACCCCTTACTCAGGAAGGATGATCTAGGTTTAATTCTTATTATTTTCTACTCCAGACAAACAACTGTATCATACACAAAACCAACTTCTTCGACGCAATGTCCACAACTAAAACTACCCTTAGCACCCTTTACTAGACGAGTCAGCCTTTCTCCACAGGCTCACACCTGACGATCAGTAGAGAGAGAGGGAGAGAGAGAGAGAGAGGGAGAGAGAGGGAGAGAGAGGGAGAGAGAGGAGGGAGAGAGAGAGAGAGAGAGAGAGAGAGAACAGAAGGCAAGAACTGCAACTCGGAAAGGAAAGAGCTCAATCAGCAATATGTCCCAGTACAGTAATCCACATACCCAAGTGAAGGCTTTCCAGACTCCAGAATCTTGCTATCTCTCTTCTAGCTACCATCCTTCTGTTTGGAAAACAGCAACCTTCAGAGCAGGACTGGGGTGTGACTGAGGAGCCGGTCCCCAGGCATCACAGAGGACGGCACAGGCTGGCAGCTACGGGAACTGCAGAAATCGCTTATTCACTGCTTTGACGCTGTGTGCGTTCCCCGGCCAGAGCCTGCCCAGAAACTGACAGCTGGCTCCACACTCAGTGTGACCGAGGGCTAGTGGCTACGGTGACATTGTGGGGGCCTTCAGGAGGAAATTCTAAACTAAGGCAAAACCTATACACACTAAAGCCAAACACACTCACAAGCCATCAGGTGCTGTCGAGAGCTTTCAGTGAAGGTGGGAGAAATGGTGTGTGCTGCTTTTAACTACAAATGCTACACTGGAGTTAAACTTTCAGAGAGCTTTTCAAAAGGTATTTATTTCACAGGAAAAAAGCACAGAGGTCACTTAGCTCAAAAATACAGTTAGGATTTCACACTGTGGTATGACAAAAATTTGAGTTATGACTGCATTAAGTTAGCTATGAATTTATGAAATCACTTTAAAAGAGGGCTTTTGTTCAATAGGTATACATGTAAAGCCATACATATAAAGCTATGCCTGTAACTTCTCTCAGGTAATATATTCTGGGTTGTTTTTATTTCCTCTATACTCTTCTGCACTTTCCAAATTATCTACAATGAGCAAGTCTTTCTTTCATATTGTGAAACAACTGTTAACAAAGAGTGAGCTTCCTTCCATTTCCCCATAAGTGGAAAACACTGCCTTTTTAACTTTATGAACAATGAGATAATATATATGCAAAGTAATGACCTCATAGTCATCCCTTAATAAATGTGGGTTTAAGCTGGGCCCGCTGGCTCATGCCTGTAATCCCAACTACTCAGGAGGCTGACGCAGGAGGATTGCTTAAGCCTAGGAATTCAAGACCAGTCTGGGCAACATAGCAAGACCCTATCTCTAAAAATAAAAAAACAGGGCTGGGCAAGGTGGCTCACACCTGTAATTTCAAGACTTTGGGAGGCCAAGGTGGGGGGATCAAATGAACCCAGGAGTTTGAGACAAGCCTGGGCAACATAGCGAGGCCTTGTCTCTACTAAAAAAAAAAAAAAAAAAATTAAATTAGCCATGCATTGTGGCATATGCCTGTAGTCCCAGCTACTCGGGAGGCCAAGGTGGGAAGATTGCTTGAGCCTGGAAGGTGGAGGCCACAGTGAGCCATGATCGTACCACTGTACTCCAGCCTTGGTGACAGAGTGAGAGCCTGTCTGTAAAAATAAAAAATCAGCTGGGCACAGTGGCGCATGCCTGTCATCCTAGGAGTCTGAGATGGGAGGATCACTTGAGCCCGGGAGTTCGAGGCTGCAGCAAACTATGATCACACCACTGCACTCCAGTGTTCAGTTACAGAGCTACATCCTGTCTCTAAAATAGATACATACATACATACATGTGCATTAAACAGGTGATAGTGCCAATTAGTAAAACGCATGCTTTATAGTGATGAGCTTTGGAGCCAGACTGCCTGTGTTCAAAATCTGTTCCCCCATAACAAAATTAGGAAAAGTTTCCAAGTCTCTAGGCAGCTCACTTTCCACATCTGCGGAGTGGGGATAACTGGAGCACCAATCAATAATCCTCACAGCTACTCGAAAACATATTACACAGTGTTTAGAGAAGCCCCGGCACTTTACTGGGGATTAATGTTAGCTGCCACGCCGCTGCTGTTGCTCAAAAGAACCTGAAGTCCCTTAATAACCTGCTAGTTCCCAGAGAAATCACAGCATGAACTCAGAATGCAAAGCTGTATGATTAGTAAAGACACACATGTTGACTATATGTTATATTGTAGGCTTTTCTTATCTTCAGATATCTGTGGTTATTTCTATTGATTTGGTGTATCCCACCTTTAAATCCAGCTAAGGAAAGTTTTCTGGGAAACTCGTAGCCTTAGTAACTCTCACTGCAAGTGAAAAACACACAAGATCACACAAACTCTTATGACCAGATCAGCTGAAAATCTTTCTCTTCCAGGGAATTAAATTTTATTTTATTTTAATTTTCAGACGCGTCTCACGCTGTTGCCCAGGTTGGAGTGCAGTGGCGCAGTCTCGACTCACTGCAACCTCTACCCCCTGGGTTTAAGTGATCTTCCTGCCTCAGCCTCCTGAGCAGCTGGGATTACGGGTGCCCACCACCATGCCCAGCTAATTTTTATATTTTTAGTAGAGACAGAGTTTGACCATGCTGGCTAGGCTGGTCTTGAACTCCTGATCTCAGCTGATCTGCCCACCTCAGCCTCCTTAAGTGCTGGGATTACAGGCATGAGCCACTGTGCCCAGCCTCTTAAAGGAATTTAAAAAGATAATTTAAAAGAAGTAAATACTTAAGATGTTTTAGACTATTCATTCAATAGGGGCATCTTCTCAATAAAGGTGGTAGTTTCTTATAGACTCAAAAGATTCCTTGATACTGGTTTTCACAGTAGACTACTCTCTCTGTTGTGTAAAGTCTCCTTAGTATATCTCACGGAATACTGCTTGCATAATATGCTCCAAGAAAAGAGTTTGAAAACCACTGTATATTGTTTATACCTACTGGACATCTAACAGGGTTCATCAGTAATCACAGGCTCTAAGAAGTTCCCACAGACAGCTGTGCCATCTTGTTTACACAGAATTTAACAATTGTTAAAATTTGAATATTTGGCCCTGATGTTCTCTTTTTACAACACACATTAGTACACTAAAGAAAGTATCCTCTGGCCTTGCTACTCACAGTGGGGCCCATGGACCAGCAGCATCAGCATAACCAGGAGCTGGTGAGAAATGCAGATTCTTGGGACCCACCCCAGATCTGTGGAATCAGAAGCAACATTTTAACAACGTCCCAGGTCACTCAAATGCACAGTCAGGTTTCAGAAGTGTTGTTCTAGGCAACTCAAGAAACCCTGCGGCATACTTGGAGAAGCGCTGCCATGAGGCAGAATCTTGAATATCAGTATCTTTTCTCATCACTTCAGAAACTAGCGAAGACCACAGAATGAATGGGTGGGCTTGAGTTTAGTCGGAATGAAAAGGTAAAATGCATAATACTCAGATACAAAGCAGCAGAAAGTTGGAATTAATTTTCAAGGTTATCCATTCCAACAAAGCCTAAATTCCAGCAGGAGGCAAATACAATCCATTGTCTTCCATTTTCCACAAAAAAATTTTTTTTGTTAAAATCATTAGTTTTCAAAAAGCAAAAGCTCTCTTGGCCTCATTTTCTTAGGTCTCGGTAGGGTGTGTTTGCTCACTTTCACTCTTCACTGGCATCTGGTACAAGAGGATAGTTTCTGTTTCCCAAGCACTTTCTCGCAATCCAGAGATGGGGTCAGGGCACTCGACTAACAGCCTTGGGATTATAGGATCTTAAACCAGAGGCATTCACTAGAGATTATTTTGTATGCAAAACAAAATAAAAAGGAGGAAAACAAGTAAATAAACAAAGACTGCTTTGAAATGAGGCACCTTCTCAAAGGATGTGACCCAAAAACGCTTTTACATCCCAGCAGCTTGGATATGGTCCCATTACCAAGCAGGACAGGACAGGTGCGAGATGCGGGAGCCCCAGGGAACAGAGTCACACTGTTCCGTGGCAAAGCAAGACCGTCAACTTTAGGAAATGGGCCCAAGGATGGGCACATCGGCCAGTCTCCTTTTTAAGACAGTTTTAGAAGAATCTACTACTAATGTAGGTAGGGGCATGACAGAACAAAGAGATGTGACTTTTATCTTAAACATTTTTTTTTTAGTGATCAGAGTCTACATTTACCAGATCAGTAAGAATGCTACAACAAAAACCTAAACTTTAGTTCAAAGAAGTGTTAAAATCCTGGCCGGGCATTGGTGGTTCACTCCTATAATCACACCACTTTGGGAGGCCAAGGTGGAGGATCACTTGAGACTGAGAGGCTGAGGCTGCAGAGAGCCGAGACTGCACCACTGCACTCCAGCCTGGGTGACAGAGGGAAACCCTGCCTCGGGGAAAAAAAGAAACGGCATGAAAAATCCAACCCCCAAATTAATCTCTTCTCTTTGGATAAGATACCACTACCTCACTGGGACTGGCAAATGACCATCAACAATTATCAGTAACACTGAAAGGATTAAGCAAAGGGATCAGATCTGTAGGCAGGAGTGGAGATATCCAACTTACATATTAATATGAAATACTGAGAAATCAGAGAGAATAAAATAAACATTGAGAGCTGTGTGTGGTGGCTCATGCCTGTGATCCCAGCACTTTGAGAAGCCAAGGTGGGAGGATCACTTGAGGATAGGAGTTTGAGACTAGCCTGGGCAACATAGTGAGACCCCATCTCTACAAAAAATAAAAGAAATTAGCCCAGCTTGGTGTCACATGCCTGGAGTCCCAGTTGCTCAGGAGGCTAAGGCAAGAGAATCCCTTGAGCCCAGGAGTTCGAGGCTGTAGTGAGCTATGACTGGGCCACTGCACTCCAGCCTGGGTGATAGAGCAAGACATTATCTCTATAAAAAGTAAAATTAATTTTTAAAAAATACATGTTGAAAAACATGGGATGTTGTGATCAATTTTATTATATAGATATAGAAAGTTAATTTTGGCAAGGTGATCCCAAAACCCATATATATTTACGTACGTATATGAAAGAAATGTCATAAAATTATTGGAGAGGCATATTAGTAGCAGTATCTCAAACTCAAAACAGCAGTCACCACTTTATCTCTTTGGGACGATTTCTTGAGAAGGAGTAGGTTCATTAAGGTTCTTGAGATTGAGTAGCCATTAAGGTGCCTTTGAGCTCTACATTTCTGATACTTTCTTATTTTAATTATGATATGGTAGATATTTTCTTCTATGACCACCTCCTCCTAATTAAGTGCAGAGAGACGGCCGGCACCAAAGTTTCCCATCTGCTTGCAGCGTCCCTGCTGTTTCTGCAAAGCAGCAGCCTCCCTTCATGGTACAGACATACCCAGAACCCAGGAATATCCTTGGAACTTCATGTCCCCACTAAATTAGATATGGCCCCATTAGCAAGAACTACAGGACAGGTGCTAGGCAGAGGGTCAGGCCCCAGGGGGAGAGTCATGCTGTCCCCCGGAAAAGCACGGCTATCAGCTTTAGGAAATGAGCTGAAGGATGGCACGTCAGCCAAGAACCAAGGAACCTCTCCCTCTGGCTGCCACGGGCTGCAATGAGCCATTAATCCCAGTTCCCATATGGACGACAACTACTCCGAATCAGGAGTGACACAGCCAGGACCTGTGGACATTGCTGGCCATCTCCCACAGCTGAGATGGGGCTGCACTTTCTAAAGCTGGGATGGGAGATTCCTTCACAGGAAGTAATTTGCTACATTTGCTATCAGTTATTCAGACCACTATCCATTCCCATAAACAACAGAGTATTCAGAGTGACCCTTTCATTCTAAATGGATTGAAGACAAACATGATTATTAATCTACAGATCACCGTGATGCTACTTTCCGGAGAAACCTAAAAGGCACTGAATGTAACACAGGGCACGGGATGTCCTAGCACATGCTGATGAGCAGGGTAGAGGCTGCTTCAGCAGGCCTACTCCTGCAGGGCGAGGCAGGCTCAGTTCAGGTCTGACCCAAACGCCACTCAGCAGCCACAGACTCTTTGCCACAGAAGCGGCGCGCCCCATCATACACAGCTCAGGAAATGGAGCCTGAGGTACAAGGGCAAACTCTGTGATATCCACCCTGGCCCACTTCTAGACAGCTAAGAAGAAAAAGTGCCTCTCTCCGTGCCTTCAAAGTGACTGCTTTTCACCCTGGAGCAATGTGGACCTGAACACACAAAACCACGAAATATGTGCTCTCAGTGGGTTCAATGAATCCCTTCACCATTCACCCCTACTCAATATCCCACCCTCTCCAAAATTAGCTCCAAACAGATACTCTGGGCCTGGGCACTTTGATTAATGCAGAAATAAACATAAAATTGTCCTTTAAAAGAGTAAGATTCCGTCTTCAGCTGAAGGCCATTGTTTTCCTGTTCTCTGTAAGCACACGTGTAATTTACATCCTTCAGGACCTAGTACAGATTTCACTTCTTTTCTGTATTTACTTGTTTTTTTCAGATCCTTAGGACCAAGCACATTTCAAACATAACAAGAACACAATAGGGATTGGAGAAATGTAACTTTTTTCTTTGTCTTAATAGAAGGCAATTACTGGGACATGGTCTTTGAAACTGCCAACAGGCATACCTTTGTGCAAATCAATTAGACAATATTGTGTTTTGTGATAGGGAAAACACATGGGAAGCTGAGCGGAATGGAAAGCAATCTGCGTTTTCCAGTCTGATCTCACTGGAATGCCAGCTCCACTAACTACTCATTACATCTTGCTTAGCCAAGCTAGGAAAAGTTACTGAATATTTCTAAGGCCTGACCGTGTCTGTAAGATCAGGCCAGGAACACGTACAGAGGGCTACCGGTGGTGGTTCCCAGATGTCTAGCTCTCTCGCTCTCCTTCCTCTGACTTTTAATATTCTTTCTTCTTCTTTTAAAACCCAACTTCTGAAGCTTAGTAATAAGACAGATGATATATTCAAGAACTTGTACTTTTTAATTCTAGCAGCTGAGAAGTAAAAATGTTTTAACTTCTAGAAAGTGAAATTTTATGAATATGCTTTAAAAAAGTTAACTATGATGTTTTTCTGAGACAAGAAATAGAACGCTACGTTCCTTCCAAAAATCTCGATGACAGGCAACAATCAGGCATAAAATACCAGCTAAGTGGAGATATTAGCTAATATAAGCTACTATAATCTCCAAGACTTGCAGGCAATATGGTGTTGGGCACTAATGGCCATATTTGTAGTCCTTGTTCCTGCATACGGAAGCCTTTCATCATTTCTAAACTCCTTCGCACTCTGTGGAATGCAGGCTGTCTCACAGCAGTCAGAAGACAGGGATGTTACTACAGGTAGTCTTAGCAGTCAGGGAAATACTTTTGCTGCGAGTACTGGTAAGCAAAAGGATTCGTCTTGTCTTAGAAGTAAATACAGTTGGCCCTTCGTATCTGTGGGTTACGCATCTGTGGACTCAACAAACCACAGATTGAAAACATTTAAAAAACTGTGATTGTACTGAGTATGTACAGACGTTTTTCTTGTCACTATTCCCTAAACAATGCAGTACAACAACTATGTACATAGCATTTACATTATATTCATATTAGGTCTTTAAATAATCTAGAGGTGATTTAAAGTATACGGAGGATGGGCATGCGTTATATGCAAATACTAGGCCATTTTATATCAGGGACTTGTGGATCCTTGGAGTTTGATGTCTGTGGAGTCCTGGAACCAATCCCCCTCAGATAACCAGGGATGACTGTATCATCAACAGCCAATATTCCTTGGCGTAAGAGTATAAAGTGAGATGTGGAGGGAGAAGAATGCGGCAAGGCTCATGGCATCCCCCACACAATAATCCAAGCGCTCCATCACCAATTTGCCAACCAGCTTTCCTGAAGAGCTCCGCCGCTATCATGCAACAGGCACTAAGCAAGTAAATCCCCAGTTCCTATTTTCCCTCTGATTCTTTATTGAAAGAAAATATTTGAAAATCGATTTGAGTAAAATGCAGAAGCAGAAAGAGATAATTCAAAAAATAAGACAACCAAAAGATTTTATGGGATGCTTCAAGTCATTTCGAAGGCATCACACACACCTCAACACCTGCTATGGCTTTTTTCTCCTTCCTTTTAACAAAAAATTTAATGGAGTCTCTGGTTAATACATTGAAAAATCATTAGATAATACCTAAAATTTGGGGCCCAGAGTATCTATCAAAAAGACGCAGTCAAGTTTTTTTTAAATAACCTGAACATATGTATTTTCAATTTGCTTAACTTATATTTAGATAATAATTAAACAGAATATTGTTCCATACAGACTCCAAATGCTCTAGGACTTTACTAAGTAGACTAAATGACTTGTCTAAGCTAAGTCACTGCTGATTAGTGCAGTTAAATCAGTAACTCAGAACTCTGGATGTAAACAGGTTCTGCTCATCACTGCCCTTGTCCCCTGTGTAATTAATGCTTCCCTGATTAATTAGTAATAGTTACTGCACACTTACTGTGTGCCAGGTCATTCTTCCACATCTGTGGGGCAGATCACATTAATTTCTCTCATTACAGATAAAGACATGAAGACTTTAAGTGACTTGTCCAAGGTCTGTTTTTGCTTTTTGACCCAAAAGTCTGTTAATAAGAAAATTACCTTTCATAATAATTAGGACAGAATAAGGCCAGAATAACATATGAGTAACCTCCCTTTTGTGATGCACTTGGGCTATGAATCAAGAATTCTTACTGCTTTATTGATCATCCTGAGGAGAAACAGAAATACAGTGTAATCTGTTTTTAATCAAACTACCAATGCATACATTTGTTATCCCAACAAATTAGGAGTAGGATTTTAACAATTACAAAAGAGCTAAAAAAAAAAAACAAAATTTTTTTTAAACAAACAAAAAATAAATCCAAAGAATTTGAATAAATTTCTTTACTCCAAGACTTCTCAAAGAAATGAGCTTCAGTAATTTCTCATAATTTAATTAATTTCATTTAAAACATCAAATTTGAAACAACATAAGCACTTACTGTGATTAAATTCCCCTCCTTCCTAAATGCTGGGGATTAATATCAATTTTAAATCAAGGAATGGAATTTTCTGATATGTAATCTTACCACCTCTTTGAAAAACATTTAGTAAGAATAAATGCTAACGCATTCATACTAACAAGCTTTCAGATACTGGTAATATATGGAGAAAATAATTTTTAATATGGCAACCTAACAAATTATTTTTCATTAGTCCTTAGTCTTTAGGGGATATTTTCATCTATAAAATCAGAAAACCATCAACACAGCCTAAGCAAAATAGATAAAATATCTCAATCTTAAGACAACTCCCCCAACATCCTCCCACGGCATTCTGGCCCTGCCCTAGCACTGAACTACTGAACCGAAACTGGTTTTTTTTTTTTTAAGGGCACTGAGCTCCTCCTTGCCGCTGAATCCAGTGGGTATTTTTCTCTCTACACTTTGGTGCATCTGACAGTGTGAACCCCTCCCACCTAGAATCCCTGGCTTACTTTGATATCTGGGACACAGCTTACCTGCCCTGGCTACTTTTTTTCTATTTTCTTTGTGAATTTCTTTGCCTTTACTGGTCCCCCAAATATTGGTCCTCAAAGCATGGTTCAAGATCCTCTTCTCATTTTTACCCCCACTCATCACACTCCTTCCTAGAGCTTTAAGAACTACTTTGCTGATGACTCCCACATCCTTATCTCTAACTTTGGGTGCCCCTCTTCAGAATCAGAGCTTCAAAATCAAGGAAGTGGTGATGACATCCTCACCGAACTGCCCACAGGTAGCTCCGACTTGACCTGCTTGGAATGGATAAACTCCCTAATTGACCAACATGCTCTTCTCCTAGGCTCCCTGTCACCCAGGCATCAGGGTCAGGATGGACTGCTGCTCCCTGGCCCCAAACATCCAGACAATTAGCTTGACCTCTAAGTTCTTCATTTCTCCAGTGCCACTGTCATTTTCTGAGGCAACAGATCCTGAGGTCTCCAGTCCATGATCCAGCCAATGATCTCTCTGAAATGCACATCTGATCATCTCACTCCCTTCAAAAGCCCTCAGTGGCTCCTGGTTGTCCAGGTTCCATCCTCCCAGGCAGCCTGACATTAGGGGAGGACCGTCTCTCAGCCTACTCCTCTGCATCCTGCTAAAGCCTCGACCTGGAGCTGAGGTCCTCTGACTTGTAGCAATCAGGCTGCCTAAAAGTCCTAAGACAAAAAAAGTGACCCGTGCACACATGCCATGAACATGTTAACTTAATGCATATATAGATGCAATCATTCACCTTTGTCATGATGTAGGACCAGGCTCCCTGTGTACAAGCAACTGACCAGAATTCTGCATTCTCTCTTGCACAATCCACACCCATACGCGTCCACTATGATTTCCAGTTCTGGCTTCTTTAATGTTGCGCAATAAAACCAGAGACACTGGTGAAACAATCTGAGTACAGACTCCTTGATTTTTCCATTTTTCCAAGCTGTCAGTTCTCATCTAATTTGATAGAATTTTCTTTAACAATTCACTTTTATTGAGTTTTATTGGGTTTCTCCAAAGTACTCTATTTCATTGTCATAGATGCCAAGTCTCCTTTCGGTCTCACATTCATGTTTTATTTGCTTACATAATATCTACATCAGTTCCCTATTATCATCATAAAGCAGCTGCCATAAACAGGGTTGGTGGGGTCATGCCCTTGACTCCTGTGAGGATATAACTCTACTTGTGGAACCAGTGAAGAGGAACCAGGAAGGCGAGCGCAGGCCATACTGCAGGATCTGCCAGCTCCATACAGAGGCCTGGAGGACACTGTGACCTGATCAGTGTGGGTTTCTCTTGGGCGACCCTACTCTCAACTTCTCAGATGTGCTCTCCCTTCTCTGGCCCCCACCCTTTCCCTGGAACACACCCTCCCCCTAACAGCAAACTTAATCTAACTCCCTTCATCCCCCAAGCCTCATTTAAGGTCATGTCCTCCAGGAGGGCTCGGGATACCCCAGATCTGACTGACATGCTCCCCGTTTACACTCAGCACGTAGGCAGTTGTGGTGGCACTTCCCATTCATCCACCACACTGGCAGCTCTGTAGGAACACTCTCCAGCTTCCTCAGAACCGCCCAGCCTCTGGTACTGCGCCTCATTTATGATAGGGACATACGTATCTGTTAAATAAATCAAAGCCGAGGAAGTATCTTCAAAACCAACAGCACGTTTAAAATCCAACTCAGGCCAGGTGTGGTGGCTCACACCTGCAATCCCAGTACTTTGGGAAGGCAAGGCAGTGAGAGACCAGGAGTTTGAGACCAGTCTGGGCAACAGAGTGAAAATCAGTCTCTACAGAGAATCTAAAATAATAATAATAATAATACAATAAAATAAGGTCCAATTCAGAAAGGTTTAGGAGCACCCTGGACATTTCCTGAGATAATACTGGTTGATTAAGCCCTACTTGCCCCTTCCATAGCATTTCCCAATAATTTTAAGCTCATCAAAGTATCGTAATGTTGATTTGACAACCAATACTAATCCCTAAACGGGAAAAGTAAATAAATACATGAATAAGTAAATCTTTTCTAAGGAGATGTACATATTCAGTACGAAATCAAATAGAAGAAATCAGAGCTGTAGACAGGGAAAGAATGTCACCCCTTGAATGATAACCCCCAATCATACTTTGAAACCACTGAAAAATGTCTTGGTACATTTTTGTTTTTTCTTTATACAGACCAACCTCAATTCCATGCAGAAAACAACTACCAGAGTAAGAAAGCAAGTGAGGCTCTGGGGGCTGCTCTGGGGATGGCGGGTAGGGATGGCTCCCTTTGGTGGCCACGTGGGTGGAAGCCCCTTGCTCTTCCCCCCCCCCCTCCCCAGAGACAGTTGCAGAAAGACGCATTGATGTGTTCACAAGACGAGCCCCCATAAGATTCCCTAAGACATTTGGGAGCTGTGGTCTTCCCCCATTCTCTCAGGCTCAGCAAGGAGGTGGCAGCGGTCCTGCAGGGTCACTCGCATGTGCCTGTTGGGCCCTGGGGGTTCCTGGGAGGCCCAGCACCCAGCTCAGAGTGCACAAGGCCAGGCATGAGACAAGATGCCTATGGGCAGCCTGCAGATGCTTATCAAAACTACAGTAGGCCAGGCAGCGGTGGCTCACGCCTGTAATCCCAGCACTTTGGGAGGCCGAGGCGGACAGATCACGAGGTCAAGAGATCGAGGCCATCCTGGTCAACACGGTGAAACCCCGTCTCTACTAAAAATACAAAAATTAGCTGGGCATGGTGGCGCGCGCCTGTAGTCCCAGCTACTCAGAGGGCTGAGGCAGGAGAATCGCTCGAACCTGGGAGGCGGAGGTTGTGGTGAGCCAAGATCGCACCACTGCACTCCAGCCTGGGCAACAAGAACAAAATTTTGTCTCAAAAAAACAAACAAAAAAACTATAGCTTACCCACATGTATAGGCCACCCCCAAGGATGGTAACCTTGCTCCCCAGTGGCTAGCTAGATGTGCTCTGCTTTTATGAACTTCCTGCCCTGGCGAAGCTCCTGACATAGACCTGAGTAGTGGAAGAGCAGCAGCCTTGACTGTATGGGTAAGAAGGATGTGTTTCCGTGGTAGAAAGTGTTCTGTTTAGAACTCAACATTTAGTTTTTGTGGCAAAAGGGAAAATACAGTATGCTGGCTTTATCACGAAGACATTTTATTTTCAAAATTTGAGTATCTTATTCCTCACTCGTGTCTCTAACTTTTCAGTCTCTTTTTTTTTTAGCGGGGGAGGAGATCTCGCTCTGTTGCCAGGCTGGAGTGCAGTGGTGCAATCTTGCCTCACTGCAACCTCTGCCTTCCAGGCTCAAGCAGTCCTCCCATTTCAGCCTCCTGAGTAGCTGGGTCTACAGACATGCACCACCACTCCTAGCTAATTTTTTGTATTTTTAGTAGAGACAGGGTTTTGCCATGTTGTCCAGGCTGGTCTCAAATTGGCTCCACCTCTGCCTCCCAAAGTGCTGGGATTACAGATGTGAGCCACCGTGCCCGGCCTTTCTTTTTTTGACATGAACTTTTCATTCTCATGGTAAACTCTGGTATAAATAAGGAACAATTTCGCACATCTCTGACACTTTTTTACTTGCTTTCTTATTGACAAGCAGAATCCAGAATTATTCTTTTTTTTTTTTTTGAGATGGAGTTTCACTCTTGTTGCCCAGGCTGGAGTGCAATGGCGCAATGCAGGTTCACTGTAACCTCTGCCTTCCATGTTCAAGTGATTCTCCTGCCTCAGCCTCCCAAGTAGCTGGGATTACAGCCATGCACCACCACACCCAGCTAATTTAGTATTTTTAGTAGAGACAGGGTTTTACCATGTTGGTCAGGCTAGTCTTGAACTCCTGACCTCAGGTGATCCACCTGCCTTGGCCTCCCAAAGTACTGGGATTATAGGTGAGAGCCACCACACCCACCCAGAATCCAGAATTCTTATCTTCTCAGAGCAGGTTTTTAAAAGCGTTCCTCTTCACCACTGGCCAGCTTGGATGTGCCTCTCACACAGGCTGATTGGCATATAATTTGGGTCATGCTGTCCTTCACAGATCAAGATGTTATTTATTTATATCCTGCCTTTAAAGGACTCAATTTTTGTTTTTTCCTAATGAAAAAAATGTGGATAGGTTGTTATGATTTAGTTTTACAACCTGCCTGCTAGCAGCTCATATTATTATATCACTCTGACGGAGAATGAGTGATTCAGCCTAGCTCACTAGAGGGCTAGACTGGGTCAATTTGATTCACTTTCCTAGCTTGCAAAAAAGAACTATATTCGCCAAAAAATCAAATTGAGCAATTATTTTAATAAGTTAGAAAAAATGTTTAAAGCAAGTCAACTTGCCAAGTTTGCATCTCCTCAAAAAGGGCATTTTCTCTAGTTTTTATACCTAGCTATTATTGTACCTAATCTTGACGTTCTTCTTTTATTATCTGGCATTATTACTAAATGTTCTAATATAGGGTATTACTGGTTAACTAAAGGGCTTTTAAAAAACCTAACAGACCAGGTATCATTTTTTGAAAGGGGTCTACCCACGTCGACTGACTGTGGTGCATGGGTGTGCATTCATCCTTTGCTGGTCTCAGTGAAGATCCCACTCAAGTCTAACGCCAAAAAAACTGGACACTCTCCTCTCTGGGAGACAAGAAAGCAAGCTGATCTGAACTCTGGACAGAGTAGGTAGAAAGAGGAGGGGAATGGATAAATACAGAAGAAGGGAGATTCAAAGTAAGGATTCGCAATCAAATTTCACTTCTGATCAATATGAACAGGTTAAAGGAGGAAGTATGGTTGGCATCCAAGGTAAATACGGGAAAATTAGGATCTTAGGTAGGCTGTGATGGAGTAAGTTGTCTTGAAAGAGAAAAGCTTCATTGAAAGCAAAGCATAAGGCAGCAAAGGTAATTCCCTGAGACAATGTTCTAGCAGTGTAGGCATCCTTCCTAAAACCCAAGGAAGGGGAAGCCACAGACACCATCCCCGACACTGCAGTTGTGTTTACAGGTTGGCACTCTTCCCTCTGATAAGTGCCAGTAAGACTCATTATCCCAACTCTATTATCCCAAATACCACGCCCTACAAACAGGACTCAGGCCTGTCCTACGTCGATCTGCCCTCGCCAGCTGTGCGGCTGGTAAGAGGTAAGACAGGTGCTGCAAACGGGGCCAGAGAATAGTGGCAAGAGAGAAAACGAGCACGGCATGGCACTGCCAAGTTCTCAGAAGGGAGAGCTCCATTCATCTAGAAAGACTCCACCTTCATTTATTTAAAAAAAAAAAAGAAATTTAAATTGCAATGTTCAATTTTCTGTATTTTGAGAAAAATTTAGCTGTGGGTATTACTTAATTTGGAGAGTTTCTTTATATTATTATTTTAAATTCACATAATAATCGTACATACTTATGGGCACAGTGTGATATTTCAATTATGTATACAATGTAGCCTGATCAAATCAGGATAATTAGCATATCATCACCTCAAGCACTTATCATTTATTGGTATTAAGAACATTTGAATCCTCTCTTCCAGCTAACTATACAATACATTGTCGTTAACTGTGGTCACAATAGAACTTACTCCTCCTGTCTAGCTCTATTTTTATATCCATTTACCAACCTTTGGAAGATTTTGAGAATACTTGACCAGGGAGGAGAAATATACTTTATTATTTAAAAGTTGATACTACAGAAAATTTCAAATACACACAAAAGCAGATAAATTAATACCATGAACGCACAATTATCAATCTTTTGTCAATATTGTATCACCTATTTCCCACCAACATTTTCGGAGTATTTTAAAACAAATCTCACATATCATATTTTATGCAAAAAGTATTTCAGTATCTATCTATAACAAACAAGGACTTAAAAATAACTGCACTATCATCCTAACTAACAAAATTAGAAATAATTCCTTTGTGTTGCCAAATATTTGGTCCATGTGAAAATCTCCCCAGCGTGTCTCAAAATGATGCATTTACAGCTGGTTTGCTGAGATCAATTTGTGGGGTTACTGAGCTAGATGGCATTCTAGCACTTTACTGGTATGTGAACCTAAAACCCTCAGTGCATGGAAAGGGAGGAGTTCCAGGACTGAGATGGAAATGCTAGAGATGGTCTATCATGAGAGTCACACCACCCTTGGGCTGCGTTTCCCATGTGACAGCAGCTTTTATAATTAATGTCCTGCTAATCTCTCTAGGCCAGAGATGCTGCTGAGAGATGGTCCCACTGCAACGCAGACCTGGTCCTCCATGGAGGTGGAGTATCTCTCGTGGGAAAGGTGGGCTTAGTTACTATACCACACAGCTGGGCCAGCTTCGTCATCTGAATGGCTTGACCCATGAGGTCTCTGGTTGTGCTGTTAACTGATCTCGGGGTCCCTAGGAACAAAAACAGATGAGTGATTCCACTAAGATTTCACAGGATTGTGTAGGAGGCACTCTCCAGGGCTGGCAAGCAGAGCCCGACCTGAGCCACCACGACAGAGAAGACAAGGGAGGGCCCCTCTCCACTCCCAGACTCAGGCCTCTTGATGGAACAGAGCCAGGGAGCCTCAGGGTAGGCATCCTACCATAAGTCTTCTTCCTAGCTTCTCAAAGAGAACTCCTACCATCAGCCTGGTGACTGTGTTCCCAGGACAGGGAAACTCTCGGTGGCAAATGTAAGTAACATTCTTCCCAAGCCTTTCTGAGTAGAACAGATGGCTTTGGCAAGGCAAGGATTTAGCTCATGTGCACTCCTGGTTAGGAGCTAAATGGCTTGACTGAATGGCCTGGAGGAATGTGGAAAGAACAAGATGGGCAGGGATAGGTTTGGGGAAGGGGTGTAATTGGTTGCATCAGAATACACTCAGAGTATGAGATGACATCCATCCTACATGAATCCTTATTGCAAGAGAGGCTCATTGATCATCGTGTGGACATGACGTACCACTGTGCCGCTGGATGTCAGTCTTCCTTCCCAGTCATCTTGGTACTTGCTCTGGGTTCATCAAAAGCAAGAAACAAAAAGGCCATGGTGGCAGAACGGATGCCAAGCCTGGGCTAAACCACAGGAAGCCTGGGCCTTCCCTCAACAGAGCTAATGATACGGTTCCCTACAGGAACCAGACAGCCCCTTGAGGAAAGCTGATTGCAGTGGGGCCTTTTCATAATAGAGGGGTGATGATCTGTCCCTACTGGAAGGGACACTTATGCTGGGCTTAGATTTGTTTTCCTGCACTGTCAGGCCTCTGTGGATCCTCCAGACGGCTCCCAGCCTGTCGCAGCATCTCACACGCCACCCAGGCCCAGAATGCTACAGAGAAGGAGCCTGTGACCCCATGATGCCCAATAACGACCACATAAAAATGAAGTTATAGAGGCAGCCTGGAGACACAGCCAGAAGTTGCCACTCCGCCCTGGATGAGATGCAGCCTCCGAAGCAGTGGCTAGTTTGGAGAGGCTCACCCACAGCAGAAGATGCAGGGCCGGAAACCAAGGGCAAACAGAGAAGCGGCTTCTTAGGATTACTTAACAGAACACTTGCAAAGTGTTTTCTTCCCCACCCAGGAGCTGTGCCCTATTGAAACTGAATTTAGGGCCCCTCGGGAGAAGTACTTCCTCCGGAGTTCACAGTCCTGGCCACAATGAATTAGAACTAAGACTGCCCATTTTTGCCTCTTCATGCCACTGGGAAAATGAGCATCCACGGAAAATGGGGATGACTTTTGTGGTCACTGCTACCATATTTCTCACATGGACTAATGCAATCGCCTTCAAATCAATCTTCCTTCCTCTTCCTTTCTCCCCACAAATTGCCCTCCCTCTCTAAGCATAAATCAGAACATATTATTCTCCTGCTGGCAATGCCTTCACAGCACACTTAGAACAAGCCCAGCCTCCTCATGACCTGCAGAGACCTTTCCAGCCACAGCCCACCTCCCAGCCTGCAACTTCCTCGTCTGTCTCTTGCTCTCTGAGCTCCCGCCACTGTGGCCTCTTTGCTGAACCTCAGACACGTCATGTTTCCTGCCTGTTTTTGGGCATTTGATGCTCCTTCCACTAGGACTTCTCCTCCCTCGGATCTCTGCCTCACTGCCTCCTATTCTCCTGTCCCCCAGTGTCACCTCCTTGGAGAGGTGGCTGTCTCCCCCACCTGCTCCTACTCCTCACATTACCCATAGTCATCTTCTCCAGGGCAGTCACTGGTACCTTGGTGCATTCTACGTACTGACTTACGGAATTTGTTCAAATGCTGAAATGTAAACTTTTTATGATGTTTTATTCTCTGCAGCATCCCAAATACTTTATCTCTTTCCTTTCCCCATCTTGCCATTCTGGTAGGATGTGTTGCTTACATCTACCTCCGGTTATCAATGCTGAAGAGGCACTGCATGGAACTAGAGGACTGGTTATCCTCAGAGGTCCTAGACTTGGAGGTGTCTGCTGCCACTAATGAAGCTCTGGGTGTCTCCCTCTAGGGAAGAGAGAGAGGGTTCATGGAACAAGCACATCGTGTTAGAATGACGCTCTTTGGAAATGAATGCCCTGTATCCTGTTTTATTTTTCTTTATAGTACTGTCTTCCCTGTTAAATATTACTTGCTATTTTATTACCCTCTCACTAGAATAGAAGTGACTGAAGGGGCTTTGTTTCACTGCTGTCACCTGGTATGTGGTAAGCACTGAACAGTCATTAAATGAATGAACAAATGTAGGGCCTGTCTCTAACACTATCTGGAGTTCTTTTGGGAGAACGACCTCCTCTCAATTTTATTCCGCCTTAGTTGGCAGGGAATCCATGGCCTGCCTTCACATATAGAAAGTAAGGGTCCCTGGAGGCCCCAGCCTTCTCCCTGTTCCAGTGCCACCAGGTGGTGGACACATCACCTAAGCTCGAACAGCTGAATCCTCCATCCTGGGACCTGGACCCCTGGGTGAGTGACAGAAGGACAGGTTGGCCTCACTAGCTCCTGGGGGGTGCCATGGCCAGTCTTCCATTACACACCTTCTGTGGCTCCTCCACTCCCAGGAGAAACCCTGGTTGCCGTCCATTCCCTAGCCTCATTTCCCAGACATCACATCAATTCTGGGCACACCTGGCACCCTTCCAATAAATTCCCTTTTTGCTTAAGATAGCCAGAGTTACGTTTTGTTGCTTTTCAACAAAAGAACCCTAAAATTACAACATTTTTAAAACAACAACAATAACCAGTGTTACAGAAAGCAGGGAACAGGCTGTGTGCACACAGGTACGGGGTGGGAGGAGAAGTGCTCCACATTCCTACCACCCTAACAATGCCATTCTTATTTTTGCCTATTCTTTTAAAATCTTCTGCCATAGGGGTACATGTTGCATATTATTAAAAATATGGTATGTGTTTTTTTGATTGAATTGTGTCCCCCAAAAGACGGTGAAGTCCTAACCCTCAGCACCACGAGTGTGACCTTATTTGGAGATAGTCTTGGTAGATAATCATGTTAAGATGAGGTCATAAAGTTGGGTCCACATGCAGTAAGCCTGGTGTCTTTATAAAAAGGGGAAATCTAAACATAGAGACAGACATGCACAGAAGAACGCCATGTGAACACGAAGGCGGAGATGAGACAATGCTCCTTCAAGCCAAGGATCACTGAGGCTACCAGACGCTAAGAGAGTGGCCTGGAGCAGACCCTCCCTCACAGCCCTCAGAAGAAACCGATGGTCTTGGTTCTTCAGTGATCTTCACATGCAGGAACTTAGGTACGCGGACACCACTGAAGGGGCAAACTTCTCAAACTTAGAGCCACCAGCCTGGCACACAGAGCATCTACCCCAGACAGCAAATGAAGCACCACTGTCCCGAGATGAGCTGTCCTCACTCCCAAACAAACGCGCCCTGGCCTGGGGGCGGGGGCGCAAAGGTGCAGAACCTGCTGCCTCGGGTTAGCTGGAAGCAGTCAGATGGGCCCACAGCAGCTCTGAAAGGGACGGGACTCTGAGACTCACTGTTGGAAGCTCTCATCTGCCGCCGGCGTCCCACGCGGTCCAGCCCAATGGGGGTGCTCTGGGAGAATGTGAAGGGCCGGAACCGGGCCGACACAGCCTTGTAGGGTGGCACCTGGTGAGCAGGCAAGGGCGGCCTGGCAGCTGGCTGCAAAAAGAAAGCAAAGTCTGTGAGGAAGTGCCAGGAAGTGGCAGCTCTTGCAAGCACCTCGCACGCACAGCGCTCTCACCTCGAAGCCACTCACAGATGTGAAATGGTTTCTCCAATCCTGCCACGAGCTGCAGGCTGCACCGAAGCCCAGTGGCAACTCATGACTCTACAGTTTGTAACAATCCTGCATCAGCTTACTGGCCCGCACCCTGCAGCCTCACGTTTCATCTCACTTGTCTGCAACATGCCAATAGGTCACACTAAAGAAAGAGAAGCGTCTGAGAAGACGAAGGCACGTTTAGGAAGCAGTGGAGTTGTCACACAGATGCAGAGTCACAGGGTAAGAAGACGCTTTCCCAGGGGCGGCCTCTGGAGGAGGTCAGGACGGGGCCACAGACCCAGCCAGGGTGACTGACTTCTGTCCTCCGTCCTTCAGCCTCCTTTACTCCTCCCTGCGGACTCCTACAGAGCCTGGCACAGGTGGACTCTTGATAAGGATTTATGGAACTGAAGGCAAGCCTTGCTTACCTAAACTCACACGGCGGCAGAGCTTTAGTTAAAAGAAGACGTGGTTTTCCACATAGTTGCCAAGGTCTCTCTAGAATTCTCCATAATGCCCTTCTGGTTTTCTATAATAGTGATCCCTAAAACTATTAATCAAAGGCCCAGTTACTTTATGCGTTCCTTAGATTTCTTTTTTTCTTCTTTCTTTTATTACATGCATATTCGGCTTAAGTAATTCCTTAGGTTTTCTTACAATTTTCCCACCCAATTCCCTACGTTCGGTTATAGTAGAGAAAATTACTTTGTACACTCATTTAGGCTGCTGTGAAGTGAAACCCTTCCTAAGGCTGTGGAGTGTCCTGGACTACTGTTTTGAGTTAAAACGGGTGACAATTTGATTCAGTGCAGAATCATTTCCCAACAGTGGAGTATCTTCAGACAAAAGATTCTTAAAATTTTCATGGTATTCTGCAACTTAACTTTTTAACCTTAAGAAATCAATTCAATTTAATTAAGCAATAGTTTTTGAGTGCATGTTATAAACAAGGCATTGTGTAGGGTTTTACAGGAAAAATATAAACATACCATCCAGTACTAGTACTGTATAGGATTTCTCTTTTAAGATAATTTTACAGGTTATTTATGACCTCAGCTAGCAGGTTTTAAACATGGAATTGGGCATATATATTATTCATATATCGTTCTGTGAACATTTACCATGGCCAGAGTATTCGCCTCCCCAAGTAAGTATACATTTCTCCAAGATAGTCTTTAATTAAATGTTCTGTATTTTCAAAGTGCTTACTGGATATCTGGATAAATATACTGAAATATATTAAGAAACCAGTAGTATTTAATCCATTGCCAAACTATTAATAGCTGCAAAGTTACAACTCAAAAAAAAAACAGCAAGAAAATGGTAGAAAACAAAATACTTTCTTATCTCCTAAAAAACTATTTCTTCTTTACATTTTAACAATGAACAATACTGTCTTTTTCAACAATTACTTCTTTCAGGAATCTTACTAAATATGCTCTGTTACCTTTCCCTGGTTAGAATCTCAGGTTATTCAAAAACAAACAGCAAATGAGTCTCACGTATTATTTGAGATTCCAAGAAAGAAAGAAAGATTAGCAAAAGGCATCCAAACGCCAGATGGTTAGTTTGAATTTAGGCACGTTTTCACACAGTCAGGAAGAAAAGGTGGTGAGTATGTGGTGCTGCCCTTGAGGACAGGAGAGGGAAAGCAGATCCAGTTTAGTGTGCAGAGAGAGCAGAGGCAGGAAGCTGGAGGGCCTCCGCTGGCTTGGGAGATGCACACCAGATCTTACTTGGGTCAGAAGATTCTCCAGTTCCTCTGTCTGGTTGGTCCCATACAAGCTGACCCCACCTATCACGGAAATGGGGCGTCTTCTCCGGGCTCCTTTGGGGCAGCCCACCGGAGCATTCTGGTCTTCAGGGCTGGCAAAACTCATGCTTGCCTGGGGGTCCTTGTCCACACGGTCCTCATTCTGGGGGTCTGTGGCAACCGAGTCTTCAGGAATAGACAAACTGCGGCTGGCCAGCTGGCTGTAGTCAGAGAGTGGCCGAGGCCTGGGCCGTCTCCCGGAGCCCCAACTCCTCCTGGGCGTTCTCTGGGCCTCTGTCCTTTCCTCATCCTGTGATGAGCCTCGCCTCCAGGGGCCATCAGGGACGACCTTTCAAACGCGAACAAGTCAGGTGAGCTCAATATCCAGGAAGATATTTAAAAAGAACAAGCCGTACATTCCCTCCAACCGCCACAGCCCCGCCTCAGGCTTTCTTGATTTATTTTTTACAGTAGTTATTTATGTACTAGAACATGAAGACACAATTAAACTTTAATCAAAAGAACCAAATCTATCTTTTATTCTAGGCTGATTCAGTAGGCTGGTTCTAGGTTTTCTCTTATTCAATAACCATAATTGAATAGTGGTTTGGTGACCAATGGTCAGCTATAACAAAAGGCATGAAGAAAATCAGCACCAGCCGGAGGTGTGGCTCATGCCTGTAATCCCAGCACTCTAGGAGGCCAAGGTGGGCAGATGACTTGAGGTCAAGAGTTCAAGACCAGTCTGGGCAACATGGCAAAACGCCATCTCTACCAAAAGTACAAAAATTAGCTGGGCATGGTGGCGCACGCCTGTAGTCCCAGCTACTTGGGAGGCTGAGACAGCGAGACAGGAGAATTGCTTGATTCTGGGAGGCAAAAGTTGCCGTGCATCGAGATCGGGCCACCACACTCCAGCCTGGGTGACTGAGCAAGACTCTCAAAAAAAAGGAAATCAGCACCATCGTGAGTTAATAAAATGAACTTAATAACTATGATCAGTGTCCCCAAAAATATATATAACAATAGCAAGGGGGGCCAAAGACCTGCCAGGAGAAGAAATGAATGGGTAACACTATCCACTGCTGTTCTATCCACTTCTTTCAATATTGTGCACTACTTCTACAAAGAAGGTGCTTTAAGAGTACTAAGTCCAGGGCTGTCAGGACCCAACACTCCAGGAGCCTCTGGCTCCCACCGCAGCCTCCGGGCAACAGTCTGATGGGGACGAGCACTGAATGAGGATTTAAAGAACTAGACCAGGCTGCTCACTGGCGGTGTGAGCTGGGACAAGTCACAACGGACATTTATGGATCTCCGATTTTAGACTGGACAATTCCACAGCTCAAGAGTCTATGATCCTAAATGAGGTATGACCTTCTAATTTTTTTGGATACTTTTTCAAAGGCAACACAATGTACTAGAAAAACACATGATGGGGGGGATCGGGCAGATGTGTTTGGTCACTGCGTCTGTCCCAGGAGCTAGTACAACCTCAGTCAATCACCTAACTTCTATGATCTGGCTCCGCAGCGTTCCCTGAGAAACAGCAGGCCCATAGGAGGATGAGAGGCAACTGGTGAGACAGCCCTTACGGCAGGAGTCCTTTACTGCTGGGCCACGGAGTAAACATCCCCAGGGCTCAGGCCTGCTGAGAGAGCAGCTGTCTGAGCAGACCCCTCAAAGCCTGGCAAGAAAGGAGAGCTGCATTAGAGACCTGCAGGAGCAGAGGCCTGCGTGCCCACCATCATCCATGCCTGAACCTTAACTACAGATACAAACAAAAAGGGCTGTTAGTCAGGCATGGGCACAAGGAGGACAACCAGAACCACCAGAGAAGGCAGACTATGACAGCAAGAGTCCCTGGGAGCCCACAGAGCTGGGGCTGCAGCCCACCAGCCCCCTCCCTGAGAAAGCAAAATGGTGGCTGGTGGAGGCAAAGGAGGCACACCTCCAGCCAGCGGCAAGAGACCCTGGGCCCCAGGCCTTGCCATTTCTAGCCTGAGGGTCTGAACACTCACTGAGGCCATGTGCTGTGAAGTAGTGGATGCAGAGCCCAGGGCGGTGACTCACACCTGCAATCCCAGCACTTTAGGAGGCTGAGACTGGCAGATCACTTGAGGTCAGGAGTTCGAGACCAGCCTGGCCAACATGGTGAAACCTGGTCTCTACTAAAATACAAAAAAATTAGTTGAGTATGGTGGCGGGTGCCTGTAATCCCAGCTACTTGGGAGGCTGAGGCAGGAGAGTCACTTGAACCAGGAGGCAGAGGTTGCAGTGAGCTGAAATTGCACCACTGCACTCCAGCCTGGGTGACAGAATGAGACTCCATCTCAAAAAAAAAAAAGAAGCGAATGCGGAGCAAAGAGCACAGCAGGGGCTTTATAGGTACTCTACTCCAACCCCTCATTTTTGAAATCAGGAACCCTGGGAAGTCACTTCACTAAAGAAGTGAAGTGACTTGCCTAGGACCACATAATGAGCGGCCACAAAGACACAAAACGATGGACTTCATGATTTCCTTTCCAGAAGTTTTCCTGCAATGCCACGTCACCTCTGCTCAAAAGACAATCACCTCTGCTCAAAAGACAACCCCACGCGGGTCCCACCAACCTCCCCTCTGCTGCTGTCCACAGAAACCTCCTGCCTGGGCTGCCACCTTTAATTCTCCCTCCACTGAAGACATCCAGAATAGCACAAAAATGATTTTGAGCTAAGGGCTTTAGAGAGTAGGCTTTTTTCCTGAACTCTGTTATCTGCCTAAAAGCAGAGCCTCTCAGAAGAACTGAACTGTCACAAATCCCCTCCTGAGAGTTGTCTGCAACTGGGGAGAAAAGGAGAATCCACACCCAAACAGACACTGTCACAAAACTCAGGTATTTTCCTGAAGCCCATTCACCTTTCCTAAAAGTCACTTGTTTTGCCGTAAGTTCTCTTCTCCCCTCCCCCGTTCCCTAGTAAGATGGCACATACGCCTTAAATTCTAACCACCTCCTTGAGTGGTTAGAATTGTTCTATGAAGTCTTCCTCATACACACACACAGACACACGGACACACACACACACAGAGGCATGTGAATAAACATTTGTCTTTTCTTTTGCTAATCTGTCCTCTGTCAATTTAATTCACAGGCCTTAAGAACAGCGTCTAAGAGTGTAGAGGAAACATTTTTCCTCCCCCAACACCACTACAGGAAAATATGAGAGAAATCATGGAAAGGTTAATATTATTTTCTCTATCACACATGAAAAACAAACTACGGATAGTTTACTGAATCAAATGATGCCAACCACTTAAATACATAGTAAGAATAAACCCAGTTACATTATTGCCCTGTAATAAAAAGGTTCAGGAATAACATGCTAGAAAAACAGAAGTCCCACAAGAGCACAGGCAGGGAGCCGTCCACCTGCTACCTGTTCACGAAAGGATGTGCAGCGCTTTGTTCTGTTCTGTTTTCAGTTAGTTTTTTGAGGTCTTGGTTTGTTTGATTTTACACTTACGCAACATGCAGCCTGCCTTTCTCAGTGATACCAAAAGTCAGGAACTCCTCCAGGCGATGACGGAGGCTGGGTACAGGCAGGTGTGCTCCAAGCAGGCCAGAAGACGGCAGGGGGCAGAACTCGGAACTGTTCTTTAACACATCCTGCCTCAGAGTCAGCACAGCAGAGCACACAGAACCAATCAATCGTCAGCCGCAACACAGTGGCTCACACCTGTAATCCCAGCACTCTAGGAGGCTGAGGCAGGAGGACTGCTTGAGCCCAGGAGTTGGAGGCTGCAGTGAGCCATGATTGCACCACTGCACTCCAGTCTGGGTGACAAAACAAGAACTTTTTTTTTTTTTAAAGAAATAACTGTAATTCTATGTTTAGTATTTATACAGTTCCAATGAAGATATAAAAGGAGAAAACACTCCCTCTAAAAGGTACCACATATTCTAAAAATAGTAAAAATTAGTTAACAGTATAATACATAAAACTGAAATGTCCATTTTATCCCAGCAAAAGTACAAAGAGAAGGGGAAAACTCTCAGATTTAAGCTTAGATTCAAACATTAATTCTTAGCCAAAAGACTGGTAAATTCCTTATGAGACAAATCTGAACTTCGATAGGTATTCTAAAATTGAATTTCTTTTTAAAACAAAGTTGATGTACTTCTGAAATACTACCCAGGTTCATCCCAGGGGGGTGTAGTTGGGCTGTGATTCTACTTGGAACTGTAAACGCACATGCCCAACAAACAACCTTCTCCAACAAGTGAGAACCTACCTCAGACTCTGGCACTGGCTCCTGCGGCCCATGGATGCACCCAAGGAACAGGCAGCTGGGCATATCCATGTCCTCTAAAGAGTCTTTCTTCACTTTAAAACACCGTCACAGACACCTACCCTCCCCCACGGCCATGCCAGAGCTCTGCCTAGTCCAATCAATCCATCCAGGGCTCTATCAGCTCCAACGGGCGATTCCTATCCAAGTCATAAATCTCTGTAAACAGACTTTTCAGTGGAATCGCTCCCTTTTAACTCTTGCTTCTCTGCATATATTTAATTTGATTTATTTATTTGGAGACAGCCTTGTCTTGCTCTGTTGCCCAGGTAGTGGTGCAATCACAGCTCACTGCAGCTCCTCCTGGGCTCAGGTGATTCTCCCACGTCAGCTTCCCAGGTAGCTGGGATTACAGGCTAATTTGTGTATTTTTTTGTAGAGATAAGGATTCACCATGTTGCCCAGGCTGGTCTCAAACTCCTAGGCTCAAGCAATTCACCTGCCTTGGCCTCCCCAAAGGGCTGAGATAACAGGTGTGAGCCACAGTGCCTGGCCACTCCACATATATTTTAAAGTGCTCTGCTTAGTATTACATGTTTTCTTCCTATAAGATTTTGTATTTTACTTTGCAAAGGTAAAAGGCCAATACAGCCTTTGTTACCTCCAGTGAGACACTTCAAAACATTTTCTCAAAACCACAGTGAATGCAAATTAACCAGAGGAAAAATAAAAGATTCACAAAAAATAACTTGATTTCTCTTATATCCATTCAGAAGCCTAGCCTAAAAGAAATACAGAAAGTCAAACAGCAAACGTCCCAGTACCTGTGAGATTTTATTTAGACAATGGATCTCTGTAGATATAATCCAGTTAAAATGAGGTCCCCCTGGAATAGGTGGGCCACAATCCAACGGCTGGTGGCCTTAAGATGCAGAGGGGAAATTTGGACACAGACAAAAGGGAGGAAGCCACGGGAGGACAGAGACAGAGACTGGAGTGATGCATCCGCAAGCCAAGGGCACCAAGGAAGGCCAGTCACCACTGCAAGCTGGAAGAGGCTAAGAGGAAGCCCCCCTCACACCTTGGAGTGACTGTGGGCCTGTCAACACTTTATCTCAAACTTCTGGCCTCCAGCATGGTGAGAGAACAAATGTCCACTGTTTTAAGCCACCTAGTTTGTGGTGATTTGTTACAGCGACCTAGGAAACTCCTATTGCAAGGTAATTCAGAAGAAAATTAAAGCATAGGGACTCTGGGCATACCAAAAGTTTTCTGAAGATGTATATAAATACAATAAGATAACCCCCTAGGTTTCTCCCAGAGTACTGGCATCCTGGCTACCACAAGGAATTCACATACAGGGTCCAAGGTGAGAAATAAAACACCTTGGCAGCTGATGCCACAGAGGACTGTAATGAAAGCTGTAATGTGGATTGTAACGAAAGCTTCAATTTTTGAATGCCTTCAAGGTGCCAGACCTACGCCAGGCACACGTTACCTTGCTTAATCTTCACAACCACCCTGTGAGGCAGGTACTGTTCATAGCATTTTATTGATTACGACACCAAGGCTAAAATAAATGAAACGATTTGCTCACATTAATAGAGCCAGAAAAGGGAAGGGCCCATTTCACAACCCAGTCTGTCTGACTTCAAAACCTCTGTCTCTCCTCTGTAAGCTCTGCGTACTTAGCATGTACTTTTACAGAAGGAAAACAGAACTTGCCAGGTTTTCTTCCCCATAGATGTAGAACTGCTGGAAGAAGGGGAGAGGGAATGGTAGTTATCAGATGTGCTGGAACATGTGCCCTGGGCAATCTGGTGAAACCTGCAGACCTCAGAATCACATGTTCACATGCAGAAGACAAAATAAAAGACGACTGTAAAGTAAGATGATTTAAAAGAGCTGTGATACAGTAACATACGTCACATGTGAATTAAGAGGATGAGTGTTGGTCTAATAACATTCTGAAGTACTGATTCTGAAGAATTGATGAGTGATGTGATATGTTTCAAGACATCAGAAAAACCTATTGTATAATGTGAAAAAGGTCTGTAATCAGACAATATTACAAAGATCTAAAACTCCCGGGTTAGATAACAGCACTTAAGAGTCGCCGAGGGTACCAGTCTTGTGCTTCAATTCTCAAAAAATGAAATTTTAGGCCTTACAACTTATAAAGTAAAAAAAATAGCATCTCACTATCCCAGAACTATAGCTCATTTCCCAATGTCCCTTAAGTGAAAATGAATGTGTCGTAACCAAAAAGACCCCTACATAGGCCTGTTTTTATATGGTGCAACTATCTGTCCCAGGACTTTAAGTGGGTAAGGGGAATGCACAGGATCCCAGATGAATTACTATATTTTGAGGAGTTGAAGACAAGAACAAGGGAATATTACATATGCAGAAAGAGATTAAGTTTGAGCCTTAATGACATTTTTTTCTTGTGGAAAGGGGTGGTATTTTTAACACCAAAGGAATAACGTGTTACATTTACTTAGATTTCTATCTTAGATTTTCAACCTGCTTTCACATCTAACTATAATGAGATTTTCTAAGAAGTAAAGAAGACATCATTACCCCCATTTTAAGATGAGAAGACAGTGGATTTACTCAAAGAGAAGAGCAAGCAAGAGAGTTCATCTCTGCAAGGCCAGCAGTAGACATGATCCCACGATTTACAGCAATAGGTAAGAACGATGCAAAATGACTTCATGGGTTATAGCAAAAACCCTTAGCAGCGATTGATGCTGCTCCCCAAAAGCCTTCACGAGCTCATCACATACGCAGCTCCACACTGCCGGCTTCTGCCCGATGTATTTCTCCGTTCATCAGTGTGTGCAGACACAATCACGCGTGTGCACCTGGCTCCTCCCACAGCCCTCACCGTCACTCCTTTCCAATGTTCTCTGCCTCTCTCTCTCCTTGTCTAGGCCCACTTCCTGTAACTGGTAGTGGATACAACCAAGAATCTATTTTGTTTGATGGAGTAAATCATATTTGGTTTCTGGTCTTTAATTTTTAGAACAATTAGGTGGAATAATCTTTCTTTCCTTCTTCTTTTTTTTTTTTTTGGAGACAGTCTCACTCTGTCATCCAGATTGGAGTTCAGTGGCGTGATCGCGGCTCGCTGCAGCCTTGAACTCCCAGGGTCAAGTGATCCTCCCACCCTGACTTCCTGAGTAGCTGGGACTACAGGCGTGCACCACTACGTCTAGCTAATTTTTAAATTTTCTGTATAGACAGGGTTCTCACTATGTTGCTCAGATTGGTCTCAAACCCCTGGGCTCAGGCAATCCTCCCACCTCGGCCTCCCAAAGTACTGGGATTACAGGAGTGAGCTGCCATGCCTGGCCTGGTGGAATAATCTTTCTGTCTAAAGCTGTCTTTTGCTTTCATAGCCCTCAATATGGTGTGTGTATTGCAGGGGGAGGTGAATTATCCCAGCACAGAGGGGAGGTGCCCCAGAAATGGGCCCAACCACCAGGCAGACTTCCTGGTCCTCTACCCTCTGGCTCTTTCCACCAATCCAGGCATCGTTCCCTGCATCACTTAGGCAGGCTGAGGAGCAACCACTGTGACGGGAGGGGCTTCTGTAAGAGCCCAGTTGCCCATGCAAAGCGGAGAAGAGGAGGGGGTGGCCTCTGACCTAGTTCAAAAATAAGTAAATAGCAAAACAGCCTGTATTTCACTGAGTAACGCTGCCTCGCAAGGGTGCCTGTTCAAGATGGCTCCACTGCACCCCTCACAGTTTCTGCTACTTCAGGGACCATCTTGGGAAGAGGCAGACACGGTCATTAAGTTGTCCCTTTTTTTCTCAGGCCTGGCTTTCAGGACAGGGCCAGGGCCAGGGCCAGAAACAGACCAGGCACGTTACTGGAAGCAGAAGCATCATTTACCGGGTTATTCTTTCCATGGCTTGTAAGCAAAAGTAAGTAACAACTCTGGGCTACATTCTTAGAAATGTGCCGCATATTTTACTAGAATGTTAGGTTTGAGGCTGTAAGCATCTTCAGTGATTGGTGGAATTCTGACAGCAAGTGAAGCACAAGTGACTAAGCCAAGTTGTTCTAATTACTACAGAATGGGGCTACATGCACGTCCTAATTGTGACATCACTTTTAAACAGTCTCCAAAAAAACAACAAAAAAAGCAACTATTATAACTCAGAAAACTGTGGCCTTGTCCTTTGGATTCAGCAAACAGTTTGGTCATTTGTTAAATATTTTAAAACAATGAATGTTTATCTCCCTTGAAGTAGGAGAGGAGCGTGGTGGTGATATTAGATATTTCAATTGTCCCTGAATGTGTTTCATGGAAGATAAAAGCTGCTGGAAGCACAGCTGGTGACCCTACGGCCTTGTATGTAACCTGTTTTATAAACTGATATGGTAGTTTGTCTAAAAATGCAAACATACTGAAGTTCATGGAGAACATTTACTTTAATACTATTAACCCAGTTTCATGAGCATAAAAACACTAGTACTTTAGAAAAATGTAATCACTATAGTCTTAGAATACAAGATGGAGAAATCAGTGCAGCTGAGGTCTTCTCCAATTTAAAATAAAGAAGGAACTCCACATGAAGGTGACAAACTCCATCCCAGCCCCTCTGACTGTGTCTCGTGCCCTTCACCTCACCTGCCTTCCTCACATCACAGACACGTGTCACCACCGTGACCCCAAGACTAACACTCCCAGGCTGATGGGTTGGGTTTTTCCCTCTTAGCCTTCATAATAATTATTCAAGGGAGTTCTGCTTTCTAGGCTGAAGTAAAACATCTAGACCATCCTGCCATCTCAAAATCAATAGTAATATGAGGCTGAGATTGATACCCAGGTAAAGAAAACAAAACTAGTAGGTCGTAATTTTTTTTTTAAGAGGGTCTCACTCTGTCACCAGGCTGGAGTGCAGTGGCGCAATCATGGCTCATTGTAGCCTCAACCTTCAGGGCTCAAATGATCCCTCTACTTGGCTAATTTTTGTATTTTTAGCAGAGACGGGGTTTCACCATGTTGGCCAAGCTGGTCTTGAACTCCTGAGCTATCCACCCACCTCAGCCTCCCAAAGTGCTGAGATTACAGGCGTGAACCAACATGCCAAGCTGTAGGTTGCAATTTTATGCCTGGACTCATTAAGAGGAAAGAGATAGTTTACGGCCATTGTATTATGAAATAAATGCACATAATGACCACATCTTAAAACATGTTTCATCTCTGAAACACATGCTAAAGAATACAGAGGTCTACTTTCAAACTTGTTATTTTCAATGTGTGAAAAAAATGATTTTATAAAAATGAACTTACTTTCCTCTTTTGAAATTAAACTTATTGATCGAGGACAACTGAATATTTCAAATTAATAACCATATTTTATATCTGAATATGCCAGCAACATGTTGTTTATCTTTCTCTACTTTTTTTTTTTTAGACACAGTCTCTATCTGACACCCAGGCTGGAGTGTAGTAGTGCAATCTTGGCTCACTGCAGCCTCCACCTCCTAGACTCAGGTGATCCTCCTACCTCTGTCTCCCAAATAGCTGGGACACAGGTGCACATCACCACACCTGGCTAATTTTGCTATTTTTAGTAGAGACAGAGTTTCACCATGTCACGCAGGCTGGTAACTCCTGGGTTCAAGTGGTCCACCTGCCTCAGCCTCCCAAAGTGCTGGGATTACATGAGCCACCACACATGGCCTGTTGTTTATCTTTCTTTATATTTTCATACTCTCCTGTCCCCTGGCCCCCATCCCACACCAAACCCTTTTGAACATCGGAGATTTTTTGTTTTCTGTTTTTTAAGAGACATAGTCTTGCTATGCGACCCAGGCTGGAGTGCAGTGGCTATTTACCAGCACGATCACAGTGCTCTACACCCTTGAACTCGTAAGCTGAAGTGATACTTCTGCCTCAGCCTCCGGAGTAGCTGGGGCTATAGGTGTGGGCACCATATCTGGCACACAGAGTTTATTTCTTTTTTATTTTTATGTATTTATTTTTTTTAAAGATGGGGTTTTACCATGTTGGTCAGGCTGGACTTGAACTCCCAACCTCAGGTGATCCGCCCGCCTTGGCCTCCCCAAAGTGCTTGGATTACAGGCGTGAGCCACCACGCCCAGCCCAGAGTTTATTTCTTAATGCTTTTTATTTTTAACGTTCACTGTGGAGAGGGCAATGGGAATTAGGAGGAGAAGATAAACACAATAGGAAGCAAGGGGATAGGTCCTGGCTTATTCTCCAGTGAAAGCAGATAAAGAAAAACATGTCTGTGTTGACAACATCATAAACTCCCTAGGCTCAGAGTTAGTAGCTCCTTTCTGTGCCTCTATTAGAGCCGCTATAATATGTGTATAACACTTATTGATTTATCTGATAATCTCATGGAAGCAGCTATTTACATTTTTTCAAACTGTCCATTACTATCTGAATGGCACCAGAGTCTACAATAGTGCTTGAGAAATGGGCAATAAGAAATGTGTCTTGAATGGATTAATGATGAATGGGTGAATTGATGGGCAGATAGGTGAACAAGTAAATGAATGGTGTGCATGGCAAGGAAGCTGCTCCCACCCAACATTCCACACATGATTTTTATAAATAAACTTACTTTCATCTTTTGAAATCACTGATTGAGGACCACTGAGTACTTCATAATCAGTGACCATGTTTCAGATCAGGAAGTCAGCCATCTCGTCTGTCTCCTCCCTCATCTACTGAAATCCTACGCCACTCTACAAACAGAATGATTGCAATTTTCCTTCCCCCATTATCAACAATCCTGTTCTGAAGGTATCTTATTTAGTCACAGCTACATGAGGAACAAGATAATGGATCCTTGCCACCAATAAGCTTCTATGCTTTTACTAATTAATAGATTGTATCACACCTGCTTTCAACTCATAAGCGTCCAGGGCCTCCCTGAGCAGGCAAACACACATCTCTGCTGTGCTGCGGACCACGGACACTCGGGTCACATGGACGCTCTGCACAGGAGCCATTACAAAGGAAAGGCAAGATCACAAGGAGCACCTGCAGTGCTTCTTTTTTATTTTCACTGAGGAAGACAAGATTCTAATGTGTCTGCTGCCAAATATTTCCAGTAGGTTTAACTCAAAACTTGGCAGTTAAAGAATTACAGATGAATAATTTATACCACAAAGAGTAAAAATAAAAAGCGAAATGTACCAGGGATCCGTGCTGCGAATAAACATGTGAAAAACATATAATACACATTAAGGAGTGGGGCTGTAATCCTTTTCCTGGTCCCCACCTGTGGCACTGACCTACTAAACATGGCACCACTCTGGCCCTGGAGTCACCCTGGAGTCCAAGGTGGCTTTCTTTCTTGTGTCATCCAGTGAACTCCCAAAACAAATGGCCAGAAAGGGACTGAAGCACCTTAGTAGAGCTGCCTAACCCATCCCAACCAGCCAAAACATTCCCATTTAAAACATCAAGGAGAGGCTGGGGGCGGCGGCTCATGCCTGTAATCTCAGCACTCTAGGAGGCCGAGGTGGGTGGATCACTTGAAGTCAGGTGTTCAAGACCAGCTTGGCCAACATGGTGAAACCCTGTCTCCACTAAAAATACAAAAATTAGCCAGGCACGGTGGTGCACACCTGTAATCCCAGCTGCTTGAGAGGCTGGGGCACGAGAATCGCTTGAACCCGGGAGGCGAAGTTTGCAGTGAGCCGAGATCACACCACTGCACTCCAGCCTTGGAGACAGAGCAAGACTCTGTCTCAAAACAAACAAAAAAAACAAGTCAAGGAGAAGAACTGGTTTGGGCAGGGACATATGACCCAAGCTCAGTGGCAAGAATGCTACACATGGAGTCACAAGAGAAGTGGAATAAAAATTTAACTAACCATGATACCAGCACTTGAAAATGCTCCTAACCTATAGCACATCATTTAATTGTGTGGTAAAATATATATATTTTTATATATATTATATGGTTAATATATATTATACATATTTAAACACACACACACACACATGTGTGTAGTAGTAATGTCTACTACTTTGACTACTTTTAAAAATTGTGAGATAGGGTCTGGTTACGTTGCCCAGGCTAGTCACAGACTCTTGGCCTCAAGTGATCTTCCGTCTTGGCTTCCTGAGTAGCTTGAGATTACAGGTATGTACCACTGCACCCAGCTGCATTTCAATTATTTTTAGGTGTATGAGTCAGTGGCATTAAGTACATTCACAGTGCTGTGTAATCATCACCACCATCCATCTCTAGAACTTTTTCATATCTCCCAAACGTCTCTCTCCAGAACTTTTCCGTATCTCCCAAACGTCTCTCTCCAGAACTTTTCCATATCTCCCAAATGTCTCTCTCCAGAACTTTTTCATGTCTCCCAAACGTCTCTCTCCAGAAGTTTTTCATATCTCCCAAACGTCTCTCTCCAGAACCTTTTCATATCTCCCAAACGTCTCTCTCCAGAACTTTTCCATATCTCCCAAACGTCTCTCTCCAGAAGTTTTTCATATCTTCCAAACGTCTCTCTCCAGAACTTTTTCATATCTCCCAAATGTCTCTCTGTACCCATTAAATACTCTCTCTCATTCTTTCTTCCTCTCAGCCCCTGGCAATGACTACTCTACTTTCTGTCTTTATGAATTTGACTACTCTAGGGACCTCATGTGAGTGGAATCGTAGTCTTTATTCCTTTGTAACTGGCTTACTTCACACAGCACCCTGTCCTCAAGGTTCAGAAATGCTGCAGCATGTTTTTTGTTTGTTTGTTTGTTTGTTTCTTTGAGACAGAGTTTCACTCTGTTGCCAGGGCTGGAGTGCAGTGGCGCAATCTTGGCTCCCAGCAACCTCCACCTCCCGGGTTCAAGCGATTCTCCTGCCGCAGCCTCCCAAGCAGATGAGATTAGAGGCACCCGCCACTACGCCCAGCTAATTTTTTTGTATTTTTAGTAGAGACGGGGTTTCACCATGTTGACCAGGTTGGTCTTGAACTCCTGACTTTGTGGTTTGCCCAGCTTGGCCTCCCAAAGTGCAGGGATTACAGGCGTCAGCCAGTGCTCTGCCTTTGGCATTTTTTAAAGGCATAAATAATATTCCGTAGTGTGTGTACACACTATACTTTTTATCCATTTGTCCATCAAAGGACACGTGGGTTGTTTCCTTCTTTTGCCTCTTATGAATAGTGCTGCTATGAACATGGGTGTATAAATTAAATGTGAGTCCTGCTTTCAATTCTTTTGGATTACCAGAAATGGAATTAGTAGATCATATAGTAATTCTGTGTTTAACTTTGAAGGAATCAGCACACTGCACTGTTTTTCACAGTGGCTGCACCATCATTTTACATTCCCACCAGCAACACACAGGGGTTCCAATTTCTCCCTATCTTTGTGAACACTTACTTATTTTTTTACACAGTAGCCATCCTAACGGGTGTGAAGTGGTATCTCACCGTGGTTTTAATTTGCATTTCCCTAATGATTAGTGACATTGAAGATGTTTTCATATGCTTTATTATTTGCATATCTTCTTCAGGGAAATGTCTATTCAAGTCCTTTGCTCATTTTGTAAATGGGGCTGTGTTTTTTGCTGTTGTTGAACATATCATTTAATTTAAAAGCTCTCTGAAGTAGATGCATTTAACTCTACTTTACAGATAAGAAAGATTAAGTGATTCACCAAGAGATCAGCAAAGGAGTAAATGGTGAGAATGCCTGCATGCCACATCCCAAAGCAGATGCTGATTCTAGGCCTCCTTCCCCTTTGCAGACCCAGCTACAGGCCCGGCCCTGCCCCTCACTAGTTATGTACAGTCCTTTAACTTTTCTGTTAAAGCAAATACAAAAATCACCTATGTCACAGGTGGCTGTGAAAATCGAATGCAACAGTGCTGCGTGTTGGAACTTTATGCATTGAAAAGGCATCATATTAATTTGAGCTATTACTGATATTTTTATTTTCAAGAAACAGTTATATTTTTAAAAATCCTGAATGAGTTGGTAAAAATTCTAGTTCTCAGCAGTAGATGGAGCAATCGCTAGACTCATACTCCTCAACATATTTTAGACCAAATTCTTTATTTGAGACAGGGTTTCACTCTGTCACCCAGGCTGAAGTGAAGTGGCACGATCACAACTCACTGTGGCTTCGAATTCCTAGGCTCAGGCAATCCTCCCACCTTGGCCTCCTGAGTAGCTGGGACCGCAGGCTTATACCGCCACACTAGGCCAACTTTTTATTTTTTGTAGAGACAAGATCTCACTATGCTGTCCAGGCTGGTCTTGAGCTCCTGTGTTCAAGTGATCCTCCAGCCTTGACCTCCCAAAGCGCTGCGATTACAGGCGTGAGCCACCATGCCAGCCAGACCAATTCTTTATTGCACCATTTCTTGCCTGAGGGAATTTTTGTCTATGGAAACATACATTCAATTTATATTATTGTTCAATTTAAAAAATATATTACAAGCAATCTTTCTCTTTTTCAGGCATGCCTCCCTAGCTTTAATCATAGCATCACTCTATTCTGGACAAGCACAGGTCACTTTATGCCTGGAGGAGCCTCAGCCTGGACAGTGGGTCTCAAAGTTTGCATGACAAAAGTCGCTTTCCTGAGTTGATTGCTGATAGTCCAGATTGCTGGGTCTAAACCCCAGGGATTCTAATTCAGTAGTTCTGGGTGAGGCTCAGGAATCTGTAGCTTTGGTTTGTACATCAGGGAGCGGTCTTTGCTGTAGCTAGAACTTAGAAGTACATAATTTGCAAAGTTTAACTGTCATGTACTAAAATGTCTGACCAAAGGAAGTAATTTTAATCGTAACGATTCTGTTACGATAAAGGCTAATGTTTACTGGATTTACGATGTTCCAAGGCATTGTGTTAAGTACTTACGTCCATTATTTCACTTAATTCTGGCAGTAGTATTATCTCAATTCTTAAAGAAGGCGAGCCTTAAGTAGGTCAAGTGTCTTTCTTAAGGACATACTGCTAGTTAGCAATAAAACTAGGACAGAACTCGGCAGAACAAGGCTCAACTACTTTACACCATCCAGCTTCCTGACCACTGAAGTTGGGAATGGCTGGCTGGCAGCCATGTGGATTCTGGTATCCTAGGAAGTTACTATATCAGGCTGGGCATGGTGGCTCACGCCTGTAATCCCAGCACTTTGGGAGGCTGGGATGGGTGGATCAACTGAGGTCAGGAGTTCGAGACCTGTCTGACCAACATGGTGAAACCCCGTCGCTAGTAAAAATGCAAAAATTAGCTGGGTGTGGTGGTGCATCCCTGTAATCCCAGCTACTTGAGAAGCTGAGGCAAGAGAATCACCTGAACTCCGGAGGCAGAGGTTGCAGTGAGCGGAGATGGCGCCATTGCACTCCAGGCTGGGCAGCAAGAGTGAAACTCCGTCTTGTGGGGGGAAAAAGAAAGTTACTAAATCAGTGCAGGGCAGAAAGCAGTTGTGAGTGCTGAATCCTCTCCAATCCACAGGGAGAGAATATTCCTGCACCAGCTGACACCCCTGAAGTCTGCCCCACAGACTTCCAGGGTGGTGGTTTTGTCCCCAGACTGTCAGAAGTAGAAGAAACAAGTAATGTTCAATTTATATAGTGACATGTGGCAATTTGTACTCAGGCCCCCACCAACAAAACCTACGGCATTCCTTCTAATCATCACCATCACGGCAGACATGGCCAAATCAATCAGTGTCACCAAGTCAGGTGGAACGCAATGCCACCCTGGGTGCTCTTTGATCTTAATTATTATAGAGAGGCTCAAGAAGAAAAACAGAAGAGGAGAACATATACGGAAATCAGTTTCTTCGTTATCAAGCTAAAATTCCTCCCTAGAGAATATGAAAATGTACCTTTCTGTATTTAGTACTTCAATAAGGTCTCATTATGCCCTCCTATCCACAAATTAAAATAAGGCACTAATTAAGAGAAAATAAGAAAACGTTGAAGAATATACTATGATATTGGTTCCTGTCATTTCTTAAACTTCAGGAAGCCGAACATGCATAGCATTGGCCGGGCGTGGTGGCTCATGCCTGTAATCCCAGCACTTTGGGAGGCCGAGGCGGGCGAATCATGAGGTCAGGAGATCAAGACCATCTTGGCCAACATGGTGAAACCCCGTCTCTACTAAAAATACAAAATTTAGCTGGGCCTTGTGGCGCATGCCTGTAATCCCAGCTGCTTGGGAGGCTGAGGTACAAGAATCGCTTGAAACAGGGTGGTGGAGGTTACAGTGAGCCGAGATCACCACCGCACTCCAGCCTGGTGACAGAGAAAGACTCCGTCTCAAAAAACAAATAAACAAACAAACGAAAAACACACGCACAGCATTAATAAGATGCAGTACATCATGACTAGTTGATTGTAAGTGGTTATTGTGGTAATGTCTATAAAAGCTGGCACTTAGTCTCTTGTGCAGGTATAGGGGTATGATTCCGTCTCCCTCCCCCCCTTATTTTTAATGAGAGAATCCTATTTAATGGCATTTCACTAGAGAAAGAAACTATTCTAGAAATGAACCACTGGAAAGTTCAAAACTACAGGTATATGACAATTTTCTTTAGATTCTGCATTTGTAATAATAATCTAAGCAGTTTTTTTTTTAAAGTGCGCAAAGTTCTGCAGCCTGTCAGGATTGCTGGGCGAGATTCGAGATTCCTTAACTTTGGCTTGCATCCCAGGGGGTCTTCACTCTGGCGAGAACATGAGAAGTATGCAATTTGCAAAGTTTAACTGGTCTGTACTGAAATGCTTGACTCAAATGTTAAGCACCCATTCAGAAATACTTTGAAACTTTCCGTTGAAAAAGAATTAGGTAATAATGAACATAAACCTTTTCAGAGCAAATGGAAACTTCTTTTTAAAAAACTGACTTAGAAAATGTTTCAATTTTTAAAATAGAAAGCTACTTTCACATTTAGACTCATAATCTGAATTTCCATTATTTCTAGTAATTCTGCAAGAGATCCTTTTTCTCTTTCACATTTTTCTCCAGCAAAAGGAAAACAAACAAAATAAGCTAAAAATATTCTAGGAGAAACTGAACATAAACTAGCACAAAGATGACTCACAGAAGACATGTTAATTCTCTTCACATCACACTAAAAAGCCCCTGTAAGAAAAGATGTTGCATATCTACCCCAGGCATACTATTTAGGAAATACCATAAAACACTAACTGTCATAGCAGGACAGATGTCCCTGTAACAACATGTTCAATTCATTAGAAAAATATTTTTTGAAAGCATACATAACATCTTATATAAAAATTATCTTTCCAACTCTAATTGTAATTTTTGTGACTCAAATTCTAGAGCTTTTTTGTCAGAAAAAATGAATGAGAATCCAGAGGAATATGGGAACTTAAATTATCTGTAATATAAAAACCATAGGCAGCTGAATAAAGAGGCTGGATAACCAGATGTTCATATATTTAAGAAATGAACCTTCATATTATACAAAAAAACAACTAAACATGGGGAATATACCTAAATGTAGGAGTTACAATGATAAAACTTCCAGAAGATAACACAGGAGAAAATTTGTAATCAGAGTTCTTAGATCTACAGGAAAGTACAAAAATTTGGTAACTGAATATTCATCAAAACTGGGAACTTGGACTCTTTGAAAAATATTTTAAAACTGCGCTGAGAGTGGTGGCTTATGCTGGTAATCGCAGCACTTTGGGAGGCCCAGGCAGGCAGACCACTTGTTTTCAGGAGTTCGAGACCAGCCTGGGCAGCATGGCAAAATCCCGTCTCTACGGAAAATACAACAATTACCCAGACGTGGTTGTGTATCTGTACTCCCAGCTACTGGGTAGGGGTGGTGCTGAGGCGGGAGGATAGCTTGACCTTGGGAAGTTGAGGCTGCAATGAGCTGTGACTGCACCACTGCACCCCAGCCTGGGCCAGAGGTGAGACCCAGTCTCAAAAAAGAAAAATACAAAAAAATTTAAAAGACAAGCCAGACTGTGAGAAAATATTTGCAGTTCCTATTAATTTCATGTGCAAACTTGACTGGGCAAATTCCCAGAAAGCTTACCAACATTATTACTGGGTGCATTTGTGAGGGTGCTTCCAGAAAAGACTGGCGTTAGAATCACTAATCAGTAGAGTAAGTGAAGATTCGCGCCCTCAGGGATGTGGGTACAATCCCTTGAGGGGACAAGCAGGACAAAAAGGCCAGGAATCCCCTCCTCTCCTTGCAGACATTTACCCTCTCCTGCCTGGGAACACCCAAGCTCCTGGCTCTTGGGCCCTGAGATTCCAAGACTTACACCAGCACTTCACCTCAACCACCTTGTTCTCAGGCTTCCAGCCTCACACTGAACCGTCTGGCTTTCCGGTTCTCCAGGCTGCAGATGGCAGATCTTGGTACTTAGCCTTAATCGCACCAGCCGATTTTCATATGTATCCTACTGGTTCTCGTCCTCCGGAGAACCCTGAATAATCTTATTATCCGATAAAGAACAGGTAGCCAGGAAATATAAAGAAATCTTAATTGCTCAATAAGAGGATGACAAAGAACGCAATGAAATGATGAGCAAAAGACCTGAACATGCACTTCATCAATCATGTGAATGGCTAGTAAGCACATGAAATGATTTTCAACGTCCTTACTCATTAGGGAAATGCTAATTAAAGCCAAAATGAAATACCACTCGACACCCACTGGAATAGCTAGAGTTCCAAATACTGGAAATACCAAGTACCGGCAAGGATGAGGAGAAACTGGAGCCCTTATACAGTGCAGTGGGACTCTAAAATGGTAGAGCCATTTTGAAAGCAGCTTGGCAGCTCCTCAAATAATTAAACAAAGAGTTGTCATAGGACCTAGCAATTCTACCCCTACATATCCACCCAAGAGAAAGGAAACATATTTCCACCCAAGGACTTGTATGTAAGTATTCACAGCAGCATTACTCATAACAGTGAAAAGGCAGAAATGACCTGTCTCCATCAACAGATAAGAAAGTGCGGTATAGACAGCCAGGCACTGGAATATCACGCAGCCTTGGCAAGGAAGGAAACACTGATCACGCTCCATAGACGAACCTTGAAAACAAGGTTTTGCTCAGTGAAAGAAGCCAGTCACAAAAGACCACATATTACAGGATTCTATTTCTATGAAATGTCTGGAAAAGTAAAATCATAGACACAAAAAGTAGATCTGAGGCTGGGGCTGGGAACAGAAAGTGACTGCAAATGGCACGAGGTTTCCTTCTGGGGTGGTGGAGACATGCTAAAATTAGTCCGTGGTGATGGCTGCAGAGCTCCATGAACATATAAAAATCACTGAATTGTTTACTTCATAAAACGTGTCGACACAAAGCCCACCAGCCGTGGCCTGCTCTTGGGTGGGAGCAGGGACTGACTGTAAAAGGCATGGGGAAGCTTTCTGTGGGGGAGCCACGTGTTCTTTAGCTGGACGCTGGTGGTGGCCCCACAGTCTACATTTCTTAAAAATCATCAAACTGCATACTTACAACCAGTGAATTGATGTTATGCAAATTAGACCTCACTGAAACTGCTAACAGAATCTTGGGCAGACTTTATTCTAGAGTCACTACATTTACTCCTATAAATTATATATCATCTTTCTGGTTCCAGCAGTGGCTGTGAAATAGCTGTTCCCATATCCCAGCTGGCAATTAGAGCCAACCTAAAGTGTAATGCCTAAGGAATCTAAGAGTCCAGTTGTGTCCTGGAGCTGCACCTCTGACTAAATCACACGAAACAGCCCCTTGGAGCTGTCATCACACATGAAGTATCTGTCGCCATCGCAAAACTCCACGGTTGTTTATTCAAATTGAAAATAGGCCTGTATGTGGCCCCTGTTCACCTGCCACGTTATTCCAGTACTACAACCTAGAGGGAGGCTTTATTTTACGGACATTGTAGGGTTACAAAATCCCCTTCTTGCTTCTCCTCATCCACTGTGTTGGTGGCTTGTTTGATGGGTGCCACCCCAACACAATACACAGTCATCCCAGACTTCTCTCTTCCCATAAACATACCAACACGAATTCAAAATGTAGACTGCTAAATAATTCTAGAATCCATCCCCTCCTCTTCATTTCCACAGCCTTAGTACAGATTTCACAACCCTGGACTAGAGTGTTGAGGGATCCTGTCTCTCCCCTTGACCACTGCCTGCCCAGCCCTCTCTACAGAGCTGGTCTGATCAGCCTCAGCCATAGAACATCCCTCCGCATTCCCGCTCTGACAATGTCATTGGCTTTCCACCGCTTGCAGAATAAAGTCCAAATTCACAGGTGTAAGCAAGACCCTTCTTAATGATGTCTGGACCTAACTGCTTAATCTTACCTCCCTCCTCTCCACCCAGCTGCCCTGTACAGAAGTTCTGCGAGCCATCTGCAGCTCCCTGAGCACAACAGATGCATCACTTTGCTAGAAACGTACATGCAAAGCCCCATGCTAAGTCCACACATCACCTCAGCTAATCTTCACAATAATTCCATGTGGTCGGGACACTTGCCACCCACAGTTAACAGGTGAGGAAAATGAGGTTTAGAAAAGGTCGAGAAGTAGTAAGCAGCAGAGCTGAGCTCAGGTGTGGGCATTCCCCCTCCTGCCCCACACTCTTCCTGCCAGCCGGGAAGTCCAGTGCCCTTCTGCAACCGCTGCCCAGGACACTAAAGACCCACTCCACTGTCCCTCCCCAGTTCTGCCACTTTCCACCCCAGAGTTCTTAATTCCACCTTTGCAGCTCCTGTGGCACTTAATGCACTCTCATGAGGAGCCCTTACCACTACATCATAATGACCTGCATGCATTCCTGTCACCAGCTAGACTCTGCGCCAATGAGAGTGCACACAGCTCATTTTTGTTTCAACCCCGTCTGTTCACATGGCAGGTGTTGAATGGTGAGGTATATGACAGCTTCTTATGCACTGTTTGATCTCCGCTGTTTTATTAATATTCACTCCTGTTTCTTCCTTACATATTCCATGTCCACCCTCACATGTCAGGCCCTTCTCACCTCTGAGCTCTTTGGCAATAAACTTCCATTATCTTTCCCTTTGGTCACCTTTCTTTCCAATCCTCTTCTCTACCAACAGGGGGATCAACCTCTTCAAAACACAGTTCTGAGACTAGCTTGTCTCTGTTCATAAACGTCCCTGGTGCCTCAGTGTTTATCAAGCACAGTATAGGTTCTCTACTCTGGCATTCAAAAGTGTCCGTGACCTGGACTTAATGACTTCATCTTTTAAAAATTCTTTTTCCTTTGTAATCCTACGGTATTCTTTTTGCTTTTCTTACTATTTTTAATCCACATGTAATAATTGCACATATTCATGGGGTACCATGTGACATTTACCTGAATACATGTAAATACTGTGAAATAATCAAATCAGGGTAATTGGCATGTCACCTCAAATATTTATCGTTTCTTTGTATTGAGAACATTCAGAATCTGTTCTCCTAGCGATCTGAAATACACAATAAACTACTGATAATTTAGTCACCCTACAGGGTTATAGAACCAGGGCTTACCCCCTCCTACCCATCTATGCTTCTGTACCTGTTAATCAGTTTCTGCTGTCCCCTCCCCCTGTCCTTCCCAGCCTCCCATAATCAGTATTCTACTCTCTTTCTGACAAGATCTACTTTTTAAGCTTCCATATATGAGTAAGAACATGTGGTAGTTATCTTTCTATGCCTGGCTTATTTCACTTAACATAATGGACTTAATGATTTCATCTTGACTTGGATTATTCCCCTATATCAAACCAAATTACATTACTTCCGGTTCTCGCCAATCACAGAAAATCTCTGCATACATGCCCAACCTACTGTCTCACCGGAATGCCCCGTCCTCTCCATAACCACCTGGAGAAATCCTACTTCTTCAAATCAGATTCAGTCACCCTTATGAAGCCTTCCTTGATTTGGTACATGGTGAGAACTGCAAGTCTCTGGAACCCATAGCATTTTGCTTTTATGGAATTTAATCCATCAAGTTCTCCTATGACTTAGATGTATCTGGGCACGTGTACAACCTCCTTGGCATCACCCACATTCCCTACAGAGTCATGCCTAACTGGACTCTTGTATCTGATAGTTACTCAACAAATATGGTTGGGTACATAATTGAATGAAAATATAAATGCTGGATTATGCTGGAACTTAACTCTCATGGCTTTTTTTTAAAGTAGTAAGATGTCAAACTAACTGTTTGAAGAATTTACCCATCCTCTTTAAGACTGTAATACAGTGTTATATTAAAAAAGAGTTCTGGAAAGAACTGACGTTAATGTCCCTGTCGTAAAAAGTCATGTCAGTCTAGGATGGAAAAATCATCTAAACAGTGATGACCACGCAGTGGCAGTTAGTGTCAAAGGGTGGGCTAAGGGTTTAATAGACATAAATTCATTGGCTGTTACCACCCCCAGAGGCAGATGAAGTTACTCCATATCCTACCCTTGAGAAGACCTGCACCAAGAGAAGTTCAATAGTTTACCTCAGTTGCCAGGGATCTTTTAATAATAGGACCAGGGTCCCAACTAAATGAGAAACATGTGCCAAGAGACTGTAGCTTACCAGAGCTCCCTGGAGAGGGGTCCAATTGGCTGTCATCATTTAAAAGTTTTTTTCCATGGCATATTTAGCACCACATGTACCACTGACTTTGCTGCCTGAGTTTCCACTCACTAAGGAGGGGGTTTCTCCTTAGTAAGCTGGTAGAAGCAGCAGCATAAATGCTCCAAACTCCCATGCAATACTTTCATAAGGCAAGAGGCAGCACTGTCAACAAGTAAATGCAACCTGTAACTTAAAACCAGGTCACAAGCTTAAGGACTTGTTCAACAGACCCACTGCTCTTGAAACAAAGCTTACCACTAGGGGGCAGGAGTACAGCATGCTTTGTAAATTAAAATGGCAGGACATTTTCCCAGCTCTTTTTCACAGAAATACACGATCTTGTTAAACTGCTCAGAATTTTTCAAAGATTGTTTTGTCATTTTTAGGGTAGTATGATATAAATAAATAATTTTAAATAAAAATTATTCTCCCTATTGAAAGTACATTATAATATTTATTTTAAATAACGCCATAACATATGTTGATTACAACCTTTTCACATTCAACAAAATAACAGTTTAAATTTGCTTTAATCCTGTAAGTAGAACTATACTGTTAATGCACTGAATTAAAAAAAACTGTATATTGACTTATAGTAATGACTGAAATTTAATTTTTTAATACTATAAATTAGACAAAAACTGCTTTTAAGTCATGAAGGTTGGAGTTCTTGCATTCCACAAACTTTTTGTTTGCTTCCTTTAGTTTGTATTTTGTTTCTCAAAGCCAAAATAATAAAGATTTCAGGTTCTACTTCACAAGCACTTCTGTGGAAGTAACACCAAAGATCCCCAACATGTAAGATGCAAGCTGGGTAAAGCCATAGCTATATTTTCCCTTTTTGACATATAGAGGGACAAAACCCCATCTCTACAAAAAATGCACAAAAATTAGCCAGGCGTGGTGGCAGGTGACTATAATCCTAGCTACTCAGGAGGCTGAGGCAGGTGAGTTGCTTGAACCTGAGAGATGGAGGTTGAATTATCAACATATGTGCACCTTTAATAAACTGGATTTCAATATAATTGTTCTGCCTTCTATCTTTGGAGATCTTTTGTGGGTAGAAATTAAATTCTATATAACTAAGAATAGGAAATATACATATAAAACCATAAAATGGTCAAAATCACCCTGGCAAATAACTAGACACTAGTTCACATATATTCTAGGTTCTCAGGAATAAAATATTTCGATGATTTTTAAAAAATTAATTTTGTTAAGCGGAAAATAAAATCCAATCTTTAACATAAAGAATGCTCCAGATGTATACAAATCCTTTTTTAGGGAGGGCAGATTCCAAACTGTGAGTGGGGCAGGCACCAAACTATGAGTGGGGCAGGCACGGTGTTTAGTGGAAGGAATGTTACCCTTCATCTCACCCAGGAATGAGTGAAGAGTTTGGTCAGCTGTACAAACCGGAGCTGGCAGAACTGGAACTCCTTCCTAAGTCTGGCAACTAATTCTGTGTCCTTACAACTGCTCCACATGCTTAAATATGCAAATGAGCAAATGATTCTCAATCTTCAAGACCTCTGAAAGAAAGCAGTGAGCTCTCCACAGGAACCTCGGGTCACAGAGAGTGTGCAGTCTCTCTTCTCTGGCCGCCCAGGGGCCCTCAAGACTAATCTCAATCTCCTGAAAGTACTCTGCAATAGTCCTACTTTCTAGGTCTTTCTACAAAGGTTCTACTAATCAGGTCTCTCTGTATAGCAAAGGTCAACATGGACAGTGCAGAGGCTGTCCTGGTGTCTCAGTTTGCAAATCTTTCTGTGGTATCATTCGTCTGTAGGCGTTAAGACAAAACTGAGGTCCTCCCCAGGGACGGGTGGAAAGGAGCATTTGCTAGGGGATTATTTTCTATGGCAAGTATCAATCTATACCTGGAAATCAATCTAGAAATGTAGGTGAAAAATAATCTGCAATATATACACATGAATGCACTTCCCTGTATTCCAGCTATGTAACTGAATGCTTTATAAAGTGAAAATTATACAGTTGTCTGGATGTTTGACAAAATGCTAAAAAAAAATGCTGTTGTAACCTTGACAGCTATTAGCTGAGTCAATTCATGAGGTGCTTATGATGTACTCTAAAATAGGTACAATAACCCATCATAAAAATCTCTTTGAACAAGCATCATTCAAAGGTTGACAAGTACCAAACTGCATGTTCCTAACTCATTCCTAAGAAATTAAACAGACTTAGTGATGGTTGTGGGAGACAGACAGGTTCCTAGGTGGGAGTGGATGGGTCCCCCAGTGAAACCCCATCTTCAAGCCAGGGACGGCCTGAAGCCTTAGGGCCCGGATGCCAGTTCCAAGTGAAGTCAGTGACCTGGAGTGAGAACTTCCTTGATGCCTTTCAACTAATCAAGTGGTGCTTTTCCAGGCCTGCCCATGGACAAATCAGCATGCACTTCCTCCATTCTGAGCCCATAAAAACCTCAGACTCAGTCACTCATAAGATGAGCAACCCACTCCAGGTCTCCTCTCTGCTGAGAGCTGTTCAGTCACCCAATAAAGCTCTTTTCAGCCTTGCTCACCCTTCATGTGTTCATGTAACCTCATTCTTCCTGGATGTGGGACAAGAACGTGAAACCTGCCAAACAGTGAAAGCAAAAGGAGCTGTAACACTTTCCCGGATGGCTCACCAAGCTGCAGGTGGGAGCTAAAGGAGCTGTAACACATTTCTGGCCAGCTCACCAAGCTACAGGTGGTGACATGCTCTCGGACTGCAGGAGTGAAGAGTGGCAACCCTTCTAGGGGCCCAAACCTTGGGATTCCCCTCAACCAAAGCTGTAACAGTATAGCCCTCCTGCTTTCCACCAGTGCCAGGCAGCTGCCACATGCAACAGAAAGCAGTGGTGGGGCTGGGCCAGCCCAAGAGCTGCAGTGGGACTCAAAGAGCTGTAACACAAATGGGATGAAACATGCCCCCTGAAACACGCCCTCCGGTCACTGTAATGGAGGCAATGAGAAAGAGAGAAGTGCTGTGGCCCTTCTGGGAGTCAAGACCCTGGGGCTTCCAGAACCAGGGCTGTTACATACTACACACCCTCTTTGGGGCTATGTGGTTCCTGGTATCTCTGAGTTTTCATAAGTCACCACGTTCCCCTTCTCCACACACTGGTGACTGCAGCGGAAGCCAGCCGCAGCCTTGCATGGAGCCAGCACCTGTGCCAGCAACTGGAGCTGCCCGTCCCTCTGCAGCAGCTGGTGTGCCTGGCGGTGTGCAGTGGCTGGACTCCATGATCACTCACTCACGCACCCCTCAGTGCTCCATCCCTGGCTTGCCCTTGGCAGGCATGGGATCTAGGCTGGCACTGCAAGCCAAATGCAGCCTGCTGGGCAGAGTGGGTGGAATGAGCCCAATGGGCAGGAGCAAAACTCAAGCAGAGGCACTGCCAGTCTCAGAGGTTTCCAGCTGGTGAAGTGACACCCAAAGGGTCCTGTGACAATACGACAGGTAATAGCCTCTTAACAGAAAGAATTTCACGTATATGTGCTTCGTGAGAAAGGTTATAGAAACAGATTAAAATATAAAGAAGAAAGATACAGGTAATAAAAACGGTGCATCTAATAGCTGCATGGAGCAGACGACCATTTGTTTACAACTTATTTCCCCCCCCAGAATCTAGTACCTGGTACATGTTCAATAAACATCTTTTGAATGAACAGTATGGCAAATGCCATCTCAATGAATCTCATACATTGGCAGTTTATTTCAAAGGAGATAGATATTATTTCTGAACTTGGTAAACAGCAACTTGACAACTCCTATTCCCACTAATAACCGTAGGGCAAACAAGGTCAGCGCAGGGCTACCAAGCTCGACAGGTTAGGGACCAAGGACAACACCTGTGCAGCAAGGGAACCTTTAGGTGAGGCAAGAGTGCCCCTATGCAAGCTCCCTTCCCGCAGCAGGGTCGCCCACAAGGGACCTCGCTGCTGCCCTTACCTCCTCCTTCTCCTTTTCTTCTGGGTTGGCTGCCCCACCAACGTTCACCACAAGGCCCTTGCCCTCATCGCTATGTGTGGCTTCCAAGGAATCCTGCGAGGACACAGGCTCTGGCTCTCTCTGAGCAGGCTCTTCTGTCCTTCCTTCACTTTCCTCTGAACTCATGGACAGGGCACTGTGATTGCTGTGACACTTGGCACTTCCTGTCCCTGGGCTCTGAGGGCTTTGGGGCTTGGGTGTGGTGGGCCGTAGAGGGGTGGGAGGCTGCCCAGGGTCAAATGTCAACTGGCTGCCAGCATTTGGGTCATGAGAGTCTTTGCTCAACACATCCTGGGCAATCGGGCTTGGCAAGGAGCTTCTAGTGCAAGGACCGTAGCTTTCCGCTGCCCAGGAACTTCTGGCTTCAAGAGGACATACAGCAGTGTCAGTGTCTAGGCAGGGCCCCTTAGAGGTGGCTGAGCTGAAACCAGGGGCCACAGAGCAGGCTGCAGTGGTGCCATGCATGACCACCACACCCCGCCTGCTGTCCTGCTCGGTGTTCCTGGACACGCGGCGTGAGTAGTCGTCATGCAGCTGGCTGTGTGCCTGGAGTCTCAGGCTGGCGTCACCAGGGGATGGAGCCCCACTCCTGGGACTCTCCCTCCTCCAGGCGGCCTCGGTCACATTGCTCACAAGTTTGAAGACTCTGTCAAAGTCCTTGGCCCTTATCGGGCTCCTCCAGCGTTTGGTCCTTCCTGACCCGAGCTTTTGGGAGTCAGTGGAGGAACTGCTCAGGGTCCTCTGTGGCACCTGTGCGTCATGGGCTGTCCTGAGGTCTGCGAGATTGGAGGTGGACTTCCGCTTAAAGGAGCTCTTCTTCAGAAAGGCGAGGTTGTCAGTGCTCTTGCTCCTCCTGCAGCCCATGCTGTTGTTCTCAGGGTCCCTCACTAGAATCTCGCATGTGGTGGGCGCCTGGCCAGTGGCTATCGTGGGTGTGGCATGGTTCTGGGGCATGTCCAGCAGGCAGATGCGGCCCAGGCCGTAGGCTCTGCGCAGGCTGCGGGAGCGGTGCGTACTCCGCTGAAAGGCATCATCCGTGTCCTCGGGGTCAGAGCCATCCAATGTGCCCCACTCTGCTGCCCTGGGGGCGCCACGCGCTGGTCCGGGTGCCAAGGGGGGATTCCCTGTTTGCCTGGGATCCTGGGACAGCGCCATTTGTGATGGGTTTTGCCAGGCCATGCTCTGAAGCCTCTCCCTTTGAACAGGCGTTTGACCCCTCTCGGCTCTGAATTCCTTTCAGGACTGAGGACTTCAGTTTCTTAAAGGATCCCATTTTCCGGAAGGAGGCAAGGGTGTTCCATGCGGGAGGAGTTGCCCACCAGGACCACAGAGTGGGGCCGCTCGGGGTGGGCGTTCGTCTTCTTCCGACTGGTGGAAAAGAGGCGCACAAGCTTGGCTGGGCTGAGTTTGGCTTCCTGGGCGTCCGTGTCGCCACCAGGGCTGCAGCCACAGACTCCGTTTCCACATGCAGTGGAGGTCACCATCTTGAGGTCTTTCAGGTCCGGGCCTGGACAGGGGGCTGCAGGGCCTGGCCCAGGGCCGTTCGGGGCAGTGGTCATGTTCTCCGGGCAGGGTGCCCAGGGCCGCAGGGCAGCCTGGGTCATGGCCATGGGCACAGCTGAGTCCGCAGGCCGCAGCTCCAGGCCTTCATCTCCAGGACCGCCGACGTGGCACGCACACCTGTCTTGCGCATTGGGTTCACGGGTGGCCACGGCCTGCAGCAGAAGACAGAGCAGGCAGTTTAGCCACTTCCCCACACAGCAGACCCTCTGCTTACAGAAGAGGCATGCTCCAGCACAGGGCTGGTGAGATGAAAGCCACCTCAAACTCAGTTAAAACTGTACACTTCCCCTCCATTCACTTCACAAGTCGAAGGAAAGGCGCAAATATACATCCCTGGACAGGGAAGGGTAGTGATAGGTCATGCCGTGGACATGAAGGTTCAACTCCTGAACTCACTGGAACCTGTGTAGGTAAGACTAGGAAAAAGCTGCTAAAATGAAAATATCTAGATATCATTCAACACTATCTTTTCTTCTTATTTGAAATGGAGAAAAAAACATAATTAGGAAATACCAAACGAAAACCCCACAACGATTTCAGAACGTGTGATGTTAAAATGCCAGTCTGTGTTGAATTCAACACAGTGAACACTCAAACCAAGTGCTGGCACATGCAGGAAGCCTGGCATGCTGGCTTGCCAGGAGGGCTGGGACGCCCAAAGGCTGAGAGCCACACAGGGCCACCCAGACACAGGCGGGAAGGACTCGGCCAGGACACGCCAGGGCAGCCTCTAGAAGGAAGCACATTGGTGGGGGGGGCTTTTTCCAACTGGCCACAGAGTGGAGACAAGTGAGGATGCTGCTGAAGTATATTAGGAATTCAGGGCTGGGGGGACTTCCAGCCAAGACGGCCGAACAGGAACAGCTCCGAGGCACAGTTCCCAGTGAGAGCAACGCAGCACGAGTCATCTCCACATTTCCAACTGAGGTACCAGGTTCATCTCAATGGGACTGATTGGACAGTGGGTATCGACCAAGGAGGGCAAACTGAGGCAGGGTGGGGCATTGCCTCACCCAGGAAGTGCAGTGGGCCAGAGACCCCCCCCTCCTACCCAACGGAGGCCATCGGGGACTTTTTGACCACTCTGGCACTCCGGTTCAGATACTGCACTTCTCCCATGGTGTTTACAGCCCACAGACCAGGAGATTCCCCACCAGGCCGACAAGCACTGAGGGTTTTCAGCACAAATCTGGGCAGCCGTTTTAGCTGGCACCTGGGAGACTGAGATAGAGCCACCCATTCCCCTGAATAAAAAGGGGGCTGAAGGCAGGGAGCTAAGTGATCTGGCTCAGCAGGTCCCACCCCCACAAAGACCTGCAAACTGAAACCCACTGGCTTGAAATTTTTGCAGCCAGCACAGTAGTTTAAGCCTGACCCAGGACGGTCGAGATTGCTGGGGGGGAAAGGGGGCGTCCGCCATTACCGAGGCAGTCTGCCATTACCAGGCAGTTCTAACCTTGCCTGTGTAAACAAAATCACAAGGAAGTTTACACAACAGCTGGGCGGAGCCTGCAGCAGCTCAGCAACGCCTCTGCAGGCAGACTGTGACTAGACTCCCTCCTTGCTGGGCAGGGCATCTCTGAAAAAAGGCATCAGCCCAACAGGGACTCATAAATAAAGTCCCACCTTCCTGGGACAGAGCACTTGGGAAAAGAGGTGGTTTTGAGTTCTGCTGCAGCAGACTTAAACGTCCCTGCCCAGCAGCTCTGAATGGAACAAGGGAGCTCCCAGCACAGTACTTGAGCTCTGATAAGGGACGTGCGTCCTCAAGTGGCTCCCTGACTCCCATATATCCAAAGACACACCTCATACAGGAAAGCTCTGGCTGACATCTGGCAGGTACCCTTCTGGGACAAAGCTACCAAAGGAAGGAACAGGCGGCAATCTTTGCTGTTCTGCAGCCCCTGCGGGCGATTCCCAGGCAAGGAGGGTCTGGAGTGGACCTCCAGCAGTCCTATAGCAGAGGGGCCTGACTGTTAGAAGGAAAACTAAAAAACAGAAACAAATAGCTTCAACATCAACAGAAAGGACGTCCACTCAGAGACCTCATCTGAAAGTCAGCAACTTCAAAGACCAAAGGTAGATAAATCCATGAAGATGGGAAGAAACCAGTGCAAAAAGGATGAAATCACCAAAAACCAGAACGCCTCTCCTCCTCCAAGGGATCACAACTCCTCACCAGCAAGGGAACAAAACTGGATGGAGAATGAGTTTGACAAACTGACAGAAGAAGACTTCAGAAGGTGGATAATAACAAACTTCTCTGAGCTAAAGAAACATGTTCTAACCCAATGCAAAAAAACTAAGAACCTTGAAAAAAGGTTAGACGAAATGCTAACTAAAATAACCAGCTTAGAGAAGAACATAAATGACTTGATGAAGCTGAAAAACACAGTACCAGAACTTCGCAAAGCATACACAAGTTTCAATAACCGAATCGATCGAGCAGAAGAAAGGATATCAGAGATTGAAGATCAACTCAATGAAATAAAACGAGAAGGCAAGATTAGAGAAAAAAGAGTGAAAAGAAATAAAGCCTCGAAGAAATATGGGATTATGTGAAAAGATCTAATCTACATTTGATCAGTGTACCTGAATGTGATGGGGAGAATGAATCCAAGCTGGAAAACACTCTTCAGGATATTATCCAGGAGAACTTCCCCAACCTAGCAAGGCAGGCCAACATTCAAATTCAGGAAATAGAGAAAACACCACAAAGATATTCCTCAAGAAGAGCAATCCCAAGGCACATAATCATCAGATTCACCAGGGTTGAAATGAAGGAAAAAATGCTAAGGGCAGCCAGAGAGAAAGGTCAGGTTACCCACAAAGAGAAGCCCATCAGACTCACAGCAGATCTCTCGGCAGAAACCCTGTAAGCCAGAAGAGAGTGAGCGTTAATATTCAACATCCTTAAAGAAAAGAACTTACAACTGAGAATTTCAAATCCAGCCAAACTAAGCTTCATAAGAGAAGGAGAAATAAAATCCTTTACAGACAAGCAATTGCTGAGAGATTTCATTACCACCAGGCCTGCCTTACAAGAGCTCCTGAAAGACTAAACACGGAAAGGAGCAACCAGTACCAGCCACTGTAAAAACGTACCAAATGGTAAAGACCTATGACACAATGAAGAAACTGCTTCAACTAACGGGCAAAACCACCAGCTAATATCAAAATGGCAGGATCAAATTCAAACATAACAATATTAACCTTAAATGTAAACAGCCTAAATGCCCCAATCAAAAGACACAGACTGGCAAGTTGGATAAAAAGTCAAGAACCATCAGTGTGCTGTATTCAGGAGACCCATCTCACGTGCAAAGACACACATAGACTTAAAATAAAGGGATGGAAGAAGATTTACCAAGCAAATGGGAGCAAAAAAAAACAGGGGTTGCAATCCTAGTCTCTGATAAAACAGACTTTAAACCAACAAAGATCAAAAGAGACAAAGAAGGGCATTACAAAATGGTAACAGGATCAATGCCACAAGAAGAGCTAACGATCCTAAATATATATGCACTCAATACAGGAGCACCCAGGTACATAAAGCAAATTCTTAATGACCTACAAAGAGACTTAGACTCCCACACAATAATAGTCCACTGTCAATATTAGATAGATCAACAAGATAGAAAATTAACAAGGATATCCAGGACTTGAACTCAGATCTGGACCAAACAGACCTAATAGAAATCTACAAAACTCTCCACCCTAAATCCACAGAATATACAATTTTCTCAGCACCACATCGCACTTAACTCTAAAATTGACCACATAATTGGAAGTAAATCACTCCTCAGCAAATGCAAAAGAATGGAAACCATAACAACTAGTCTCTCACACCACAGTGCAATCAAATTAGAGCTCAGGATTAAGAAACTCACTCAAAACGGCACAGTAACATGGAAACTGAACAACCTGCTCCTGAATGACTACTGGATAAATAATGAAATGAAGGCAGAAATAAAAATGTTCTTCGAAACCAATGAGAACGAAGATACAACATACCAGAATCTCTTGGACACATTTAAAGCAGTGTCTAGAAGAAAATTTACAGCACTAAATGCTCATATGAGAACCAAGGAAAGATCTAAAATCAACACCCTATGGTCATAATTAAAAGACCTAGAGAAGCAAGATGAAACAAATTCAAAAGCTAGCAGAAGACAAGAAATAACTAAGATCAGAGCAGAATTGAAGGAGATTGAGACACAAAAAAACCCTTTGAAAAATCAGTAAATCCAGGCGCTGCTTTTTGAAAAGATCAACAAAATAGATAGACCACTAGCCAGACTAATAAAAAGAAAAGAGAGGAGAATAGAATAGATGGAATAAAAAATGTTAAAGGGATATCACCATTGATCCCACAGAAATATAAACTATCATCAGAGATTATTACAAACAACTCTATGCACATAAACCAGTAAACCTAGAAGAAATGGATAAATTCCTGGACACTTATACCCACCCAAGACTAAACCAGGAGGAAGCTGAAATCCTGAATAGGGCTGAAGGGCTGAGGGCTGAAGTTGAGGCAGCAATTAATAGCCTACCAACCAAACAAAGTACAGGTCCAGATGGGTTCACAGCCGAATTCTACCAGACGTACAAAGTGGAGCTGGTACCATTCCTTCTGAAGCTATTCAAAACAATACAAAAAGAGGGAATCCTCCCTAACTCACTTTTTGAGACCAACATCATCCTGATACCAAAACCTGGCAGAGGCACAACTAAAAAAGAAAATTTCAGGCCAATATTCAGATGAGCATCAATGCAAAAATCTTCAATAAAATACTGACAAACCAAATGCAATAGTACATCAAAAAGCTTATCTATCACGATCAAGTAGGCTTCATCCGGGGGATGCAAAACTGGTTCAACATACACAAATCTACAAACGTAATCCATCACAAAAACAGAACCAAAGACAAAAACCACATGATTATCTCAATAGATGCAGAGAAGGCCTTCAACAAAATTCAACAGCACTTTATGCTAAAAACTCAGTAAACTAGCTATTTGATGGCACATATCTCAAAATAATAAAAGCTATTTATGACAAACCCACAGCCAATATCATACCGAATGGGCAAAAACTGAAAGCATTCCCTTTGAAAACTGGCACTAGAAAAGGGTACCCTCTCTCACCATTCCTATTCAACATAGTATTAGAAGTTCTAGCCAGAGCAATCAGGCAAGAAAAAGAAATAAACGGTATTCGATTAGTAAAGGAGGAACTCAAATTGTCTCTATTTGCAGACAACATGATTGTATATTTAGAAGACCCCAACGACTCAGCCCAAAATCTCCTTAAGATGATAAGCAACTTCAGCAAAGTCTCAGGATATAAAATCAATGTGCAAAAATCACAGGGAGTCCTATACACCAATAACAGACTACGAGAGAGCCAAATCATGAGCAAACTCTCATTCACAATTTGCTTCAAAAAGAATAAAATACCTAGGAATACAACTAACAAAGGATGTAAAGGACCTCTTCAAGGAGAACTGCAAACCACTGCTCAACGAAATAAGAGAGGACCAAACAGATGGAGAAACACTCCATGCTCATGGTTAGGAAGAATCAATATTGTAAAAATGGCCATACTGCCCAAGATAATTTACAAATTCAAAGCTATCCCCATCAAGCTACCATTGACCTTCACAGAACTGGAAAAAACTACCTTAAACTTCATATGCAACCAAAAAAGAGCCCACATAGCCAAGACAATCCTAAGCAAAAAGAACAAAGCTGGAGGCATCACGCTACCTGATTTCAAACTATATTACAAGGCTACAGTAATCAAAACAGCATGGTACTGGTAGCAAAACAGACATATAGACCAATGGAACAGAACAGAGGCCTCAGAAGTTTCGCCACACATCTAAAACCATTTGATCTTTGACCAACCAGGATTCCCTGTTTAATAAATGGTGTTGGGAAAACTGGCTAGCCATGTGCAGAAAGCTGAAACTGGACCCCTTCCTTACACCTTATAAAAAATTAACTCCAGATGGATTAAAGATTTAAACATAAGACCTGACACCATAAAAACCCTAGAAGAAAACCTAGGCAATACTATTCAGGACATAGGCATGGCCATGGACTTCATGACTAAAACACCAAAAGCAATGGCAACAAAAGCCAAAATAGACAAATGGGATCTAATCAAACTCCAGAGCTTCTGTACAGCAAAAGAAACAACCATTAGAGTGAACTCTGAACCAAAAGAACGGGAAAAAAATTTTGTAACCTACCTATCTGACAAAGGGCTAATATCCAGAATATATAAAGAACTAAAACAAATTTACAAGAAAAAAACAACCCCATCAAAAAGTGGGCAAAGGATATGAACAGACACTTTTCAAAAAAAGGCATTTATGTAGCCAACAAACATGAAAAAATGCTCATCATCACTGGTCATTAGAGAAATGCAAATCAAAATTACATTGAGATACCATTTCACGTCAGTTAGAATGGTGATCATTAAAAAATCTGGAGACAACGGATGCTGGAGAGGATGTGGAGAAATAAGAATGCTTTTACACTGTTGGTGGGAATGTAAATTAGTTCAACCATTGTGGAAGACAGTGTGGCCATTCCTCAAGGATCTAGAAATAGAAATGTCATTTGACCCGGCAATCCCATTACTGGGTATATACCCAAGGATTATAAATCATTCTATTATAAAGACACATGCACACGTATGTTCACTGCGGCACTGTTTATGATAGCAAAGATCTCCAACCAATCCAAATGCCCATCAATGATAGACTGGATAAAGAAAATGTGGCACATATACACCATGGAATACTATGCAGCCATAAAAAAGATGAGCTCTTGTTCTTTGCAAGGACATGGATGAATCTGGAAACCATCAGTCTCCTCAAACTGACACAAGAACAGAAAACCAAACACTGCATGTTCTCACTCATAAGTGGGTGTTGAACAATGAGAACACATGGACACAAGGAGGGGAACATCACACACTGGGGTCTGTTGGGGGTTGGGGGGCTGGGGAGGGATAGCATGGGATGGGGAGATTAGGTATTTCTCCTAATGTTATCCCTCCCCAATGTAGGTGACAGGGGGGGATGGAGGCAGCAAACCACCATGGCATGTGTACACCTATGTAACTTCCTGCAAGATCTGCACATGTACCCCAGAACTTAAAGTATAATTTTAAAAAAAGAAAAAGAGAAAGAAATTCAGGGCTGGGCGCTGTGGTTCACGCCTGTAATCCCAGCACTTTAGGAGTCCAAGGCTCATGGATCACCTGAGGTCAGGTGTTTGAGACCAGCTTGGCCAACATAGTGAAACCTCATCTCTACTAAAAATATAAAAATTAGCTGGGCGTGGTGGTATGTGCTTGTAGTCCCAGCTAATCGGGAGGCTGAGGTAGGAGAATTGCTTGAACCCAGGAGACAGTGGTTGCAGTGAGCCAAGATTGCACCACTGCACTCCAACCTGGGCGATAGAGTGAGTGAGACTCCATCTCAAAAAAATAAATAAAAATAAAAAAAATTCAGAGGTAGGAATTCAAATAAAACAAATTCAGCATCTTCTTCCTCTTCCCATGTGCCCCGACACCCACACATGCCCGTGCCCACATCCACCCACCATCACCCACTTTCACACCCTTTGCCCATGTCTGTATCTATATCTTTATCCCACACACCTGTGTCCATGCCTTCCCACACACCCGTGTCCATGCCCTTCCCACACACCCGTGTCCATGCCCTTCCCACACACCCGTGTCCATGCCCTTCCCCTCACACCTGTGTCCATGCCCTTCCCCACACACCCGTGTCCATGCCCTTCCCACACACCCGTGTCCATGCCCTTCCCCACACACCTGTGTCCATGCCCTTCCCTCAAACACCCGTGTCCATGCACATCCCTCACACCCATGTCCATGCCCTTCCCCTCACACCTGTGTCCACGCCTTCCCATACACCCGTGTCCATGTGCATCCCTCACACCCGTGTCCATGCCCTTCCCCACACACCCGTGTCCATGCCCTTCTCACACACCCGTGTCCATGCCTTCCCATACACCCGTGTCCATCCCCTTCCCCACACACCCGTGTCCATGCCCTTCTCACACACCCATGTCCATGCCTTCCCATACACCCGTGCCCATGTCCTTCCCCTCACACCCGTGTCCATGCCCTTCTCACACACCCCGTGTCCATGCCTTCCCCATACACCCGTGTCCATGTCTTCCCATACACCCGTGTCCATGCCCTTCCCTCACACCCGTGTCCATGCCCTTCCCATACACCCATGTCCATGTGCATCCCTCACACCCGTGTCTATGCCTTCCCACACACCCGTGTCCATGGCATTCCCACACACCTGTGTCCATGACATTCCCACACACCTGTGTCCATGCCCTTCCCACACACCTCTGTCCACGCCTTCCCATACACGTGTCCATGCGCATCCCTCACACCCGTGTCCATGCCCTTCCCACACACCCGTGTCCATGCCCTTCCCACACATCTGTGTCCATGCCCTTCCCACACACCCATGTCCCCTGCGCATCCCTCACACCCGTGTCCATGCGCATCCCTCACACCCCTGTCCATGCCCTTCCCACACACCCGTGTGTCCATGCCCTTCCCCACACACCCGTGTCCATGCCCTTCCCACACACCCGTGTCCATGCCCTTCCCACACACCCACGTCCATGCCCTTCCCCACACACGTGTCCATGCCTTCCCATACACCCGTGTTCATGCCCTTCCCACACACCCGTGTCCATGCCTTCCCATACACCCGTGTCCATGCCCTTCCCACACACCTGTGTCCATGCCCTTCCCTCACACACCCGTGTCCATGCGCATCCCTCACACCCGTGTCCATGCCCTTCCCTCACACCTGTGTCCACGCCTTCCCATACACCCATGTCCATGTGCATCCCTCACACCCGTGTCCATGCCCTTCCCACACACCCGTGTCCATGCCCTTCTCACACACCCATGTCCATGCCTTCCCATACACCCGTGTCCATCCCCTTCCCTCACACCCGTGTCCATGCCCTTCTCACACACCCATGTCCATGCCTTCCCATACACCCGTGTCGATGCCTTCCCATACACCCGTGTCCATGCCCTTCCCCTCACACCCGTGTCCATGCCCTTCCCATACACCCGTGTCCATGTGCATCCCTCACACCCGTGTCCATGCCTTTCCCACACACCCGTGTCCACGCCCTTCCCTCACACCCGTGTCCATGCCCTTCCCTCACACCCGTGTCCATGCCCTTCCCACACACCCGTGTCCATGCCATCTCTCACACCCGTGTCGATGCCCTTCCCACACACCCGTGTCCATGCCCTTCCCACACACCCGTGTCCATGCCTTCCCCACACACCCGTGTCCATGCCCTTCCCCTCACACCCGTGTCCATGCCCTTCCCTCACACCCGTGTTCATGCCCTTCCCTCACACCCGTGTCCATGCCTTCCCACACACCCGTGTCCATGCCCTTCCCTCACACCCGTGTCCATGCCCTTCCCTCACACCCGTGTCCATGCCCTTCCCACACACCTGTGTCCATCCCCTTCCCTCACACCCGTGTCCATGCCCTTCCCCTCACACCTGTGTCCATGCTCTTCCCCCATCATGCACACCTGTGTCCATGCCTTCCCCCATCATGCACACCTGTGTCCATGCCCTTCCCACACACCTGTGTCCATCCCCCTTCCCTCACACCTGTGTCCATGCTCTTCCCCATCATGCACACCTGTGTCCATGCCTTCCCCATCATGCACACCTGTGTCCATGCCCTTCCCACACACCTGTGTCCATCCCCTTCCCTCACACCTGTGTCCATGCTCTTCCCCATCATGCACACCTGTGTCCATGCCTTCCCCATCATGCACACCTGTGTTCATGTCCTTTGCCCCACACCTATGTCCACGGCCCTTCCCTGAAAAATGAAAATGCTGCTCCCCCTTAACCTTTCCCATCAAGCCAAGACCTACTCAGCCTTCAAGTGGTAGCTTACATGTCTCAGCCCTCCTGTTCTCAATGAATAGTTACTAGACAAATAAATGATAGATTATGATAACCATAAAAGCTACCAATTTTTAAGTATTTACTACACGTCAGGCCTCCACACTAAGGTCTTGGAAAACATGTTACTGACTAACCATAGAAAGCTAAGAGGTCACAGAATGATTCTCATTTTGCAGACAACCAGATGGACACTTGGGAAGGTTAGGTCACTTGCCTGGGAGTCCTCCAGCTGTCCCCAGAAAGCCCACACTCTTCTCAACGGCAGTGAACTGATAAACAGAGGGGCACAGGGGCATCTGTACCCCTCACATCTGACTCTAATTCCAGGGCCTCACGAACCTGACTATAAATAAATCCCAGCAATCTTTAGACGTCAGTCAAGGCTATTACCTCCAAGGCCACAGAGGCCAAAGGCAAGAGAGGAACAAGAGGAGGACATTGTTTAGAGATCGTGAGATCCGACCCCAATTTAGTTTACCCGCATCAAGCGTAGAATCTGACCCCATGCAAAGAGAAACATCTCTCTTCTGCTCCTGTGCCTCACCTTCTTGATGGGTTCGGTTTTTATTTGCCCCTACATCATTTCCAGTGAGAAAGGGTTCCCAGGCACAACCACAGTTAAAGGGTCAAAGGGTTGATTCCATCGGGGACAAAGCGGCTACGATGACTAAGACCATCAGCCAATTCCATTCATCAGAAGACTGATGGGCTACGACATGCTCTCTGCAGTTTAATGCTCTAATGGAGAAATTAGGGGGCCAGGGGAGATGTGGGTTACATTTGAATGGGTCACATAAACAGGCGTGAATCATCTCCGCACTGTAACTAGTTGCAAAGTAAGTTCAACATTCGGTATCACCTATCCACCTTCATGTACTCTAGAAGGGATAGGGAAATTCTGTCGTTTCAGCATCTCAGAATCATGAAATGAACGAAATTGCTTAATCAAAAGGTCGAGTCCAGTTCCTAGGCACCGACATGAAGTAGTAATAATGGTCTTATTGTGACTTGCATTGAATACAGAAGGGAAAGCGTGATTCCTGTCTTGTAATTCAGGGGGTTAGACAGCTTCCTGATGCCACAAGAGGGCACTGTAAGACCTTTTACAACCAAGGAGGAAGAAGGGCCCAAGACAAGGGACTCGGCCTAACCTAGGTGCTGTCATATGGCTCCTCAGTAAGTCATTTCCGTGATCCGTGCTTCAGTGCTGTCTACAGAGTAAGAGGTACCAACATTTATGCATATGCCCATTTCGTGAGCGTCTACTGGGTGCAAGCAGCTGTGCAGGCCCCATGAGGAATTCAAGGCAGTGATCAGGTAATCGCCCATTCTACATAAGAAACCGGCAAGAGCAAAGCAACAGTTAGTAACACACGGTGTGACTGGGAGGCAGTAAATTAGGGGGACCAGGTGTCCCACTGACCCAGAAACAAGGGGTATCTCAGGATATGGGACTTTCAGGGTTGAAGCCAGCACTAGCAAATGGGGATAACTGATCACTCTACAGTAAGCAGAACAGTATCATTAGAAGGATGGCTCAATGTGATAGATTAGTAAAACTAAGGTAAAAGTGGGTTTGAAAGCCTACATATTCTTAGTCTAACTCCTCATCATTTTTCTAAATGAACTGCAGGTGCCTCCTTCCCCCGGGAAATCCTCCTGAGCCCCCTGGAATGAATGAAATCCCTGACTCTGTGCTTCCATGAGGTTTCAGGCATTCACTGAATTGTTTTTACTAAAACAGATTACAATGATGGCTTTATACAGCTACCTTCAAACAAGACTGCGCACTCGCTGAAGGTAATAATGGTGTGCTCTGCACACTTTGATGATTTCTGTTAATTCTGATGTGAAATTGTATCAGTTATCCTGCCTTGTCTAATCCATACCAAGGTAACAAGTTGTTACAAGCCACTATATTTTTATAGAGTGAAGAAGTTGAAATTTTCTAACACTCAAAACTTAAGTTATAAGATTCAGATTTCATAAAACACATGCAGAAAATCTGGGTTTCTAATAGGGACAATATGCTTTTTAAAAGACCAGTGACTTACTATTTTGTTCATGAGCTGAACAACGTGGTTGTTGTATGCTGCTAAGAATGAAACTGAAAAGCATGGAAAAGAGCCTTTTCCTGGAATTTCTGAGTAACATGCCAAGTTGCATTATTTAGAACTAATACTTTGACCTCTATTAACTAACCAAGGGTTGCACTTCAATTAGTGGTTTTGTAGCAAGTCTTATAAATTGTGGGAACTCTGCCAGAGATATGAACGGAACAGAACTAAGAAGGAATTGCAGATGGGAATATTGTGAAATCCACTGTCTACAAGCTGGATTCTAGGATGTATGAACTTTAGAATGGAACTTTTTTTTTTTTAAGTAATGAGAATTCTCACACACACACCTCCTCTGATCAGTAATTTTTAAATAAAAACTTAAATTTGAAATTCAGGAATACAGACCAGATTAAATGCACAAACAAGCAGGATTTGTAATATCCTCATCATGTACATCAGGGGTGTCCTGTCTTTTGGCTTTCCTGGGGCACACACTGGAAGAAGAACTGCCTTGGGTCACATAAAATACACTAACAAAACTGCTGATGAGATTAAAAAACAAAAAATCTCAATGTTTTAAGAAAGTTTATGAATTTGTGTTGGGCTGCATTCAAAGCGTCCCTGGCCCATGGCCCACGGTTTAAAGAAGCTTGATTGACATGATAGCAAAGTGACACTGAAAGAAAACATACGGAAATCCAAAATGCTAAAGGAGTGAGTGCAGACCCTTGTATCACAGCTGCACAGAATGTTGCCCTAGGGAGCATCTGACTCCTGGTCATGACTGAGAATGCTAGGGCCCCGTGAGGCTGAGTGGCTTACTACCATTGCTGTAGTGACAGCACAGCAGGGTGGAAACCGGAGGGTCCACTCCAGCCCTGCTACCTCCTGGCCAGAATCCATGAGTCATGCTGGACCCTCTTCCTTCCCTGCAGACTGCACGGGTCACCAGGTCTAGGCGACTCTACTGCGTGCCCATCAGCCCTTTGTCAGCGTGGTGGCTGGCGCCTCATTCCCAGCCTGCACTGCCTTACCTTCCACCTGCATGACCACGGTCCTGCTCACTGCCCAACCAGCCTTCACTCTGCTGCCAGAGTCCTTTCCACACTGCAGATGGGCTGTCATGGAACCCAGGGTCACTGTCGAATGTGCTCTGCCTAGTATGGGACACCTTTCCCCTCCAGCAGGGCTGAGTTATTGGCCATGATCCTCACACCACCATGCCTTTGCAAGTTTCCTTATCTGCTCTCAGGCTCTTTCTCGCCATTGTTGTCTCTCTGTGTTTTGGGAACCACAATTCCCAGGTTCCTGACAAATAGCTTCTGGCCAGTTAAAGTGGCCAGTGGGCAGTGGTGGTAGGAGGTGACTCGAGGGTGGGAGGCAGGGCCACAGTATTTTGTGGGCACGTGCAGCAGCTGCAGTGTCTCTGTGACCAGCTCTGCTGGGAAGCTCCTCCCTCTGGATCCTGCAGGCAGCACCGGCTCCCAGCTCAGGCAACACACCCTCTCATTTACCCTCCAGCCCAGGGGCTGCTAGCAACTTCCTGCTATTGCTTGTCTCTGAGTTGCTTCACTGTCTTCTCTTTTGTTCCTCTGCTGTATAAAAATAACCCCTGTATTAGATTCTTTGTTTGAAATACCTAGAGACACTTCTGTAGCGTTTCCCACACGGCTCTGCCATCCTGCCTTCCTTGTCTGGCTTCTCCACTAACCTCTCTGAGGAGCATGAAAAGTTCTCTAAAGGCAGAAGCCATGTCTTATTTCACTGTGTCCTTAGCATGTGTCTGTTGAATGACTGGCTGAAGGGCCGCTGGCTTTGTACACCTCAGGTCTGACACCCCAACATTTGGGCCAGATGGGTCTTTGTTGTGGGAGCTGACTTGTGCTTTGTAGGATGTCTAGCAGGAACTGTGGCCACTGATGCTATTAGGAAGAAGAACTGTAATAAAAAGAGAGAGTGCTGAAAACCATGAATGTGCTACCAACTAGTTTCAGAATAGTTTCTCTGAAACTACTGGAAAAAAGTTTTGAAAGACTCAGTCCTGCTATGTTGCCCAGGGTGGCCTCAGATTCTTACTCAAGTGATCCTCTTGCCTCATCCTCCAAGTAGCTGGGATAACAGACACACACGATGACCAGCTAAATCCACTGAAATGTATCATTTCCTTTTCTTTCCTTTCCTGTTTTGAGACAGAGTTGGTATCCTCCCCACCTCAGCTTCCCTAGTAGCTGAGATTACAGGTGCGTGCCACCACACCCCTAACTTTTGTATTTTTAGTAGAGATGGGGTTTCACTACGTTGGCGACTGGTCTCTCAAATGGTCCACCTGCCTCGGCCTCCCAAAGTGTTACAGGCATGAGCCACCATGCCCAGCCACAATTTACAACATTCCTAAAGAAAAAGCATCCAAAGTCCTAATTTCGGAGATGAAGTTAGTCCCCAGGCCTAATGCCAGACACTGTCCTTCCCCTTCCCAGCCCCAATATACACAACTTATTAAAGGAAATAAGCCCCCTCACCCATGGATCTCGTACCTTCAGGGTCTCTCTGCGCAAGGAGTAGGTAAGATGCCTGAAAAGAGTATCTGTAGCTCTGGCTTCATTTAAAAATTCAATCACTGAAGTTCAATGTTTGTGAATTGAAAGTATATGGAGAAATGTAACTAGAATAAGCGTATCTTTGGGAAAGGTGTCAATTTCATACAAGCATGTGATTGTCTTGGCTTGCCTTATGGGGGTTACTGGGCTAAACAACATTCCTGTAGGTGAGATGGTGTTTCCCCAACAGGGATCCATGTTTGCTTTGTCAATCCTCTGGGGCGATGGGGTGGAGAAAACGAGGATTTGCAAAGGCAGGTCTTAGACCACAAAGGAAAATCTTCCTTCTGTGTCTAAAGTTGCAGGTCGGGCTGGTGAAGTGAGAGATGAAAGGGCAGGTAGGTCTGAGCCTGTGCGAACGATGATGGCATCCTCCACAATGCCCCTCCCTGCCTGTGTCCCCAAGCTCTGTACAGTGACAGCCTCTGAGCTCTCCTTCCTCCAATCTCACCCCAACCTTGGAAGGCTCCAGGGGAGCTGTTGCCATCCACAGCCCTAAAGACAGCCCTGCTTCTTGACTTCCTAAGACTGCCGCAGTAACCACCAAGTTCCTGGTTAGGACTACCTCATGCTTGCAACCCGTGCCAAAACTGATGTCACCACGAGACTGCCCCTCCCCCGCATTTACCATTCAGAGCAATGAAAGTTTTCCAGATGGATGGTCCTAATCCTGAAGGCACTGTGAAGGTCACTGGAGCAAAAACAATGTCCCTGTTTGGCAGAGGCACACTGGCCCAAATTGAGCTGTGTGTCACTGGGTTCACAGGCAAAGACACCCAACAGTGCAGTCAGCACAGAATACCCCTAAAGGGAATGGTGTAGCTTTTATATCCACAGCTTAATTAGACATACTTAATAACTGTGTGTAAGAGCATATATGTGTGTTGTATTTTATTTTCACTGCATTTATTTTAGTGGTCGATATTTTTTGTTTTTGCATAAAATGTGTTTCCAGGCAGAGCCCCAATTTACAGTTTTGCATTCTGAGGAAATGAGATTGATTTTCAACTCAGCTTCCACCTAGGAGCCTATCAGGTCTTCATGCAGGGGATATCCCCACAGACCATTCTGTCACCCAACGCTAGGACAGGGGCCAGAAGAGGCCCTTTCCCTGTGCTGTGTAATCAAGTATCTCATCCTCTCAAATTAGTTTTACACATTAAAGCAGTTGCTGAAATGCCTTCTTCTGTCTAATTTAAACTGTCTTCTAACTGAACTGACACTGGGATATTGTTTCCCTGCAAGCCCTCCCCCGCCTCTTGGCACACATCTCCTCATTTAGGACATGCACAGCAGCCACGTGGGATGATGCCACCAATGAACCAAGCCAGAGGTGGCCAGCTACTACTCCTGAACAGGGGTCCCTGGCGCACACACCCCATGTCTCAGATGTCATCTTTGAGACTTTGTTAGAGATGTAGGCTCTCTTCAGCAGCCCATCCTCAGGGGATGGTGTGCTTGAACAAAACAAACACACAGAATTCAGGAATAGTCTGGAGTCATATCCCACGGACATGGTTCCTTTGACACAGAGCTTAGTAACGTTTTAAATTGTCAGATGCTCAATGGGGACTGAAATGAAAGCGAGTACTATATTCTGACTTTTGTGAGAAGTTCAAAACCAGCTGAGTTTAGCTGCTTAGAAAAACTTAAGAATCACTAATACTTAAATATGCTGAATCTCAAAAAGGCAAGTGGAGATGCAAGGCGAGACACTGTGAGACCCTTTACGAGGCAGAAGAAAACAGGAGGTGAGAGTCCCCAGGCAATTAAGGAGGGGAACAAATGTGATGGTGAGAGCACAGATGCAGAGAACCCAGCGATGCTCCGACAAGACCAGGGAGCGTCCCTCTCAGCAAGAGCGAGGGACAGGTGAAGGGGAGGAAGGGCGGCAGCTGAGGCTCAGAATTCCTTGCTTTGAATTGCTTTGTTATGTGACCTGGGCTAGTCACACAGTATCTCTGAACTCAGCTTTCTCCATGGGATCCTAAAAGGTCTTTTAGAGCAGTTTCCTTTACTTTTAGAGAAGCAAGTGCACTGGAGAGAGAATATTCTCATTGAAATATTAATTATTCTCATGGCATGACACCTTTCTTGGTAAAGTGCAAAGTTGATAGTAACAGATCATTGCTAATAGAAAATGGTATTCTGGGTCAAAATTTCTAGATCCAAAGAAGTGAAGTACTCTGTTGGGAAGCCAATGGATTTAAGTTTATGATCCATGCATCTGGCCTTAGGCAAAAGCACCCGTGGAGGTGCAGAAGATGTACCCCATGTGCAGGTGGCTGCTTTGGGGCTGATCTGCTTTGTGATTCACAGATGGAAGCCCTGCCTACTGCCTGCAATCATCCAGCCAGCTCAAAGGTCAAGGCCAGATGGATATGCCACCAGGCTCAGTCAGAGATCGGCAAAGATTACCTGAATGCGGATCTGGAGAATGTGATCAGTTTTCCCAAAGGATGCCTCTGAAGCCAAACATACGTGAAATGCCATGATTTCATTTAAAAATTGGCTCTATCTTTTCTCCATGAATATGGACAACACATGTCTTTGGACTCTTCAACCCTGACTGAGATAATAAACACCAGCTATCTCAAAATTTTGAACTAGTACTATTCTAAGTATCAATTTTTAAGTCACTTGTTCAGACTTGAAGACACATTTCCTATAAGATTCTCATATCATCTCCCCCATCCCACTTAATTTATAATGTAAATACACCATGTTAACAATGTGAATAGGATTTCTATATTAAAGTTGTTCATGAGTAACATGCTAATGTAAATGAAGTCATAATTCTATGAAAAGATGAACTGGATCTTTGACTTAGAAGCTGGAAGGGTAGCAGAAGGAGAAAAGAGGAGGGAGAAGAGTATTGTCCTCTTTCTAGTATAAGAAAGACCCTCACAGTGTTCTGAAGCGGGTGCTGTGTCTCTGGCATCCTGTGACTCTCCTCCCTATGACTGTCGTCTCTGAGCTGCTCTCACCCTCTCTCTCCCACAGTGTTCCTTAATACAAGCAGTCACTGCGGCCTCCTGACCATCTTCCTCCAACTTCTCCATACAGGAGTGTGTCCTCGGTGCTGTGGAGTTGGGCTGACCATAGCAGGCCAGCGCACAGGTGTCCAGTCACTGTACCTTCCTCTGCTGTGATGTGCTACTGCACCTGAGGTCAGACTTGCTCCGGGTCAGCTCTTGTAAACCACCGGTCACACACCTATCCTCATGGCACCTCTACTACACAGTCAGCTTGTTTTGTGTGACTGTTGTTTTGCTGTGGTTTCTCCCAATGGCAGCAACTTCAGGACTCAAGGACACAAGTGGCTCGAGAAGAGCCCTTACCTGTAAGTAAGCAAGAGTCGAGAGGCTGAGGCTGCCCATCCAGCAAACAAAGCCAGCCTTCTTTTTTGCAGTATCTGGCAAAGTGGGTGCTCAGGCATGTGTTTCAGTGTGACCCACTGTGTTGAAACTTAATTTAAATATCAATCCTGGCTTCACCCTTCCCTCTCTTCTCCTCCCCCACAAAACCCATCAAAGTCTGCTGGTTCATTTCTTTTCTAATTAGAATTTTAGAACTTTAACGATACGGCAATCGACTCTCTAAGTCCCAGTAGTTCTTCTTAGGCCAAGTGTCCTGATGCAAAAGAGCCAGGTGGTTTTGCAATAACCAGTGCCTCAGTTGCCCCTGGGGTGGTTACATACGCAGTTCAGGGCCACATGAAGCAAGCAACAGCGGCCAAGCTACCTAAGACTGTCATCATCTGAGTGAACGTACATTAGAAAGGAATACTGACGGCCTCCATTTAAATGAGGTACCTGAGGTTTGTTTCCTCCAGCTTTCTTTTTTTTTTTGAGACAGGGTCTCACCTGTCACCCAGGTTGGAGTGCAGCATGGTGCAGGCTGGAATGGCACAATCATAGCTCACTGCAGCCTGGGAACTCCTGGCCTCAAGCAATCCTCCCTCCTTGGCCTCCCAAAGTGCTGGGACTATAGGCAAGAGCCACCATGCCTGGCCTCTTTCATCTCTGAACAAGAAAGAACTTCCTATGAGATATTATTTGTTCATTTATTCATTCCTTCATTCAGCAAATGTTTCCTTGATCCCTCGTGTCTGAATGAAACTGGGGTAGACACATGAGGAGGGGAATGGTGAACAGCTGATGTAGTTCAGCCATCAGAGAGCTCCAGCCATGTGGGGACCCCCTGGTGTTGTTATGAAGCCTGAAGCAGCCTTCTTCAGCAGACACATGGTTGCTAGAATGCCAGAGAGAGGAGGGATGCTGGAGTGCCAGGAGCTTCAGACAGAGACCCCAGCTGGAGGACGGCAGGGTGGGGGAGCCTAGGCTTTGTAAGCCATGTTAAGGATGTAGGGTTTATTCTAAAGGTCATGGGAGCCGGCAGCAGAAGTTCCGGCAGGAGAGGCCATCACTGTCAGTGTCTCCAGATGAGACAATCCTGGCGTGGGCTGGGGAGAGGTGATGAGGAGAGAGTCAACATGGCCTGCTGACCAACTGAACAACACGGAGCGAGGGGAAAGACAGGTGATTCCCATCATCGGGCTGGGTCCAATGGAGATGCACCTTACTGAGCTACAGTTGCCTGGAGGGGAGCAGGAGGGGAGCCAAAGAGTTCCATCTTAAATGTACTGACAGAAGAAAACTGCATTATCCTGGTGCATTTTTTTCTTGGGAAAAGAAAATCAAGGCTAAAAATCACAGGATCATTTTAAGAGATACAGAAAAAGCCTTTGACAAAATTCAACATCCTTTCGTGATAAAACTCTCAACAGAATGTTGAGACTTAGTATGTTGAAGAACTTTCTCAACACATGTTGAAGAACTTATGTTGAAGAACATTCTCATACAGGAATGTTCCTCAACATAGTAAGACCATATACGACAAGTCCACAGCTAATAGCATACAGTGCAAAGCTGAAAGCTTTTCCTCTACGATCTGGAATAAGACAAGGATGCCCACTCTCACCACTTCTTTCCAACCTAATCCTGGAAGTCCTAGGAAGAGCAAATGGGCGAGAGAGAGAAATAACAGCAACTAAATCAGAAAAGAAGTTAAATAGTCTGTTCGCAAATGATGTAATCTAACATACAGAAAACCCTAAAGACAACCATAAACTGTTAGAACTAACAAATTCAGTAAAACTGCGGAATAAACACCAACATGGAAAAATCTGTTGAATTTCTTTTCAGTTGCATTTCTAGATGCTAACAATGAACTACCCGAAAAGAAATCAAGGAAACAATTCCATTTGCAAAGGCATCAAAAAGAATAAAATACTTGGGAATAACTTTAATCAAGGAGGTAAAAGGTCTGTACACGGAAACCTATAAAACATTGATGAAAGAAACTGAAGAAGATACAAATAAATGGAAGGATATCCTATAAACATGAATTAGAAGAGTATCATTAAAATGTCCGTATTACTCAAAGTGATCTACAGATTCAATGCCATGCCTATTAAAATTCCAATGAAATATAAAAAACCCTAAAATTCATATAGAACCGTAAGATTCCAAATGGACAAAGCAATCTTGAAAAAGAAGAATAAAGCTGGAGGCATCACACTACCTGATTTCAAACTATATTACAAATTTATGCTAATCAAAATCACATATTATTAGTATAAAAACACACATACAGACCAATAGAATAGAATATGAAGCCCGGAAATAAACCCATGCATACACAGTCAACTTATCTTCAACAAAGGCACTAAGAATGGAGAAAGGATAGTCTCTTACAAAATGGTGCTGGGAAAACTGTATATCCACACACAAAATAATAAAATTAGACTCTTACACCAAAAATCAACTCAGAATGGATTCAAGACTTAAACATAAGACCTGGAACCATAAAAAACCACAGAACAAAACATATGAGAAAAGCTCCTTGACACTGGTCTTGGCAGTTTGGATGTAACACAAAAAACACAGGCCACAAAAGCAAAAATAAACAACGTGAGACTGTATCAGGCTAACAGATTTCTGCATAGCAAAGGAAACAACAAAATAAGAAGGTAACCCATGGAATGCGAGAAAACACGTGCAAGTCATATAACCAACAAAGGACTAACATACATATTGTATGAGGATCTCAAACAACTCATCAGCAAAAACAAACAAAACCCTCAATAAACCACCCAATCACAAAATGTACAAAGGACATGAACAGCCTTTGTTTTCAAAGAAGACATACAAATGGCCAAGAGGTATGTGAAAAGGTGCTCAACATCAAAGTCCTCAGGAAAATGCAAATCAAAATCACAGTGAGATACCACCCCACATCTGCTAGGATGGTTATTATCAAAAAGACCAGAGGTAACAAGTGGTGGTAAGGATGTGCAGAAAAGGAGACCCTCATATGCTACTGGCAAGAAGGTAAATTAGTAGAGCCACTATGGAAAACAGCACAGAGGCTCCTCAAAAAACTAAAGATAGAACTACCATATGATACAGCAATCCCAGTACTGGGTATATACACAAAAGAAGGAAATCAACACCTGAAAAAGATGTCTACACTCTCATGTTCATGGCAGCACTGTTCACAGTAGCCAAGATATGGAATAGACCTAAGTGTCCCTGAATGGATGAACGGATAAAGAAAATGTGGTGTATACACACAACGGAGTACTGTTCAGCCATGAAAAGGATATCCTGCTATTTGCAGCAACATGGATGAACCTGGGGGACATTATGCTGAGTGAAATGAGCCAGGTACAGAGAGACAAACACAATCTCATTTACACATGGAACCAAAAGCAGAGCGCAGAACAGCACTGTCGCTCTCACCTCCTGACAGGTGGCCTCCTTTTACTTCATCAAATAATCTTGGCAAGAGCTGTCTTTTCATCTCTAATTCCCTCACTACATACTTCAAGTGCAGCAATCTAGTTTCAGCAAAAACACTGACCTTTTAAAATTAAAAATGAAATGAAGTTAAAGTCTTACATTTCTGTCCATCTGAGACAACTAAATGCCTAACTAAGGTTTAATATAGAAATGGGATGGCACCTTTAAAATACCTACTTTTGATACTATTGTGATCATGTGTGTTCACGTTGAATTCCTACGGCTTGTTCCATAGTACAGTTCTTGTGCACCTAAGCCAGAGGCTCGTGATGTCTATCTCTGCACCTGCTGGAATGACCCCTGCATCAGTGCTGAGAGCTCCTCAACAGTGGCAGGGCCCAGGAAGCCACAGCTGACCTCAGCATGCTCCCCTGGAGATTAGAATCTTGTCCAGAAGACAACAAAAACATAGTTAGCAATCTCTATTTCCTGGGAACTTTGTGTTTTCTGCTCGGTTTTGGTAAAATTCAGATTATAAAGGAAAACATCAATTTCCGATCTTCAGTATAAGAGTGAATACGGTACTCAGCTCTTGAGGTTCTCACTTGACTTCAAATTAAACCAAGCGCAGTAATTTCTGAAGAAGCTGAAGCTTTTCTGAACTTTCTTCTTGTTTCCCTCCACACTTGGCAATGTCCCTTTCCAGCCAGCTGATTAAAACTACATAATAAATGGAACTGTCAGGGATTTCTTTTGGCCTATGGCCTCCCTAAAATTCTTAATGAGAAACCAGGGTGCATGAACTGAGAATGTCTGGGAACCTTCTGGATAAGGTGACATCTATCTGCAACAAAAGATCACCTGAAACGTCCCCTACCTCCACTGGTCCTCCTGATCTGCATGACTGACTGATCCACTGCAGAAAAGCCAATGTGAGCTGTTATCCACAGGGGAAGGAAAATCACTCTTACAGAACTCAGACTCCACCTATATTCACTCACCGGAGTGCTAGGAGCACTGGGAGATTATGAATTACACCATTTCACTTCAATATTCCTTAGGCACAATCTATATTCTGTATTTTATTCCACAGTGGTGCAACCTGGAATCTAATTAACAGGAATATGGAACACAGGTTATTATCAACCTATTTGGTAACAAAGCCTCCAATTACAGGAAATTCCTGGAAGAAAGCTGCTCACCCCCCATTTCCCTCACTATTCGGGGGAGGCCACCAGGTCCTTGATTCTGAACACATTTGGTAACGCTGAGCTTCACCTGACACTAATTACCTCCTCCAGCCTGCTGACAAAGGAATTTCAGCCTAAGAGTTGTTGAGGCAATTTTGACAAGGCTTGTCCCTTCTCTCCTGAAAGCTCTTCAGCTGCTCCCACCAGGCAGTGCTGCTCAACTTCCCTAAATTACTCCTGATAAGAAACATATATGACATACACACACACACACACACACACACACACACACACACACACGCCGGGTGGGGGAAGAGAGAGAATGTTTATATGCCAGATATTCTCAACACAACCACCCTCTATTACCACACCCATTTCACAGATGCAAGAATCTGAGGTTACGTCCTAAGATCATACCATAGAAAGTGAGAGCCACCACCTGCACCAGGGAGTCTGGCCATAGCATCTGTGTCCCTAATCCACTGGGACTGCCTCTCTGATGGCTAAGGATAGCCAGTCTACATCTTGGGTGATGGGCAGAGGTAGCAGGTTACCAAATGCTGAAATTTTCTTTGCACAGTTTATCTTTACAAGTCACAAAATTTTGCATTCTTTTCATCAGATTTGTCTTGATAAAAAAAACAACACTTGCCACCTCGCATCTATTTAGGAGCCTGTTGTATTAAAAAAATAAAATAAAACAGAAAATAACACGTGCTGGTGGGGATGTGGAGAAACTAGAACCCGGGCATACTATTGGTGGGAATGTGAAATAGTGCAGCCGCTGTGGAAAGCAGTATGGTGATTCCCCAAAAACTCAGACACAGAACTATTATATGCTCTAGCAATTCACTTCTGGCAATATACCCAAAAGAACTGAAATTGGGGGACTGGAACAGATATTTATTTTCTTTCCAATTTTTATTTTAAGATCAGGGGCACATGTGCAGGATATACAGGTTTGTTATCTAGGTAAACGCATATCACGGTGGTTTGCTACACAGATCATCCTATCACCTAGGTATTAAGCCCAGCATCCATTAGCTATTCTTCCTAATGCTCTCCCTCCTTGCATCCCCAACCCTCAGACAGACCCCAGCGTGTGTTGTTCCCCACCATGTGTCCACATGTTCAGCTCCCACTTGTAAGCCAGAACATGCTGTATTTGGTTGTCTGTTCCTGCATTAGTTTGCTGAAGATAATGGCTTCCAGCTCCATGTAACTGCAAAGGACATGATCTCATCCCTTTTATGACTGCATAGTATTCCATCATGTGTATGTACCATATTTTCTTTATCCGGTCTATTATTGATGGGCATTTAGGTTGGTTCCATGTCTTTGCTATTGTGAATAGTGCTGCAAAGAACATACGCATGCATGCTTTTGTTTGTTTTGTGATGGAGTTTTGCCCTTGTTGCCCAGGCTGGAATGCAATGGTGCAATCTCGGCTCACTGCAACCTCCGTCCCCAGGTTCAAGCAATTATCCTGCCTCCGCCTCCTGCATAGCTGGGATTACAGGCGCGCACCAACACATATGACTAATTTTTGTATTTTTAGTAGAGATGGGGTTTCGCCACATTGGCCAGGCTGGTCTCGAACTCCTGACCTCAGGTGATCCACCTGCCTCGGCCTCCCAAAGAGCTAGAATTACAGGTATGAGCCACCATGCCCGGCCCACATGTATCTTTATAATAGAATGATATATATTCCTTTGGGTATACATCCAATAATGGGATTGCTAGGTCAAATGATATTTCTCGTTCTAGATGGTTGCAGAATCACCACACTGTCTTCCACAATGGTTAACACTAATATACACTCCCACCAATAATGTAAAAGCATTACTTTTCCTCCACAACCTCGCCGGCATCTGATTGTTGACTTTTTGATAACTCATTCTGACTGGTGTTAGATAGTATCTCATTCTGCTTTTATTTCTCTAATCATCAGCGATGGTGAGCTTTTTTTCATGTTTCATGGCCACATTTATGTTTTCTTTTGAGAAGTGTCTGTTCATGTCCTTTTCCCACTTTTTAATGGTTTTTTGTTTCTTGTGAATTTAAGTTCCTTGTAGATGGTGGATGTTAGACCTTTGCCAGATGGATAGATTGCAAAATTTGTCTCTCATTCTGTAGGTTGTCTGTTCACTCTGCTGGTTTCTTTTGCTCTGCAGAGCTCTTTAGCGTAATTAGATCCCATGTGTCATTTTTGCTTTTGTTGTGACGGCTTTTGGCATCTTCACCATGAAATCTTTGCTGGTTCCTATGTCCTGAATGGTATTGCCTAGATTTTCTTCTACAGTGTTTAAGGTTTGGGGTTTTACATTTAAGTTTTTAATTTCTCTTCAGTTGATTTTTGTATATGGTGTAAGGAAGGGCTCCAGTTTCAATTTTCTGCTAGCCGGTTCTCCCAGGACCGTTCACTACAAAGGGAGTCCTTTCCCCATTGCTTGTTTTCAGTCAGGTTTGTCAAAGATCAGATAGCTGCAGGTGTGCAGTCTTATTTCTGGGTTCTCTATTCTGTTCCACTGGTCTATTTTTGTGTTCTTGTACCAGTATCACGTCATTTTGGTTACTGTAGCCCTGTAGTATAGTTTGAAGGTGGGTAACAGGATGCCTCCAGCTTTGTTCTTTTTGCTTAGAATTGTCTTGGCTATTCAGGCTCTTTTTTGGTTCCATATGAATTTTAAAATAGTTTTTTTCTAATTCTGTGAAAAATGTCAATGGTAGTTTAATCAGAACAGCATGGAATCTATAAATTGCTTTGGGCAGTATGGGCATTTTTACAATATTGATTCTTCCTGTCCATAAGCATAGGGTGTTTTTACATTTGTGTCATCTCTTATTTCTTTGAGCAGTGGTTTATAGTTCTCCTTGAAGAGGTCCTCCACTTCCCTTGTTAGCTGTATTTCTAGGTAATTTATTCTTTTGGTGGCAATTGTGAATGAACTTTCATGGTTTGGCTTTCTGGTTGCTCATTGTTGGTATGTAGGAATACTAGCAATTTTGCACATTGGTTTTGTATTCTGAGAATTTGCTGAAGCTGTGTATCAGCTGAAGAAGCTTTGGGGCTGAGACTATGGTGTTTTCAAGACACAGAATCATGTCATCTGCAAACAGGGGGGAGAGTTTGACTTCCTGTCTTCCTATATGGATGCCTTATATTTCTTTCTGTTGCATGACTGCTTTGGCCAGGACTTCCAATACTATGTTGAACAGGAGTTGTGAGAGAGAGGGCATCCTTGTCTTGTGCTGGTTTTCAAGGGGAATCCTTCCAGCTTTTGCCCATTCAGTATGATGTTGGCTGTGGGTTTGTCACACGTGGCTCTTATTGTTTTGAGGTATGTGGAACAGATATTTATATACCAACGTTCATAACAGCATTACTCACAACAGCCAACTGGCAGAAAAACCCAAATGTCCATTGATGGATAAATGGATAAACAAAATGCGGTATATACATGTAATAGAATATTATTTAGCCTTAAAAGAAAGGAAATTCTGACTCATGCTACAGCATGGATGAACCTGGAGGACATTATGCTAAGTGAAATAGACAGTCATAAAAGAACAAATAGTGTATAATTCTAATTATTTGAAGGACCTGGAGTAGTCAGATTTGTAGAGAAAGAAAGTAGAATGGTAATTTCCAGAGACTGGAAGGAGGAGGAGAAATGGGAGCTGTTGCTTAATGAGTACAGAGATTCAGTTAGGGAGCTGGAGTTCTCAAGATGAATGGTAGTAATGGTTGCACAATCATGTTAACACCGTGAACTTAGCACAACTGAATTTTATGCCTAAAAATGGTTAAAGCAGTGGCCAAATTTATGTTTTATGTATTTTACTAAAATAATTTACAAAAAGCTCTGTCTACAAACATAAACAATGCTTTTAACAATTTACCAGTTAAATCACTTAAACATTTCCAAAATGTATTTGATTCAGGAAGATCCACAATTTTCCTATAGTTTTCTGAGCACAGTATTTCTTTAGATTTTTCATCTGCAAAATGAAAAACGCGGATAACAGTAACAGAGACTCTGAAGGACTGTGGTGAGAATTAAATGGTATTATTCCTGTGACTGTCTAACACATAACAGGCATTCGGGTTAGCCTCTGGCTGTTAGTACATATAATGTGAACCTGCCTATGAGCTTCAAGGGCAGGAACTGTCTCTCTCACGAAGCAAAACTCCCCCCATGGCTTCCTGACACTTACAATCACTGTATTAAGCCATGCGCTTGTGCAGGAATCATCTAACGCATAACACGTTACATAAAATTACGTTTTTGCATGACTGATGCACCCTCACTGGACCATAAACTCCTTAAAAGATGTGACCTTAGTCATCTGGAGCAACAGCATACACATATAGTACAGTGTCTGGCACCTAATGGCAGCTCAATAAATATTTATTGAAACATTGAGATCTTCTTTGTAAACATTAGGTTTGGATGTTGGCAAAGTAAACGTATCCTTCTGTGGGAGGGACTACAAAAATTCTTCTCATCAATTGTCTGTACTTTATAATATAAAGAGGTATCTTTCCAGCTTTTTCTCCCAAATACCTACCAAGAAAAAAGAGAAACAAGTCTGAGAACTGAAGAACCAGTGAAATTTAAGCCCCAGAAATTACCCTATCCTGATTTTTGCCTGCAGGAATCCATTAAATGACTGCAAGGCACTGCACTGCTGTGTCCACCTAGACATAAGAGAGAGAGAGATATACATGTCATGTCCAATCCTCCACTGCAGTGTTTAAGGAAACAATGCAAACAGCCACAGAAGTGCTGTCCCCTTTCTTGATTTGACATCCGAGTAGCCAGCCACAAAAATAGACTTTACAAAATGTAGCTAGTGCCTTTCAGCCTTTCTTAGGGGCTCAGACACAGGAAGATCAAGTTTAGGAAAAAGATAATTAAGAAGTTAAGTGCCATATTTGCAATATTTCTTCCCTTTTTGTTAAGTGATGATTACCCTTGAACTAATTTACATCCTCTCTAGAATGGTCTTTTACACTTTTTAGGGAGAGGGCACTGGGGAAGAGACAACATCAAGTTCAAGTTCAGAAAGCTTAACAACAAAAATACCACCATCTCACATGGAGGGGAACAACATGCACTAGGGCCTGTTGGAAGGAGGGGAGAGGGGGAAGGAGGGGATCAGGAGGAATCACTATTGGATGCTGGACAGAAGACCTAGGTGACGGGATGATCTGTGCAGCAAACCACCATGGCACACGTTTACCTATGTCACAAACCTGCATATCCTGCACATGGACCCCAGAACTTAAAAGTTTAGGGGGGAAAAAAAAATCCCACTATAATTCCAGGACTTACCTACTGTTTCCAAGTTAGGGTTTTCCTGTTTCCTTGTCGATTTGTCTACTCCTAAGTTGGGCAAGCAAGTGGAAAGCTTCCGCATGATGCCATGTTTATTTCCCAAACTAAGCAGTGTTCATAATGTAATTCCAGGCTCCCGGAAGTGTTTCGCTACCTTTGCTTAATGGCAATTTCTTATCTCAAATAATAAATGCAAAAAGAGATGAAGAACAAAAGAAAATAATTGTCTAATAAGACAGTCCTCACTTTCTTCCATCTATATTTGGCAAGATTCCTTCCTCCCCACCACTCCCTTCAGGCTTTAAAACTCCATTTTCAATTTTATGTCCAATTTACAGATACGAAAAGAAAAAAAAAAAGTCACAGGAACATTCCAATATTGACCTTAAGGTACAAGTGAAGCTTAAAAAAAAAAAAAAAAGGAAAACAAGCAAGCAGGTCTCCAAGGTCAGCACTGACATCCAACCTGGAGAAAGCGCTCAAGCAAACACTCGTCCCAGGTGAGGCTCAGGAACGGGCCGTTCCCCAAAGAACCAACTGTCCTTTACAACTGTGGGCACCACATTTACTGCTGCTGGGCCACTCGGTGTGGCTGTGCAGCTCTGCAAACAAAAGGCTTTGCGGCTCAGAGGCAGGAAGATCAGGCTCTTCTACAGACCAGGATTCTTAACATCCTTTTGGACTTAAATCCTAGAATAAAAAGTAAACTCACAACACACAACAAGGTAATGTATCCTTACTTATTATCTTTTAAAAGGCAAGGATAAACTTAAATGTATCAATGAATACAGGAGTCAAATATGTCACTTATTTTAACTGTATAAAAATAACCACTGCTGCAACATGGGTAAAGTTCAAGAATGCTGTAAAAAGTGAGGGAAGCCAGGCACAGAGGCTGCAAACTGTGTGATTCCATGGACATGCTGACATGTCCAGAAGAGGCAAGTCCATGGAGACATAAACTAGATTGTGGTTGCCAGGGCCGGAGAAGGAAATGGGTAGTGGCTAGAAAAGGGCACGAGGTTTTTTGGAGGATCATTAAAATGTTCTGAAGTTAGGTTGTAGTCGTTGCACAACTCTGTACATTTACTAGAAAGTCACTGAATTATAGAATTAATGTGAGTGAACTTTATGGTATGCAAATGATATCTCCATTAAGCTGTTAAAATAAAAAACATATTAATCTTTGGGAGGCCAAGGCGGGTGTATCACAAGTTCAAGAGATTGAGACCATACTGGCCAACATGGTGAAACCCCATCTCTACTAAAAAAAACACAAAAATTAGCTGGTTGTGGTGGCGTGCGCCTGTAGTCCCAACTACTTGAGAGGCTAAGGCAGGAGAATTGCTTGAACCCAGGAGGCAGAGGTTGTAGTGAGCCGAGATCGCACCACTGCACTCCAGCCTGGCGCCTGGCAACAGGGCAAGACTCTGTCTCAAAAAAAAAAAAAAAAAAATTAATCATAATTGCTTGGTAAATAGCCTAATAAACATTATGAAAAGGATTTAGATGACAGGTTGTATAATTCAAGGTAAAGTATGTATTTCAGTATTCAGGTGATGAATTTCAGTCAAAACAGTCGCAATACAAATTAAGCATCCCTAATCCAAAAAAATCCAAATCTGAAATGCTCCAACATCTGAAGCCTTTTGGGTGCCACCATGATGGACCAAGGATACGCTCATTGGAGCATTTCGGATTTCACATTCTCAGAGTAGGGATGCTCAAGCGGTTAGCATAAGACGAATATTCCAAAATCTGAAACAGGTTGGTCCCAAGTGTTCTGGATAAGGAATACTCAACCTGTATAATATTTCCCAAATCCACACTACAGAAAACTCTAACACCCGGCACAACTTTTCTATCCTCATTGGTCAGAAAAGGTCCTCTTCTCTTGATGGTTTTCCTAACTCCATCTTTTTCTTTTCAGGGACTTTAAAAGAAATCTTATGATTTCTTAGTATTTACCCAGGTGGATGTCAGCTTTTCTCCCTGGTACGACCCTACATTACATAGAACAGAAAAACCTTGCTCCTTGGACTCATATTGATTGGAGCCACAGAGAGAGAGGCTTTGCAGCAAAACCATCAGGGGCTCCCTTAAAAAATAAGCTCTGGATACACGCTGGGTGTGATCCAAAGGGTACATCACACCATCAGAACCAGCAAGTTATCCAAGCAGACTCCCCTGGGTGAGATTCAGACTGTAACTCCTGACTTCCAGAGCTCCCAGGGCCCTGACAGATGACGTCTGGTGAGGGTTACCCCAAGTCTGATCTTTGTTGTTATTATTGTTCCAAGCTGGTTTTATCAGGCATCAGGGACACAGGCACATTTCCGTCTGTCCACTTTCTGGTCCTTCCTTTCCTTTCCTTCCCTACCCCTTCCTCTACCCCCTCCCCTTCTCTTCTCTTCTCTTTTCCTTTCCTTTCCCCTCCCTCCCTCCCCCTCTCTCACTCTCTTTCTCGCTCTGTTTCCCAGGATGAAATGCATGCAGTGGTATAATCACAGCTCACTGAGGCCACAACCTCCCAGGCTCAGGCAATCCTCCTGCCTTAGTCTCCCAAATAGCTGGGACTTCAGGCACACCATGCTTGGCAGGGCCTTTCTTCTATCCCTACCTGCAATACTGGCGACAGGCTGAAAATGTACTCCCGTAAACTGAGTGATGGGTGTCCTGGATTCCATTACTAAACCCTGCTGAGAACCGTCCTATCTCCTCTCAGCCTGACTCAGCCCACAGGTGGCTCCTCCACGCTAGCTGTGCCTTTTTGCTGCTCCTGATTTTGTTTCATGCTGAGATAATCAACGACCATCCTCATGCTCTCCACCATTCATTCCTCTTATGTGACGCCTCTTTCCCTGGCCCAGCCACCCTCCTCCTCCTGCTCTCGGTGGACCACTTATACCTGTCATAAAACTCTCTCCCACCCTCATTCTCCTGCTCCTCCTAGCCAGCCTGCTTCATGAATGGGACTTTTGAAAGCTAGACATGATAAAATAAAGACTTTTGCTCAATGTCTCTGTTTACAAATGGTGGCCTGAGACACAAAAACAAATAGCTGAAATGCTGATGCAGCTTTATTCACAATTGCCAAATCCTGCAAGTACCAGAGACATTCTTCAACCAGTGGACCATACAGACAATGGGCATTCAGGTTTATCAAGAAATGAACTATGTAGCCAGAAAAAGACACAGGAAACTTAAATGCATACTGTGAAGTATAAGAAGCCAAGCTGTGGAGGCTGCATACTGCGTGAGTCCAACTAGATGACATTCTGGAAAAGGCAAAACTATGGAAACGGAAAACATCAGTGGTTGCCAAAGGTTGGCGTGGGGGAAGACGGATAAACAGATGAAGCACAGGGGATTTTAACATGCATAGTATTTGTACAACACCATGATGGTAAATACACGGCATTAAGCGTTTGTCCAAACCATAGAATGTACATCAACAGTGAACTCTAATGCCAACCATGGATTTCAGTTAACAGTGCTATGAATACTGACTCACAAATTGTAACGCAAAATGTCAACAATAAAAGAAACAGTAGACAGGGAGAGGGGGTAGTTTCTCTAGAAACATAAAAGTGCTCTAAAAAATAGATTATGATCCTAAAAACAAACAGCTGATAATGAGTGGCACAGTAAGGCCAACAAGAGCTTTGCACACATGATGGGGTCACAGCTCACCTACGTAAAAGCTTAAAAAATTAATACCATTACAACATCGAGATTCAAAAATACCTCCAATCAAAATCCAGAGAGAGAGAGAAAGAGAGAGAGAGAAGAGAGAGAGTGTGTGTGCACGGGCGTGACTTGACTACCTGAACTTCAAATTTACACAACAGTGCAAAGCTCTTAGAATAACTGCAATATTCCTGGGAGGGAAAAGAAAAGAACAAGGAAGTAATAGGACACGTTCTGTCAGTATCAAGAGACTTAATTTTAAAGCAAGATTGAAGTTTTGACTGTTACATAAAATTGAGCATTTTCATTGTGGGAGTGAGTGGGGTTTTTCTGGTTTATTTGTTTTAAACTTGAAGTGACTATGAGATTGTTATGACCCAAAAGTGACCAAGACCTTCTTGGCTTTTCATCTCGGGGAGAGAGAAACTAATCACACAGGTAATTTAAGGGGACCACTTAGAGCAAACAACATGAAGTTGCTACCTGATGTGCCTGAGTGACCACTGTATCACCTACTCTTCTTGGCTCCAGGTGAAGTCATCCTGGCACCAGCAGGGGAGCACCCCTCACAGGACTCACCCCCCACACTCAGACTCAACCACACTGAGGCCTCTGCTCACCAAGCCCCCAGTACAAATAACATGGCCACTGTCTGTGTCAACAATGCCTCCATTCTCCCAGTTTCCCCCACACTGGCCGTTGTCACTTCTCTCCCCCACCATCACCTACTTCCCCTTATGCCCCCAAATCACTGGAGTCATTCCTTCCTGTCCATTTCCCCTGCCACTCCCCTTCCTCAGAGCTCCGTTACTTACCCCCAGAATCTATCCTCGCTTGTACACTTTTCTACCCTCCAATCCATCCAGCACCCACATGCCAGGCAAAGCTTCCTGAACGGCCTCCCCAGTCACAGTCATTGTCCTGCTCAACAGTGCTCAGCGCCTCCTGTCTCTTCCTGGATTAGGAGTCAAACTCTTCAGCCTGACCCTCAGGGCTCTTAGCCCACACACTCTGACTTTCAATTTCTCTCAAAACCTTAACGAACACTTAAAACGTGCAGGTCACAGTGCCTGGTGTTTTGAGAACAGTGGGAGGAAGAAGGAATCCCTTTCCTCCTGTCAGTCTCTACCTGTGCTGCCAGGACCACCTGCTGGGCTCTGGAAGTGCCTCCTGTCACCTCACCTAGTTTAGGCAGTTCCACCCAGGCAGAAGGCCTTTTTTTCCCAGGTCACCCTCTCAAAATCCTATGAGATCTTCAAGGTCTGTCTCCATGATGTGCCTCCCACAATCAAATCTCTGCTTCTCCACCAGCCTGACTCAATCACACTGTAGAAGTGGGTAAGCCTATCTGTGTGTTCTGGGGCCAGGGCAGGGGTGCAGACCTAGTGAGAGGAGGGTGCCTGAGTTTTCATTCAATACTCAAGTGCCCACCACATTAGATATGTACTAACAGCCAGGACTCTGGGTCTTGACTCATAAGATGTCTGGAGTGAGTGCAGATGAGGTGATAGACAGGTGAGGCCGTGGGGGATGGCTGGAAACAGCTTCCTGGAGAAGACCCATATTCAGTGGGTAGGAGGAGGAAGAGGAGCTGGCACACAGACCAAAGGGACAGGAGACCTGGAGGAGTAGCAGGCATCACAGTCACCAAGCCGAGCTGCAAGGAGGAGGAGATTAACATCTCAAAGCACAAGCAGAGAACTATAAGGTCAGCGGATTGGAAATTAACAGATTGTTGATTAACTTAGAATGAATGTGCTTTTGAGACAGCCAAATGCCTAGGCAGATAAGGGGGAGAGGGGGATCCCTAAGAATCTTCCGACCCGCCCCAACAGTGTTTACATCAGATGCTTTTGTGCAGATGAGGGAACCTGCCCAGTGCCTTGTCCGAGCATGACCAGAACGGACTGCGGGACCGGGGTGGAGCCACGGACTGGGGGGAGGAGCCTGGCCTCCAGTTGCTGTGTGGTGGCCTGGGATTCAATCCGTAAGGTGGGGGCCTGTTAACAGGACTCCATCTCACTTTGCTGAGTATTTTTCTCTTTCTAACTTTTCACCCAGTAAAATTCTGCTCTATTCACCCTTCAATGTGTCCGCACGCGTAAATTTTCCTGCTTGTGTGACAAGAACCCGGTGTTAGCTGAATTAAGGAGCAAACTCCTGCAACACTTTCATTACTCTGATGAGGTAACGTAGCAGATGCAAGGGCTTTAGAAAGCAATGCACAGTGAGGAAGAGGAGGTGCAGCCATGCCTCGGGAGAAATTGCGGGTTTGGTTCCAGACCACAACAGTAAAGCAAACATCAAAATAAAGCAAGTCACAGCTTTTGGTTTTCCAAAAACTTTGTAAATTCACGTAAAAGTTATGTTTCCATTATACTGTAGTCTATCATGTGTGTAATAGCATTATGTTTGAAAAAACAATGTACATTAATTAATTTTAAAATATGGCTGGGCAAGATGGCTCATGCCTGTAATCCCAACATTTTGGGAGGCTGAGGCAGGAGGACTGCTTGAGGGCCAGGTGTTTGAGACCTGCCTGGGCAATACAGCGAGACCCTATCTCTACAAAAATAAAATAACAATTAATTAAAATTTAATTAATTAATTTAAAAATATTTCATTGCTAAAAAATGCTAACTATCATCTGGGCATTCAGCAAGTCCTAATCTTTTTGCTGCTGGAGGGTCTTGCCTCGATGGTGATGGCTGCTGACTAATCTGGGTGGTGGTTACTGAAGGCCACATGGCTGTGGCAATTTCTTAGAATGAGAAGACAGTGAAGTTTGCTGCATTTGTTGACTCTTCCTTTCACACAAGATTTCTCTGTAGCATGTGATGCTCTCTGATAGCATTTTACCTCAGTAGAACCTTTAAAACCGCAAGCAGTCCTCTCAAACCCAGCCACTGCTTTATCAATTAAATTGATGTCACATGCTAAATCCTTTGTCGTCATTTCAATAGTGTTCACAGCATCTTCACCAGGAGTAGATTCCATCACAAGAAACCACTCTCTTTGTTCCTCCATAAAAAGCCATTCCTCATTTGTTCAATTTCCATCATGAGATTACAGCACTTTTCTCACATCTTCAGCCTCCACTTCTAACTCAGTGCTCTTGCTGTTTCCACTACATCTGCAGTTACATCATCCACTGAAGTCTCAATCCCTTCAACGTCATCCATGAGGGTTGGAATCCACTTCTTCCAAATTCCTGTTAATATTAATATTTTGGCCTCCTCCTGTTCTTTATGGCATCTAGAATGGTGAGCCCACTCCAGAAAGTTTTCAATTTACTTTGCCCAGATCCATCAGAGGCATCACTATCTACGGCAGCTACAACCTTATGAAATATATTTCTTAAGTGAAAAGACATGAAAGTCAAAATTACTCCTTGATCCATGGGCTGCAGAATAGATGCTGTATTAGCAGTCAGGGGGAACAATACTCATCTCCCTGTACTTCTCCATTAGAACTCTTAGGTGACTGGCACATTGTTAATGAGCAGTAATATTTGGAAAAGAACCTTTTTTTCTGAACAGTAAGTCTCAACAGTGGGCTAAAAACATTCAGATGTACTGTCATCTAGGCTTCATTCCATTTACGGAACACAGGCGGAGTAGATTTAGCGTAATTTTACAGGCCTAAGATTTTCAGACTGGTAAATGAGCATAGGCTTTAACTTTAAGTTACCAGATGCATTAGCCCCTAACAAGAGAATCGGTATGTCTTTCGAAGCTCTGAAAGCAGACACTGACTTCTCTTTAGCTAGAAAAATCCTAGATGGCATCTTGTTCTCCTAGAAGGCTGTTTGGTCTACACTGAAAATCTGCTGTTTAGTGCAGCCACCTTCATCAATGCTCTTAGCTGGATCTTCTGAAGAACTCACTGTGGCTTCTGCATAAGCACTTGCTGCTTCCCCTGCACTTACGTTACAGAGATGGCTTCTCTCCTTAAACCTCAAGAACCCACATCTGCTAGCTTCAAACTTTTCTTTATCTCTCTCAGCCTTCACAGAATTAAAGAGAGTTAGAGACTTGCTGTGGATTAGCCTTTGGCTTAAGGAAATGTCATGGCCAGTTTGATCTTCTATCCAAATCACTAAAACTTTCTCCATAACAGTGATAAGGCTGTTTCACTTTCTTATCATTTGGGTGTTCACTGGAGCTTCTGCCTCAGCCTCCCCAGTAGCTGGGACTACAGGCGCACGCTAACAAGCCCGGCTAAGTTTTTGTATTTTAGTAGAGACAGAGTTTCACCGTGTTACCTAGGCTGGTCTCGAACTGAGCTCAGACAACCTGCCTACCTCAGCCTCCCAAAGTGCTAGTAGGATAACAGGTGTGAGTCACCAAGCCAGGCCTGGAGTATTACTTTTAATTTCCAAGAAATTTTCCTTTGCATTCACAATTTATGTGGCACCCAGAGGCCAAGCTTTGGGCCTATCTTGGTTTTCAATGCCTTCCTCACTAAGCTTAATCATTTCTAGCTTTGGATTTAAAGTAGAGATGGGTGACTCTCCCTTTCACTTGAACACTGGAAAGGTTACTGTAGGGTTATTAATTGGCCTCATTTCAATATTGTTGTCTCAGGAAGTAGGAAGGCCTGAGAAGAGGGAGAGAGACTAGGAATGACTAGTCAAAATATACACAACATTTACCGATCAAGTTTACCATCTTATATGGGTGTAGTTCATGGAGCCCAGAATAATTATAATAGTAATATCAAAGATCTCTGATCACAGATCGCCATAACAGATATAATTTAAAACTTTGAGCCAGGTGCAGTGGCTCATGCCTGTAATCCCAGCACTTTGGGAGGCCAAGGCAGGTGGATCATGAGGTCAGGAGTTCAAGACCAGCCTGGCCATGATGGTGAAACCCTGTCTCTACTAAAAATACAAAAATTAGCTGGGAGTGGTGGCACGTGCCTGTAATCCCAGCTACTCAAGAGGCTGAATCAGGGAACTGCTTAAACCTGGAAGGCGGAGGTTGCAGTGAGCCGAGATCATGCCACTGCACTCCAGCCTAGGTGACAGAGCGAGACTCCATCTCAAAAAAAAAAAAAAAAAAAAAAACAGTTTGAAATATTTTGAGAATTATCAACAAGTAACAGCCAAGAAGCAAGCACATGCTATGGGAAAAATGGCGTCAACAGATTTGCTCAACACAGGGATGCCACCAACTCTCCGTTTGCAAAAAGTGCAATATCTACAAAATGCAATAAAGCAAGGCGGGATAAAATGAGGTAAGCCAGTAGCTTACCTGTCACACTTCTATAAAGAGAAGGGCGGAGAGAAACAGGGCAATGATTGTGTGTCAACAAAGCCACTGAGGACTGGAGATAGCTACGACTACTCAGAAAAGCAGCCAACCAGGAGTGTCCCTTCTTCACTCACTTCCAGTCGTGACTTATGGGTCACTCTGAGGCACGGATAATTCTGTAACATAAAGCAGATCTTGCTGTGACTATTTCTTTCTCCTTTCTTTGGATAGCTAAAGAATTTTGGTAGCCAACATTCATGGGTTCTGAAATTCCTGGAATTATACAAGCAGTGATAGTAAAGCATCTGAAAACAGACGACATTGCTTTGAAAAAGCTAGCTCTGTGCCAGGCTGTCATAACGTGTAACCTGGTGTTTGCTGGAATATCTTTCTCAAGGAAAAGGATTAAGAAAAGTCTCTTTGTTGGTTCTTCTCAGTTTGCACAAACCAACACCTACACATCTGACCTATAATGACACTCTTTAACTAAACAGCATGTTAAGTGTGACTTTACAGAAATGAAACCAACTTCTTAATAAATTCGCCAATTAGAATTTCATGAGGATATGCAAAGGCCAAACACACGAAGATTTCCAGTCCTTCCTTCCCTTTTCTCTTCTACTTGGTTAACTGCCTCAATAGCTTTGTTGTCCATTTCAAACAAGCTGCCCTGTAGAGTACTTCCCTCTCAAACCTGTATTTTCTGTGTAGAAAATTAATGTTCCTGCAACAGTGTTATGCTTTGCTTTGGCCTCCTGAAACTGAAGGTTAAGAAACTCTCAAAGGGAACTAACTTATCTTTAGCTATTGGACCTAGCACAGTGGCATTACTTAGATCCTGGGGACAACTAAAATTTCAGCTGCAATCCTGACTCACAGAACATTGCTGACGTCCTATTTGTATTCGTTTCTGGGGTTTAGGAAACTGTCATCAGTTTTGTTGGGCTGTGGCTGCTGTTCCATCTCCCAAACCCTTTTCGGTTTGAAGACTATTAGCAGCCCCCAGCAAACATACAACACATGACTGTGTGTATCCCTGATATATCATAAACCTCTGACCTTAGTCACACTATTCATCCCTAATTGCTGGTGCAGCAACCAATCTTTCTGTGGCTATTCCCAAACTTTCTAATTTTCCACTTTCGCTTTGCAATTAACCCTACATCGTGTGAGCAGGTGAAGGAAAGATGACTTCTTCTTTACGTCCTCCTGTAAACTGTAACATTCCCGTTTCCTCACTGGTGGTTGTGATGGTTAATCTCATGTGTCAGCGTGGCTAGGGCTATGGCACCCAGTTATCTGGCCAAACACCACTCTGGATGTTGCTGTGAAGATCTTTTCTAGATGTGACTGACAGCTAAATCAGTAAATTTTGAGTAAGGCAGATGACCCTTCATGATGTGGATGGGCCTCCTCTAATCAGTTTCTGAAGGCCTTCAGAGAAAAGACTGAGGTCTCCAGAAGAGAAAGAAGTTTTGCCTTTAAGATTGCAGTAAGATTCAAGCCTAAAACATCAACTCCTGCTACCCTCCGGCCTGTCGACCTGCCCTGCCCCTTTTGAACTTGCTAGGCTCCACAATCACATGAGCCGATTCCTTAAACTCTCTCTCTCCATGTGCGTGTGTCCACACTCTCTTTTGGTTCTGTTTCTCTGGAGAACCCTAACACTGGGGTCATGAAGAACTGCATCTATTTGTATGTCTTCTAAGTTAAATCCAGGAATTGAGAAACCTTCAATTATGACATTTCATATGATGTTTAAGACACTATGCCTATTATGTTAAAACCAATTATTTCCTTAAGGTTTCCGAAATGAGGCCGCATAAAAGACTTATCAGTAGTCATTATGTCAAAAATTAGAGAAGGCCATTAACGGATTTAAAATTAAAGGAGTAGTTATTTCCAGAGGTAATAAAAAAGCTATAATTTGGCCATTTCAAATCTCGGTTCCTTCAGCCCTCTTCAAAGGTGTATTTTTTACTAAGTGGATCTCCAGATAGCTTTAGAATAAATTACAGTCTTGAATCAGGAAAATCTAAATTATAGGACCCTAAAAGACATGCTCATGGCAATACTTAGCTAAGAAATAAAATCCCTTGTGGAAAAAATTTCTTCATAAAGAAAGCAATAAAACTTTACTGAGTGCCTATCAGGTGTGGTAGGCACTATTACACACAAAAGCATTTATTATATGGTCTTTTGTAACAAAGTAGCATCTACTCAGCACCACAAACACATGTCACAGAGTGGGGCTTCAGGGTTTATTATGAGGAAAGGTGGCGTACACAGAGCTACAGAAAGGTGGGAAATGCCAGAACTGGCAACAAATGCAGTGACAGAGCAGGTCCCCTGGAGAGGCAAAATACAATGCTAGATGCACGTGCCTTTCAAAGACAGCCCTAGAACCCGCTATCAAAGGCACCCTCATTTGCCTGAGGAACAACCCGTATCGGTGCTCAGACTCTGGAAGAGTAAAGAAGGGGTCACTTTCCAGAGCTTCCGCCGCCTGACTAAACTCAGAACAACAAGAAAACAACAGATTTTCCTTCAACTCTGCTTTTCACCAAAATAACTAAAAAACTATTTTATCTAAAAAAAAAAAAAAAATCTGGGACCCATCCTGCCTTTTCAAGTCTTCAAAATGCCACTAGAGGTTGTACCACGGTAGGCATGACTTTATGTTAGATCTGGTCACTTGGACCTTCACAACTGAGATCATGAATTAGCAGAGCTTTGAACTTTGTCCTGCACAGAATACAAAACCCCTCACTGTGATTAGTAAGTCTGTGCTGTTGCTCAGCATTAAGTTAATGGATAACAACAATTATACATCAGAGAGAAAAAAAAAATCAACAAGTTAAACAGACACTCCAGAAAAAACAAAACTGGCAACACTACCGCCAAAAAGGTGGTGATCCTTGTGATTTCGCTGGCTCCACTGTATGCTTTCCTCCCCCACTTTCCATCCACATGAGGGCATCTGCTGGTGACCAAATGGTTCTGGGCTGGTGACTGCTTGGCCCAGCTGGGACCCGCTCAGCAGGTGCAGGTTCTGTTGAGCTCTGCAGTCTGGAGTACAATAGGAAACCAATCTGCCTCCTTGGGTTCAGGGCAGAATCAAGCATTTTTCCCAGAGAATTTTCTGTATGGAATTTCCACATCCAAATGATTTTAACACTGACTTTCCAAAATAAGTCATTCTCAGCAAGCACGGGCACCAGGTATCCATTCGCTCAAAACTCATTCAGACAGAGTGGTCAGCAGATGCCACAGGTAGGGAAGCCCTCACAGCTCTGTGACTGTCCCTTGGTGCTCTCCTCCACGCTTCTCATGACTGCCCTGTGAAGGCAGCTGGCTTTGCTGGGTGACCGTGAACAAGCCACTTCATCTGAGTTTCAGTTTCCTCCTTGGTGGAGCGGGGAGTAAGGTCTGCTCAATGTGCTGTGTGTGGGAAGTGACCCAGTATGTGGAAAACACCATGTGGCACTGTGTACGAGGACGCTCCCGTGATTATGTGGCGCAAAACCAGGATTAGAGTGAGTGCCTCCAAGCCTCTACTCCCAGCACGGAGAAGAGTCCTGCTCACCCCGCTCCTCTCTCAGCCCCAGGAGTGCTGACAGGTGAGGCCACCATTAGCCCAGGGAGGACATTATAAAGCAGGGATGTCCAATCTTTTGGCTTCACTGGGCCACTCTGGAAGAAGAAGAATTGTTGTGGGCCACACATAAAATACACTAACACTAATGAGAGCTGATGAGCTAAAAAAAAAAAAAAAAATGTGAAGAAATCTCATGTTTTACAAAAATTTACAAATTTGTGGGGCCACATTCAAAGCCGTCCTGGGCTACATGTCACCCATGGGCCATGGGTTGAACAAGTTGGTTATAAAGTAGTCAAAGCCTTGACTTGCAACTCTTGGAAAACTTACAACACAGAAAGCATTTCAATCCTTAAACACAATGCTTTTATGTGTACTAAGCTTAAGGTGTGATGATGCCCCTCTGAAACGTTTCTAGTTTTGCCATTCAGTCTTGATTGGGTTTGATGATAGTTTTACAGAGGGAAGTGATAAAGATAACGTCCATCCTCAAGAAAATTTGTGTTTATTATATTTGACTTGTATTGAAAAACTGAGGCTGGTGGAAAGGACCTTTCCTGCCTCTACACTCAGCCTAGCTGGAAATAGATTTTTATCTCACCTAGCCAGGCCTCTCTCCCCAGGCAAGAATCCTTCCTAACACAAAAACAAATACCCAAACAAGAGTTTTCCACATATAGTTTAATAATTCCAAGACAACTTTTCATTCAAACATGTATTGCATGCCAGACACTATATGAGTGCTGGGATTACAGGCGTGCGCCACCACATCCAGCTAATTTTTGTATTTTTAGTAGAAACAGAGTTTCACCGTGTTGCCCAGGCTGGTCTCGAACTCCTGACCTCAGGTGATCCACCTGCCTTGGCCTCCAAAAGTGCTGGGATTACAGGCGTGAGCCACTGTGCCTGGCCTACACTATGCTTTTTATAGTTTCAAGTGTATGCTTTCTACTTATTTGCTAAAAAAAAGTTAACTGTAAAACAGTTGCAGGCAGATCCTGCAGGACAGAGTCCAGAAGAAGGTGTTATTATTCTAGGAGATGACAGCTGTATGCGTGTTACTTCCCCTGAAGACCCCTGGGACAAGATGTGGATGTTGAAGACAATTTTATGGATGATGCTGACCCTGTGTAGCCTAGGCTAATGTGTGTGCTTCTTAGTTTTTAACAAACAAGCTTAAAAAGTACAAAACAAATTTTAATAGAAAAAAGCTTATAGAAGAGGGACATAGAGAACAATAAGGCTATAAAGAAATTATATTTGTACAGCTCTATAATGTGTTTGTGTTTTAAGCTAAGTGTTATCATAAAAAAGTAAAAAAGGTTTTAAAAATTAAAGTTTATAAAGTAACAAACTTACAGTAACTAAGGTTAATTTATTATGGAAAAAAAATTTTAAATAAATTTAGAGTGGCCTAAGTGGACAGTATTTCTAAAATTTAGAGTAGTGGATAGCAATGTCCTAGGCATTCACTCCCCCACTCACTGACTCACCCAGAGCAACTTCCAATCCTGGAAGCTCCATCCACAAGTGCCCCACACAGGCAAGCCATTAAAAAAAAAGATCTTTTACACTGTATTTTCTGTACCCTTTCCATGTTTAGATGTACAAATACTTACCATTGTGTTACAACTACCTACAGTATTCAGTACAGCCACACGCTGTATAGGACTGTAGCCTAGAAGCAACAGGCTACACCAGATAGCCTGGGTGTGTTATAGGTTGTACCATCTAATTTGTGTTAAGTACATTCTACAATGTTCACACAGTGATGAAATTGCCTAACAATTTGTTTCTCATAATGTATCCCTGTTGTTAACTGATGCATGGCTAGATAGAAAAAAAATCCATCACATGTCTATAGACTTGCAATGAATAATCAAGAAAAATTAAGAAAACTATCCCATTTATAATAGCATTAGAAAGAATAAAATACTTAGGCATAAATTTAACAAAACAAGTATAAAACATATACTCTGTAAACTAGAAAACATTTATGAAAGATATTTAAGACCTCAGTAAATGGATTCATAAATTGGAGACTTGGTATTGTTAAAGAGGTAATGCATCCCAAATTTACCTACAGATTCAGTACAATCCTAATCAAAATCCTGGCTAACTACTTTGCATGGTTTGCAAGCTGATCCCATAATTAATAAGAAAATTCAAGGGAATCAGAATAGCCAAAACAACCTCGAAAAGAAAACAAATCTAGAGAATTTATACTTCATAATTTCAAAGCTTACTACAAAAGCCACAGGAATCAAGACAGTGTGGTACCAGCACAAGGACAGACATACAGATCAATGAAACTAGAACTGAAGGTCCAGAAATAAAATTTTATATTCATGGTCAATTCATTTTCAACAAGGATAATAGGACCATTCAATAGTAAATCATCCTTTCAACCAATGACACTGGGACAAATGAATTTCTACATGCAAAAGAATGAAATGAGATCCTTCCCTCACACCATATGCAAAATAAGAGCACAGACTTAAATCTAAGAGGTAACACTATAACACTCTTAGACAAAAATATGGAGAAAATCTTCACGGCCTTGGATTAGGCAATGGTTTCTCAAATACGACACTTTGAGCACAACCAACAAAAGAAAAAATAGCTAAATGATTTCACCAAAACTTTAATGCAAAGAACACCAATAAGTAAGAAAGTGAAAAGAAAAGCTACAGAATGCAAGATTCTTGTAAATTATATATCTGATAGGAGTCTAACATCCAGGATATATAAAGAACTCTTACAACTCAACAAAATGGCAAGCAACCCAATTAAAAAATGAGCAAAGACTTGAAAAGGCATTTCTTGGATGATATGCAAAGAGCCAATAAGCACGTACGAAGGTGTTCAACATCATCATGCATCAGAGAAAGGAAAACCAAATCCAAATAAGATGCCACTTCACACTCATTAGCTGAGATGGCTAGAATCGAAAAAGCAGATGGAAAAAAGTGTTGGTGATATGGAGACAGAAAGTAAAACGGAGGCTGACAGGAGCTGGGAATTGGAATAAATAAGGACTTGGCATTTAATTGGTATAGAGTTTCAGTTTTGCAAGATGAAAAGATTTTGGAGATTGGTTGCACAACAATGAATGTACTTACTATGGCTGAACTGTACACTTAAACAGGTTAAAATGGTAAAGTTTATGTCATATACATTTTACCACAATTTTTAAATAGCACACACCAGTTTAAAAACTGGAGCCCTCATACACAGCTGATGGAAATGTAAAATGGTGCATGCCTGCTTGGGAAATAGTCTGGCAATTTTTCAAAAGGTTCCACACTGAGTTACCATTTGACTCAGCAATGCCACACTTAGGTATATACCCAAGAGAAATGAAAATAGATGCCCACACAAAAATTTGTACACAAATGTTCATAGCAGTATTATTCCTAACAGCTAAAAAGTACAAACAACCCAAATGTCCATCAACTAATGAATAAATATAATGTGGTATATACATACAATGGAATATCATTCAGCAATGAAAAGGAAGGAAATACTGATTCATGCTACCACAGGGATCAATGCTGAAACATTAAGCTGTGAAGAAGTCAGACCTAAAAGGCCACATATTGTATGAATCCATTTACATGAAATGTCTAGAACAGCCAATTGTAGAGGGACAAACTGATTAGTGGTTGCCAAGGGCTGGGGACTTGAGGGAAAATGAGGACTGCTAATAGGTAAGGGTTTCCTTTCGGGGGCAGGGGGATAAAAATGTCTTCAAATTGACTACGGTAATTGATGACTGCATTATATACTGAATGCAACTGAATTATATACTTTAAATGGATGAGTTACATATCAATTAGATCTCAATGAAGCTGTTAAAAAAGAAACAAAGAGGTCAGCTGCTTTGCTGTGGTGTCAATTCTTAACCTAGACAGAAGGTGGTAACAGGCAGAAATGGCACAGTACAAAATGCTGGGCATAATCCCAGCTCGGCCATTAGATAGACTGGGTCACTATTTAAGTTTTTTGATCCACTATTTGTTCTTCTACAGATAACAGTACCTTCCCAGCACTGCATGGCACAGAGTAAGCTTATTTATTAGGGTACTTACTGTTACTACAGTAAATAACTACCCTTGATCATAGTGAAAAGGCCAAGAAGCAATCAGTACTACTAATAACTGTATACACGTGATGTCATAAAATAATGGTCAAAAAAGCTCTTGCAGAAAGACAAGTAATGCAAGTTCCTTGGGAGGTCAAGACGGGCAGATCACCTGAGGTCAGGAGATTGAGACCAGCATGGCCAACATGACAAAACCCTGTTTCCACTAAAAATACAAAAATAAGCTGGGCATGGTGGCACAAGTCTGTGGTCCCAGCTACTCGGGAACCTGAGGCACAAGAATCTCTTGAACCCGGGAGGTGGAGGCTGCGGTTAGCCAAGATCACAACATTGTACTCTAGCCTGGGTGACACAGCGAAACACCATCTCAAAAAAACAAAAAAATTATATACCACAGAATGAGCTTATTATCCATTAATAATTAGTAGCTAATCAATTATTTCATTATTCATTTAGATATGTGAACTTCTTTAGAGAATTACTAAGCTCCATTTTCACAGAAAACACAGAAAATGCAATGAAGCAGGTCCAAGGTGAGAGAGAGAAGACTGACTGAGGGTCATTCCTAGGCCTCCTGCCAGGACCCAGTGTGCTTAATCTGTCCTTGGACTTGTCTGGCCCCATTAATCAAAGGACCTAGTTTTCTGGGAAAATAACATGTTTTTGTGATCTGAAAAGCAGAAATTAAAAGGAAACTGTGACATCATGGGGGAAAGAGAGCAAATACTATGATTTCTTTAGCTGTATTTTCCAACTTTTCTGTATAGATTACATGAAAACGATTTCTTTGGTTGTAATTTCCAACTTTTCTGTATAGATTAGATAAAAAGTAATAGACCAAGATCTTTGCTGCCCTTCCAAAGTTGTACCTGGTAAATAAAATAGGTTAAACTAACGGTGTGTTTACAAAACACCAAGAGCTTCAGTACTGACACCAGGTCTGTTTGTATTTAGGTTCAACATGACTTAGGTAGACAGTCCTTATAAATTGTGTTATGGAAAAGACAAACAGAAGTAACTTTTTGCAGTGTACATGGAGGCTTGTTTTTCTCAAGAAATAAAACAAAAATGGATATAAAGGCAAATTTACACCTGAACTCTACCTTTATAACAATCACACTTAAGAAAGAAGCATACACCAGGCGCCAAGCAAGCTCAGAACCCCAGCGCCTGCTCCAGCACCAGGCATACAGGAGGCACGCAGATGACGCCGTGTTTTGAGTTGAAGGGGACTCTGTTAGCATGTCATAAAACATGCAGTCGTTTTTCTGCAAAGTATTTTAAATACTGCTTTTCAAATTTAACTGCATTATTTGTAACTAAAATAATCGTCAAAGTGGAATTTACTCATATTTTCCAGTAATCACTCTGCATAGAAGCCAATGGGATTTCTAGTTTCTCTTCTGTAGGAGAAGAAAAATGACACCTAGATCCGTGTCTCTCTAGTTTATTTTTATATCCTCAGGGACTACTAGCATTACTTCTGGAACAGAGGAAGTAGTCAACAAATTGTTTAGAAGAGATGAATAACCTAGCTTTTATAGTAATCATCCATATCCCTGTTCTTAGTCTAATTACACTAGTGATTAAATAAATACTTGGTAAACATTAAGGTAGTTAACTCATAAACATTACTCAACCAGAGGCAATCTAAATAGACAACTTTGAAATACATCCTTTTCTTCCAGCCCTAATTGGCAAGTTTAGCTGTCAGGCCTCTTATTTTGCAATCAAGCTGTGTTTTCTTCAGAGTTTCTAATTCTAAAACAATGGTGTGATGAAATGACCCTCCTTTGGTACCTAAATTATCAATAGAGAACATTACCTCTTCTCTCTCCTTGTCACAGTTGCCCTAAATTGGCAATGTAGACCTTTAGCCTCCCTATTTTTGCTAGACAATATAACTTCAAGTTATTTGCTATACAATCTTCACTTTCCTTTTTTTGTCAAAACAAAAACAAACAAACAAAAAACAAAACAAGCCTCACTACTGACTCTGTAACACTCCACTGCAGGATTAATACTTTCAACCAGAAGGATTAGAGAGCTATAGAACTCTGCCTTAGGACATCAGAATACATGCTCTTTTCAAATGCCCGGGGAAAATATATCAAGATGGACCAATATTCTGGGCCATACAGACCTCAACATATTTAAAAGAACTGAAATTATATACAGTGTGTTCTCTAATAATAATGGAATTAATCAGGAACAGAAAGTTAACAGAAAAATCTCCAAACACTTGGATATGAAGCAACACATTTCTAAATAATCCACAACTAAAGGAGGAAGTCTAAAGGGAAATTTTTAGGCTGGCTGCGGGTGGCTCACCCTGTAATCCCAGCACTTTGGGAGGTCGAGACAGGTGGATCACCTGAGGTCAGGAATTCAAGACCAGCCTGGCCAACATGATGAAACCCTGTCTCTACTAAAAAAATACAAATATTAGCTGGATACAGTGGCTCATGCCTGTAGTCCTAGCTACTTACGAGGCTGAAGCAGGAGAACAGCTTGAACCTGGGAGACAGAGGTTGCAGTGAGCCAAATGGCACCACTGCACTCCAGCCTGGGTGGCAGAGCAAGACTCTGTCTCAAAATAATAATAATAATAAATAAAATAAAGTAAAAATTGTAATAATACATTCAACTGAATGAAAATGAAAATGCAACATATCAAAACGTGTGGAACATAGCGAAGCAGTGCTGTGAGGGAAACTGATATCATGAAACGCACATACAAGAAAAGAGGAACCATCTCAAATCAATCAAATCTCCCACCTCAAAAATCTATGGAAATAAGCAAAATAAGTCTAAAGCAAGCAGAAGAAAAAAAGAATTAAAATAAGAGCAGATATAAAAGAAGCTGAAAACAGGTATCAATAGAAAAAAATCAATTAAACAATGAGCTGTTTTTTGAAAAGACTGATAATATGAGCAACTCTGCACACATCAACTTGACAACTTTGACAAAATGGACCACTTCCTTTAAAAATACAAACTACAACTACTCACACAATGTGAAAAGATAACTTCAACAGCCCTTAACCATTCAGGAAAAAGTGAATCTGTAATTTCAAAACTCTCAAAAGAGAAATCTCCATGCCCAGAAGAATTCTACCGAATGCTTAAAAAAATTAACACCAATTCTGCACTACTTCTTCCAGGAAACAGAAGAGGAAGGAGCACTATCTGACTCATTTTATGAAGCTAGTATTTCCCTGGTATCAAAACCTGATGAAAACAGTACAAACAAAACAAAACAAAACAAAAAACTACAGACCAATATCACTCACGAATACGACACAGAAATGCTTAACAAAACAGAATTCAGCAATAAATATAAAATAATTATTCGCATGAGCAAATGGGGTTTATTCTAGGGATCCAAGACTGGTTCATACTGAAAATTAATCAGTGTAATCCACCATATTAACAGGCTTAAGAAGAAAAACCATATAATCATATCAACTGATAGAGATTTGATGAAATTCAAGACCCATTCTTCAGTTTAAAAACTTCGGAAAGACAGGAATAGAAGGAAGCATCCTCAATTGATAATGAGCACCTACAGACAACCCTAAAGCTAACATTATACTGAACGGGGAAGGACAGGATGCTTCAGTCAGTGCAATAGCGGGGAAAAAAAAGGAAAGAAATAAAAGGCATATGGATAGGAAAGGAAGAAATAAAACCATTCCATTTGTAGATAACATGACTGCCCATGTAGAAAATCTCAAGAAATCTACCAAAAAAAAACCCTCAAAAAACTAAGAACTAATGAGTGAGCTCCACAAGGTTTCAGGATACAAGCCAAACATTTTAAAAATCAATTTTCTATGAAAATCAACATGTGGACACAATTAAAAAAGTAATACCACTTTCTAATCACTCAAAAAAATGAACTACTTAGGTGTTAGTCTAACAAAATGTGTATTAAACCTGTGTGCTAAAAACTATACAATGTTGATGAAACTAATCAAAAAAGATAAAATAAATGAAGTGTTCACTGATTGGAAACTTAACATACTGAAGACATCAATTCTACTCCAAATTCCTATTAGATCCCAGCAAGAGTTTATGTAGATAGAGGGAAGACTATTCTAACATTAACAAAGAAAGGGAAAGGAGCTAGCTAAAATAATTTTGAAGAAGAATAAAGGAATCCAGTACCCAATTTCAAGATGTATGCAGCTATAGTAAACAAGACTGTGATACTGGCTGCCTGAGGTATAAACTTATATAGATCAAAAGAACAGAAGAAATAAGCCAGAAGCAGATCTACACAAATAAAACCAACTAATTTTTGATAAAGAAGCAAAAGCAACTGAATGCAAGAGGGATGTCTTTTTTACAAACAGTGCTATAGCAATTGGACATCCACAGGCCAAAAAAAAAAAGAACACGGACCTAAATCTCATGCCTTCTACAAAAATTAACTTGAATGAATCATGGACTTAAATCTAAAATGTAAAACCACAAAAGTTTTAGAAGAAAACACAAAAGAAAACCTTGAGGATCTAGGACTAGGGCAGAGTTCTCAGACTTCACACCAAAAGCATGATCCATGTAAGGAAAAAACGATAAACTGGACAGATAAACTGGACCTCATCAAAATTAAAAACTCTCATTCTGCAACAGACCCTGCTAAGTGGCCGAAAAGCCACTGAGTCAGAAAATATATTTGCAAGACACATGTCTGAAAGACTATTAGTAACATCAGAGAATAACACTGAGTGAAAAAAGCCAATCCCAAACATTCCAATTGTATAATAGTTTTGAAAGGACCAAATTACATGGAGAATAAGGAAGCAGCTGACAGGAAGAAGGCAGGGATGGGGCAGAGGAGAGTGGGTGTGGCTGTAGTGAGTGTGTATGGACAAGCAGAAGGGATCCTGTGGTGATGGGAAAGTTCTACATCTTGACCATATCGGTGTCAAGATCCTAGTTCCACTGTTATAGTACAGTCTTGCAAGACGTCATCATTGGGAGAATCTGAGCAATCCCTCCAAATGATCTCAAAATGAAAAGTTCAATTTAAAACACTGATAAACAAGAATTTTGAGGTATTTCCTGATACAATTATATACTGCGTTAACTTTCAAATCCCTATGCTTTTCATAGACCAACCCAATTCTGCCTTTTCTGTGTCACATGTTGACTTTCCCAACATTCCTGCAGCTAAGGAAACCCAACTATGCCCCAAAGCTTTGTCTTTTACATAACCAATACCAGGATTGGGTATACCTTTAATCTACAAGTTCAAAATTATCTTACAGGCTTTTTCTTGAATATCCAAACCTCACCACTGATACATACAAGGACACATGCCCGGAAGTTTGTCTGAACATGTGGAAGTGAGCACAGCTGACCCAGTCAGGCACCAGCAAGCACACGGGGCCACCTCCTTGTTGGGCAACTTGTAATTATCAGCCCTCTATGCTGTTTCATTCACCCATCCTTGTGGCACTCCCACTGTCATCTGCAGGGCACTGTGGGTGGGGAGAGAAGTAGGACGTGGCTACTGTCATCATTCACTATGAAAACATATGTGAGACACATGTGATGGCATCAGCATTCCCAGCACCAATTCTCCTCACTACACCCTCCCCATGGAAGCAGCAGGTGCTGTCAGATCTGCATGTTCTGAGATGAGGGTCAATACTTCACCATCTTCCTTCGTTTCTTGCAAAATGACAGCACTGAATACATGAGACAGTGATGGGCACTGCTTTCCAAGTGCCTCAGGCTCAGATGGCACAACAGCCATTTCCTAGGGATCTAAAACCACCCAGCTCTAGTGAGCAGTCAGTGGCTGCTGAACACCTCACTCATTTGAAGCTGTGGGGTCCTCGCCAGTGGGGAGATACCTTTCCAGCTAAAATTCTTATGTAAATTCTCTTCCTTCTGTAAACTCATCATTGCAGGATTCAGAAAGAATGAGCATGGAGGGGTCCAGGTACAGTAGCTCATGCCTGTAATCCCAGCACTTTGGGAGGCCGAGACGGGTGGATCACCTGAGGTCAGGAGTTCAAGACTAGCCTGACCAACATACTGAAACCCCATCTCTACTAAAAATACAAAAAATTAGCCAGGTGTGGTGGCGGGCGCCTGTAATCCGAGATACTCGGGAGGCTGAGGCAAAAGAATCACTTGAACCCAGAAGGCGGAGGTTGTGGTAAGCAGACATCGCACCATTGCATTCCAGCCTGGGCAACAAACACTGTCTCAAAAAAAAAAAAAAAAAAAAAAGAATGAGCAGGCAGGAATGTGTTCCATGTTCATTCTTTCTGAATCCTGCAGTGATGAGTTTATTGAGGGAAGAAAATAACCTGCAAGTGTAACTGGCCACTGGACATTCCAGTTCTTTGAAAAACAATCTCATCAAAGAACACTGTTCTCTTCCCAAGAAGCAATCATACAAACCTATACTTTTGAGAGGTGCTATTGTTTATAAATTGTCTCTCAATGACTAAAAAGTGCTTCTGGGTCTTTCAGTGGACCTGAAAGTACACCCAAAGAGGGTGGCTGTCCCAGTTCTGGGGAACAAGGGCCCAGGTACCCTCTCGCTGAACCAGTCTCCTTGCACAATGATCTTTTTACCCCAGACTGATCTGCATAGAGATCCACTATCTTCATCTCAGAAGAAAGGCGTTCAATTGACACAAAGTGTTTCTTCAAAAGCCGCAACCTGAAGACAACAGAGACGCACTGTGCAGACGGGAAGGCGCTTCCACAGAAGACTTTCCAGGAAAGACTAGAAAGTAACACCGTCCTCCTGCTGACGACAGACAATTCCTTCTTCCTTTAGAGATTTGTCATCCCAGAATGACAGAGAAACTGAAGGAGATGAGTAGTGTTCACTCACAAAAATTTTAAAAAGGACACTAGATTCCTATGGTAGGACATCAATGAAAATGTAATCATCCACTTGGACGATTCCAGCTCAGCAGCTGAGCATTCACTGAAATTGAATGAACAACTGTGCTTTAGAATAACTGCTGTATGGGGTCCGATATAATTAATCACAGCAGGCTTAAAAGTAGCCCTCAGGAAGTCAATGTGATCAAGTTCCTTCAGAGATGCTAATGTGGAAATTGAAGGAGCTATGCTACCAAATCAGGCATACTCAGGCAGTGGCTGGAGCATGATTTGACCTATCTCCCTGCACACATTTGAGGCCTAATGTGGTAAACTGAAGATGAGACCTTGTACTGACAAACCGTTGTTGCTTCTGTGTCCTGCCTGAAGCTCTCTGGGTTGAAAACCTCTAGGGGTGAACACTCTGTATGAAGAGGTCACATTTAAAATACGGATGAAAAAAGCGGGAAGAGTTCTTGCTTTCTTGTCCAAGTTCTTGCTTTCTCTGTATCAGAAGGGAGGTGTCCATGGTACAGAAGTGCTCATGCCCTGAGTGATTTTCCTAATGCTGAGTAGAGTCTGCAGGCAGAGCAGCCAGTCAGGCGAGGATAGCGGGGGACTCAGTGAGCCACCCGAAACCTCTGGAAGCAGAAGACTAGCCTGGAAAGAAAGGTCTAGAGGAGGTTCTTCCCCTCTCCTCCCATTCTGAGGAGCCTGAGTGAGGGAAGGGAGACCAGGAGGAAAGAGATCAGTTCCCGCTGAGAAGCGACACTGGGTATCTGTGCCAGACTGCATCTGATCCTCCCGGAGCCACATGACCTTGGGAAGGTAAGTTATAGGACAGGGTGCGGTTCGCAATTCATTTCCAGGGCGGAGTCTGGAGAAGGTGTGTGCTTTCGAGCTGTTCATCTCAATGCCGGTCAGTGAGGACAGCAGTCAGAAAGACTACAAACAGAACCCAGAATGATTTTGAAATCAGTCTATTCACACCCTACCCCACTTGTCATGAAAAAATAAAATGGTCAAAAGAAGCTGCCACTTTCCTTACCCAGAATCCCACCATTTAATTCACAGTGAGGCCAGGAGTCTAAGACTCAGCTCAAGGGGAGCTTTGCAGGGTTAGCACCTCACTCCATGTCACCTTGGTACAACAAGCACACCATTCGTGCTCTATCACATGCCAACCACAGGCCACAGCCAAGAACTGAAACTCAGACGACAACCAAGTGAAGAGCCCAAGCCTTTTCCAGGAAGGGCAGAAACCAAAGTTCCAGCAGCGTGGCCCGAGGACACTCAGAGACCCCAACACCAGGCTGACCCTAACTTGGTAACACAAGCAGGCTCTTCAGTAAGCTGGGCCCAGCAGGCCACTCTGGGAATTTTAGATTTGTTTTAGAAAAGTCAAAGGTATCGAATCTGATAGAAAAATCTAAAAAAGAAGAAAAGAAAACAACAACTAAAAAGAAAAGTCAAAGGCAGAAAGGAGGTCTGGTGGACAGTGAAACATACCATTTTAAGAATACTACGTAGGTTTTTTTTTTAGTTTATTTTGAATTATTTAACTTCAAATTTTTTAAATTAAAATGCATTTTTAACTTTCCTCATTTAAATATATAATACTTTTGAATATCACTGAAGCTGCAGATATTAATATATCCCCTTCCTTCTTTCTTGTTTTGAATGAGGGCTGGAGGGATGTTATTTCAGAAGGATCCATGGAACATTTAAGAAAGGGCAATTCCTTTGAAGGCCTGTATTTCTAAACCCTATTCAGTCCATGGGTAATGCAAGTGACAATGGTAAGAGCACACAATGGAGGCTGGTCTTTACCATCATACTGGGCTGCTTGTGTGCAGCAGTATGAAAGTGTCCCCAGTGGTAGAGTTCTGCCTAGACATTAAGCAGCAGAAAAAATATAGTGAATCAATTATTTCCATTTGCAACACACATTTAAATGTACTGGGACCAATTTAACAGTAAACGGTTACTTGCAAGCTGGCAGGGCAAAACAAACCAAAAACATTTCTATCTTTTTCTTTTTTTTTTTTTTGAGATGGAGTTTCGCTCTTGTTACCCGGGCTGGAGTGCAATGGCGCGATCTCGGCTCATGGCAACCTCCACCTCCTGGGTTCAAGCAATTCTCCTGCCTCAGCCTCCCGAGTGGCGGGATTATAGGCGTGAGCCACCGCGCCCGACCCATATCTATCTTTTTCACAGAAAGAGAACAAATCATAAACTCGAGATATGAATTCATATATTTCTCATGTATGTAATTAATTCAACCACCCTACCAGGACTGATTCTGCACCAAAAGAAATTAGAAACAGACAGAAATTAAACTGGATCCCAGGCTTCATTCCCAAGGGCACCGTGCTATGGGTCACTTACTCAAGTCTTACAGTCCTGGGTAAACTCAGTTTTAATAACTTGTTGGGATATTTTAGGATAATTGCTGCATGGGGTTTGATTTAATTAATCTCAGCAGGGTTCAAAGAAGGCTCATGAAGTCGATATGAAAAATGTCCTTCAGATGCTGTATTATTAAAAGTTGAGTAAGTACGTCACCAAAAGAGGCAGAAATAGAGAAGCCTACCATTTTAAATTAAGACAAAAAAAAAAAACCTATTTTATCCATGCTCACAGAGAGTCAGTAGGAAAAGGGATAAAACTGCAAGCTCAGTGTCGGGCCGATGCAGTGGCTCAACATTCGCTGAATGAATAAAACAATAAATGAAGGTAGAATGAATATTCACGATGGGATAAGAAACACAAAAAGTTCACACATCATTTAAGATGATGTTTAGAAATACATGGTTTATAACATGATGACATTTAGATCCGAGAACACAGATCACTTGTCACAGCAAGGCCAAGTCTAGAGATGGAGGAGCGGGGTGTGTGTGTGTGTGTGTGTGTGTGTGTTAAAACTGGCATTTGTGTACAATCGACTGGTTAGAGAAGGTACAAAATCCTAGGGCGCCCAATTCACGTAACATTGACATTTACACTATTCACACAGAAGTATCGGTACACTTCACGATTTTAGAATCTGGCTGTTCCCAGAATTCAAGCTGGTACTGTTGAGAGGTGAGGAAAATGATGCCGGGTGCTGGGGGAGGCTGGCCTGCAGGGTCCGTGTTCTCTGTTGGCAGCATCATCTTCTGTATCCTTGCCTGGCATTAGCTTACAGAATTAGATGTGCAGATCTACCATGCTGGAGCTGTCTTACTTCCCAACTTTCAGATCAAAATAGAGGACCACCAGGAGATATCCAAACTGGCACGCATTCAACACGGAACGAGCATTCATTACATGATGGACATGGTGCCACCACCACCTCCTCCTATCACAGAACCATCACAGCCTCCACCACCTCACAGACACATACAAAGCACTTCCTGTGTGACAGCCAGGACACTCCTCTGGCATTTTACAAGTACAACTGATGGAATCCTCACCTATGACAGTGGTTCTCAAACCTGACCACGCTTGGAAAGCTTTGAAAAATTTCAATGCATAGGTCATACCCCAAATCAATGATAACATTTGGGGGTGGGAGTGGGCATCAGTGTTTTAAAGACCCACTGCTAATTCCAACAAGCAGCAAAGGGTCTGAAACCCCGAGAGATGGGAACTGCTGCAGTCTGAATGCATCTGTCCCTCCAAAATTTTTAGGTTGAAACTTAAACCCCAAGGTGATGATGTGAAGAAGTGGGGCCTTTAGGAAGTGATAAATCTTGAGGGCTCCCCCCTTGTGAGAAAGATTAATGCCCTCAAAAAGAGGATTACCATTCCCTGCAAATACTGAGGCAGGCGTGGAGAATAGCTGTTCAGAGCCTCCAGAAAGCATATGCTTTCAAAGATTTCTGTGGTTGAAAATCACATAGAAGGCGTATTAAAATACAGTAGCTTTCAAATATTTCTGGTTGAAAATCACATAGAAGGCGTGTTAAAATACAGACTGCTGGGCCCCAGCCACAGAAGCTCTAATTTAATAGGTCTGGAATGAGCCCTAGAATTTACTTATATATCAAATCCCCAAGTGTTGCTGATGCTGGAACCACGCCCTAGTGACACAGACTCCGTTATGACTGACGCACTTGGGGCTGTAGCAATATAGATGTTCAAGGGTCTCTGGAGTCACCAAGCTGAAGCCCATGTCCCCACCTCTGCTTACGCTGTCCACAGGGGAGAGAAGGTTTTCCTCTGTGAGCTCCTTCTTCACTTGCTCACTCCTCTGTTAGGATTCAGCCCAGACTGGACTCAGCTCCTCCTCCAGGAAGCCTTCCTGGATCTTTGAACTCTCATCTCCTCCCCTAACTGACGCCACATTCACTACTTTTCACTGCTTTGCTTTTACATATGGGCCTCTCCCTCTAGACAAGAATGTGAGTCTCCTCATGAAAATAGGGGCTGTTTCTGATCAATCTTTCCATTTTCAGCAACTAGTACACAAAAGATACACAGTAAGTATTACATATACATGTATGCTTACAAACCATCATGAAGTATCACCAGTATTACACTTGTAACAGCAGAATCTACAAATCCACATAAATTCCTAAAGAGGCGATTCCTGATGGATGAGAAAGAGTTTATGCATTACAGAAGAGCACTCCACCCCACAGGAAAGGTGGAAGTGGAGCACATTTCTAAAGCAGAGGCTATTTTTCTTTCAGCTGTAGGGTCACAACATACAAGCCGGATGTGTTTAAAAGTACAAGTGCAAGTTGTTTAGGACTTGGGGCACATTTGCCTATCTCTACGTCACCCATAGTGGCTAAGTGCTAGGGCCTGAGCTCAGAACCCTGTGTGATGGGACTGAATTCCCACATTAACACTCAAGTACAATGGACTGCTCACTGTTCCTATCACACAGAGCAACATTTTCTGCGGAAGTGTGATCAAAGTTCGGATCTGCAATACCACGAACACATCTCATCGCCAGCCTCCTGCTCCCACTGGAATAAGACAATAAAAGCCTGCCTTCCCCTGGCCCCTGTCCAGACAGTGAGCAAAGTTGTCCCCTTTCCTGCTGCTAAAGTTGTAGTGGGGTGGGTGGGGGTTGCAACTGGGAAGGGCTGAGAGAGGAGAGGAGGGCAGGAGACTGGGTGGCCCAGGGACCCAGGAAGGCAGCTCACTTCCCTCCACTGAAACTCTCCAGTCTGGCCATTATGGACCTGTGCTCTACTTTTCTCTAAGGGGAGCTTGCCAGTTTTAGGAAACAAAGCCTGCTCTGGTATGAATGAGGGGTGGAGGGGAAAGGCTGGCCCTTCCCCTCTCCGGGACTGGACAGGTAGAGTCCTCTTAGAGGGTGCAGATGGATGCTAGTGGGTCTTGCGGACAGACCTGGCAGGCTGGGGCAAGAGGTACCCTGAGGCAGGCACAGGATCCCTGAAGTGACAATGTCTATGCTCTCATGATTCCACAAAGACCAGGGCAGTCCTGCTTCAGGGAAATGGGCAGAAGTGGCCGCTGACAAGAAAGTCAGGTCCTTTAAGGTCCTGGTTCACTGAAGCGACAGCCCCATTTCCAAGACACTGGAACATGACGACCACAGGACGGTCATTACCTGTGTCCACCAAAGCTGACATCCTGACTGCAGCACATGGCCACAACCACATACGTATATAAGAAACACAGAGGCCATTCTTGCATCTGCAGTGTTGCCACAGCTCCCCAGGGTTCTCGCAGGCACAGAGGGCATCGTCCACAACCCGGAAGTGAGAGCAAAGGCTGGACCGGGAACTCCTCTGAGCCCTCAGGCTCGCGTCCCCTGATGCCCTAGTCTCTCCTCTCTGGCTTCACCTTCATTCAGCTCAGCATACAGGAGCCATCAATGTTGCGAAAGGCTCTGTGGTGCCATTTCTGCCTCAGGGAGTTATAGGTTACAGGGAAGACAGACACACAGAGGGATACACATAGATCTCCTAAGCCAGGCAGCCTGAGGTCCAGTCTCAGCCTTGCTACTTACTATGGGGCTCTGGCCACAACAACTTCCCCCGAACCTCCATCTCATTTAGGGAGCGCTGAAACTTAACTTGCTCCTCAGTTATAACCATCCTCACCTACACCACAGAACACAGAGGATACCTCACACAAATGCTTCCCCTCTTCTCCCCAGGATGGTACCTGATAACCCATCTCATCCCAGCAGGAAGGGGTGAAGCTATCACACAGGATGCCTACCTCGGGGCATCAGGGTTTCATTCTGTCAAGACAGGCTGATATGGAGGAGGTGGGCATCACAACTCAACAATACCTTGTAGGTCTCCTGGGGGAGCGAGAAGAAGCATTAAACAGGGAAGCAGCAGAGGCAGCAGCAAAGGGGCTTCGTGGGAGTCCAAAGAAGGGTGTGGGCACAGTAGAGGCCAAGAGAGAAACAGCAACCGACTCCACGCTCCCCCTTCACTCTTTTATTTGCAATGCAAAGATGAAGAAAATCAGGTAAGCACTTTGTACCAACGCATTTCTCTCCATGAATGCAAAATACAGTTAAATATTCCAGTACTGATTTTCAAATTGCCATGTATTATATGATTTCCCTCTAGGAAGCCAGGTACCTTTGGTGTTCCTTCCTGGTGTTTTAGAAGTAATGGTAATAGTTCTTTCTAAAACATTTGAATGTATACTACTGCAATGTTAACGATCCCATTTACGCTATCACATGTCCCACAGGCAAACTTTTTAAAAATGTTTAGCTTTCAGACAGAAAAAAAGGAAAGCACTGATGAGTTCCCCTTCTAAGTGAATCCTTCCAATGCCTCTTAGCTCAGGGGAAAGGAAGGAGAAAGCAGCTTTGTTGCCTTCAGCAGCAAATAGAGAGGTGAACCTACCAAGCTCTAAGGCCAGGCATCAAGCCCTGAACCACAGAGGCCTTAGAGTTAACTTTGTCCTGCTGTTTTCCCTTGAATATGTCATTTTATTTCCCTGGGCCACGGTTTCCTCATCTGTAGACTATAAGGTCCCTTTCAGCTATCAAGGTGCATGCTCTGCTTCAGTATCTGTAAAGCAGAAAAAATACGTGCCTCCAACTCTTAGGAAGACTAACATGGCTTTAAGATTACATAATGAAATGAATATAAATAAGACTCATACAGTCAAACAGCTAACAGAGACCACAGAGATGTGTTCAGTTCAAGTAAAATGAAGCTTGCAATGCACGGGAGGAGACAGCTGGCAGTGGTCTTTTTTATTTTTTAATTTAATTTTTTTAGAGACATAATCTCGTTCTGTCACCCAGGCTGGAGTACAGTGGCAAAATCATAGATGGCTCACTGCGGTCTCAACCTCCCAGGCTCAAGTGATCCTCTCACCTCAGCCTCCTGAATACCTGAGACTACAGGTGTGTGCGCCATCACACCCAGCTAACTTTTTATTTTTATTTTTCAGAGATGGGGTCTTGCTATGTTGCCCAAGCTGACCTCGAACTCCTGGGCTCAAGCAATCCTCCCACCTCGGCCTCCCAAAATGCTGGGAAGGCATGAGCCACTGGGGCCGGCCAGGTTATTTTTATGCTACTTTCTTTAGGGCTTCCTGTGGCTAAGAGGGAAAGCAGGCTGACAACGTGGATGAGCTGACAGCCCAGGCACGGGTCCCAGGCTTTCTGAGGGATCAGGCATTAGGTTTTCTCCATGCACCGTCCTACAGGTATAGAATTTGTGTCCTCCACTGGTGTACATTGCAGACTAAATAAAACATGTCAAATAACGACCTCCTTTCCAGAGCTAAACTGCAGGCATGCCTGAGTTGAAGAGGTCACACAGCAGAGAAGCTCCACTGTCTGGTGAGAAGAGGGCCTCCACTGCTAGGCAGGGGCAAGAAGCCATGCCGGTTACCTCCTCTGAGCCTCCCTTTTCTCATCTGTCAAATGGAACAGTAGTAAATCCTACATTACAGGGATGCGCGGAGGATTTTAAATGAGTACTGATCCACGTAAAGGCCTCGGAACAGTGCTTGGCCCACATCCAGAGTTTGGTAAATGCTACCTAATATCAATATTCACATTATTCAAGAACTATGTGAGGATAAGACTTCAATAAGAAAACAATCAGGCAGAAGCAGTGGGGGAGCTTCACAGGGGAGGGTCCTGAAATCGACTCCTCCTACAGAAATGCAGCTGCTGTTCCTCGCCTCTGACACTTGTAGACATTCGGAGAGAAAGCCGTCAGCAAGGTGACAGAGGGCGGACTTAAAGGAGCACAAGGAACCCAGGGATGCTGATGGAGCATGGAAAACCGCAGCAGAAGGCACCGAGGCAAGGTGTGCCCTGCAGGCGGGGCAGGCTGTGGCTGGGCAGAGTGCCTGCCAGGGAGAAGTAGGGCAAAGGGAAGAAAACACCTGCGGGAGAAATATGGGGCAAGAAGGAAGAAACCCGCACATGCACAGGAGCGCAAATAAGGACGGAGATGGGAGAACTGGATGGAGGCAGATGGCAAACGTGGGGGCCAAGGGAGGTAGATGAGAATTAGGATACGGCATAATGAAAGTCGCAGGGAACTCTAAAGGATGGGAGGGGGCAGAGAACAGGGAGGGTGCATGACTAACAGGCACCCCGAGAATAATGCAGTGAGGCAATTTGCAAGACAGTGGACGGGGTCATAAAAAAAGAGAGAATTTGTTGGGAAAGGTGGGAAAAAAAAAGAGTGAGATTTAGCAAGGGGAATAAAGGACAGCAAATTGCTGCGAGACGGGGAGGGGTTCACAGGGAAGAAAACAAGAGGTAGAAAAAGACGACGATGGGTACAGAAAAAACCCTGGCGGGGGAGGTGTATAATATAAGGCTATGGGAAGACCTGGGAGTAAGGGCTGAGTAAATTCACAGTATTATTCTATTTATCCACATCCCTATGCAATGCTGGGAAGCAAGTGACCCACAGGGTTTGTTTGCTTGCTTTGGTTTGGTTTTCCTGCACTTGGAGGGAGGGGAAATTTGCTCAAGCTCTATAACCTTGCAGTCAGATGGGTGGCCCAGCCCAGGTCACCCGAGCTCCCCCTGACGCTGGCAGCAGCGTGGGCTTCTACGTGCCCTGGGCTAAAGTACCAATTCCCCCACCTCCTTCACAGAATGGGACCAAACCAACTCCGCCAATGCACTCCCTCCAGTCCACAGGCGACGGGCACCGGGTCCCAAAATCTTTCCCCTGGAATGAGACTCCGCTGGGGCCTAAGAAACTTGCTTTCTAAACTAAGCTCTCCAACCGCATCGCTCCCAGGTCCCCCGGAGGCACCGGCCAAGCCGCCCGAAGGAGCAGGGCGCTACCCGGCTATGCTGCGCCAGCCTCCCCAGCCACGGCCGTCCCGGCAAGCCAGGCCTCGCGAGCTAGGAGTGCGGGGTGAACTTACAGGGCGACCTCCCTGCAGGCTGGAAACGGCCTTTTGAGAGAACACCATGTGCACGTCCTCCGGGAGGCAATGGTGCCGGGCGGCACAGAGGTCGCAGAGCCACCGCCGGGCTGGGGGCGGGCGCAGGGACCCAACAGGTGAGTAGCCTGGCAGGCTCCAGCGGCGGTGGAAGCAGAGGCGAAGGAGCTGGGAGCTGGACATCCCCTAGTTCGAAGCAGTCCACTGGGGCTCAAGTCCTCCCGGGATTCTACATTAACAGCCCGTGCCCGCGCCCGCCCAGCAGAGCCGCGGCCCGACGCTGTTTTACCTCCTACAGCGCCTCTCGGCGGAGCCTCCGAAGTCAGCGCCTCCAGCACGTCCTTGCCTTCACAGCCGTCTCCGGTGCCGGCGGAACGCCGAGGTCGCCGCGCTTTCAGAGGAGCCTGGGCTCCGGTATGCTCCCCCGGAGCTGGCGGCGGGCAGGGCGGCCGCGGGAGAAAGCGCGGCACAGACTCTGCTCCCGCGCCTGGCCAAACACTCCGCCAGGCCACGCCCCAGCCCCCTACCCCCCCCAAGCCACACCCCCAGCCCCACTCCCCCCACGGCCACTCCTCATCCCGGGTCCCTCCCCTGGCCACGCCCCCATCCCGGCTCTTCCCCCACTCAGGCCACGCCCCTGTCTAGTTCATTCCCGCAGGCCAAGCCCTCGGCCCAACCCACAGGCACCACCCACAAAAACCCGTCAAAAACAGTTCCCCGGCTGGGGGCGGAGTCTCACTCTTGTAATCCCAGCATTTTCAAAGGCCGAAGCGGGCGGATCACCTGACGTCAGGAGTTTGAGACCAGCCTGGCAAATATGGTGAAACCCCCCTCTCTACTGAAAGTACAGAAATTAGCCCGGCGTGATGGCACGCGGCTGTAATCCCAGCTACTTAGGAAGCTGAGGCAGGAGAATCGCTTGAACCCGGGAGGTGAAGGTTGCAGTGAGCTGACAATGCGACATTGCACTCCAGCCTGGGCGACAGAGCCAGACTCCGTTTTAAACAAACAAAAACCGTTCCCCATAGCCACCAGCGAGCCCCCACTCCTAAGGGCGGGAGGAGGAGTCTCGTCGCCCAGGCAACCGCGCCCCACTGCCCATTCACCTCACCTCTGCCTGGGCCAGGAGTTCACTCCTTGTGAAAGGAAAATGCAGGGTAAGGATTTTAAACCTACCCGTTTCTCAGGGCCTGGGGCAAATCTTTAGTAGACTGTTTCAATAAACCGACTCAAAGAACTATCACCTTTCTTGTGAGGCTCAAGGCCTAATCATTAACAGACATGAAAACCACAGAGAAGTGAACCCTTCTGTGCTGGGATCCGTGCCCCCAGTGCTCCATGTTCCCTGATAGGCAGCTAATGGAATTCATAAAATAAATGCATGCTTTCTAAAAATATAGTTTTTTAGATGATTCATTGAATAGCCAGCACTATTATTTATAAATGTGTATTTTATAGTCAAAGAACAATACCCACAATCTGTAAACTAAAAACATAAAAAATCGTATTACCCAATGAAAAGTGGAAAGATAATGAAAAAACTCTGTATAATACTATAATGGTGGCTTCATGTAATTATGCATTTGTCAAAACTCATAGAATGTACAGCATGTGGCGTGAGCCTCCTGTAAGCCATGGACTTAGTCCATCTTCATGTACCAACATGGGCCCATCAATAATAACACATACGCCACACAAATATAAGATGTCAGTAAAGGAGCTGTTCATGGAGGGAGGGGTGTGAGAGAGTGCACCAGAACTCCATGTACTTTCCGTTCCCTGTTTTCTAAACCTAAAACTGCTCTAAAAATAGTCCGTTTATTAAAACACACACCAACATTAATGATGATTATCTGTGGGTGGTGGCAATATGGGCAAATTTTATTTAATTCTTTGAATTGTTATTAAAATTACCTACAGTTTCAACAATGAGCATGTATTTTTAAAGCAGGAAAAATATAAAAAGCACATGTTAGGCCAGGCACGGTGGCTCACGCCAGTAAATCCCAGCACTTTGGGAGGCTGAGGCGGGTGGATCACGAGGTCAAGAGATTGAGACCATCCTGGCCAACATGGTGAAACCCCTTCTCTGCTAAAAATACAAAAAGTAGTCAGGCGTGGTGGTGCATGCCTGTAGTCCCAGCTACTCAGGAGGCTGAGGCAGGAGAATCGCTTGAACCCGGGGTGGGGGCGGGCGGAGGCTGCAGTGAGCTGAGATTGTGCCATTGCACTCCAGCCTGGTGACAGAGCAAGACGCTGCCTCAAAAAAAAAAAAAAAAAAAAAAACCCTGGAAAATGTTAGAAACGTAGTATGAGGGGCTAATATCATTGACTCTTCCATTTTATTTCTACATTGTAAAAAATCTGGACAAAGCCCTCACAAATGCTAAAATGAAATCAATGAATATGCTTTCCCTTAGTATACTATCACGGTCTAAATTGAGGGGGTGTTTATTATCTCTTTAGAATTAGCACAAATCTGAGAAGCAGATTTTGATTTTTCTTAAAAAAAATTGCGTTTCGAAAGATTATTTCTGCCTACTTGGAAACCACTATTAATATTTACATGCAATACTTTTTATAGTGAAGAAAACACTATATTTAAAACCACATCCTTTGGAAACAGGGCTGGCCCTCAGATGAATGGATTTCTGTGGACTCTTAACAATTAGGCCTGAAGACCCCCCACGCCCTTGAGACCCTATACAATCCTTGGGCAAGCGCTGGACCTTGGTGAGTCTCAGCTTCCTCATCAGTGAGCAGGTGACAGTGGCAGCTTGCTCAGCATTGGATGGAGAATAAAAACATTAGCCCATGTAAGACTCTTGGTATCAACTTTGCACATACAGGTGATGCTGACTGTTAGTTCCTGTCTTTTAAAAAACATTTTTTCAGGGTTTCAGTGAACACCTTTTGAGTGCCTGGGATAAAAGATATACTGGATTTAGATTATAAATCTGTTAGAGGAAGGCAGGATGGCTAAAGAGAAAAATCATTGCTCTGACATGGAGAGGCGGGGCACTCTAACCCGGCTCTAACCAGCTGTGTGCATTTCGGGGGGTAAATCACCAACCGACACTCATTCTCACTTTTCCAGTCTGTTAAAGTGAGAGATTAGGACTAGCAATAGCTAAATTTCCTTCCGTTTCTATCATTCCACTGGGAATCACAATGTGGCCTCTGAGTGTAAAAGCCTAGGTCTCCCGCAGTGGCTTTCTGTCCACATGGCTCTCTGGCTACATGGCCGCCATCACTCACGGCCTCGCAGACAAGGCTGGCAACTGCATTCTGTTGTTCCCTACAAGTGGGAACCTACGAAGGTGGCTGACCTTTTTTCTTGTCTGCTGATTTTTTGGTACTCAAGACTCGAACTGAACTTTCACCGAAGTTCATCCTAACAACACTGATGCTTTCTGCAGGAGAGTGTCTAGGAATAGAAACTACCTCTCACTAAGTCTAAGGCACCTTTTTTTTCCCCCACATAACATCTCCAAAATTAGAGTGTGCTTTCCCTTAATTGTTGAGACTTATGCCGTGTTGTTTGCATTCATTTTTTTTCTTAAATCCTCAAGACAATCCTTGACAGTTACCCTTCTCATTTTATATATGGGGAAAATGAAGTTCAGAGAGGCTGAACGAATCATCTGAGGTCACACAGCTGGTGAGCAGTGGAGTAAGGATTTGCTCTCATGTTCCTGTTTTTAAATACTCCGAACAAAGCAGTGCTGTGAGTTCCCCCAGGGTCGGGGGAGAAGCAATGCTGTATTCCATCTGCTAAAAGTTCCATTCAGCAGGAGTTTCTCAGGAAGGACAGGGGAGAAAGGAAACTCTCCTCATTTTAGTTTTTCTCTTTGAGGAGCTTCGACAAAGTAGCCCATATGGCTTCTGTCCCACCCTCTACTGCAGAAAAAGTAGTTACCTGATTGGTTGGAGAAATCCATTGGTAGACTCCCTGATAGACTAACCTAATCCATTCATTTATTAACAGGATGGAGGATTCACTCTTTTTAACCTTTCCACCCAAACTACCGCTGGGAGCAATCTGGGGTCAGTGTCTGGATGCCACAGACCAGACTTTGACCTGGAAGGAGTAACTTAAGGTCTAGACCTGGTAGGGAAGCAGAAGCGAAGGAGCTGAGAGGTCACTCAGATATCATCGGCAACAATTGTGCACACATTGTCCAGCTGATTTTGTCGGTAATATCACTGACAATTTTACGTTCATCCAGCAGCCTCCAGCATCTTGTTGGTTGTGAAGCTGGCAGGGGGATGAAAGTGTGTTGGTTGAACCACAGATGCCTCTGACACATAAGGCAAGACCCAAGAGAGCAGGAGAGAACCTGAGACTCTTCTGCTCTCTCTCCTTGTGAGTTCTAGAAAAACTTCAAAACCTCACTATGACAGGCTCCTTAGCTGTATATCTCGCTATGGTGAAAATTAAGTGTGATAATGTATGTAAAGTCCCCAGTTCACTGCCTGGCACGTGGTCAAATGCTCAATAACTGGTGGCTGTCATTATTGATTAGAACGGATAAAGTGCATTTGCTGTATTTTATTCTACAGTTTACTAGAGCAGACTTAGCTCTAATTTGAAACTTCCTAAGATGACAGAATAATATTTGACATTTATCACATTATCTTAGCACATAATTATCTATTTGGCTGTTGGGGTGGGAGGGAAACCTAATTAATTTAGGCAGAGAGAGGAAAGCATTTTGCCTCCAGGAATGGGTCACCAGGCCATAGGAATCGAGTGCAGAGGGGATGGGTCAGGAGCCAGGTCCAGCATGCTGTTTGCAGTGCCTCCCTGTCTGCTTGGAGACAGGGACCCCTCACACCTGGGTTTGGAGGGAGAGAATACAAATGGGCAGGGCAGCCATAGGCAAGAGAGGAGAATGAGCGGTCTCACGCTGTCCCCCACAGTTGCTTTGGACAACAGGTATGGCAATTCCTCAAAAACCAAAAAACTAGAATTATCATATCATCCAGCAATCCCTTGTCTGGGATATATCCGAAAGCATTGAAAGCAGCGACTTGAACAGATATCTGTACACCCACTTTCATAGCAGCAGTATTCACACAGCCACAAGGTGACAGCAACCCAAGTGTCCATCAATGGATGGATAAATAAACAAAATGCAGTAAATACCTACAATGGAGTATCACTCAGCTTTAAAGAGGAACAAAATTGCAACACAGGCTGCAACACAGGCGGACCCTAAGGACATTATGTTAAATGCATAAGCCCGTCACAAAAGGACAAACACTGTATCATTTCACTTATATGAGGTATCTAGAGTAGGCAGACTTACAGAGACAGAAAGTAGAATGGTGGGAAAGTGGGGCGTTACTGCTTAAAGGGGACCGAATTTCAGTTTTGCAAGATGAGAATTGTTCTGCGGGTGGATGACGTTGATAGTTGCATAACAATATGAATGTACTTAATCTATTCAATTGCACACCTAAAATTGTTAAGATGGTAAGTCTTCCGTGTGTTTTACCACAGTTTTTAAAAATGTCCCATTTCCTAATCTGCAGGTCAGAATTTGCACAAAGCCATTGGGATTTTGTAGTAACGAGCTGTCTCTGCCACTGACTGACTCCAGCTTGGTTCTGAAAGCCCTGTAAGCTCCCACCCCATCCCACTCCCCCACCAGTCCCACTTTAAACAATGAATCTCTGCACTGAGTGTGTGTGGACTAGCACCAATGTGGATGACTTTACCAGAGCCATTCTCTGCAAGCAGTACTCTCTATGCTGTAATCGAGTAACTCCTGAAAACCTGTCTTCTTTATTAAATTTTCATGATTGATAGCCTCATCTATCAATTTTTGTTTTACTGCTTGGACTCCATCATCATTACAAAGTAGGCCCTAAAGCTCTTCAGGGGCAGATCTCTGTCCTTGCGGATGGAGCCTCACAGAGACACACAGACCTTTCATAAAATCCCCTTTCATCTCTCACTAGCTGGGTGGCTTTGGGCAAACTGCTTGGAACCTTAGTTTCTTCATCTGTAATATAGAAATAACAACACCCAGCTGGGCACAGTGCTCACACCTGTAATCCCAGCACTTTGGGAGGCTGAGGTGGGCGGATCACATTAGGCCAGAAGTTCGCGCCCATCCTGGCCAACATGGTGAAAGCCCATCTCTACTAAAAATACAAAAATTAACCAGGCGTGGTGGTACACACCTGTAATCCCAGCTACAAGGGAGGCTGAGGCAGGAGACTCACTTGAACCTGGAAGGTGGAGGCTGCACTGAGCTGAGATCATGACATCACACTCCAGCCTGGGCAACAAGAGCAAAACTCGTCTCAAAAAAAAAAAAAAAAAAAGCTGGGCTATCAGCCACACTGCTCCTAAGAAGTGAATTCTGTTGACACTAAGAATGAGCAAATTCTCTCCCAGTCAAGCTTCTCAATGAGAACACAGCCCAGCCCACACTGTGGCAGCAGCCTCATGAGGCCCTGAGCTGGGGCCCCAGCTAAGCTGTGCCCAGACTCCTCACCCCTGGAAATGGGCTTACAAGTGTGAAAATAAACGTGCATAGTTTTTAACCCACTGTAGTGCTGTGTTCCACCTCATAGAAAACTAATACAATATGAAAATATTGAAAATTTTTAGCTCCTCAAAAAACTCCCTCATGTGCCCCCCCCTACAGTTAGCAATGCCCAGTACCCCAAGGGTAAACATGAACGTTTATTGCCATAAATTACTTCTGTTTTTGAACTTCATATAAATGGAGTCATGCAGGATGTGTACTTTTGCGTCTGACTTCCTTTACTTATAGTATGTCTATGAGATTCATCCACCTTGCTCTGTGTACTATTTGTTCATTTTTTCCTTGCCGTGTAGTATTCTGCTGTTTGACTACACTGTGTCCTATTCTATTGTTGATGGACAAAGAGATTGTTTTACTTTCGGTTACTATGTGGCCAGAACATGAACATGCTGTTAGTAGAAAAAAAATCACACACTTGTTGGGTATTTACCCAGGAGTGGTAGTACCAGGTCATCAGGTCTACGTATGTTTACCTTCTGTAGCTACTGCCAACCATTTTTTTCCAAAATGGTTGTACCAGTTTATACTCCCACAAGTAGCAGAAGAGAGTTCCATGGAGTCCCCCACCTTCACTAACACTTGGTATTGTCTTAACGTCAGTTTTTTCATTGTAAAACTAGGGACAACAATAGTTCCCACTACCCAGAGCTGATGTGAACATTAGGTGAGAACATACGTAAATGTCTTCATAATACTTGGTTAATAAAAGGTGGGTATTTATTTCTACTAAGTATCTCAGTCACATGGTTAGAAGTGGCTGGGCTGGGATTCCAACCCCACAGATGAATTCCAAACTCCACTCTCTCACTCACACCTCACCAGCCCACTTCCCAGTCATTTTTAGTGGCCACTGATCTCCATGAGTATTTCAAAATGACCTCCTCTTTAGACTCTGTTCTCCTGCATAGATCTACATAAAGTATGTGCTCTTCATACACGGCTTCAGAGATAAACGGAATTGCAATCGACATGGGTAGGGCATCTGTGACTATTTTACCCTAGGTCTGTACACTCTTTATTGCAGTGTACTAGGGATCATCTTCTCTACCACATGTCCTCTGTTGGAAGTGGCCTAGGCTGCCTTCGTTGATTTTGTCATCTGAAGGGTGTACTTTATTCATGCTGAATTCTAAATTGTCAGTGTCTTCACTTTTCTGGCATGTTCTAGCAGAACGCTTGCTCTATTATTTATTCCTTGTCTACCTAATAAGAACAAGTTTCTTTTTACAAAGAAACGCAGTGAAATGGAGCGTGAGAAGAGTGTGCTGGTGGCAGTGAGGAAGAAGTGCACAGAGTGAAGGCCAGCCATGTGGGCCACGCAGCCCGAATACAGGACTGCAGGTGGACAGTGGGGCTCCCACGCCAGAGGTGCCAGGACCACCAGGGCCTATTGGAAACCCTAAACACACATGAGATAGGCCAGCATGATGGCTCCTTTGCCAGGCAGCTAATGTGTCAGTAAAGCACTGAATGTTAAAATGTGGATGTAATGTTTAAGAGGTAGGGGTGTGGAATGTAGATGATAAAATCAGATTGAAGAGACACCGTCTACAGAGGATGCCCAAGTCTCAACTCGGAGGTCCTAAGGAGACATGAGCACAGACGTAACATAGACATTTTTCTCACACACACACAGCGTTGCTTCTGTTTTGCATGTTTGCCTTGTCACATTCAGCTATGCTGTGTACCGGGTGTACATAAAGGTTACATGGAGGTGAAAGTCTCAGTGTAAAATGTCAAAGTGAGAAAGAAAAGAGATAATCATCATTTGAGCCCTGGACATTTGCAAAGGGGCGGGAAGAGAGAGAGAAAGAGAGAGAGAGAGAGAGAGAAAGCTGTTTCAAGACCTGTCAATTCCTCCATGACAAGGACTTAGGAGTTGCTGTGCATTCTGGCCCTGGCGCCTTGCTCGAGGTGACCATCCAACACAAACCTGATGAATGAGCAGCTCATATTTGAAGAATGGGTGACGGTGAGTGACAGAGAGAGACATCTTCCACAGCAGAATTTTGAAAAGAACATGGGCATGATTTTGCTGTGACTGGAGACAGCAGTCACACAGAGAGGGGTGTGGGAGCTGAGGGGCTGGAATGCTTTCCTGATTTTCTTCCCTCTCTGGCACAGAGCTCCCACAGTGCAGGCCTCAGTAGAGAGGACCTCTCTGGTGGAGCTCACCAAGGAGAAGGAGGAGGTCGTTACACACAATGTGACAGGATGGGTGTCAGAGCCGCGGGGGGCAGGCACGGAGGAAAGTAGCCACGTCCTTCAGCAGGATCCACTGCGTCCCGCGGCACCTGGCCTGTGGCTTGTTCAGGGCTGTGTGCTAGAGTCGGAAAGCTTGTGTGCATCCTCATGAATGGGATGAGTGCCCTTATAAATGGTGAGGAGGGGGGTCCCCTTGCCCCTCCCACAATATGAGGACACAAAGAAGGCATTATCAATGCAAAAGGGTCTTCCCCAGACACTGAAACTACAGGTGCCTTGATCTTGGACTTACCAGCCTCCAAAACTGTAGGGAAATAAATATCTGTTTTCTATAAATGACTGAGTCTAAGCAGTCTGAGCAGACTAAGGCTGTTCAGTGTGTTCATGTATCACACTCTGCTTGTGTCTGCTGCTCCTAGAAGGCCCTGCCACTTTTAGAAAACCAAGCATTCCCTGAGGACTGAGCCACATCTCCCAGCTTTATGCCCTTCTCCCCCTTTGCGGCCCTCATCTTGGGCAATATCAATTCACTAGTGTTAGCTAAATTAATCAAGCATCTATAATACTTAGTATTGTTAAAGGCTATGCAGATGGTAAAAATGGTAAAGTCTATTAAATACCTAGTATATGCTAGGTTCTGTTCTAAGCATTTTAGATGTTTGAGTCATTTAACCCTCATAATGACCCTAAATGGTAGGAACTGCTAATATTACCATTTTACAGATGAGGAAGCTAAGCCCTGTTTGGCAGGTTGGTGATGTACCCATAGCTGGTGTTTGAACATGGACAGTTGAGCTCTCCAGATCTAACCCTCTTAAAAAAAATAAGCTTCAGTAATGGACATCTGTTCATAACTTGAAATGTTTATTACAAAGCCCTGGCAGAGACAGAACTTTCATGTATACAACAGTACGTTCATCCTCTGTCAAGTAAATTGGTTGTGAATGATGAAACATCCAACATGGCAGCCATTACTACTGTCCAGTGCGTGGTTATAACAGCCAGCACTGTGCTGCATATTTCACCTCATCTTTAAAACCAGGGGGGAGTTATCACTATTTTCATTCTACAAATCGGGAAACTGAGGCAGAGGTTAAACAAATGGTTCCAGGTCCTCAGCGCATGTGTTTGACACAGCAAGGATTCAGACCAAGATCTGCCTGGCTTTCAAAGTCCTCATGTACCCTGAATGCTGGAGGATCTGTGCCCACCATCACAGCACAGATAGCCCAGCGCTGCAGGAGGAAGCACCCCAGGTCTCAGGGTCATCTCCGGGACTCTGTCTGCAGAACTGTGTGACTTGTGGCGAGTCTTTTTTTTTTTTTTTTTTTTGAAACAGGGTCTCATTCTGTCGCCAGGAGCCAGGCTGGAGTGCAGTGGTGCAATCTCAGCTCACTGCAATCTCCGCCTCCTGGGTTCAAGCAATTCTCCTGCCTCAGCCTCCCGACTAGCTGGGACTATAGGCGCGCACCACCACGCCCAGCTAATTTTTGTATTTTTTAGTAGAGACGGGGTTTCACCATGTTGGTCAGGATGGTCTCGATCTCTTGACCTTGTGATCCGCCCGCCTTGGCCTCCCAAAGTGCTGGGATTACAGGCGTGAGCCACTGCGCCCGGCCAAGGGGCAAGTCTTTTAACCCGTGTGAATCTCAATGTTCTCATCTATAAAATTATGAGGATTATGTATCCTCCCAGGATTCCTATAGGAATGGATCAGAACATGCAAAGACCTCAGACAGGGACTTGTCAACTTTTTAGTGGGGGTTTTGTAAAGCCTAACTTTATGTGTCAATTTGGCTGGGCCATGGTGCCCAGCTGTTTAACCAAACAGCAGTCTGGATGTGGCTGTGAAGTATTTTTAAGTGAGACTAACAGCTAAGTCACTAGACTTGAGTCCAAGAGACAGCCCTCTGCCATGTGGGTGGGCCTCATCCAGTCAGGGGACGGTCAGAGGAGAGAAGTGGGTTCCCTGAGGAAGAGGGACTTTGGCTTCAAAAGTCTGCTGTGGCCTGCCCTGCCCTGTGTGTTCTGGACCCAAGACTTCAACATCAACTTTTACCTGAGTCTCCAGCCTGCTGGCCTACTTATAATTTTGGACTTGCCAGCCCTCACATTTGTGTGCAGTTCCTTAAAAACATCAACCAATATCTCTCTATATATATATCTTATAGGTTTTGTTTCTCTGGAGAACACTGACTAATTCAGGATAGATGGGAAGTCAGAAAGAGCCTTAAAAATGAGGTCCTGCCTGACCAGGTCTCCCCAGAGTGTACCCATGCCAGTTAGCGACATTTCATAGGATTTGAACTCCCACCCAATGCTGAGATGCACCACCATGCCACTGAGGCTACAGGCTGCTCTCTAGGGGACTGGCAGGAGCTGTGCAGCAGCAATGCCACCTGAGGGCATTGAGGACATGGCGTAGGTGCACTGGTGCTGAGCAGGGGGAAACCCAGGGTGTCTGGAGAGGCAGAGGCTGTGGGAGGAGCGCATAAGGAGAGAGGCACTGTATAGCCAAGGTGCCTCAGGGCAGAGGGCCTGGCCCACCACATTCTAATGGGACTGTCCCCCATCGGTCCACCAACTCTGTCCCCTCCAGGCTGCACACCTGCCGCCACAGTCAGGCAGATGCCAGCTCTCTGTGGGAAAGTCCCCCCCACTCTCCCGTGCCCCACACTCTCCCGTCCCTGCCCACAGCCCCACTTCAGTGTAGCGGCTCTCCCCCTCCCCGACATCCCCTGGATGCAGGCCTTCCCATCTCTGCATTCCTCCCGAACCTCCTCCTGCTGCCCGGAGCTCTTTCTGAAACACCCCTTACTCCTGTCAGACCTCAGCACCCACACAACCAAGTTCAAGTTCTTTGCATGTCATGCGAGGCCTGTGACAACCTGGCCCTCGGCTCTCCAGCCCTACCTGCCCCGCGGGGCCTTTGCACAAACCACTCTCCCTCTGGGTTTTTCCCCACATAGGTGGGAGATTTCCCACTCCCATCAGCCATTTTTTGTGATTCAAATCCAAATTTTTAGCTCCAAATTCAGAACTCTGCACTACACCACAGTGACAGAACCTCTAGAGAGTGGGATGGCCTCGGGGCATCTCTGATTCCTGAAATGGTGACAGCAGAACTCCTCTAACGAACGCTACAGTCAACCAGGGACCATCTCTCTTCAGAGTCCATTCTTAATCAGATTTGGACACAAAATTCTCACTGACAGAAAGGAAAGGTCCAGGAACAGAAGACAGGCAAAATGCCAGGGTGTTTTTCAACGCGTGACCACAGTCCACAGTGAGACGTGTATTTCAACCCACAATCTCACAAAGGAAAACATAAAGAGAATAACGAATGATGCCAACCTTTACCTCATGCAGAGCGCTCAGTGTTCTCTCTCTTCCGTCTTGTGTTGCTGTATTTGATTCTGGTGGAAATTTCCTAAATTCATTTCAGGACTCACTGATGAGATGAGGCCCATCACTGGAAAACACTGCAGTGATCAGCAGTGTGGAAACGGCCCAGTGTGACGGCAACAGGCAGCGGGCAGACACGTGGCCTCTTCCGTCTGCCACATGGATTCTTCCTGCCCCCTTTTTGCCTACTACCTCCTCAGTCACAAATAAGTTTACCGTGACATTCAAATCCTCATTCTCCTCCTTTGTTTGTGGACAGAGCTTAACATTCCTCCAAGCCCAGTCACCATCCCTGAGTCACAGAGCCCTGCTCTCATGTGGCATGCAGAGGAGAGCCTTTCCTGGTAGAAACACTCATGGAAACCATGAATAATAAACAAGCAGCTCTATGAAAATTAACAGCAGCTCCTGTGTCCTTACTTCCCTCATTCTACCCCTCCCTGCCTTCCTCAAGCTTTCCAGCTCTCTTGGGACACACACTCATTGCTGGGACAGAATGCTCTTGTTGAGGTGTTTGGCTTGTCTGATGTGTTTGGTCCATTAAGCCCTGTGTACAATGCCAACAGTTGTAGGCATAAGAAAAAGACTGAGCCAGTTGCTTGCAGAGACTTTCAACTCCCTAACCAAGTTCTTCCTCTGACTGTAAGTAAGCCTCTGCTCAACCATGTTAGACTCCTAACATACCACATTGATTATGTGTACACCGAGGGTTTCTATTTGGTGCTTCCGGTCAGAGACTCCTGCAGGACCCCTGGGAGGCAGTGTTACTGAGCAGAAAACTGAGATGGTTTCATTCTTCTCAGCTGATTAGGTAATACAGTGCAGAATTATGCCCCAGCCTATTTATTTCAACTCTATGGCCACTTCTGCTCTGATGGGATGCATGCATTTCAGAAAACCAAAAAACAAAAAAGTCTTCTGTTCTGTGAAAGTGTGCACAAAAGACAACAGAGTTCATCAAAGAAATAGGGCTGAGATCCCTTGAACCCTAAGGACTTCATCACCAGAGCCTTAATGCAATAGTAACAATCGTAATCAAAAGATTTAGGCAGTGGAAAAGGCACATTAGACTCCTAGCAAGGAACTACAACTGCAAATGCAGTATAGGAATTTCTTTTAAAAATATGGGAAACCATATGATTCAGCAATTTTACTCCTGGGTGTATACGGAAAAGAACTGAAAGCAGGATCACGAATAGGTATTTGTACACACAGTCATGGCAGCATTATTCACAAAAGCCAAAGACAGAAACAACCCAGGTGTCCAGTGGTGGATGAAGGGATTAAAAAACGTGGTGTATCCATACAACAGAATATTAGCCTTAAAAGGAAGGAGATTCAGACACATGCTACAACATGGATGAACCTTGAGGACCTTACGCTAAATGAAATGAACCAATCACAAAAAGACCAATCCTGGACAATTCCACTGATATGAAGTACATAGAGCAGTCACGCTCAGAGAAAGAAAGCAGAATGGTGGCTGCCAGGGGCTGGAGCTGGGGTGTGGCGAGAATGGGGAGTTAATGTTTAATGCGTACAGGGTTTCAGTTTGGGAAGACAACAGTGTTTTCGAGATGGATGATGGTGTTGGTTGCACGAGATATACATATGAATACACCTACACGTGGTTAAGATGGTACATTTCGTTCTGCATATTTACTACAGTTTTTAAAAAGGTGTAGATGACTTCCTAGAAGGATCTTAACAGCTTGAGGGTTGACACTGCTGAGTTATGAAGACAAGAGCAAAATGCTCCCAGATGGAGAGCAATCACCACTTCCAAGGGAGAACGGAGCACACAGAAAACAATGGATAGCCACGCTTGGCCAGCATTAACATGCAGGGCAGAAATTGCCGTGAATCAGCACAACTTTCGCATGATAGTGACATTCCACCCCTATTTACCAGTCACCTACAAGCCAAATTACAGAAACTCACGTTTAGCAAAGCAGACTACACACACTGGCATTGCCAAGTTACTCAATACGGTCATCATTCTATCTGCTTTCTACCTTCTTCTCTACATCCTGTTCTGCCTAAAGCACTAGACATTCATCACACTTCCCACCAGGCTGATTAAGCAGAGTAGTCTTCTTGAAACGATTTTAAGTTGAAAAAGCATTCCATTCTTGATGGTAAAAAAAAAAAAATCTTAACAATGAGGTATCATCTTCCATCCAATGCATTCCTTTATGGGCAGTAAAAAATAATAAACTCATCCAGAGGCCTATTGGGAAATGAATTTATTGACATATTTCAAGACTCACCAAGATGTTTTCTTCCCTTTATTTCCAAGTGAAAGGCATAGTTTTTCTAGGAAAAAAAAATTCATGTCTGAATAAGATTTTTTAAAGACTGGAACTTGTGAAATGTTCAAAATTTGGGGGGGGGGGAGGGGGACGGTGGTAAAGAAATCTCAGTCTGAGAGATGGGATATTCTGCAGTGTGTAGAAGGCATCTGAGACAGCAAGGAGCACAGCTAAACACGATGGAAAACGCTTTAGACATAAAGGCACACACTATTTAAATGTATAATGTAATCATGGAATTCACATGTCTCTTACCTGTGACAAGTAAGAGAAGTATTGGCAATTTTTTAAATTGCTGCACATATCCTTAATGCCCTGTAAAAGAACATTTTAGAGGATATTTATAGCCTCTTTCCTCTGTGTTATCATACAGGTTTATGTATCATTTCTAATCTACATAGATAAGATTATACAGTTATAAGATTATAACTTAGTTATGCATTGCTTTAGCAAGTTTAGTTACCAGTTCCTATCTTTAAATGAAAACCAAGGAATTTCTTGTATGCCTGCGTGCATGAAGCAGCAAACGATCACAAGGGTACTCGGTGAGCTGGCTATAGGGTGAGGAGCTGGAATTGGTGGACTAATTGTGTCCAGCTTACAGAGTCTGAACTCCCTTCCACAATGGGAACAGCCCTCCCAGTGGGGCTGTAGTGCCCGGACTTAATCGGCTTCAATCCCTGGCAGCGATTTATGAATTAGGCTGGCTTTGCTAATGGGATCATGATACCCAAAGTCTGTTGACTGAGACTCCCTCTATCCTAAATAGAAGGTGGGTAGATGCTGCCTAAAATACCATTTCTCCTGTGCGTCACCCTCTCCTCCTGCTTAATCAGCAAAGATCCCCAAATCCAAATGCTTCCTAGCTGCCAAAGCTCTCCAGAGAGAGATCTGATGCTACCTGTTCAGTTCAAGTATCTCCCACTCCCCACTGCATTCAACTGCAGACGGACTGGCCCTCACAGTCCATGCGCGTAATTTGGTGGGGGAGTGCTTGTGCCTCTTCTTTCTCACAACTGGAATAGGCTCCTCCTCCCCCTCCACCAGCATAGAGCTTTCCAAGCCCCAGCTATGCTCGGTCTCTGCTGTGAAGTCTTGGCCAATGCCTTTCACAAGGATGTTTTCCTGTCTTAGTCTCCTTCACAATATCCTAGCAGCATTACCAACCTGAAAGTCAGCTCTTCTCTACTGATCATGCGCAGTTCTCTCCACCTGAACTGTTTGCGCTTCTTCAGCCTCACTCAGTTACTAGTATCTTCATTCCCCAAACTGTAAATTGAGAATTGCAGGAAGAGTTCCCCAGTCCCTGCTCTGTTCCCAGTTCTGATCTAGCGAAACAAATGCTGTTGTTCAGGCACCAATGCCACCCCTCTGACTTGCTGAGGCCTTGAGTGTTTTCATTACATCTGTTACCAGCTCACTTGGTTTATGTCCTCTGTGGACTCAAATGAACCGAGAACAATCAGAGGAACGTGCTGGTAGGGATGCTATAGACAGCTTCCTTTCCCCTGCAGGGACATACTTTAAACCTTGTTAAAAGCCCCTGAAAAGTCCTGTTTGGCTAGAATCCTCTGACTCTTTCACAATGCCACCACTGTTAGTAACGGCACTAATTAATACCTTCAATAGAAAACTGAAGTTAGACGATTGCCTCTGTCTACTTGGTATTTTGTGCCTGTCGTAAAAAGTCAGATTCTTTCAGGCCAGTAGGATTTATGAACTTTAATCAAGTCTCTTTCACACTGTCTCTTTCTGACACCCCAGCACCTAAATTACAAAGTGATGTCAGTACTGCCAGGGAGCAAGAAGGTGGTGGCTAGAACAGTTTCCTTTGACCTGCTCACTTCAGAAACAGTGGATCATTTGGTTAATTGTTCTAACTTCTCATTCTAACTATATTCACAATGTCCCTCTCCTCTACCCTGCCTCCCACCTCATCACTACCCAAGGGACCTCTGTGTCCTCGCCCTCCATTTGGTCATAGGTCTCAAATGTTCATCCAAATTTGGAAGGAATGAAGGACTTATTGGAAAGTGGGCAGCACCTTAGGCCAAGGGGAAAGCTCTGAGCAGGAACTGGAAGACAAAGGCAAGGAGGTGGACACCCAGTGGGCACAAGGATCTGCTCGGCATCCTATACTGCACAAGGCTGCCACCAGAACCCAAAGTCCTAGTCTCTGCCTCTTTCCCCCTGGTCAAGAAAGCACCAGCTACACCATGCTGGCCAAAGCCTGGCAAGGTGGGATCCTCTCTCGATGGCTACTGCAGCCGGGCTGGCGTGCTGCAACCAGGACAGAGCTGACTGAGGGGCACAATGGCAGCAACCTGCAGGCACCAAAGAACCTCCAAGAGCTGCTTAGCAGTGCCTGATCAAACCTTGTCTGGGCCAGTGCTGGTGCATTGTGTACGCTGTGCGGCAACCGGGAAGGAGAGCTAGGTTTTGCCATCCCCAACGTTTCTTACATGGGAGACTTTCTGGGTAGCACCTGGCCTAGTTCCTGGAACACAGAAGGTGCTGAGTAATGTTAGTTTCCTTCGTTTGTCTTGTCTCTTGGGCATGGAACAGAGTTTACAAGCGTTCTTTCATCATCTGTCTTGCTGTGGGGAGGTGGGGCAGGGGAAGGTGAGCACCCACTCTCGCCCTTTGGTGTAACGTCTACACGTGCATGAGGCATGTGGGAGAGTAGATCACAGCATCAGACAGACTGAATCCAAGTCCTGACTCACCTACAGTTACATGCCCAGAGACAGGGGCTTACCTTCTCTGGGAACTGAGTTTCTGCTTTGCAAAGTGGGATTACAATAATGACCTTGCAGGTCCCCCTGGGACCACTGGGTTACTGCACGTCCAGCTCATGAACACTCCCAGTCAGGGCTGCGGTGGCAGGCTGTCTGTCCTCCCTGCTCTATGTGCTGAGATTTTCTGGCCAACCACATGCGATAGGTGTTCTTACTCCCATTTCACAGATGAGGACATTAGATGAGTAACTTGGCTAAGACCATCTGGCCAGAGACAAAGTGTTATGTGCTCCCCCACGTAAGCCCTTTCTCCTAGTCTTAGGGGTCACATCTCAGAACCTCTGGGACTATCTACAGCAAGACATAGCATCAAGTAGTCAGTTTCTGAAAAGGGCTTAGCCCCCCACTGTTGGGTGTTCGCTGCTTTCCTCGGAGAGTGTTTCGAGTTCCCTGTGGATGGTATCAAGACATCTCCGAGCTCAGGTCACTCATCTCTTTCATAACTAACAGCAGAGTCAGAAAGCCTGGAAAGAAAGATGTCTACTTGGAAAGGAACAACTTTTTTTTTTTTTTTTTTTTTGAGACAGAGTCTTGCTCTGTCACCAGGCACCAGGCTAGAGTGCAGTGGCGCAATCTCGGCTAACTGCAACCTCTGCCTTCCGGGTTCAAGCAATTCTCCTGCCTCAGCCTCCCAAGTGGCTGGGACAACAGGCACACACCACCACGCCCAGCTAATTTTTGTATTTTTTTTAGTAGAGACGGTGTTTCATCATGTTGGCCAGGATGGTCTCGATCTCTTGACCTTGTGATCTGCCCGCCTCGGCCTCCCAAAGTGCTGGGATTACAGGAGTGAGCCACTGCGCCCTGCCTCGGAAAGGAACAACTTTTTAAGTTAGAAAACACATTTTTCTTTTCTGCTTTGGGTCACTCATCTTTACAAAAATAGGAGTAAGTATCAGTTGATCCAAAATATAAAAGAACATAGGAATGAGAGCACTGCCAGTAACTGCGGATTTTTATAAACACAAAACCTCTATTCTACTGCCCTCCCCTTGCAACCCTGCTCTAGCTATCACTTAGGATTTTTACTTTAATATTGGGGAAAAATGGGAGAAGAAAAACGAGAAAGGAGGAAGGGGCAATGTAGGTGCCTGTCCCGTATCTCTGGGCACTTGCAGTTGTCTTAAACACCAGGGGCTTCTATCTAGACTCCCCGCTTCCAGCCCGCTGACTCCCCCGCCTGCAGGTTTTCTCTGGTTTGGACCAAGCCAAAATGCCAGAAAAGGAATGCGCTGGGGAGTACCCTCACCCAGTGGCAGGTGGAGACTGAAGATGAGGCGCCAGCCTTCCCTCCCTTCCTGCCTCTTGCCTGCTGCTGGGCAGGTGCTTCCTGGGATCACCTCCTAAATAAACAACTTGGACTCAAGCCATTGTCTCAGGGTCCGCTTCTGTGTGAACCCAACCTCCGAAGCAATTTGTAACCAATGAGAGGGCGGGCATGGACGGAGAGCTGCTTCAGCCCTGAAAGGAAGGAGAAGGCCCTGGGTGGCATGAAGATGACCAGCCCAGTCTTCCCTCAGGCTCCCCAGGGGCAGGGAAATGAACACCCTTCCAAGGGAATCCTGGCCCATGAATCATGATTCCAAATGCCTAAGCCTTTTGATTGACCTACCAAATCCCTGAGAAAGAAAAAGAATATAAAATGCCAAGAAAAGGAGAAGGAGGAAGGAGGAGAAAGAAGGAAGAGGAAAGGGGAGGAGGAAGAAAAGTTGTTGAAGTAATTGTTGTAGTAATTACTTCTTAAAGGGCAAGCTCCAATACGCACACAAAAAAGTCAAGGTAAAAAAATTCTCATGCACTGGGAAGTGCAGCACCTGTTCTGGGATATTTCTGCCCCCCAATATAGAACCTCAATCTAACAGGAGAAAACATCAGACAAACCAAAAACCTGAGGGAATAACAGGCTGGTGCTCTTCAAAAGTGTTAAGATCATGAAAGACAAAGAAAAACTAAACAACTGGAACATCTGGAGAAAACAGTTTAGTGTGAAACTGACTGGATCAGTTGTGGGATCCTGGACTGCAACATGAACCAGCAAAAGGACTTAAGTGGGAAAATCGGCAGATTCTAAATAAGCCTGCAGTCTAGTAGATAGCCTTTGTAATATTGTCTTTTCATCAGTGCACTGTGGTTACATCAGATGTTAATATTGGCGGGGGAAAGGGGCTGGGACAAGGATACATGAGGACCCTCTATCCTATTTTTAGCATAAAAAAGGTAAAAAAGAAAAAAAGAATAACAAAAAACCTTTCCCTACAAATGATTAACACTGTCCAAGATTGCTCTAACATTAGGACTGTAAGCCACAATTATGAAAAGCTTGCTGGACTGTTTCTGGAAAAAAGGGGAGAAGGCACGGTGCAGTCTACTTTTTGTAAACACACAAGTTGGAGTGTCCACAGTCGTACTTCTAAGCTCTGCTTAGCCGGTTATTGGAAACACTATTTTTAAGGTGATTCTACAAGGTTCTTTTGAGAGGCCCTAGCAAGGTGAGTAAATAGCAACGTGAAGACCTGACTCTCCATTTGCACACACAGTTAAATGGCAGCAGTGAGGAAAAGAAGAATGTCAGACTGCCCCAAAGTGATGGTTAGCCTGCTCTGAGACAGCACATTATTATCCTTGAAGTGATACATGAATTAGGAAAAATAACAATGTTCACTTAATGATAGCTCTGGATCTCCTTTTCTTAGCAATGGGAGGCTCCCTAGCTATTCCTATGAAAAGCAGCCATGTTTATGGGTAGCCCCATTTGTTCCTCAACTAATGGCCATTCCATACCCCTACATGCCAGGCACTGGGTGGCAAGGATGAACACGACTCAGCCCCTTCCTTCATGAAGTACTTGCAGTCTCACAGGGACAGCCCTAGTGACTGTGTTATCTGGATAAGCTTTATAACAGAGGAACACACAGAGGGTTTTGGAATCATAGGAGAGAGGAGGGTTAGAGCTCAGCTGGAGAAGTCAAGGAAAGCTCTGAGGAGTAGGTAGGAGCTTGCCAGGCACGGAAAGGAGGAGGGAAGCAGGAAAAGGCAGAAGATTTAAACGCATTACCAAGGCCCAATGTCAAAAAGTGACCTTCACTAGAATTGCTCGTCATTCAGTATGTCAATTAATTATTTGTAGAGACAGGGTCTCACTATGTTGCCCAGGCTGGTCAGGAACTCCTGGTCTCAAGTGATCTTCCCACCTTGACCTCCTAAAGTATTGGAATTACAGTCTTGAGCCACCATGTAGGGCTTTTTTTTTTTTTTTTTTTTTTTTTTGAGATGGAGTCTTGCTCTGCTGCCGAGGTCGGAGTGTAGTGATGTGATCTCAGCTCGCTGCAACCTCTGCCTCCTGGGTCCCACCGATTCTCCTGCCTCAGCCTCTCAAGTAGCTGGGATTACAAGTGCCCAGCACCATGCCCAGCTAATTTTTGTATTTTTAGTAGAGACGAGGTTTCACCTTGTTGGTCAAGGTGGTCGTGAACTCCTGACCTCAGGTGATTCTCCCACCTCAGCCTCCCAAAGTGCTGGGATTATAGGTGTGAGCCACTGTGCCTAGCGGTCCTAACTTTTAAAATATTCTCCTTTAAGATTATATGAAACAGGTAAGCTTTACTGGTTTTGATGTTAAAAATGAGGCAGATATTCATCAAAGAAGTGAATCCTGGTGCCCATCACTAATGAAGTTAGATAACCCAGAATTAATGGGTGCACCTCATTATATCATTCTTGGCTTTTTAGCTTAAATACACTGCAGTTTTACAAATAATCCATATCTTAATTGTATTCCCATGTGTTTAATAAAGCCTGAAAGCTGTCTCAGCAGGACATGCACAGGAGCAGGGGCACACATGAGACCGAGCTTTGAACAGGAACGTTTGACTCTGTGGGCTGAGTTTTGATCTGAAGAGCTCTGCTTCTACACGTGACCCGGGGTTCCAGAATCTCTTAACCCAGGTCCCACTACATTTCTTGTTTATAAAGGTTTTTGAAAATGAAAATTCTATAGCTGAATTACTAGTTCCACTTCCAGCTTCAATGAACCTTTTATATTTTGAAAATGTCCTCTCTGCTGGGACAAGCTGTGGACTGATTTCCAGAGCATCTCAGCATGCATCAGAGCTCTTGAGCAACCCAGAACTCACCATGGTGTTCAACAGATTGCAATGGTTGGAATATACATGAACTTTAACCTCAACTACTAGGGTTGCATTTATAAAGACAAAATTGAAGAACTGTGTACCCCCCTACAATGAATTTAACTTATTATGGCCTTTGCATAATAAGTTAAATTAAACCTAAGTTATTAGCATTGGCAGGAGGCTTAGAGATGGGTACACTCTGCATGTTACAGATTTTGAAACAAAAACAGATATATCAATTAAGAAAATCATTCTAGGGCCGGGCACAGTGGCTCACGCCTATAACCCCAGCACTTTGGGAGGCCGAGGCAAGCAAATTATGAGGTCAGGAGATCGAGACCATCCTGGTCATGGTGAAATCCCATCTCTACTAAAAATACAAAGAATTAGCCAGGTGTGGTGTTGCATGCCTGTAGTCCCAGCCACTCAGGAGGCAGCTACTCATCTCCCAACCCAGGAGATGGGAGGATGCAGTAAGCCAAGATCATGCCACTGCACTCCAGCGTGGTGACAGAGCAAGACTCCATCTCAAAAAAAAAAAAGAAAAGAAAATCGTTCCATATCATGTAGTTAAGCAGTGCCACAGCCAGAAATAAACCCAGAGCACCTTCCTAATTTACCAGAATCAGAGAGGATTTCTGTCGTTCCAGTGGTTAGTAAGTAGTGTTCTGAAATCTTAACCAATGTACATGTTTTTGAAACTCAAGTAGTTAAAAATTTGGAGGACATGGCTTTCTGCAGCACCTTTATATAACAGATGGTAATAAACCTACACAGATTCTCCTCTGCAACTGTACCAGTCACCTGCCGGCGATACAATCACAGAGGAGAATCTGTGTGGGTTTTTGCTGCTTCTCTGTCAGAACATCCTGCTCGTATTTTCCTTTTAAGTGTTGTTGTGGGCTGAACAGTAGCCTCCCCAAGAGATAAGCTGGAGTCTCAAGCTCTGTGAATGGGACCTTATTTGGAAATGGGTCCCTGGAGATGTCGTCCAGTTAAGAGAGGTCATACTGGAGTAGGGTGGACCCTAAACTGACTGGTATCCTTATAAGAGGAGGAGAATTTAGACTCAGAGTCACATGGGAAAAACCTACATGAAGACAGGCAGAGACTGGGATGATGCATCTGTATGTAGATCCCGGAACAGCAAGGAAGGATTCCTGGCAAGCAGCGGAAGCTGAAGAGGTGAGGAAGGACGTGCCCCTGTAGTCGTCAGAGCACGGCTCTGCTGATACCTCCCAAAGTGTGAGAGAGTTTATTTATGTGGATTTATGCCCCAGTTTGTAATAGCTTGTTTTAGCAGCCCTAGGAAATAACATAAGTATATTAAATAAGATGTTAAAATTCAGTAATACTCCACTAGGTGAAGGACATGAAAAGATATTTTAAGCCTGGCATGGTGTCTCATGCCTATGTTCCCAGCTCTTTGGAAGGCCAAGGTGGGAGGATCACTTGAACCCAGGAGTTTGAGACCAGCCTGGACAACATAGCAAGAGCCCATCTTTAACAAAAAACAAAAACAAAAAGCTAGCCAGGTGTGGTGGTGCATGCCTGCAGTCCCAACTACTCAGGAGGCTGAGGTGGGAGAATCGCTTGAGCCCAGGAGTTCAAGACTGCAGTGAACTGTGATAGCGCCACTGCACTCCAGCCTACGTGACATAGCGAGACTCCATCGCTAAAATAAATTTTAAAAAATAAAAAAAATCTTTTACAACCAAAAAGTTATAATTATTAAATTAAGAAAATAATACTTGCTGATTACTAAAGAGATGTACATTAAAACACCAATGCAGTAATTCTTTTATTGAAGTAACGAAAATTCAGTATCATGTCGATGTTTAATAGTAGTTCCAGTTCTAGGAAAACTGACACACTGAACCCCTACTGGAGGAAGTACAGAATTTGTACAAGCTTCCCAAGAAACAATTTAATAATAATCAGTAAAACTTTTATACTCATCTCTGGGCAACTGGCCAGATTCAAAAGGTGCAGAGTAAAATTTCAAAAACACACAATAGCCAGTCATCAGACAAATCACGGGGGGGTCAGGCTATATCAAGTAGAGCTGTTTAGTTACCCATCTCTCTGACTCGCCTTGGTCTGATGTCCTAACCTCTGATGAGGCACATAAAATTGTCCGAGAGCACAGTACTTCTTGAGCATACTTAATGTTATTATTATTTTTTTTTTTGAGACACAGTCTTGCTCTGTTGCCCAGGCTGGAGTGCATTAGCATGATCTTGGCTCACTGCAACCTCTACCTCTCAGACTCAAGCAATTTTCCTGCGTCAGCCTCCCAAGTAGCTGGGATTACAGGTGTGCATACCATGCCTGGCTAATTTTTGTGTTTTTTGTAGAGGTGGAGTTTCACCATGTTGGCCAGACTGGTCTTGAATTCCTGGCCTCAATTTATCTGCCTGCCTCGGCCACCCAAAGTGCTGGGATTACAGGCCTGAGCCACTGTCCACTGCCTTAATGTTACTTGTTGATAATATGTAAGCTGAATGTAACAAACGTTGTGAATATTTTAAATTTTCTGTATATCATGATGTTTTGACATCTTAAAAATCCTTTTCGGCTGAGGAGAGACTGCCGCTTTCTGGACTAGTAACTTCTTATTTTTTTTTTTTCCCCCCCCTTCCCCCAGAGACAGCAAAGGCTCGTCCAGGAGCATGTCTTTACTGTGCAAATTTACCAGCCCAGAGCTGCAGGGCCTCATCTGGGCCGTATACCCAGGTAACTTTATGCCTCTGCCTTAGTCATTCCAGGGCCAGGTGCCGTGTAACTAGGCACCACCCTGTAGAACCAAACCCACCAAAATTATTCAAACTAGCCATTCCTATTCACTCACTTTTCCTGAGGACAGCGTGACAAAGGCTGTGGTCTGAACCTCCCCCTCGCTCCTGTCTTCTGCCTCCTGCCTGCCTTGCTATTTCCCTATGTGGCCTGCGTGGCATGCTCGCCTCCTGCTCCTAGGACCTGCGAGTGCAGTAAACTCTGTCTTCCTGAGCTTCTCCTGTGCCTCCTCTTGAAGCTGCACCTGACTGACCATCTCATAAAAAAACACAAAACAAAGATCTTCCAAAATCCCAACAGCAATCAAAAGTTATTACACATACTGCATCCTGTAACTCTTTATCATGAGAGATACTTTCTCTGTTGTATTACTTCTCACAAAAATTCCTAGGGCAAGTTCTATATTCCCAATTTCACAGAAGAGAAAACAGACTGAGAAACATGAAGCAGCTTGAATGAGGCCCCTAGCAAACCCGGGGGCTGGAGCCCACGTGTTCTTCGCTCAGTTCAGCGGCCTCTCACCACACCTTGACACTAGGAGTGTCTTTTCAGTGACCTTTTGAAAGTTGGAAGACATGTAGGAATCACCTTACGGATGAGGAAACTGAAACTCCTGAAACTTGAAGGGGCAAAATAATTTTGCCAAGTTCACACAGTGATTACCAGATGTCAACACCTGCCTCTGATGCAGATGACCTTGTCTCTCATAAAAATAAAGAACATATTTAATCAAATTTGCATATGCCATTTCAGATGTGTTGCATCCAAATCCCTTTATCCATTCAGCACTCCTTAAATACTTCCTGTGGACCTAATATGCCAGTGTTGTGCTACAGCTTATCTGTCAGACCCCAGTAGGCCCAGATAATCCACAACGTGGGTGAACATTGTGACCTCAAAGTGGAGTCCATCAACTTAGCTTTGGGAAGTCTAGATTCAGAATTTGTCTGACAATATTTCTGAACGTTTCCTAGTTTTTTTCTGAGGCGGAGTTTCACTATTGTTGCCCAGGCTAGGGTGCAACGGCGCGATCTCAGCTCACTGCAATCTCCGCCTCCCAGGTTCAAGCAATTCTCCTGCCTCAGCCTCCTGAGTAGCTGGGATTACAGGCATGCACCATCACACTGTGCTAATTCTGTATGTTAAGTAGAGATGGGGTTTCACCATGTTGGTCAGGCTGGCCTCGAACTCCAGACCTCAGGCAATCCACCCACCTCAGCCTCCTAAAACTGCTGGGATTACAGGCCACGTGGTTGTTTAAAAATAAGAAATTTTTGTGGCCTAGCAATGAAAGACCATTCAGAAACCCAGATGAATAATTTCCTGTTAACAATCTGCTTTGGAAAACTTCTCTCCCACACCAGCCCAACTGACTTCATGCTCTCTGAGCAACTTCTGAGGCTGGCTGCTGGTTCAAGGCAACCAAGAGCTTCTTACTTCAGCTCAGTAATTTTAAAAAAGTTCAGGAAAGTGAACACTTTGTTTCCAAGAGGTCAAAAGATTCACTTAAAAATAAATATCCTAGCCTGCCTTTCCTTTCACATCATGCTAGATTTGCAAACTTTTGTGAGGCTAATATGCCCGCCTCAGATCAGACTGAAGAATCACTCTGGAGGGATCCTAAGTTTGTGTGCATTTACTCTCAGTAAATAGCCTGGCATTTCCTTAAAGTTCCCCTCACCCAGCAATAATTCTAAGGGTTAGCAAAAAGCTCCTAGTTGGGGAAAAAAAACTCTACCTAAAAATACTCTTAAAGAGTGAAAGTAAAGCACATTATGTAATTTTCAATCTTGCTGTGAACAAATATGATTTTATAGGATACACAGCTTTCAAGCTTCCATCAAAAATACGTATGTTCAAAATTGTTGTACTGTCTCGTACCTAATTATTGCAAATCAGAGGGAAAGACGAGAGAGAAGAAAAGTATTTTTTTTTCCGAATAACGAGTGTATTCATATGTTAGAGGCACCTTAATAAAGTATCACAAGCCAGGTGGCTTAAACAAAAATAATTTCTTCTCCTGCAGCTCTGGAGGTGAGAAGTTTGAAATCAAGGTGTCGTCAGGGCTACTTTCTGAAGGCTGTGAGGGAGAATCTGTCCCCATCCTTTCTTCCTGGCTTGTAGATGGCCAGCTCCTCCGTGTCGCATTACATCATCTTCCTTCTATGCATGGCTTTGTGTCTAAGTGTCCTCTTTTATAAGTACACCAGTCATATTGGATTTGGGCCCCCCTCAACGGCTTCATCTTAACTAATTACCTCTGCAATGACCCTATTTCCAAATAAAATCACACCTTGAGGTGCTGGGGATTAGTACTTCAACTTTTGGGGGGACACATTCTGCCCATGACAAGGAGTGAAGCCATCCTGAGGCCATAAAACCACTGAACAAAAGCCTTCTTGTTTTCTAGGCTCAGGAAGCAATGCTCGTGCTGGTGAGGGCTGAAACAGTGTGTCACAACCAGCTGCTCATAGAAGTCACTGGTTCTTAAATGAGTAAGTGCCACTCTGGTCTATCAAGATGGCATTTCCAGGGTCTCTACTGATATTCCCCCTGCTCTGCTCTTCTCCCGCTTTAAAAAAACAAATCAATTATCCTCTCTCCTGGAAGCATTTCCCATCGGAATCCTTTGCCAATCCAGGCCTGGTTGAAACTGCCAAAATGCTCTCAGCATCCGCACAACCTCTATGTAGCAAGCACATCCCCCATCCATCTGCCTCTGTGATAAATGGCAGCAAGAAGTCAGCCAGGGTCTTGTTCCATGCACTGGGCAGTGCACCAGATCCTTCCAGAGCAGAACTACTCACTGCAAAGGGGGCAAGCGCTTGCAGTTTTCATGGGGTGGTTTTATGGTTCTTGGAAAAGCCCCAGAAACCAACATAGTGAATCTACTGGGCACTGTCTGCCATTACTCCTTGCATAAAGGCAATGAGGTCCTAATGCTGAGGAGATAAATTCACTGGTCCAAGCCTACAGCCAAGGACACAGCTTTTGCAGCTCTCTTGGCATTTCTTGCCTGGCAGAGTCTTACCTGGGTACCATTCTACCTTGCCACTCCGTTTGGAACATTTGCTATATCTTCCTACCTGCTCCCCCACTTCCCGTCAGCAACCACACATAGCACAACCTCTGGAAGGCATGCAGAAAGAGCCCACCCCCAGGTAACGGAGCCAGGTGCTTGAGAAACCCCCTCTAGATGCGCTATCTGGTTCTACGCCAGCTGTCACTTCTCCTGGAGGCCACATTCTGGGGACTCGCTCCATGGTCGATGATCATTTGACTTGTCCCCTTGTCCCTTTGGACCATAACTCTGTGTTCTCTTGCCATTTCCTTTCGTGGCCCTGGAACTATTCTGCCTCTCCTCCCCTGTGCCCTGGTTCTATGGGTGTGGCCAGCCTCCCCCACCTCAGCCATCTGCTAGTATCTCTGCAGCGCTCAGCTCAGCAGGGCGTCCCGGTGCTACTCCACCTCCCCCACCTGTTACGTACGGTTCAGATCTCACACACCTTTGGGCCTACCTACCACCTGCTGCCTGTCTCTGGCTACTGTGTTTCACCTGCATGACCTGCTTTTCTTCCCTCACCTTCAGGCATCCCTAGCACCTGTGCCAGCTCAGGAGGAGCATCTAGTTCCAGATCTGACCCTGTCCGTCTTTCCTGTGCCAACTGACATTAACCTTTCTGTAGCTATGGGCACAGGCATCGAAATTTACATGTTTCAAAATACAGAGAGATATAACTTTATTTTCATAGTAGATCTCAAATGTCCCAGGAGCTGCTATTTCTACTTGGGGGTAGAAAACATTTAGCACTGGGCTTACACAATCTCTACCGGTTAACTTAAGTCTCATTGGGCTAAATACTTAGTCCTTCACATTTCTCTTTCCCCTTCAACCTGTGCAGGGGGTGGGGCACAGAGAAAGTTTTGTGGTGGGGGGCAGTTTGATCTCTGTGTTATCTTCTGGCCTGCACAGGCTGCACAGTCTAATTCTGTACCAGGATCTCTGGTTATATCTGCTGCTGGACTCACGTGCCAGCTGGAAATACGTGGGAATTCATTGCTGATGTTGCTCCCCTCCCTGGCCTCACCTGTCATATCATGCTATGAATGAAGTTTCTTTTCCTAGACTTTGGTTGTTGTTGTTGTTTGTTTTTGAGACAGAGTCTCTGTTGCCCAGGCTGAAAGTGCAAGTGGTGCGATCTCGGCTCACTGCAACCTCCGCCTCCCAGGTTCAAGTGATTCTTGTGCCCTTCATCGTCCCGAGTAGCTGGAACTATAGGCGTGCGCCACCATGACCAGCTAAGGATACCTGGAAGTAACGATTGATTTCTAGTGATATCAAGGCCCTTGGAGGATACTGAGAAGAACAATATAAGGTAGTTCAGTGCCCTAGTCAGGTAAGTAGAGATGCTTTGGATAGAGGGTTTTCTGAGTCAGTCCTGTGAGAAGTCAACTGATCCTTGGCCATGGGTCAAGGAGGGACAATGCTTTCTGCACAAGTCCGAGAAGCATCATAGCAAAGAGGACTAGTTGATCTTGACAAGATATGCCCATGTGTGATGGAAATTCCCATCTCTCTCTCTCTCCTGTAAACAAATGCATAAGAACTTAAAAACCCCAATAAGCACTGGTCTCTTCAAAGCAGCCACCTAATAAGTGGACCGAAATAATACAGTCATTGTTTGAAGCATTTTTATAATTCCTTTTCTAGATTACGTTCAAGCTTATATGAAAATCTCTTGAATTTCCTTACTGAAAAATCCTTGTCCTTTAGAATGGACTTTATTTCAGAAAATAAGGAGACTCACAAGAAGGCAAATAAGTGAATGAGGAAGGAGCCAGAGAACCACCCCCCTGCCCGCCATTTCTAAGAACTATCTCATTCCTCCATAGCTCATGAGAGTTTTCTTTTCAGCAATTTCACCTGCAGAGATTCCCCAGCTCTTTACATTAGGTACGTAAAGCCTATAGAGAGAAAAGCAAAGATTGTAACAAGCAGTCAGCGTCTGAACAGGCACTTACTTAGGTCCAGCACAATAGTGTGTTTACAGTTCTGTTGATTCCTGTCTTCACAGTCATCTGATATTGGTCATTTCATCACATGTGGTCTGTGTTTTTTCTAAACCCCATTAAACCTTCAGCATGCAATCGGCACAAAGAACTATTCACTTCACTTAGGGAACATGGACATGGAGTTATTAACCCCATAAAGCTGGCCACCGTTAAACTTCTGATCTTGTCTGATAAGCGCCTTGTTCCCATGACACTGAACAATGAGTTGAAAGGTAGTCAATAAATCAGAACACCGACTATTCCTCTCATGCACTTCTACAGTTCTCATCAACTCTGCTTTGCCTTTATCTCTGACTTCTTCCCATTTTTTCTCTTCTCTGATTCATGCTTTCTCTTCAATCGGCTGGGTCCCAGGACTGTGCTTTGATTTGTATTTGCCAAACAGTCTCCTTTTCATCCAGTTAAGGGGAGGCGCCCACATCAGCTCACACTGGGAACCAGAAGAACTAGGCTCTGCTCACTTAGTCCCAGCCTGGTGGCTTCCATTGCGGACGCCCGGGGTACAGGGGCTTGTGATTTCCCCTGAATGATCCCCTTCACACAAGGACAGGCCCTGCAATACAGGGATGAGGTCAGTCTGTGTGTTCATCACCACTCCAGGCAGAAAGGACACACCCTGAAGGAAGGTCCGAGTGGAGTAGCCTCCTGACTACCTCACCCACCTCCTTGCACTTCCCTAACCTGCAGAGACTTGGAGGAACTCGTAGGTCATTTTCTCCATCCGGGAGCAGTACAGGCAAACACAGGCTGGGACCTCAGGGTCCTGCGAGGTTCTAAGGCTTTTAATCCCCCAGCCTTGTCCCCAGAGCTGTGGCACGAGTCTTCAGTCCAGGAGACATGAAAAACAGGCACAGCACCAGTCACCATACAGGGACTGAGGCAGGCCCGGGTCACACGGTGGGCTTATGCCATGCAAAAGTTTGTCTTATGTCCTGAATGATAAATATGTGTCCATCACACAGCCTTGGGGTGCATGGAGCCTATTTAAAGCAGAAACAGACAGAAACCTGGCCAGGAATCAGAAGCTACTAGCTCTTCCTTTGATTCCACATACAGGGTGGCCCTGCCCATCTCTTCTGACTTCAGGCAGACATCAGGCAGGCAATTCAGCCAAATAAACTCAGTGCTTCCTAATGTCAGCGTTAGGCCTCTGGCAAACCCCAGGTCTGCAGAGAATCCCTCCCCCTCCTCTAACTCCAGAAGGTCGGGGGCCATAAGCACTTTAGGTTTAAACTTTCTGTTACATCCTCAACAGTTCTCTGGACTAGCCTTGTGGTATGTGTTTTGGCAATTGTTTTCTATCCTGAAACATGGGGGTTAAAAAAAAATCAAGCATGGGAATTGAAGGATGAAAGTCAGATCTGGGATTGCCTTTCCCTCCCACCTGAATGGCACAGACTCTGCACTCAGTCTTTGATGACTGGCTGCTCCTCTGACCCCCAGCATTTAGTGTGGGCTGTGGAAACCCACCCGACACTGGTGCCAGAGTCTGGACAGTTCCTCTTTTTCAGCCCACACCACCCAGACTTTGGATTTAAAGTCTGCACTGCAGAAGCCACCTTTTTAAAGTACAGACTCATTAGAAGTCAGCCCATCAGAGGAATTTAAAAAACAGATGGCACAGTGCCACGGGGTGACAACAACAGGGTCAATTCCCCTCTTGTAGAGTTTGTCACCCAGTTTTGCAGCAGTCACAGAGATGGGTTGTTCTACTAAAACTTTAGTGGAACCAATCATTACTTGATCTTAAATGAGAAACAAGGTAAAAAAGGTTTTAGCTCACTTGTTTTCTTGCCAGATCAACTGGTAATAAAATGTCATTTTGCAAGAAATGTAAGCACAATGCAATTATTCTAAAAATAAATGCAAGTGGCTAACCTTAAGTACATATTTTTTTATGGGAAGCAAGCTGCTTTTTTATAAGGTAGGATTTTTTAATGTTTAAATTCTCCTGAAACACATTTTTTGGTTCCCTTGCTTCCAGGAGTCCTGTTTCCAAAACAAGGCCTGTCCGTATCACTGAGCAGTGTTAGAATGCATATTCCTGGGCCCTGGGCCCAGCGTGGTTGTGGAGGCCTTAGTTTGGGATGCTGAAAGACAGCTATTCTCAGAAAGCTACCTGAGGCCTGGGCAGCACCACCTAGCACTATGGACTTTCCTGATGGCTCTGCCCCACAATTTAATTACCTCTCAGCAACACCCTTCTCTTCACCCAGGTAGCCAGAAGCCAGAAAACTCTGACTGTACATTGGGGTTTGAATAAATTAAAGTGGATGCATTAGAACATCCATGAAACCTTTGCAGAGCAGGTTAGGCAAGTTCCAGAGGAATAGACCTGGCAGAGCATTTCTGGGGGATGCAGTCACAATGTCCTTTCCTGTCCCACGTGTAGGTCACCCCTTGAAGCACAAGGACAATGTCCAATTGGCCATTGTGGAGTCCAATTCTCACTCAGGGTAGTAGGGTTAGTTCTGGGATAGACCACTCTACTGCTGCCTGTGGAAGGTGCTTTCTTCCTCTGAATAAAGCCCCAGGACTCCAGGATTTAGAGCTGATATGTCAGAGGCTCCATCCATCCAGAACCTTCCCCTACAAGCAAAAAGTTTTCCCACCCACCTCAAAGAAATTCACAGACCTCAACAGACCATTGTGTGGCACATTTGCTAGCCCTTGGATTACAAAGCAATTTGCTGTCATTTACTGTAAATGCTGTTAGTTCATTACATCATCATTCTGCCAATGGAAGCGTGAGGGGTACTTGGATGCAAACTCAATTCAGTAGGAAAAGTAAGCAATAAATAAAGCTGTACCAGACTTGATGCATGTCCTGTTTTTATTCCTGATGTGCAATTAAAATTTATGACACCATTGTCTTTGGCCTTCAAATGTTAAACTTGCTCAGAAATCAGTATTTTTTGCTTTTTTCAGAACCTGATCACTGTTCAGCATCTATTGATGGGCGCATGTTATCTGTATGGAGATTCACCAATGCGATGTGGGAAAACACAAACGCTTGTTCTCAAGAAACTTTCCAGCTATGGGCTGGAAGGCTCTAAACTGAACTTGAATGACTTATTACAATCATCTCATTTCTTGAGCTCTTGCTGTGCTACAGATCTTCTGTCTCCTTGGTTTACTCTACAATCGACCTTTCTCCAACCACTGTGTCCCCAGTGGCTGCCCTCAATGGGCTACCTGCAGGGGCTCCCCCTGCCCTCTGGCCTCTGGTTGGATTTGAGTAAAGGGGGAGCCCAGGCAGGGAAGTGGAGGAGGGAGGAAGGGAAGGGAATGACACTGGCTGTTAACCACTCCCTGCTGGTGTCACTGCGGGCTGGCTTTGTCCCATGAATAAAGGTCACACAGTACCTGCAAGGCAGGTCTGGCAATGCCCTACTCCCACCACACTCAGAGCTGGAGAGGGTGGCCTCACTGTTACCAGACTGGGTAAGCTCTATCCCTGTGGCTTCCTACACCCTGGTCACACCTTTGTAAATAACTCCCTTATTAAACACTCCTCCAGTCATCCCCCCTTCCTGCCAGGATTGACTGGCATTTCTACCTCAACATCAGCATTCTCCACTTGAATCCTCAGTGCTTTAATGAGGTAATATTACTGACTTCATTATACAAACCTTAGAACTGGTCTCAGAGAGGAGATAAGACCACATATTAGATAACAAATGTGACAGGATTCAAACCCATTTTTGTTCGGCTTCACAGTCTCTGATCTTCCCATTATGATCTCAAGAGAAAGAAAACCTTTGTGGTAAAGATTCCCAGAGCTGCCAAGTTATTAATCAAAATAATGAACTGGGTGTGGTGGCTCATGCCTGTAATCAAATCCCAAAACTGACAGGCCAAGGCAGGTGGATCACTTGGGCCCACAAGTTTGAGACCAGCCTGGGCAATATATTGAGACTGTATCTCTACAAAAAATAAAAAAATTATCTGTGCATGGTACTGTATGCCTTTAGTCCCAGCTACTCAGTAGGCTAAGATGGGATGATCCCTTGAGCCCAGGAGGTCTAGGCTGCAGTGAGCCATATCCATACCACTGCACTCCAGCCTGAGTGACAGTCTGTCCCTGTCCTGCTCCCTGGGAGTCTGTCTCACACATACACAAAAGATATATATGTAAATGCTTATTTTTTAATTTCTCTCTCTTGTCCAGGGAAACTCCAGGATGAGCACAATTGTCATTGGTTTTAAGGGGCATGAAGGAGAAAATTACCCAAGACCAACATTTACTGAGGAGCAATCTGTCAGCCCCACAGGTCAGAGCAGAGTGTGGCAGTCACAAGATCAAAATCTCCCTTTGAGTCCCTCTATTTCCCATTAAGTTAAGGCTGTGAAAAACTGTTTCATTGACCTTAGCGTGCACCCCCTCCCCCAGACTCGATCATGGGTCACAGTCACAAAGGCTCCCCCATGGCTCCTGCCCCCATAACTTCATACTGGACAGGTAGCTCCTACAGCAAGTGAGGGCAGAGAAGGGAGTGGAATTGCAGCAGGATCCTTCAACAGACTGGGAGTTGAGGAAGATGGTCTCTCATCACTTCTAGACTACATCAGAGGGGAAGATGCAAGACTGTCACCTGTTTGACACAGGGCTCCTGGCTGACCTGCTCTATTCCAATCTCTCTCCAACCAGAAGGGCCTGGGCCAGAAGCAAAGCCAAAGGCAGTTGCTCTCAGCTTCAGGGAAATGTGTATCTGGAAATAGGGAATATTTGAAATCCTCATTCCATTGTAGGCTCCCTTTCACCTTCCATTCATTTTTTCATTACTCTTCCAGTGAACTGACCAGAAGTCTACTGAGCACCAGGTCTCCTGGGTCCTTCTGCCTCCTGGTTCTTTTGGTCTCCTTCAAAGTGCACCTTTGCTTGGGCTGTCCTGCTCCTTATTCCTCACCTCCAGAATAAACACTTGCCCCCTTCCTGCTTCTGAGCAACAAAAACATCCATCCCTTGAATCTTGACAATCACAGCTAAAGTACAAGGAAAAAATTCCCTGGCTAGTAATTCTCACTAGGTAACTGGGAACTCTGCTTAATCTTCCCTTGCTCCTTAAAACACTTGGATCTAATTTAATTTTAGAAAGTGTGTCATGGGGAAGGTAGGTTGCTCCATATGACCCCTGAAGGGATCATTTGTATTCTGTATGCTGAAGGAGGTGTGGAAAAGGAGAAACCTGCAGTACATACCCACCATACCCCTTCTTAATTTGATCGCTCGCTGCTTCTGCTAAGAGGCAGTCAGGTCTTCCTCTTGTTCCTGCCTTCCCCTTGGCTCTTTCCTGCACTCTGAGGCTCTGAATGTCCGAAGATTCTTTTCCCAAGGCAATGAAGTGACTCTCATTAGAAATGACAGGAAGTAGGCCGGGCACAGTAGCTCACGCCTATAATCCCAGCACGTTGAGAGGCCGAGGCGGGTGGATCACAAGGTCAAGAGATCGAGACCATCCTGGTCAACATGGTGAAACCCCGTCTCTACTAAAAATACAAAAATTAGCTGGGTGTGGTGATGTGTGCCTATAGTCCCAGCTACTCGGGAGGCTGACGCAGGAGAATTGCTTGAACCCAGGAGGCAGAGGCTGTGGTGAACTGAGATCGCGCCATTGCACTCCAGCCTGGGTAACAACAGCGAAACTCCGTCTCAAAAAAAAAAAAAAAAGGAAATGACAGGAAGTTTTCCTACTCTGAGTCAAGGCCTCCTCCCTCTCCCCCTGTTAGGAGACACAACTCCCTAATGTGAAGCCTGTAAGCTCCTCTGCAGAAGAAAGCAGAATAGGCGAGCCCTGAGCCACTGAGTGCCAATTCCAGAGCCGGTGTAGCTGCCTCTCCACGCAAGCTGATGTTATGGTGAAGAAACTAACAGCCGCACAGAGGGTATGAGTCCAGGGCTGGGGGGAGAAAGGAGACAAACGGCAGAGAGGAGACACAATAGGGCCATTGGGAGAAGTACCGGAGAGAGCCCCTGCTTTGCCTGACATTCTCTGAAGTTTCCTGTCTGCCGCCACCCCTCTCACCCTGTGAATGAGTTTCAGTTCCTTTCAAGCACATGATCCTTGACCTCAATGAGACTTGGTTCTACAGATCTATGCAGGCAGGCAGGCTATGATGAAAAAAAAAATAAGACAAAAATCTAACAATACGCTGGTAACATCTGATCCCACTGCAAACATTCAGACTAGTCTATGTGGAATATAAGAAACTAACAAAATGGACCAACCATTGATTAGGTAAAAATAGTGTACACATTAAAGAATAGAGCTTGGAGTATTGTAACTCCTTATTCATTACAGCAGACAAAAAGCAGTATCTACACAACACAGAATTGCTAAACCAAACTTGAAAACTTCTGTCAAGTGGGCTGTTTACCTTTTGAAGAAGTGGAGTGCCATGTCCAGTTAAGACTTGGCATTGGCATAACAGACTATGACTAAATTCACCTCCAGGACTGCCATTCTCACCAGAATCTGGATTAGAGAGTACTGCGTCCCACCAGGGCATTCACCTTCCTTGGAGAAGGTCTGATCCTCTGTGGCTGCTCTGGAAAGGCACGTGGCCCTTCTATCCACCTTGTCCTTTTATGTTAGACACTGGGGGAACTCTGCACCTAGACTGTTTCCTAAAAGAGCTTTCTGCAACCTGCTCCCTAAGAGTCTGTAACTTAAAGAAGTGTAGCTGTTATCTTCCTCATCTTATAGATGGGGAAGGAATGAGATTCTAAGGTGGTGTAGATAGACTTTTACTAAAGACAACAAAAACACAGTTTAATACACCAAACAAATTAAACTAATAATCAGTTCGTCATCAGCTGCCTTCTCTGTATAAACTCTAATGATTGCTTTCTTTGGTGAATTTATACATTGTTGGGTACTTAGAAGACTCTGCTGCAAGCAGGCGGGGCTCGGCCCAGGCTCAGAGGAGGCTGGTGATGATTCTCACAAATCCCATTGCTTTGTGTGTGCCCAGAACCCCAGGCCCATCCCGTCCTAGCTGGGGCCATGCTGGATAGCATCAACATCTCACAGGGCTCCTGAGCCTTCCTTTCCCATGGCCAGAGTCTACCCAGGTTATCTCAAAAGCCTGAAACAGGAAATGGGTTAGGGAATTAACAATGATCTCTGGGTGGAGGAGCTTTAAGTGACTTGTTTTCTGCTTTAAATATTCCTGAATATTCCCCAATGGGCCTTCACTGCCTTTGTAATTTTTTTAATTAAAAAAAAAAAGAGCAAGCAAGCACTCCTACTTCCTCCTTATCGTTTGTTATCTTGCAGTTTTATTCCCCAGACCCAGACCCCAGGAAGCTTCCCACAATCAGTACCATCACTCTTTTGTGACAGCGCAGTACCAGAGTTCGCCTTTGTGAGTAGAACTCAGTGTACTTTTCTCTCTCCATGTTTGGGCCCATTTCTTCTTTTAAACTGTAAGTACCTGGAGAGCTATGACTCGAAAACACCTGGCAGCCTCTCCAGCTCCTAAACATGTGCAAAGACTTTTTAAGAGGATACTTTAATTTTGATTTTAAGCTTCTGTAATAACAATAAGCCTTTATGGAGCATTACTTTGTGCCAATTCAGAAGCATTAATATTTCACCGTCATGGAACCCAGGAACCGGTACAGTGACTTACCCAAGGCCACGTACCTAGTGAGTGGTGGAGCCAGAGTGTGAATCTAGGCATTCTGACCCTGAAGACCATGCTGTTGATGCGGGAAACGTGAAGAAATTTAACTCCTTTTACTGCGGCTCCTACCGCTGCTGCTGTGCCAGAGAACGACACAGGCAAGGAGAGACAACTTAGCCATAAAATCTTCCCCAAGGAAAAGCAACACAGCCAAAGTGCCCAAGTGAGTGACCCAGGTGACTTGCCCAGAGCGCCTGCTTGGCAAAGGCGTGAGTCTTCCACAGTCTGCAGTCTTTCCCTCTAGTCACACTCCAGTTTCTCAATAACCATTAACTAGGAAATCAAACAGTAGTAGTAGAATCTTGCTTTTTTTTTCAGAGGTGGAAACAGAATCCCAGGAGTTTGCAGGGAGGGAGGGAAGAAGGGGGGCAGTGCTGAGAACTGCCTTAGCACTTGATAAAAATCAAAGCACGCCTGCACCTGATTCATTTCCCCCCCCAAGACAGAGAAATAAACAGATCAACGGAACAACAACGGCCATTTGGCAATTGTTTCTTGTCGCTCTGTGGGGGGTGGGGATGGCTGAGAGACTGCAAGCTATCTGAAGAAAACTTCCGCATTTGTTCCCTCACGGAAAAGCTAATGAGAATTCTGTCTAAATGGCACATGGTGTTTAATATCAGGGCATTGTCCCAAAGCGTTCTCCTAGTGTGTGTGTAGACAGAATTAGCTCTGCCTACCCTGCAGGAGAGCTGGCGGGCCTTGGGAAGCTCTCCGGCAGGCTTCCTTCCTCGGCAGCCACTGCAGCAATCCTGAACTGTTTACAGTGAAGCCAGGAGATAAGACCCTCACCGCAGGGAGTACAGGTTCTTCTGATAAATTAGAAGAAACAGACAAAGCTTGCAAAGGGGCTCTGCTGCTCTGAGCAAGTATGGGCTGTCTCTAAGGTCCCTTCAGAGACAGCTGTGGATACCATGCGGAGGTTCTCACACGTTTACCTCAGTTGGAGCAAAAGCATTCTTCAGAAGGGGCTCTGAGAGATGCCCCCTGAAGGTGGTATCCTACGTGTCTGGACCCACTGGAAAATATCTAGCAGCTGCTGAGAAAAATATGGTTTGCACAGGCAAGTTTGGTCAATGTTTATTCTCCCTCAAAATCAATTTGAAAACTTTTCTGTTGAAGTTGTATACAATTTTTTTTTCTTTTAAAATATTCCTGGGAACATTGCTTAGGAATCTTTTTTCTTTTTTCATTCAACCCCAAAACCTATCTGTTGGGCCCAGCACTAACTGGTGATGTCACTTTAGGCCAGTTGCTTAACCTCTCTAAGACTCCATTTTTCCCTCTATAAAATGGAGCTACTAGTTAGTGTCTACGTGATAGAGCTGTAATCTTTGTAAAGTTCTTATCACAGGAACTAGCATGTGGTAAGTACCAAATTATAGTTAGTTCTTCTTCCTGTTGCTGTTATTTGTTACTGAGAGGTGATTATGTGCTAGGCATCACAGTAAGGCTAGAGATGGGTGAAACTATCATGTGGTCCCTCTCCCTAAGAAACAGAATCATGAAGTCCTGGCTTGGGGTGTGGTTCCTGAAGCCACTGCACCAGCATCACCAGGAACTTGGTGAAAATGCAGATTCTCAGGCCCTACCCCACATCCACTGGGTCAGAAACTCTGGAGGTGGGAGTCAGCCATCTGTGTTTTAACAGGCCACCTAGGAGACTGATGCAGGCTACAAGCTTGGAATAAATCAGTCACATCTGACATGTGCTTTGTAATGATTCTGATTCTAAATTTCAGTGAATTGAGCTTCCTGTGCTTAGAAATTCCTTGGTTCCTGAATACATCAAGTATGAATAATCCACATGTGCCAGGACTAACTGGTAAGAGTAGTTTTATAACTTTCAGAAATGCATAAGCAATTCTGCACACATGGCATTTTTCTGTTGTAAATTAGAAACAACTTATCTATAAATTAGGAATTAGACCCCTGTTGGCAAAAAGAGACTGTGATGGGGAGTCCTCTCAGGCATAAACAATGTCAGGTGGTAGAATACGGAGGGCTTTTTCCCAGCACCTGGATTCTGTGGCGGTGATCTATGCTCAGGTCTGGCCTTATGTGCTATTCCAGATTTCCTCATGTTGGGGCTTGTGGTTTTCTGTTTCAGAGTTTTGATCAACCAATTTATATTCTGTAGTTAGTAAAAAAGGAGCTGATAGCCAGAAAAATATATTACATACTTCTTTAAGATAATTAACTTCATTCAAGTCTTTCTAATGCCATTTTGTTTGGAAAAGTGAAATAAATTTTACAATGTTGGTATAATGGTGTGAGGTTTTTTATAAGCAACCCAATTATATTGTTGGAGCTGAATAAGATATACATTATTGGTACTTTTAAAGAATATGAACAAAAAAATTTCTTTACATAATGACATTCCAGCTCTGGCTTGATTTACACAGTCCAAACATAAGTGAATGAAATTAACAGCAAAACTCAGGCTGCTGCAGTGACTTTCACTGTCACATCACAGTAAAGAAATTAGTTTGGGGCTCTCATCAAGCAGCTCTCTGACACCACAGCCAGGTAAATCCACAAAGATGGGAAAAACCCAGCTCAAAAAAGGTGAAACCACCAAAGACCAGAACACTTCTTCTCCTTCAAGGGATCACAACTCATCAACAACACAGGATCACAACCTGACCAAGAAGGAGTGTGAAGAATTGATGGAAACAGGATTCAGAAGGTGGATAATAACAAACTTCTCAGAGCTAAAGGAACACATTCTAACTCAATGCAAAGAAACCAAAAACCTTGAAAAAAGGTTAGACAAAATGCTAACTAGAATAAACAGCTTAGAGAAGAACATAAACGACTTGATGGAGTTGAAGAACACAGCACAAAAACTACGTGAAGCAAACGTAAGTTTTAATAGCCGAATCGCTCAAGCAGAAGAAAGGATATCAGAGACTGAAGATCAACTCAATGAAGTAAAAAGAGAAGGCAATACAAGACGAAAAAAGAGTGAAAAGAAATGAACAAAGCCTCCAAGAAATATGGGATTATGTGAAAAAACCTAATCTACGCTTGATCGGTGTACCTGAATATGATGGGGAGAATGAATCCAAGCTGGAAAACACATTCCAGGATATTATCCAGGAGAACTTCCCAAGCCTAGCAAGGCAGTCCAAATTTCAAATTCAAGAAATAAAGAGAACTCCACAAAGATATTCCTCAAGAAGAGCAACCCCAAGGCACATAATTGTCAGATTTGCCAGGGTCGAAATGAAGGAAAAAATGCTAAAGGCAGCCAGAGAGAAAGGTCAGGTCACCCACATAGGGAAGCCAATCAGACTCACAGCAGATCTCTCAGCAGAAATTCTACAAGCCAGAAGAGAGTGGGGGCCAATATTCAACATCCTTAAAGAAAAGAACTTTCAACCCAGAATCTCATATCCAGCCAAACTAAGCTTCATAAGTGAAGGAGAAATAAAATCCTTTATGGACAAGCAATTATTGAGAGATTTTTGTCTGCCCTACAAGAGCTCCTGAAAGAAACATTAAGCACGGAAAGGAACAAATACCAGTCACTGCAAAAGCATACCAGTTGGCAAAGACCAAAAATGCAATGAAGAAAATGAGTCTACTAATGAGAAAGAAAACCAGCCAGTAACAAAATGGCAGGATCAAATTCACACATGACAATATTAACATTGAATGTAAATGGCCTAAACGCCCCAATCAAAAGACACAGACTGGCAAAAAATTTTTGCAATCTACCCTTCTGACAAAGGGCTAATATCCAGAATCTACAAAGAACTAAAACAGATATACAAGAAAAAAACAAACAACCCCATTCAAAAGTGGGCAAAGGATATGAACAGACACTTTTCAAAAGAGGACATATATGAGGCCAACAAACATATGAAAAAATGCTCATCATCACTGGTCATTAGAGAAATGCAAATCAAAACCACACTGAGATATTATCTCATGCCAGTTAGAATGGCGATCAATAAAAAATCGGGAGACAACAGATGCTGGAGAGGATGTGGAGAAATAGGAACACTCTTACACAGTTGGTGGGAGTGTAAATTAGTTCAACCATTGTGGAAGACAGTGTGGCGATTTCTCAATGATCTAGAAATAGAAATTCCATTTGACCCAGCAATCCCACTATTGGGTATATACCCAAAGAACTATAAATCATTCTACTATAAAGACACATGCACACGTATGTTCACTGTAGCCCTGTGTACAATAGCAAAGACCTGGAACCAACCCAAATGTCCATCAATGATAGACTGGACAAAGAAAATGTGGTACATATACACCATGGAATACTACGCAGCCATAAAAAATGATGAGTTCGTGTCCTTTGTAGGGACATGGATGAATCTGGGAAACCATCATTCTCAGCAAACTGACCCAAGAACAGAAAGCCAAGCACCGTATGTTCTCACTCATAGGTGAGTGTTGAACAATGAGAACACGTGGACTCAGGGGAGAGAAGCAACACACACAGGGGACAGTTGCGGGGGATAGGGGAGAGACAATGGGGGGTGGGGAGGGAGGGGAGGGTGGAAAGGGATAACATGGGGGAGAAATGCCAGATACAGTATGCACCTAAAGTAAAATAAATAAATTATTAAAAAAAAAAAGAAATTAGTTTGGGGATTTTTGTTGTTGTTGTTCTCTTATTTTCTCCTTCTCTTTTTAAAGGTACTTAAAGGCTATTTCAGGAAGCCTCCTTTTGGGACAACAAAGCTCAGAGAAAAATGTCATATTATAAGCAGTTCTAGAGAACTGGACGATGAATACACCTCCTAAGGTCTATAATTTGCCCAGCTCTATCCAGGAATGAATAAAAAAATGGCATCACTAAAGTAACACAGAAATATATTTGATGGAGTATTGTCTAAACTGTGAGAAACCGTAAACCCAAACTCCATCATCTGTAGTGGCATAATAGTCCTGATACAATAGTTGGGTATGGGTTAGCAAAGACAAGGATAACTAGGTTACAAAGCCAGGACGAGAGAGAAGAAAACCTGGACAAGATCCAGTCAATGATAGTGAATACCTAAAATTAACACCAGACCACAGACACTATGTCTCTGTTAGATACACTATGTTCTATATCTACATATGGATCACTAAATCTGTATGTAGATTTCAGTTATTCCATCTACAATATAGGTACAGCTGTGATACCACAGCAAATCTCGTTTTGTTTTTATAAATGTAAGAATTACATTTATAAAAGTGCAGCATACTGATTATCTTAGTAAGCTTGGGTTGGCTATAACAAAATTCCATAGACTGGGTGGCTCAAATAACAGACATGAACTTTTCAGTGTTCTGGAGGCTGGGAAGTCCAAGATCAAGATGCCCTCTGATTAAGTTCCTGGTGAGAACTCTCTTCCCAATTTGCAGACAGCTGCCTTCTCACTGTGCCCTCACATTGCAGAGAGAGAGAGAGAGAGAGAGACAGAGACAGAGACAGAGAGACAGAGGACACACGCTCTCTGGTATCTCTTCTCACCCTCATGATGCCATTAATGCCATTATAAGGACCCCATCCTCACGATCTCATCTAAACCAAATTACCTCCCAAAGGCCCTATCTCCAAACATATGCACATTGGGGGGTAGGACTTTAACATACAAATTTTAAGGGACATAGTTCAATCTATGGCAATGGTAAACCCCTTATGCTTCAGAGACACCTGGACCTAGGTTGGAATCCTACCTCAGCGACTTTGCATTTGTGAACCGTTGGGCAAGTGCATCACCTTCTGAGACATCTGTAAAATTAACTCCTAGATAGAGTCATTGTGAGTGCGGCCTGAGCAATGTAAATCAAGTGCGGGAGTTAAGTGCAAGGCAGAAGGCAGAGGCCTAGGAAATGCTACTGTGGTGGCCACTGTCCACGACACCCCCACCATTCCCGCCTGCTGCTGTCCAGGTCTTTCAGGTCTGAATGTCTGTGACCCCCGTCTTGGAGTATGGCAGCCTCTGATGGAGGTGGGGCCTTTGGGGGTTGATGAGTCACGAAGGCAGAGTCCTGATGACTGGGACTAGTGCCTGAGAGCTCATCTGCTCTGTCCGTCATGTGAGAACACAGCGAGAAGATGCCACCCATGAAAAGCAGGAGCTCACCAGACACTGAACCTGCCAGCGCCTTGATCTTGGACTCCCCAGCCTAGAGAACTATGGGAAATTTCTGTGTTCATAAGCCGCTGAGTATATGGTGTTCTGTCATAGCAGCCTGAATGGTCTAGCACACCTATATACTTCACCCCCGACAGTGAATAGAGCTGACCTGGGACCCCAAAAGGACATTGCAGAAGTGATGGTTTATGACTTCTGAGACTAGATGGTAAGGCACTGTGGCTCTCACCTTGTCCTCTCCTGGGTCACCTGCTCTGGAGGAAGCCAGCTGCCAGGCTGTAAGGATAGGAAAACTGTGCTCAGGAGAGATGCATGAGGTGAGGAGCTGAGGCTGCCTGCCAGCCACCAGCACTGACCTGCCGCCATCTGAGCGAGCCACCTGTGAAGTGGTTCTTCCATTCCTGGTCAAGGCTTTGGATGAATACCGCCTCCACTGACACCTTGACCACAATCCCCTGAAAAACCTGGAACCACAAGCACACAGTCAAGGCACTCGTGTTCCCGACCCTCTGACACTGCGTGGGGTGATGAATGTTGGTTGCTGTTGTAAACCAGCGGTCTCCAAGCTTTCTGGCAGCGGGGACTGGTTTTGTGGAAGACAGTTTTTCCACGAACAGGAAGGGAGAGAGATGAGTTCGGGTGAAACTGTTCCACTTCAGGCATTAGTTAGATTCTCATCGGGAGCATGCAACCTACATCCTTGGCATGCGCAGTTCACAAAAGGGGTCATGCTCCTATGAGAATCTAATGCCCCTGATGATCCGACAGGAGGCAGAGTTCAGGCAGTAATGCTCACTCACCTCCGCGGTACAGCCCGGTTCCTAACACGCCACGAACCAGTGCCAGTCTGTGGGCTGGGAGCCGGCTGTGAAGCTGCTGAGTCTTGGGGCTGTTTGTTATGCAGCAGTCGGTCATGGACGTAGCTAGAGTCACTGCTGCCATGACTGCTGCTGTGAGAGGCACCTGCTAAACCCAACTAACACTTGCAGTCAAAACTGTGTTGTTCCAGGGAACTTTCTTGCTCAAAGGTCTTCTTAATGCATTCATTAATTTTGCTATATCAAAACAGAGGGCCAGAGGGCCTCCACGATCATTTCCTCTGCTATGCAGGAGCATATATGGCAAACAAGATTCTTTGTCTTCTCCCCTGAGATAATGTTTCTGAAAATTCCTCCTGTCAGAATTTGTGGAAGAACTATCTTCCACAAAAACCAGTCCCCGCTGCCAGAAAGCTTGGAGACCGCTGGTTTACAACAGCAACCAACATTCATCACCCCACGCAGTGTCAGAGGGTCGGGAACACGAGTGCCTTGACTGTGTGCTTGTGGTTCCAGGTTTTTCAGGGGATTGTGGTCAAGGTGTCAGCGGAGGCGGTATTCATCCAAAGCCTTGACCAGGAATGGAAGAACCACTTCACAGGTGGCTCGCTCAGATGCCGGCAGGTCAGTGCTGGTGGCTGGCAGGCAGCCTCAGCTCCTCACCTCATGGATCTCTCCTGAGCAGTTTTCCTATCCTTACAGCCTGGCAGCTGGCTTCCTCCAGAGCAGGTGACCCAGGAGAGGACAAGGTGAGAGCCACAGTGCCCTACGATCTAGCCTCAGAAGTCATAAACCATCACTTCTGCAATGTCCTTTTGGGGTCCCAGGTCAGCTCTATTCACTGTCAGGGGTGAGTATATAGGGTGCTAGACCATTCAGGCTGCTATGACAGAACACCATAGACTGAGTGGCTTACGAACACAGAAATTTCCCATAGTTCTCTAGGCTGGGGAGTCCAAGATCAAGGTGCTGGCAGGTTCAACTCAAACTGGGCTGGGTTCAAAACAAAACCAAGATGAGTTTGACGTTGAGCTGCTTCCAAAATTAAAAATTAAAAATTAAAAAATGACAGTCTTCAATCAGTGTGGCAGCCAGTTGACAGCCTGAGATGCCGAGAGAGGCCACTGCACTCTTTCCTGCACCAGGTCAGCTCTCTTTCTGCTCACCAAGTGCTCTGCTGTGGTAAGGGACTATGACACCCTCTCCATGTGTGCACACATGCACACACACACACATGCATGCACACATGTGCACACTGAATTAGCTTCTACATGCTTGCATATTGGTGTTCAATCATTTCTAACACTCAGGAAGAAATGAGAAAAATTTACAATCAGATTGGACAGACCCCTACAAAGAGGAGTATCAATTGTTCTTTTGTAGGCTTCAATGGAACTGGCGAGCAGTCTCTCCAAAAGCTGTTTCTGGAAAGCTTCTGTTGCACCTTGCAGCACATATCAATTACACAATCTAACCAAAGTTTAATATGTTCCTCGACACTGACATTACATATGAATGTCTTACACCTCTTACGTAAGCACTAGAAAGAAACTGAATTACTCTTCCACATTCAGACTTGCAGAAAACATTTTCATCCCTCAAGTAATCTGTATGAAAGATCAAACCCATAACCACAGAGAACATTTTGCAAACTTCTAACCTTGTAACACAACCTTGAGACTTGTGTTGGTATTTATATAACTTTCTTTTTTTTTTTTTTTTTTTTTTGAGACGGAGTCTCGCTCTCTTGCCAGGTTGGAGTGCAGTGGCACGATCTAGGCTCAAAGCAACTTCCAGCTCCTTGGTTCAAGTGATTCTCCTGAGTCAGCTTCCTAGGTAGCTGGGATTACAGGCAGGCACCATCACACCCAGCTAATTTTTGTATTTTTAGTAGAGATGAGGTTTCACCATGTTGGCCGGGATGGTCTTGATCTCCTGACCTCATGATCCACTTGCCTTGGCCTCCCAAAGTGCTGGGATCACAGGTGTAAGCCACCAAGCCTGGCCTTATTTTCCTGTTTTATTTAAAAAGATAATATGCTTGCTTTACATAAGTAGTTTTATTATTATTATTGTTATTATTATTTGAGACAGAGTCTCACTCTGTTGCCCAGACTTGAGTCCAGTGGCAGGATCTCAGCTCACTGCAACCTCTGCCTCCCAGGTTCACGCGATTCTTGTGCCTCAGCCTCCCAAGTAGCTGGGACTACAGTCACATACTACCACGCTCAACTAATTTTTGTATTGTTACTAGAGACGGGGTTTCACCATTTTGGCCAGGCTGGTCTTGAACTCCTGAACCTCAAGTGATCTGCCCGTCCTCGGCTTCCCGAAGTGCTGGAATTACAGGTGTGAGTTACCGCACCTGGCCCCAGACGTAGCTTTATTAACCATACAATTCAAGAGAACTGGTGTCACTAGTAACGATGATTTAAACCAAAGTAACTTTTACCTACGATATTAAATAAGTGATGTAAAAATATGTTTTCCTTTGGCACGTGCAGATATAGTGGTTTGCACATAGTGGTTTACAAAACTAAAACTTAAAGTGGACATTGTCCGGTTAGCCATTTAACTAGCATTTCAGGAAACTTAAGAAAAGAAAGCCGAGAAGTTCCTCAGTGATAGCATTTGTTCTAGCTCCTGGGGGAGGCTATGCCTGGGAACCCAGGCTTCCAGGAAGCCAGACTTTCTTGGCTGTGACTCATCACAGTAAGTAGGCCCACTTGTTTAGTCTGCCAGAATGAATTATAAAACAGTAGAATTCTAGAAAGCTCTCAAGGAAATCTGAACCATAGAAAGAAGGCCTTAGCAACAGAGCAGTGGAAATAGAATAAGAGAGGAAATGCATGGGTAGGAATCTGAAACAATGACAGCAAAAGCAAAGACCAAATCATACAACCACTATCCATGGAAGGTCTTGTAGGAGAAGGCTGAGTTCCCATCCCATGAAGGCAGAGAACAGAGAACTGTAGATCACTACTGAGAAAGCAGAGACTAGGACTGGGACATCAGCACCTCCGGGTTACACAGTGATAACAGAACAAACTGCATATTTGATCTGTAATGAGCTATTTGTGTTTAACAGATCAGAACATTTTTTCATTTACTCAACAAACATTTACTGTTTTTTTTTTTTAACTGGTTTTTTGTTTGCTTGTTTTGTGCCTGGCACAAGAAATGGAATGCAAAAATGGACTGCATCCTTGCAACTTCTGTAGCTGAGCATGAGAATTCAGTTCCTCAGCATGGGAACTGCAAGGATGAACAAAGCACAATGTATATGGAGCTCAAGTTCTGGCTGGAGATAAAACACGTGCAGGATTGACTGTCCTACAATGTGGGAAGCACTGCAGAGGGGCACAGAAGGTGCTGTGGGGACAATAAGAGCAGAGTAACAAACTGACCCAGTGAGTTAGGGTAGATTTTTATTGTAAATGGAAAATGTTTAGCTCAAACCATACAGCTTTGCTGCAATGCCAGAGGAGAGAACATCTGTCTTAATTGGTGTCTGGCTAATAACTCAAGTCTGCAAGAAGGAATGGGGGGCAGAAATGCAGAAAGGAAAGGACATTTCCACTGTAAGTTAGACTGAAGGATAGCCTAGAGAGTGTCCTGTGGGCCTACTAGTGAAGATACATCAACTGTATAAAAATGCTCCATTTAGAAGGTGAGGCCAAAGAACACCGTTTACCAACTGTCCAAGGACAAGAGTCTTTATGTAATTGAAAATGATCTAGAGAATGTACAAATGAGAAAGTGCCTCAACTGATTGGATAGATGCAGTATAACCTCAATACCAACATCAAACAATAGTGTAAATGGGGAGATTATGAGTTCGTCTGCATTAAAAGAACAGAGGCAAAATAGTGACATAAGACATTAGCAAACAAATTTTAAAAATCGATTTTAAAATAGCTATCATGACTAAGTAGGAAATGCACATTAGAAAACAAGGGAGAAAATGATCAATTTGATTATATTAAAATATGGAAGCAGGCCAGGCATGGTGGCTCACATCTGTAATTCCAGCACTCTGGGAGGCCAAGGAAGGTGGATCGCCTGAGCCTCAGAGTTCGAGTCCAGCCTGTGTGACATGGTGAAACCCTGTCTCTACAAAAAATACAAAAGTTAGCCAGGTGTGGTGGTGTGTGCCTGTGGTCCCAGCTACTCAGGAGGGTGGAGTGGGAGGACGGCTTGAGCTGACAAGGTTGAGGCTGCAGTGAGCCATGATTGCACCACTGCACTCCAGCCAAAATGACAGAGCAAGACTCTGTTTTTGGGGTGGGGGAGTGGGAGGGAAGGATGCAGTCAAAGACTTCGTGGAAGGATGGATGCCAGGGGGCAAGATTCATGTTAGAGAGATAAAATAATGAGTATCTGAATTAATATACTAGCAGTAGAGATAGAGAAAACGGAATATATTAGGGTTAGTTAGGAATTTTTTTCACTAGCCTCTTTTATTATTTTTATTACTAAAGAGGGAGTTGGCTGTGTGTGATGGTTTGTGTCTATATCTGGGCTCTTTGAGTGGTCAAGGTGGGAGGATCACTTGAAACCAGGAGTTCAAGACCAGCCTGGGCAACACAGCAAGACATCCATCTCTACAAGAAAAAAAAAAATGAGCCATACATCGTGTCAAGTATCTATAGTCTCAGCTACTCGGAAGACTGAGGTAGGAGAATCGCTGGAGCTTGGGAATTTGAGGCCACAGTGAGCTATGACTGCGTCACTGAACTCCAGCCTGGGCAATAGAGCAAGACCCTACCTCAAAAAAAAAAAAAAAAAAAGAGAGATAATCAAGAATATGGTGTGTGCACAGATGCAAACATATTTCAGTCTTTAGCAGGGATCCAAAAACCTTGGTGTTTATTCTTCACTTCCTTATCTCAAGTTGGTTATTGGGTGGAAAGATCTGCTCTTTCCTATGTGTAATCTGTTTTACGGTTTCTACAAGTATTGCTCGATTATCCTAGGTGACATATGTATTCCCCAAATAGCTTGTAAGCACCTCATCAGCAGCGGAATGTTTGTTTCCTTTCTGGGTCCCCAGGATCTGGAACAGTGTCTGCCCCATGGCAACTGTTTGATAAAGGTTTGAAGAATGAATAATAAATGTTTATTTACCCACAACCCCTGCTTCTCCACCACCTTAGGAGAAAGTAAAATTTAGGCTTAGATTGAGGGCTGATGCAGATTCAAGTGAAGCAATTCATCTCTATAGCAGCCAGCAGAGTCAAGGAGTTTGGAGGTGATCCATGGACATATTTCAATATTAAGTGAGTTTGGATCTATGTCCATCAATCCCCGTCCTAAAATGCAGTCCCCTCCCCAGATTTGTCCTCATTTTCCCCTTATTTCCTGTAGAATTCACTGCACAAGGGGGAATGAGGTCTGAAATAGAGTCATCCTTCCCCACTTTCCCCACTCCTTCCTTGACCAATGCTCTTGAGGCTGGCAGAGCTGAGCCGGTTCTGGGAGAGCCGGCTCAGTGGCTCAGTGAGCAGAATACAGCTACACTGATTCTGTGTCCTCCAGGTTTTACTACTCCCATTTCCTCTAAAGAGCCAGAGAAGGTAAAGAAACAAAGTGCCATTATTCCCCCTATAGCTAGGGTGATACAGTTAACAATAAAGTCAGCCAAAAATGGAAACAAAATGGCATCTTCCCCTGCCAAATTTGCAAGTTTAAAAGCGTAATAGCATCTGAGATTGAAAGAAAATTAGTTCTTGCATGGAATGGGGGTAAAAACTGATACAAACTTTCTGTAAGGTAATTTGGCAATGTGTGCGGGAAGCCTTAAAAAGGTGCTACCATGCCTGTAATCCCAGCACTGTGGGAAGCTGAGGCAGGCGGATCACGAGGTGCGGAGATCAAGACCATCCAGGCCAACATGGCGAAACCCTGTCTCTACTAAAATACAAAAAAAAAATAGCTGTGGGTGGCGTGCACCTGTAGTCCCAGCTACTCAGCAGACTGGGAACCGGGAGGCAGAGCTTCCAGTGAGCCAAGATCATGCCACTGCACTCCAGCCTGGCAACAGAGCAAGACTTCATCTTAAAAAAAAAAAAAGAAAAAGAAAGGTGCTATCTTTGACTCAGCAATGTTACTTCTAAAAATGTATCCCTAGAAAATAGTTGGTGACGGGCACAGGTGATATTAACAACTAAATTCATTGCAGATGTATTTACAAGAGTAAAATGTACAAACAACCTCATAGAGGTGCTGGTTAAGGGAATTAGGATCTATCTATGTAATGCAATACTATGCAGACATTAAAAAAAATCATTATGTAGAAAGTACTTCAAAACATACTGCAAAGTGGGGGGTGGGGGGAGGCTCCAAAATGATGAGTTTAGTACTAGGTCATTTTTAAAAAGAGTTTCCATAGGTTCTGGTTCTGATTCAATATGACTGACTTAGGACAAGGAAAAAAAACTCCGAGTGTCTCTATCTACCCCTGCCTCTATCTCATCTCCCTTCCAAGCCTCCAAATGACAGTAAGGAAAAACAGAAGATAATGAATGGCCAACATTAAAGAGAGCTGGCGTGCAGGCTACAAGCAGGCGAGGAGACATTTTTAACATTTCTGGAAGACAAAGCAAATGCAAGCGTGTTGCTAGGTGAAACCCAGGGGAGTAAGCTGCGGCGCAGACTAGTCACAAAACGAGCTGGGGGTGGGGAACGTGGGCACCAATCTTCCTGGGAAATCCCAAGCAGCTCGGGCCTTGGGGCCTCTAGGTTTGAAAGGTGCGATCTGGAAACGTGCGGAGCTGCGGGAGCTCACTGGATGCTTCCCAGAGGTCCCACCCTCAGGCTCTTTCACCCCACTGCCATGAGAAGCAACCAGCATTTACTCTCAGGCTCCAAACTGGAGGGTTCTTCCAAAAAGAAATTAAGTAAACTGTAAGGGTGAGTGTCTTGGCACAAGCCCACCCTAAAGCAGTTCCCTTCAGTAAGCAGGTTCTGCTTTACAGAGTCCCGGGCAGACTCCCATCCTAGGGCTGCACTCCTCAAAGCCCATGCACCCACAGTGAGTCACAGAGGTCTGTATTGTAAAACACAAACAGGCACACATCCCACTAGGGGTTAAGTCCAACACTGACAGAACCAGAAAGTGACGTTTAAGCCTAAGTATAGAGATGCAAAGGGAATCAGAGGAAGAACTGCTGTGGTCTGAATGTGTCTCCCAAATTCACATGTTGAAATGTAATCAACAATGTTGAGAGGTGGAGCCTTTAGGAGGCGACTCAATCATGAGGGTGCATCCTCCCCTTCCCCCTGCAGTTCCGTGAGGATGCAGCATTCATCCCCCCAGAGGGGACAATAGCAACGCCATTCTTGGGAGCCAGGATCAGGCCTTCCCAAGACATCGAGCCTGCCAGCACCTGCTCTTGGACTCTCAGATGCCCCAGTTGAGAAATCAATTTCTGTTCTTCATAAGTAACCCAGATTGTGGTATTTTACTATAAGATAAGACTTAAGTTCTGTGAGAGTTACCACCAAAGTCTAAAACAGAAAGATGAGAATAGGCTGCTCTAAGATCTGGGAACCCTTCTCTACTCCCACTTTTTCTTACCAAGTCTATAGTTTCCATAAAAACTGAAAATGCAGGGAAGAAAAGCTGAAGTAGACACTGTCATTGGGCTTTTCTATTTCCTATGTGGAATTTATAGACACACACATATAAGAGCGTTAGAGTGGGCATGGAGGTACTTTGGTGAGGAGGTGATTTTTCTCTATAAATGTCCATGAAGTCAGAATTGACACTATTTGCTTTTCATATTTTCTGAAAGAATCGGCTTATTTAAGTCAAAAGCAAGTATGTTGCTTTTATTCTTTCCTAGGGCCTTGGGTATTTCTTTGAACATTTGGCAACCATTTTTCTGGCCCCATGGGACAACACAGTAGAGACTGATGAGCAGTGCTCGTTTCTCTGGGGACAGCTTTCACTGTGCCTGTGTACGTACTGCATTTTCACTGGCAGGACCACATAACTGTGACCGAGTGGAGAACCAGCCTTGAGCCTTTTTTTTTCCCTGTTGTTAAAGTAAGACTTCAAAAGGGCACTTGAGTACCCAGCCACTGTGTAATCATCTTGCATTTCACTTTCCTCCTAGACTGCTCTAATTTCTAGTATTTCCTTCCCCTGATAGAGTTGTAAAAGCTCTATTTATTCCCTCCACTGCTCTGGCAAGCACAAATTTCTTCCCCTTTTCCCCGTGTCCTTATCGTCGTTTCATGTTTGTGCTTAATCTGAAGGTTCCCAGAAATATAGTTTTCAGAGAGGAAATGCTACTAGAATCCTATCAGTCAACTCCCTGAGCATTCGGAAGGGGGCACAGACATTACTACATGGCTACCTTTTGAATCCATGACCCCGTAGCTGCTGAAACTCACTCCCACTGCTTTATCTGGAATCTTCAGTGAATTTAGGAACAAGATTTTCTTTTGTTGTATCTTTCTCTACAGGACTATTATTCCCATGTCTTTTGGCAGGTTCTTGGTTTTACAGTGTCATGTGGGACCTCTGTAAAGTGCACATGGCCCTCACCTTGAACCTGTTTGTTAAGTTTGCTCTGGACTGAGCCAGCTCTGTGGGCCCCAGCACCAGGGGATTCCACACTGGAAACAAACAATCACTGAATTGTCAGCACGTAGACCCAGGGAGACACAAAGCGAGTGCTGTTCTGTGCATGTGGCCGGCAACCCACTGCTGAGCGATGCACCGACAGGGTCAGGCACCGCTGCACCACTGCTCAACTGAGGTGAGGGGACAGGAAACCAAAAAACCTGTCACGATTCCCACCCACGTCAATGGTGGAATGGTTTGCGTTTTCATACACAAGAAAAAGTTGAGTGTGGAGAAAAGTAACTTTTGATTTCTAACAGATGAGAGATAAAACATGGGGAAGATTTTCTTTTAATTAGAAATCTTGGGCCAGGTGTGGTGGCTCACACCTGTAATGTCAATGTTTTGGGAGGCCACGGCAAAAGTAATCTCTGAGGCCAGGAGTTTGAGACCAGCATGGGCAACATAGAGAAACCCTGTCTGTACAAAACATTAGAAAGTCGGCCAGGCAGAGTGGTGCACACACCTGCTGTGCCAGCTACTTGAGAGGCTGTGGCAGGAGGATTGCTAGAGTCCAGGAGCTCAAGGCTGCAGTGTGCCTGAGTGACAGAGTGAGACCCTGTCTCAAAACATAATAAACAAAAATAAAAATAAATAAAAAAGAAAAGAAAAGAAAACTCTCTGGGCTGCTGTAATGAAGTACCTCAGATTGGGTAGCTTAAACTACAGAAATGTATTCCTCACGGTTCTAGAAGCTGGATGTTCAAGATGAAGGGGTCAGCAGGCTTTGTTTCTTCCGAGGCCTCCCTCCTTGGCTTGCAGGTGGCCGTCTTCAATCTGTGTCTTCACAAGGTCTACCCTGTGTGTCTGTGTCCTAATGTCTCACAGAGACACCAGCTGCACTGGATTAAGGCTCACCATAAGGGCCTCATTTTAACTTCATCAGCTCTGTAAAGGTCCTGTCTCCAAATACAGTCATATTCGGAGGTACTGGGGCTTAGAGCTTTGACATGTGAAAGTTGAGAGGACACAATTCGGCCCTTAACGGGGCGCTTTGATGTGCTTTCCTCCATTTCCATCCTCTCCTCCATTTCTATTCTCAAGCACATTTTCTGTAGTCCTATTTTAGCTGCTTCAAATCCCACCCTTTTCTTTTTCCACTCATTCAACATCTATTTATCAAGTTTCCTTATCAAGGCTCTCTCACTGTGCTTGGTGCTGGCGATCTCAGGATGACTCCTGCCACTGAGAAGAAATTGGCATGTCAAAGAAAAAAGAAAAGGTAAGAAGCCAGGTGCAATGGTTCACACCTGTAATCCCAGCACTTTGGGAGGCTGAGACAGGCGGATCATTTGAGCCCAGGAGTTTGAGACCAACCTGGACAACATGGCGGTACCCCATCTGTACCCCCAAAAATACAAAAATAAAAATTAGCTGGGTGTGATGGTGTGCACCTGTAGTCTCAGCTACTCTGGGAGGCTGAGGTGGGAAATTGAATTGAGCCTGAGAGATGGAGGTTGCAGTGAGCCGTGATCACAGCACTGCATTCCAGCCTGGGGAACAGAGTGAGACTGTGTCTCACAGAAACAAAACAAAACAATTGTAAGAAGCCAAGAGGTACCAAAATGGAGGTAAGAATAAAAATCGTGGACTTCAGAAGACCAAGTGACTCCTTTTGCCTGGAAGCAGGCAGGTCTGAGAAGAGAAGAGGACAAGTAGCTCTTAAAAGGATGGACATGAGACTGTCAGGCAGAGAAAATGGAGTTGACACCATTCTAGAAAAGAGGAACAAAAATCGAAAACACAGAAGTGTGAAAGCGTTTGGCATGACCTCTGGGAGGGAGCTAGGGGAGTGAGCATGAATGAAACCAGAGGGGTGTTGGTTTAGCTGCAGCCAGGCTAAGAAATTGGAACTTTATCCAGAGTTTAAAACACTGACAAGTTATATCAAAATTTATGTCACTTACTATGTGCAAAGCACTGTTTTTAGATTAGATGGATCCTCAGTTAATTGTGCCTTATTAATTAGACTCTTAGCTCAATACTTTATTTGCATTCGACATGCCCCTCTCATTGTCACTGTGAGGGAAGGAGTAAATGAAAAGGAATCAGCTTCTTTCCAAGGAGCTCTTGTCTCCAAGGGATGCCTTGTATCTATCCATGAAGATGAATATACCTGCATATGTGTGTATATACAAAACACTTTCCCTTAACTGCATATTTAAACACGCGATTAAGGAAAAGTGTTTTAAGGACTAGTGTATTTATGCCTGGGCTAAATTACTTCTTCATTTTATACACTGATGGAACCAGGATCTCTTTAAATTAAGATGAAGTAAATCCTTTTTGTCAAACACCAAACATTCTTTCCCTAAAAAAACCATTCTACCTTTACATTGTTCAACAAATCCAAACTGTTCACTCCACCGTGAACTTTCCCTACTGAAACTTTCTCAGCACATACACATGTGGTAAGAAGCCTGACACGGACATTCTCAAACCATCTATGGCTCTCTAATAAGTAATTTCATTCATAAAATCATTACAAGCAAAATGTTCTTATGTCCCCAGCACCAACGATGCTTAGTGTACAGAGAGCAATAGCAAACACAGCCCATGGGACCAAACACTTTATGTCAAAGTAAGTCTACTCTTTGAGATGAGCACCATTATTTTCATTATTTTAATGGCATGAAACTGAGGGACAATGAGGTCAGTCAGTTCCCCAAGAAAGCTATGATTTTGGGGTGGCTTTGAGCCCAGATTCTTTGGCTATAATGTCTGTGATCTGAATCAGTTACACCAGTGAAGAAGGCTTCATACATATTCCTTTATCAATATACGGCATCTGTGCTCATGAACTAGTGACGGGACCAGATCCCTCTCTCAATGTAGCTTCTGTTGCTGCTACAAAAAAGGATGCAGCCAAGTGCCATCGCCCAGGACAGTGCCTGGCAATGCATCGCACATTCCGCCTGCTCTGTCTCCGGCAGGGCCGCCGCACAGCTGTCCAGGGTCAAGAGCACCATGTATGGAACTGGAGGGAGGCAAGGGAGAGGACAGCGTTCTGCTTTCTTCTCCCCATGCACAATGCATGAATTACCAAGGCTTTTGATTTTATAAATATAGCTCCAAGAGAAAAGGCATTGAGAATGGTAGGTATAAGTTTTACATTTTTCTACAACTATGAAGGATAAATTACAGTCAATAATAATAACAGCAACCATTGATTGAGCCCTTAATACATGGTGAGTCTGGCCAAATATATTACAGCATGATCCCTTCATCTCCCCAGCAACCTAGGCAGAACACGTCTTCCACTTAGAGCCAGAAACGTGAGGCTCAGAGAGTCAATGTCATGCAACCAGCACAGCAGAGCCCGGAGCTGCACCCACTCTTCCCACTCCAGAGCCTTCCCTCTCCTGCTCCCCTACTCTCTTTCTGTCCCCACCTCCCCCAGCCTAGGCCTCCATCCCCTCAGTGTGGCCTCTATTTGATTTTCTCTCCCTTCTAAATTGAAGTATAAGCAACACACATTTTAAAAAAGACACATTTTTTCATTGTTTTGTTTAGAATAAAATAGCATTGGGGATATATTATACATATATAAGATTTAATATAGATTTTTAAAATGTTACATTTAAAAAATCTATATTTAGGTTTTATAATTATCTATAAAATACATGCTTTTAAAATCCTCACCTCTTAGAGATATACAATAGAGTATTTTTTATAGTAAAGCTGTCTCCTTCCCTCTAGACTGGGGATATTTCCAGCACCATATGAGCCTGACTCTTTGACTAGGTTGACTACCTCCTGGAAATAAAAGCAAGAGCTTCTGGGGGTAAAGCCAGGAAGGGCATCAGATTTATTTTATTTATTTTATTATTTTATTTTTCCATAAATTATTGGGGTACTGGTGGTGTTTGGTCACATGAGTAAATTCTTTAGTGGTGATCTGTGAGATTCTGGTGCACCCATCACCCGAGCAATATACACTGCACCATATTGGTAGTCTTCTAGCCCTCGCCCCCGCCCACCCTTCCCCCCCAAGTCCCCAAAGTCCACTGTATCATTCTTATGCCTTTGTGTCCTCACAACTTAGCTCTCACGTATCAATGAGAACATACGATATTTGGTTTTCCATTCTTGAGTTATTTCACTTAAAATAATAGTCTCCAATCTCATCCAGGTCACTGCAAATGCTGTTAATTAATTCCTTTTCATGCCTGAGTAGTATTCCATTGTATATATATACCACAGTTTCTTTATCCACTTGTTGACTGCTGGGCATTTGGGTTGGTTCCCACAATTTTGCTGTTGTGAATTGTGCTGCTATAAACATGCATGTGCAAGTATCTTTTTCGAATAATGACTTCTTTTCCTCTGGGTAGATACCCAGTAGTGGGAGTGCAGCATCAAATGGTAGTCCTACTTTTAGTTCTTTAAGGAATCTCCACACTGTTTTCCATAGCGACTGTACTAATTTACATTCCCACCAGCAATGCAGAAATGATGTTGAGCATTTTTTCATATGTTTGTTGATCATTTGTATATCTTCTTTTGAGAATTGTCTATTCGTGTCCTTAGCCCACTTTTTGAAGGGATTGTTCATTCTTTCTTTTCCTTTTTCTTCTTTTTTCTGTGACAAAGTCTCGCTCTGTCACTCAGGCTGGAGTGCACTGGCATGATCTCGACTCACTGCAACCTCCATCTCCTGGGTTAAGCAATTCTCCTGCTTCGACCTCCTGAGTAGCTGGGACTACAAGTATGTGCCACCATGCCCAGCTAATTTTTTGTATTTTAGTAGAGATGGGGTTTCAAGCGTGTTGCCCAGGCTGGTCTGAAACTCCTGAGCTCAGGCAATCCACCTGCCTCGGCCTCCAAAAGTGCTAGGATTACAGGCACGAGCCACTGTGCCTGGCCTGTTTGTTTTTTCTTATTGATTTATTTGAGTTTGCTGTAGATTCTGGAATATCAGTCCTTTGTCAGATGTATAGATTGTGAAGAGTTTCTCCCACTCTTTGGGTTGTCTGTTTATCCTACTGACTGTTTCTTTTCCCCGTGCAAAAGCTCTTTAGTTTAGTCTCAGCTATTTATTTTTGTTTTTATTGCATATGCTTTTGGGTTCTTGGTCATGAAATTCTTGCCTAAGCCAATGTTTACAAGGGTTTTTCCAATGTTACCATCTAGAATTTTTATTTTTTCACGTCTTAGGTTTAAGTCCTTACTCCATCTTGAATTGATTTCTGTAGGTGATAGACAAATATCCAGTTTTATTCTCCTGCATGTGGCTAGCTAAATATTCCAGCACCATTTGTTGAAAAGGGTGTCCTTTCCACATTTGATGTTTTTGTTTGCTTTGTCAAAAATCAGTTGGCTGTAAGTATTTGGGTTTATTTCTGGGTTCTCTATTCTGTTCCTTTGGTCTATGCTCCTATTTTTATACCAGTACCATGCGGGCATCAGATCTGATCAGCAAAGCTTTCTGTGGCTGACATGCAACTGAGATCAGGCAAGTTCTTGACCAACCATGTCATCTTTAATGTGGATGTCAGTAGCTAATTTCAGTTTTCATTTCATTTACCAAAAGTGATTCAATTTGCATGAAATTCTTTATAGGAGACAGCGCATTTCATAAAAACTTGCCCGTGAGGCAGGTGATCTGCACTCGGATGAGACCCCTGACACAGGAGAGATGCCTGCCCCCAACCCCTCCGGCTTCATGCTGTGTGCAAAGCTGGCCCCGGAGGTCACAGACCTCTTGGCTGTCATGTCATTACTATTAGTATTGTGAAGCATTTTATGTTGTAGACATAGTAATAAGCAGGCAGAGGACATGCGAACATGGAGTAATGCTTGCTGGGAGGGAGGCCACCTCCACTGTGCTCCTTCATATAGCAGGGCTGTGTAAGGTCCTTACACCTGGGCAAGAGGTCACAGTCCCCATGGCCTCCACAGCCTGGAAGGATCTGGCCTGTATGGTTCTTCCAGCTCTGCACCTCCACTTCCTGGCCAGGCTGGGTCCGCTGAGCTCTCTCCTCTGCAGGGCCCTGCCCTGGGGCAGCCCTCTGCTCTGGATGCTCTTCTCCAGCTTCCCCTCTGTTCTTAGGTGACTCCCCCCTCATGTTTAATTTCTCAATTGAATTTCTCACTTCATCCCAGGGGCTTTCTATGGATTCTCCATACCTGTCCAAATTAGGTCCTCCTTGCTATTTTTTTTTTCTTTAGACGGAGTCTCACTCTGTCACCCAGGCTGTGGCACAATCTCAGCTCACTGCAACCTCCACTTCCTGGGTTCAAGCAATTCTCCTGCCTCAGCCTCCTGAGTAGCTGGGATTAAAGCACACGCAAACATGCGCCACCACGCCCGGCTAATTTTTTTGTATTTTTAGTAGAGATGGGGTTTCGCCATGTTGGCCAGGCTGGTCTGGAATCCCTGACCTCAGGTGATCTGCCCTCCTTGGCCTCCCACTGTGTTAGGATTACAGGCATAAGCCATGGTGCCCGGGCCTCCTTGTTTTCTATTATAACACTCTTTTTTCTTTATAGCACTAACCATAACTTTAAACTATATATTTATTTAATGTTTATATCCTCCTGAGACAACAAGCTCCATGCAAGCATGGGCTATATCTGTTTTGTTTCTTGGTTTAGCCCAGGACAAGTTGGGCACCAGGCAGGTGGTAGGCTCCCAATGAAAAGTCACTGAAGAAAAGCATCACAACTAGGCATGGCCTGATGTGTGGAGGCAGCAGATAGTGAGGGCTCTGGGAGATAAGGGGTGCCACCAGGCTCAGCTGGGAAGTGACTCAGGCAGCCTCCAAGAGGCAGGCATAGGTGCTTGGGTGTATTTCTTCTGGAAAAAAGGGCTCTGGATTTAGCCCCAACATCTAGGTTCTCGTCTGAAGGAACCTGGCTGTGACAAAGAAGTCTGAGAGATGCATTGTTATGGGTCTGGCACCAGCAGCAAGACCCATTTCATAGATAGAAATAACAGTTTTTACAACTGAACCAATCCAAAGCACTTCTCTGGGACGGGAAGACTCATTTGGGACAGGATGGTTGGGAAAGTTAACACAGGGAACTAAATTTGTAGGGAAAGGAGGGTAGATTTCAAATCCACTGTTTTGAGTTTTGCATCTCCATAGAAGAGAAGTTTGGGGATTCATTCAATACCCAATCTCATTTTACTGCTATCTAAGGTGTTTTTTTCTTTTTAAAAATATTTATTTTTAGTTGTGGCAAAATACACATATTTACCATCATAACCATTTCTAACCATTCCATGGCATCACGTGCAGTCCCACTTCCATGTCACCAGCACTTCTAGTGCCTTTTCACCTTCCCAAACTAAAGCTCCGTACCCGTTAAATATAACTCCCCTATTCCACACCCGATACGCCTGCCCTGGGGAACCACCCTTCTATTTCCCATCTCTATGATTTTGACTACTCTAAGTACCTCAAATAAGTGGAATGATACAGTATTTGTCTTTTTGTGACTGGCTTATTTCAGTTAGTATAACGTCCTTGATGTTTATCTGTGTTATAGCATGTAACAGATTTTCCTTCTTTTTGTGCAATGATGCAATGAATAATATTTCAGTGCATGTGTACGACACATTTCGCTCATCCATTTATCCATCGAAGGACACCTGACTTGTTTCCACCTCTTGACTGTTGTGGATAATGCTGCTGTGAACATGGGTGTGCAGAGACCTCTTTGAGACTCTGCTTTTCATTCTTTTGAATAGATACCCAGAAGCGGGATTGTAAATCCTACAGCGGTTCTATTTTTAATTTTCTGAGAAATCTCCATGTTTTACATAGTGGCTACATCATTTTACAAATTCCCACCAACACTTATCACAGTCAGGTTCCTTCAGACGAGAACCTAGATGTTGGAGCTAAATTCAGAGCCCTTTATAGAGGCTATCAGGGTCACTTCCCAGATGAGCCTGGTGGCACCCCTTATCTCCCAGAGCCCTCACTATCTGCTGCCTCCATGCATCAGGCCATGTCTGATTGTGGGTTCCAATTTCCCACATCCTTACCAACACTTACTGTTTTCTTTTCTTTTAGTAGCCATCCTAATGGGTATGAGGTTGGAAAGGTGGTTTTTGCTTAATGAGCTTGAAAAGGCTGTTAGAAATGAAATGTAAATTTTATTTATTTATTCTGAAATATTTTATGTATTAATTTTTAGAGATGGGTTATTTCTATATTTCCCAGGCTGGAGTACAGGATATAATCATAGTTCGCTGCAGCCTCAAACTCCTGGGCTCAGGCAATCTTCCTGTCTGTCTCCCCAACAGCGGGGCCTACAGGTATGTACCACCACACGTGGCTAACTTAAATTAGGCTTTTACATTTTTAAAAAATATTTTAAGCAGACAGAAAAAATAAGGCCTATAGGGCAAATATCTGTGCATCTACCTCCTAACTTTGTCAAGTCACACGCCATTCTGCCCCGCCCCCCCCGGCCCCCGCCATCTGTGTGCTGGCACTCTGAGATCTCTTGTGATGGGAGAGTTTTCAAGTTATCTAATCCTCCCCCTCCATGATGTTGATGTGTTTTTCACAACCCTGAGGACGCAGAAATGCTTATTCAAAATCACTAAATGTACCAGTGGGAAGCTGTGGTCGAAACCTGGATTTTCTATGTTAACCCTGAGTTCCCATTCGCAAGGCCATGATGTTCTCACCAAAGTCCTTGTGATCACACTCCCTACAAGTGCATAGGCATTTCTGTGCCACACAGCAGTATCAAATAGTGCTTTGGGACAGGTCAAAATAATGGCTGTACAACCAAAATGTGCCCCCCCCCCCCGCCACAAACCAGTTCGTGCTCCTCTCCCCAAATCTTATAGCCAGGTCTGCTCCAGAGCTATTCAAGACATTCTGGTATAGAAGGCAGGCATCAGAGACTCATTCACGCTGACACCTACTGTTTACATCCATTCTTCCAGGCGTGACTAGACCATTATTACTGCACAATGACATCTAACCTCCGGGATGGGGAAAGTCCTGAGGTATAGAATCTGATTGCAGTTGAGACCTGAATTAGGTCCCCCACCCAGAAGGCACAACAAGCATCCAGGATGATTCTTACAGTTCCACGACCCAGGCTTTGAGATGCAGTCCTCTAAGTATTATGGCCACAGCCTAGATCTTTTCCCCTGTACCTTTCCTGCCTTTTGGTTCTTAAAGCAACCAGGCTTTTCATAAAATTGTAACATTAAAATAAATAAAAAATGTATAAAATAAACCTATCTAGCAGTTTCCTCACAGCCACCAAGCCAAGCTTCTATTTTCTTTATGTGACTTTGCCCCTCCTCATAATTGCTCCATTTAGCAGAGAAGAAACAAGCCAATCAGATTTCAATGGAGCATTTTGGACCTGATCTTTCCAACTATTTTTGGGGTATATCTGAAATGTGCCTGAACTTTGCATCTGTATTGGGACTATTTAACAGACCATTTCTATCTAAGGCCCATCTCAATTTTCAGGAAGTCACTTTACCTTAGGAAAACCTAGATCACTAACCATACAGCCTCTTTTAAAATTGGCAAATGGTGATAGAGTGTTTGCAGGCTTAATGGCACAGAACAGTGGGATACTGGTGCCTGGAAAGGGAATTTCAGCATTTCCTGACTTGTATCCCATTCAGGAAGGATGAACAGCTTGAGTGAACCCAAAGACATTTGTTTTCACCCTTTATAAAACGTGCTTGAAACCAGGCACAATGCGACACAGCAGATTCCCACTGATGTCTCTCAGGGAGCCTGACCTTTTAACCTTATGAAATATGGGGCCTGTTTATTAGGGTCAGGTGGAAAATGGATGGATTGTTCATTGCTCTGGAAAATAATTCAAGTAAAATGTGACCTTGCTAACAAGATGTGATCATGGTCGTTGTTTTACCAGGATGTTCTGGAAAACCGTATTAATCATCCCGGGCTTTGATGGTACTCTCAGATTCTGTGTGCAAGGAAAGAGTCATCTGTATTGCTAATAAGCAGATGCCAAGCACTGCAGCATTCAACTGAATGTTAGTGTTTCAGGCTTCCTCAGGCAATCTTTTAGTTCTTACCAGTCTTTTCGGTAAGTCCACACAGTGGAGTCTATAGAGTATAAAAGCTCCAGATACAGATGCCCAAATATGACTGCTAAGAAATCTGCCCTTTTTATAAGCTACAACTTTAAAACATGTAGAAACAGCAAGCTGCTAAATGTGGCAGTTTGAAAGGGAATAAACAGTACATCAATAGGACAGTATGTTTCCAAGAGGCGGGAGCCAGCAGAAAATATTCTCTGGTGTAGAGTTTCTACATAGTCCATCTCTAACAGACCCTAAAATGGGCTTTCTGATTGCCCTTGAGTACTCTTAGGTTTCAACTCGTTTTTTTATAAACTCTCTTATTCTTAATTGCTTTCCATGTGACTTCATTATCACCAATGTCTTAAAACTCCTGCCTCCCATGAACTCTTCTGCTTCTAAAATAGAAACCATTCTCTCTTCTTCCGTCATACCAATTGCAGTGATTCACTAATGATGCAAGAGCAAGGCACTAATAAAGGCCTACTATAGGGCATGAGAAATAAGTAAACTAAATATCTAGTGTTTTGCCTGATCACACCCTTCCTAAAACTGCCTCCATTAGAGCTGCCAGAATGTCTACACAACATCATATGATCATGGTTTCCTATTTGAGTAAAGAGAATCTCAAAAGCACTTTTAAAAGATCAGCATTGGAGAAGTACTTCCAGAAGAGAAGAGGAAGTACCTTCAAAAATCCGTTCTTCCATAATAGCAATGAGAAAACTGACAAAAATGGCCAAAAGAGGTTTTTCAAAATACTGCAAAGTCACCAAAGGCTTGCAACAATCTAAGGAGTATAGTGTTTATTCAAAGACTAAGACTGACTCTCAGTAAGAATAGTGATTTTGAGGCATTTCAACCTGCCTGCTCCCATCGCCCCTCTCTCCAGCTCCAGGGTAACCTGTGGAAGTGTGAGAACAGCAGCCTAACAGCCATGAAAGGGCACAATGAGCCTAGAGCTCCCCTAAGGCCATCCCAGAAAACGGCCCTCATTTCACTTGCTTGGCTCTTCCCCAGAAAGCTCAATTCTTTTTTTTGACACGGTGTCTTCCTTTGTCACCCAGGGGCATGATCTTTACTCACTGCAGCCTCTACCTCCCAGGTTCAAGTGATTCTCCTGCCTCAGCTTCCCGAGTAACTGAGATTACAGGTGCCTGCCACCACACCCAGCTAATTTGTGTATTTTTAGTAGAGGCGAGGTTTCGCCATGTTGGCCAGACTAGTCTCAAACTCCTGACCTAAAGTGACCCACCCACCTTGGCCTCCCAAAGTGTTGGACTTACAGTCATGAGCCATTGCGTCCAGCCTGAAAAGCTCAATTTTTTTTTTTTTTTTTTTTTTTTTTTTTTTTGAGATGGAGTCTCACTCTGTCACTAAGGCTGGAGTGCAGTGGTGCTATCTCGGCTCCCTGCAATCTCCACCTCCCGGTTTCAAGCGATTCTCCTGCCTTAGCCTCTGGAGTAGCTGGGATTACAGGCATGTCCCACCACGCCCAGCTAATTTTTCTATTTTTAGTAGAGACAGGGTTTCACCACGCTGGTCACTCTGGTCTCAAACTCCTGACCTCGTGATCTGCCCGCCTCTGCCTCCCCAAGTGCTAGGATTACAGGTGTGAGCCACCGCGCCTGGCCTCAATTTTTAGAATTTGTCTTTGTTTGACCTTGGTCAGAGAATATTCTGTTCTAACAGCCGTATATCAAGGGCATTTGTCAAACACTATTAGTGGCAACTGTGTAACACAGCGGTGTTTTGAAGTGGTGATACCAGATGGGGCTAACAAGAGGCTGACCAAAAAACTTAAAATACTGGGGAATGAGATGTCCATAGGGGGCTTTGCAAAGCTATGACATATTATTCCTATGATCCTGGCCTATGACCAGGAAGGCCACACCCATGTGCAGGGCTGTGTGTATGCCCAGGCAAGACCTTAGAAGGGTTTATCCTCGCACCTCTGGCTGACTGAGGCTCAGTGCTAGCAGAGAATTCAGGCTAAGGCAGAGATATTAACTGTCTGCTGGAGTACTGAAGGTCTGCCTCAACACACACATAGAGCCCCTCAGCAAAGGCTGGAAAACTGACCAGTTCAATGCATGTAAGGAAGTCTCTCTCCCATCATTTGGCAACCACTAAGTTAACTGAGCAGAGACTTTGGGAGCTATACATGACAAAGAAGGCAGACCTTATAGATACTAGACCATAAGTCACTAAACAAGCAAACAGTATCATCAACAACAAAAATCCTAGAGAGGAGGGATTCTGGATATTTAATACTTGAAACATCAGTTTTCAACAGAAGATTTGAGACATGAAAAGAAACAGGAAAGTTTCCTTCCATGCACAGGAAATAAAGCAGTCAATACAAACTGTCCTCAAGGGGCTCAGAGGCTGGATTTAAGGTTTTTAAGTCAGCTATTATAAATATGTTCAAATCACTGGAGAGGTCATGTCTAAGGAATTAAGAGAAAGTAGAAGAATGATGTCTCATCAAATAGGAAATATCAGTAAGTTGGGGCAGTACAGTCATGAGGCTATGGTGGAGGGACTGTGGGATGGGGAGAAACAGCATGGAAAGAATCATGCTGAGTAGTTTGTAGAACATGGCTGATTGGATGGGGGAGCATGGGGAAAGGAGGGCAAGGCCAAGGCTCGGGTGAGGACAGCATTTGGTGAGAGGGCAGTCAGGAAGAGCTCGTGTTTGTGGGGGAAGGTAAGGTGACCTTAGGTGGCTGAATTTGAGGTGTTTGTGGACACATCTAAGAGGAGATGCCAAGTAAACAGTTAAGTGTACAGGCTGGATGGACAGGGATGGGCTGGAGCTATAAAGGGAAGCTCCATTAACGCAAAACCCTGTTCACAGCAGGCAGCACACGGAAGACCCTAGCCAAAGCAGAACACAGCAGTCACCGCATGCGAGTTTATAATGGAAAGCAGAGCAAAGTCCATAAGGGGATGTCCAAACGCAGAGAACTGGGTGGAAATATGACCAATGTCAGAAGAATTACAGTTGCCAGATTTAGAAAAAAATAATAATAAAGTGGAGTGCTATGTTCTGAAGGTTTCTCAAAACTGACGTGTTGACACTTAATTACCAACGTGACATGGCATTCAGGGGTGAAGCCTTTGGGAGGTGATTAGATCCTGAAGGCAGAGCCCTCATGAATGGGATGAGACCTTACCAAAGGGTTTGAGGGGTCAAGTCCATGCCATGTAAAGACACGGCATTTGTCCCCTCCAGTGGACAGAGCAGTAGGGCATAATCTTGGAAGAGGAGACTGTGCTCTCACCAACGCCACATCTGCTGGTGCTCTGATCTTGGACTTCCAGACCCCAGACCCACAAGGAACACATTTCTGTTGTTTATAAGTTACCCAGTCTGTGGATTTTGTTATGGCAGCAGAAATAGGTAAGGCACCCAGTGAAATAGGAATTTCAGATAAATGACAAATACCTCCTTTAGGACAACTATATTCAAATATTACTGCATGAGCCACATTGATATTGAAAATTATTTGGCTTTTTGGTAATTTCTGGTTATTTCCTTAAAAGGTACATTTATATTACACAAATTCTACCACAACACTCAACTGATTGCCCTAACCCAGAGGTATTTTGTAATAATGCATAATGTATAGAAACTCCATCAGATTTAGAACTAAGAGACCTGTCTTTGGATCTGGACTCTACTGCTTACTAAAAGACAAGAACAAGTAAATCTTGTGCACCTCTGGTCCTTAGAGTCCGCAGCAGTGAAAACGAAAATATCTTCATCTCCTTTTGTTTTTGCTACAACCGAGCTCTTGTGAGAATGAGGTCTGAGTGGTGTTTGTGTGAAGGTCCCATGTAAATATGAGCATGCTACTGCCCCCGTCAAGGGCTGTGACCATACCAGCAGCACACCACAGAGCAGACATTGGCCAGTGCGGGCGCTCAAAATCATGTGAGACACGAGGGAAATGCAAGAAACCAAGCTTCAGTGATTTCCTGTGGAACTGTTTTTAGTTAAAAGGTTGTGTCCCCGGACACTCCGGTGGCCTCACCTATATGAAGGCCCAATTGAGTTGTCTTGAGACACTTTTCAATGGCACCCACAAACAACATGTGTCATCCTCATCAGCATTTGTGCAGGTTTCTGTTTGTCACAAACCCAGAGTCGTCCATGACCCGTCCCCCAATCTTCAGACCAGATCATTGCCTGCTGTGAGGAAACCGGTGGACCCAGGAGCCCTTGCGTGTGCTTCCCTGGGGCCAGCCTCTGGGATGCTCCTCAGCCAGCACTGATGGAAGCTGGGTTCACACATTTCTGGCCTTATGGTCTTAATTCATTAAATGATGGCAGACTGGCTCTGAGAACTGGCTCAGCACCTGGCCCTGGGAACACAGCTCTCGGTGAGGAGCAGGGCCCAAGTGCCATTGAGTTTCTATTGTATATCTTCCGGAAGCCAGTGATTCTGAGCCTTGATTTTTCAAATTCCATTTTGGGAAGGAGTAACTTGAGGTTAAAGAGATGGATTTATTATGTCATTTAAAAAATGAGTGCAGTTGCCGCCTGCTGGGACGGTATTGAATCTGCCAGTCTTTGGGCTTCGGACTCAACCATCAACATGTGGTGCCCAGTGTTTCCCTAAGACAGGCAACAAGACAGGCTTGGGTTCACGTGTATTTTCATCTCAAGAGGAAGAAAGGAAACTGCAGCTCCACACTGGACTATGGAGTGCAGGGTTCAGAACTTGAGGTCTGCTGGGTTTAGGTTCTAATCCCAGTTCAGACACTTAATAGTCATGTGACCACGGGCCAACTCTCTATTGCTCTGAGCCTTGGTGTGCTCATCTGTAGAATGGAAACGATCCCTACCTCAAACGCTGTGCATCCAGTGCTGCCCAGGCAGCACTAACACGTCCGTTCTCTGTCTGCCAGGACACACCTCAGCCCAAGCTTTCATGTGACAGTCGCCATCATTTAATGAGTGAGGACCACAAGTCCAGAAATGTGTGACCGCAGGACTTTCATCTCAGCTAGGCATTTGGCTAATGCACAAATTAGAAGGTAAAAAACAGCTGTTGAGACATTATAAAATTGTTACTAAATTCAGCTGGACAAAGACAGCTGGAGGAGATGCTGGAGGAAGGCCCAAAGCTGGAAGAGCTGGCCTGGCTGACCTCAGGGGCTGCAGCCAGTGAGCAATGGGCAAGATCATGGGTGGGACCAGGGGTGTGGCCGCCAGCCCTCTTGGGTCCTTAGTGGGTGGTTCCACCAAACTGCGTGCAGCACCTCTGGGGAAGAGCAGGAGCCCTGTGGCTACCAGAACACCAGGATCCCCTGGAGGACTTGCCAAGTTGTAGATTGAAGACCTTCCCAGGGTGCCAGAGGCCTCTCCACAGCTTCTGTGACCTAGAGAAGTGTGTGTGTAGGGGAGGGGGGATGAAAGGTACCGTGGCATCGGGATTTCAGCAATTCTGTCTCACTCCTATAATGCCTCAGTTTGCCCCTCTGTTAACTGACTTTAAAATGGAATCATTCATTGATATTCAGGAGAAATCCAAAGGTTTTCACCTGCACGGGAGCCTGGACCCTTCAGGTTCCATTAAGGTTACAGTAAAATTCAGCTACTTTTAAGTCTCTGGATGCTGTCCATGAATAAGGGTCACAGTCTACTTTCTCCTGGTGTCCTTGACTAAAAGCAAACAGAAGTGCTTAATTCGTCACTGGTGTCCGATCCTGCCCTGGGGGGAGGGAGGGCAAGGGGCTCATCAACAGTTTGCTGTGACAGAGATGCTTTGCAGAGCATGCAGGGGGTGGAGAACAGGCTCTGGTCAGGAACTCAAGCAGGACTGGGGAGGGGTCTCATGCCCCTGTCTTCGGGCCTCACCCCTGCCCTTCTCTTCACTCCAAACCTGGGCTGGCAAACTCTGGGAGCAGCTGCATTGCCAGGTTTCCCTGTGATCTTTGGGGATGGGAGTGTGAGGCTGGAGAGAAAACCTTGCTGGGTGGGAGGGAGCCCATGGAAGCAACTGCCACTTGTTTTTCCACGTTTGCAGTCACGCTTTATTAAAAACTTAAGGAAAAATTACGTTCCTAATACTTTGGGTCACAGGAAAGCCAGCTTTACTTCTTAGCCCAGATTAGAGACTGGGTCTGTCTGCCAAGTAGCAGCCTTTTCCTCTCTCCCTCCTGGGCTGCTCCTCTGACCTTGCTCCACTGTGACCCTGGAGGGAGGCATCTGCTTCTTTGCTGTATTCAGCTGCCACCACCCAGGGCCATGTCAACAGCCCCCACCCCTCTCCCTCCTGGAATTCAGCTCTGCATGCAACTTCTGCTGGCTGGCCCTTGCCACTCGGTGTCTCTCTACGAAATGGTCTTCGAGAGAGGCTCAGGAGTCTGCCTTCTTTCCTTATGCAGCCAGTCTTCCTCTGAACTCTGTCTTCCGTGGCGTTCCCAGCCATGGGTCCTGCCCTTGAACTAGTCCTTGCTGCCTCCGCCTCCTCCTCTGTTCCACCTTCTCGCCAGTCCCCAGGCCTACTGACCCAGCCATAGAACTTGTCTCTTGAATTTACCCTTTTTTTTTTTTTTTGTATTTTTACGGTAATACAGGTCCTTGTGGTCAAGCCAGGATGACTGCCCATATTTCCCCATGAGCAGCCCTCCCCCTGGTGTCTTCCTCTTGGACTGCAGCTGTCACACTAAGAGGACCAGAGTCACTTCAGTGACTTCCCCTTGCCTGGGCTGTCAGATAAAGCACAGAACACCCAGTGAAAGCTGAATTTCAGATAAACAGACAATCTTTTTTTTAGCAAGACTATGTACCATGCAGTATGAATGACATACTTACACTAAAAGATATTTTTTGTTTATCTGAAATTCAAATGTAGCTGGGCCTCCTATGTTTTTATTTGCCAAATCTGATGGCGCTAAGTCTTGCCTTCATAGTCAAACTCACTGGGCGGCATTACTGGTTGTCTGCAAAAGTCAAATGCACTGGGCGGCATTTATGGTTATCTGCCATCTGACCGTTTCTACAGCCTTCTCCCGCTACTCCCACAGTGAAACTTCTCTGCTACTCACCTTGGCAATAAACGTCCTCTAATCTAGAGTTTCCTTCACTCGCCCTCCACTTGTTTCAGTGTGATTCTCCATTTAACTCCCTCTCTCCCTGAAATGCTCTCCAGCTTCTCTGCCTTCTAAGGCGCCTGTAATGTTTGTTTACTCTGTGGCTGCGCCTTGGTTCCGACGTTCCGGCGTTTTGCACTATTAACAGTGCCCTGGGCCTAGGTAACACCAAAGGGCCAGGAAATATACTCAGTCCTAAATGGAACTCTGGGTCTCACCTGGCAGGAGCAAGAGGCTGGCATTCCCACAAAGGCTGGCAGCGGGCTGTGCCAGAACACAGTGAGCAGCTCCCTCCTCACTATCCAGCATGGGAGGAAAACCCTCCCTGGAATGGGAGTCGGGCCACATGAAAGTGAGTAAAGTCAGATGAAAGCAAATTCAACTTGCAGGGAAGGCATGTGGTAGCAGAAGGAGCACATTCCTCTGGATCTCGGGTCCCTCCGGTGCCCTCCTTTGGGCTGATTTCTGCACCCCCGTTCCTGCAGTTGTCCCCACGGGGCAGGACTTCTGGACAGCACTGCCCCTCTAGGCATTTCTAAGTTGGTCAATGTTGCTTATTAAACAGCACACATGGCTGGGCGCAGTGGCTCACCCCTGTAATCCCAGCACTTTGGGAGGCTGAGGCGGGTGGATCATGAGGTCAAGAGATTGAAACTAAACTAGCCAACATCGTCACCCCTGTCTCTACTAAAAATACAGAAATTAACTCAGCATGGTCAAGTGTGCCTATAATCCCAGCTGCTCAGGGGCTGAGGCAGGACAATTGCTTGAACCCGGGGGGCGGAGGTTGCAGTTAGCCGAGATCATACCACTGCACTCCAGCCTGGTGACAGAGCGAAACTCCGTCTCTAAAAATAAATAAATAAATAATAAATAAATAAATAGCAGGCACAAGCTGGGTGTAGTGCCTCACACCTGTAATCCCAGCACTTTAAAAGGCTGAGGCAGGCAGATTACTTGAAATCAGGAATTTGAGACTAGCCTGGCCAACATGGCAAAACCTCGTCTCTACTAAAAATACAAGAATTCGCTGGGTGTGGTGGTGGGGTGTCTGTCTGTAGTACCAGCCACTGGGGAGGCCAAGGCAGGAGAATGGCTTGAACCCAGGAGGCAGAGGTTGCAGTGAGCCAAGACTGCACCACTGCACTCCAGCCTGGGCGACAGCATGAGAATATGTCTTAAAAAAAAAAAAAAAAAAAAAAAGGCACAGAGCTGGGCCCTACATGCCACACTACACACTCCAGATCAAAGGCACCGCCTCCCCAGACCAGAATCCCAGGCGTCTGCAAACACATAGGAGGCTGAGTTAGGGGTTTATTATCCCTAGTATTTTATGATTAGTTGGTAATTCAACCACATCAGTCCCCAGATGTGTTTCCCATAAATTGCTGTCAAGACAGGTTTCCTCTAATCTATACTCAAATTTTAAAAATATATATTTATAAATATATATATATGTATTTCTATATATACATATAATTTTTTTGTTTTGTAGAGACTGGGTCTTGCTATGTTGCCCAGGCTGGTCTCAAACTTCTGGGCTCAAGCAATTCTCCTTCCTCTTGGCCTCCCACAGTGTTGGGATTACAGGCATGAGCCACCGCGCTGGGCCACTTCATTGATTTAAAGTCAGCATTCCAAACGGCTTGAAGTCGGCCCTGCTGACTATTCAAATAGCCATGGTGTGTCCCCTGAACCTGGTAGGTGAGCCCTGTAGGACCCCACCAGAGATCCTCAGGATGGAAGTGAGCAGTCATCACAAATTCATCTCCAGCTGATGAACTGTGTAGTGTTTCTTCTTTTAAGAAAACCAAGAAAGCCAGGTTTCCCTGACATTTTGAAAGGAAACCAGGTGGTGCGCTAAGAGAAAACACCCTGTGTACCTCGCACATCCAGAGCACACCACCCAGGACCCAGATCCCTTCCCGGGCATCCTGCCCATCTTAAGGGAGCATCGTAAGCAGGGTCTCCATCATGTGTGGGCTGAGCTCCTCCTTCCTTTCTCAAAAGCAGCAGAACTGCAAGCACAGAGACCCTTTCCCCCACAGCGAATGCTTCCTTAGATTGCACCTGGGGCCCTTTCCCCTTTTTTCCACCCCACATCTCACCAACGCATTTAAATTGTTCAGCTCCTTTCTTCTCTCGTCCTGCCTGTTGCTAAGATACGGAAGATAATTAGGATCAGGCTTGGGAGCTGATTACAATTCTAGTCATGAGCTCTCTCTCTCCCCCTTTCTCTTTCTGAGGAGCAGGAGGAAAAATGCTTGTTAAATTGTAATCCAGAAACCCCTGCACTTTCAGAATAGGCAACAGAAGTGCCGGGCGTGATGTGGTGGCTGTCGCAAACTGCACACGTGAAATCCATGCACACTGCAGAAATCCATGAAATGCTTCACTGGACTCCCACCCTGCTGTAAGGAAAATGTCAGAAAGGCACCTACGTCTCCAGACGGGATTGTTCCCCCAGTGACAAGGGAAGGAGCAGCCGGGAAATGAGCAGTTAGAGCTTTATCATTCTAAAGTAGCAAAGGGAATTGCTCTCATCTCCATATGGCTGAACAAGTGCAGTCTTTCTGTCTGAAAAGTGACTCCCCCTCCTTGATTTGCTAAGCAATCCTTGCAGGGCAGATCAGAAGAAAGCAACCTTTTAATCCATTCTGATTGTTATAAACCAGCTCTCCTGACACCTGTAATATTATTCTCTGAGCAAATGATGGAGTAGAACAGGCTCAGAAACTTAGGGAAACCCAACAAACCGCCAACCACCTGCAACTCCACAGAGGGCTAGCCATTCTCCCTCCGAGTTCTGCCTGGACCTCAACTCAAGTTCCTGGTTACTATGGTCTGACCCGCAGCACCTGTGGCCCAGGCCAGGCCCGCCCTCCTTGACTCCACTGGTTTGTCTGTGACTTGCAGAGCCCAGTTTCCTCACTTGCCCACAAGGTAGAGTTGAGGCCGACTCCTACAGGCAGGGCAGGCTTTGGTCTCTGTACCCTTTGTCAGGTGGCAGGAGCTGGTGCCACTCATGTCCTACAAGAGGGCTACATTTGCTGTTGGGTGTCTGTTTCTATTCTGTTTCCCCAGTGGGTCTCCATTGGCTGATACAGAATTTACTCAGCTCCCAAGTTGTTGGCTGCTGCTGTTCTGATCAGCTGGTGAGCACTTCAAGGATTAAATGAATGCCACGTCCACCTTCGCATCCACAAAAGTTTTTATTAAGCAAATGAATTTTCACTCTCAAATGTAGGCTATATAATTTCTAGTCCAGCACAGAAAGCTTGGGCTAGTCCAACCATTAAACGTTTAGATTTGGCCGGCTACAAGGGCTCACGCCTATAATTCCAGCACTTTGGGATGCCAAGGCGGGAGGATCACAAGGTCAGGAGTTTGAGACCAGCCTGGCTAACACAGTGAAACCCAGTCTCTACGAAAAATACAAAAAAATTAGCCAGGCAGGTGGCATGAGCCTGTAATCCCAGCTACTCAGGGGGCTGAGGCAGGAGAATCGCTTGAACCTGAGAGGCGGAGGTTGCAGTGAGCCGAGATTGCTGTGGTGAGTAGAGATTGCTGTACTCCAGCCTGGGTGTCAGAGTGAGACTCCATCTCAAAAAAAACCCCAAAAAGTTAAATTTATAGTCGGAAGCAATTAGTAAAATCACACAGAAAATACTGTTCTTATAAAATTATAAAGAGGACAGCCCTTCCATATTGAGACTATCAAAAGTTTTTCTTGTTATAGGTGGGACTAACACAAAGATCTTATTTTTATCTTGGCTGTAGTTGAGTACAGAAAAGCCCATGGCCTCATGAGCATCCCACTGTGGTGGACAAAACTCTCCACGGGGCAACTCCATCATCTCAAAGTGAGTTCTCCATCAGTGTTACCCTCCCTGCCACAGTTATGCTAGTTATGCTGTTTTAACAAAACTAACCTGGTGCATTTGCTAATATACGCCTTTCAAATCACTCTGAGCTCAGCACCAGTGACTGACATTGAGTCAAGCCCTCCTCTGCGACAGAACACGTATGTGCTTATGAGAGAGTAGCTACCTCTTTCTGAATCTCAGCATCCTCACCTGTTGAAGAGATACTGCTATCCTTGAGAAGTTGTATTTTGAATCCTGCATGTCAAGTAATTAGCAACTAGCATAGAGCCTGGCACACAGCAGATTGCAGTAAGTGGCAGTGGACGTCATCATTGCTATGATTCTAGGTTCCACCCTGATAAATATAAAGTATAAGTCTGCTGACACGAGTGCAAATGATGCAGCCATTTGAGACGGCAGTGCTCAGTGAGATAAAAAGGTGTGCATATGACCTATGGCCCATCAATCTCACTCCTAGGAAGAGACTCCCAGAGAGCACCAGAACCAGGAAACAGGGCCCAGGTGACTTATCCCAGCATTGTCTGTGAGCATGGAAAGTGGAAGGCAACCTGGGGTTTAACCCAGGGGAACAGATGAGAAAAATGACGGCTACGTCTGATAGAAGGCTGTGAAGCCAACAGAGGAACAAGCCCCAGGACTGCCAGCAACAACCAGTGGTCTTTAAAACACAGTGTGCCATTTTAAATTTTTTTGAATTTATTTTTACTATTTATTTATTAAGAGACAGAGTCTCATGCTGTCACCCAGGCTGCAGTGCAGGTGTGCAAGCATAGCTCACTACAGCCTTGAACTCCTGGGCTCAAGCAATCCTTCTGCCTGGCCTCCCAAAGTGCTGAGATTACATGCGTGAGCCACCACACTGGGCCAGCTTTTTTTTTTTAAAGTAAGAAATAGAATGAGACCTATAGCCTCATGCTATTGATGTGAGTTAATGATACTTACGGACATGCTACAACACTCTGTTTTTTCACAGATGCATACATATCCAAGGCCATGAGTGCTTAGGCTGGGAGAAGAGTGAATAAGAGTGGCGGATATAAAGAAGTGGGAAAAAAGAATAAAATAAAATACGAGAAGGGCCTCAATTAGTGGTGAACTTCGTATGATTAACTCAACTCTACTTTTTGTCCTCCTACAAAAACCGAAAACGTGGTGGTCTCTCATGCATGACTTACAGATCTACCTGAGTCAAATCATCGCATCAGTTAGGCCAATGGCAAGGACAGAATGGAGGTCTCTGAGAGTAACACGGTGTGTTCCCTCATCTATATCCACAGCACCAAGCACATAACAGGCAGGAAATACATGCTTGGATGAAGGAATAAAACAAAACATGTTGATATTCATCCAACCAGCACCGTCAGAATGACGAAAGGGAGCACTGGGAACTTCTTCAGAGGCAGGTGTGTTTCCAGGAGGTGAGGGAAGAGAAAAGAGGTGCACTGAAACTGGTTTCCCAAATGTCAAGAGGGCTGCCTTACTCTCTGGAGAAGAGTAAGACTCCAAGAAACAAAACCATTAAAGAACAGCCAACAAAGCACATAGTAAAGCACAACACTAACATGTGCTTTGAACGTTCCACCTGCTATAGGGCGCAGATGAGTCTGGCTCCACTGTTACGTACAGGGTGAGTGGCACGATATGCCATACAGTGTAACTGATACTCTGTGCCATCAAGGTCACCGGTGAAACCCCAGACCTAACTGCAAATCTGAGGGGAAATTACCTTCTTACGTGGCGTGCAGCCTGTCATTGCTAATGGTTTCCAGAGTCCCGCCTGACTGGCTCGACTTCCCACCTGCAGCTGTGTGCATGGTGATCCCCAGCCTCCCTTCCCTCCCACTCTGTATTTATGAGGCAAAAATGCAGCTTTTGAGCGTTTTATTCATTTTGAAGTTTTGAAGCATTCTGTTCATTTTGATGATGCATGCAATGATGTCAAGGTGACTGGGTCCGAGCAGCCAAACCCTCTGTTCTCATTTCTGGAAAGTCGTTGGTTCCTCCTCTTCACAGCCCATTCATTCCATGGCAGGGAACGTTCCCACTTGCTGTGATTGTCCTGAGCTGCAGTAAACCTTACTGGGGTGTGTTTCAGGAATTTTATTCTAGGTGCTGCTGTTCTGACATACAGTCATGTGAAGGAGAATGATCCTTTTATGGCAAAGAACATTGGGGTTAAAAGGGTTTGGCATTTAGATTTGCCTGCTTTAGATAAAAGAACCCAAGAAGTAAGTTCTTCGTAATTCTCAGTTCAGTTTCTCACTTCTCTACTTGGGTGATATCAAATATTTTAATATGAAATTCCTTCTAGTTTTGGTTTCATTTCCATTTTTTAGGTACTGGAGTTTAAAACTACAAATCAATCCTTAAGCCAAAATAGCTGTTAGACCTTATCTTGAAAGTCAGCATCTTCAGAGATGCTGGTTCGGGCCATGGGTTGACTTTGTGACTTATTGTAAACAGTGTGTGAATATAACCATCCTCACCAAGAGTCAAGTAAGGCCTGGAGAGGAAGGGGACATGGGGAGCTATAGATCAAAAGGTATAAAAAAACTGCAGTTCTATAGGAGACCAAAGCTCTAACGCACAGCAGGAGGCTGCAGCTAATGACATATGATTGCACATTAGCGCTGTGCCATGGGAGATTTTAGAAAGAAAGAAAATGAAGTAGAGCCGAGGAAAAAACTGGACCCCACACCTGGCAGGAAAAGCTCCCAGGAATCCCCTGTATCACTAGCATTTGCCCATCCTGCCTAGTCTCAGGTCAGGATCATCAGCTGAAACTTCTAGACAAGACTCTGAGAGCAATCCACAACCAGGCAGCAGGGAAAGCTCGGCCAGAGTCTTTCAAATGGAAAAGCCCAGACCAGGATTCCTCTGCTCTGCTCCGTCTCCAGCCTCTCTGCAATCCATTCTGCAGCAAGAAGCCAGGGTGATCTTTTCAGAGTAGTGTGGATCATGTCACCCCCTCACCTCTTTTTCACCTCCTTCAACAGTTTCCCTGTGTCCTTGATTTACCAATAAAACTGCACTGTGATGGACAAGGTCCTGGATGGCTGGGTCCTGTTTATATCTCCAGTTCTACTTCACACCCAAAGTCTCTCCTGTGGCCACATGGACCACCCATGTGCAACGTTTCTGCATGCCTCAGGGCCCAGGCACACTCTGCCCCTTCCCCAGGTTGCTACCCCTCTCCTCTTTGCCACTGCCTCCTACTCATCCTTAGTTCTCAGGTCAGTACCACCTCCTCCAAGAAGCCCTGCCTGATTTTCTGGTTAGGTCAAATCCGGTGAACTGCACCCTACATATTTTTTTAGAACACTCCCCAGTTGGAATTTCTTATTACTAGGTGATGATACAGTTGTCTGTTTTTCCACCAAATGGTAACCACCAAGAGGCTATGCCCATCTTGCAAACTGTTGGGTCCACAGTACCCAGCATGGTAAGTGAAGATACAGGATCTCTATTTAATCACTTCCTGAATGGGGTAATGAATGAATGAGCAGGCCAGGGCTGAACTCCATCATACAATTAGGATGACAGCCTCTGGTATGGAGTGGGAAGATGCATGTACATTGACAGGCTACTGACAGCAGGGTTCCGCATTTAAAAGTATGACTTCATGGACTAGGGCAACAACTCCTTCCTAAACACGCCTACTGGGAAATGGAGATCTGGGCTGACAGTAACAGCAAATAACAACTGACCATGCCTGCTGCTCCCCGGCACCGTGCTGGGAGCCGCACTTACATGATTTCTAGAAGTTAAGTGAGCATACTTGAAGTCACACTAGGTTAGAAACTTGGCTCCACTAGTACCTAAAAGTGTGTCTTAAAAATAATTAGTGAAGTGCCCCAGGCCTGTTCTCTCATTTGTAGATGAGACAGTGACAGCATATACTTGAGACTGTTGCTGTGAGTCTTCAATGAGCTACAATATAGCAAACATCAAAAACATCAATACTCTATTATCATCCCCCATTTCAAACACAAGAAAACTAGTAAATAGCTGGTCGGAAATCAAACAGAGGTGTGTCTGGCTCCAAAGTCTTGCCTCTCTTCATTCTGCTTGGTATGGGGGTGGGCAGCACCAAGTCTCTTGGCTGAAGGTTTTTGGTATTTGCAGGTGAGTTAGGCTGGCACAGCTGCAGGGGTGAGCAGGTGGCAGGCAGGCAGGCAGCTGTGCAGAGCTCTGACATAAGTGCAGGAGGAGAGCAGGCATCAAGTACTGGGACCGGGAAGCTCCATCAGGACTCATGGACATGGGGGACCGGTTTGCAAAGTTAGAGTGGGGTGAGCAAGAAGTTGGCAATTGTAGGCCAAGCATTGGAGGTCCTTGGATCAAGGCTGAGATCAAGCCTGGGGTGGGACAGGGCCTGCAAGAGATAAGGATGTGGGACCAACTCACGAACAAAAAGTTGTGGGTCCCAGAGCAGACCAATCCTCACAATAGCAGAGACCACCTCCCAAGGCTTAAAGCCAGGGGGTCAGACAGCAAGAGGAGGAAAGTAACCTGCACCCAATATTGGAGCTGGGCATGCATTTTCCTGTAGAACAATGGATTATACACAGTGCTGGGGCTTACAGCATAGTGCGTGCAGCTCTGTAACACACTGTGTCCTGAATCTCCCAGTACAAATCCAACTTCTACATTCTGTTTTTAAAAAAAAAAAAACTTTTATTTTAGATTTAGCGGACACCTGTGCATGTTTGTTACAGAGGACCTTGTGCACTGCCACGTGGGGACTGGACTTCTAGTGTACCCATTCCCCGAATGGTGAACATTGCACCTGACAGGTAAGTTTTCATCCCTCACCCACTCCCTCCTTCCCCCGTTTTGGAGTCCTGAGCATCTATTATTTCCATCTTCATGTCTGTGTGTACTACATTCTGTTCTTCGTTCCAGGATGAACGCACGTACCTGTCAAATCATGGATCCCATTTTGGGTTCAGGGAACATGGCTCCTCTAACTAGAGTTAAGCTCTACTGTGAATTAAACCAGCTTTTGTGGATGGGGGTGATTTTTTGTAGGAAAATTTGTTCCAAGTTCCAGAGAACTTTTGGAATGGGACCCTTAGGCATGGCCTACATGGTAGAAAGATCAATTTGCTTTATTATTGTTAAGCTCAACTATGATGTGCGGGGCTCTTCCTAGACATTATTTCATTTTCTTCTAATCCACCAGAGATTGTATTTTAACAAAAATAGTAATCGTTAGTGAAAATGGCGGCTTCATAAGGAACCCAGGGTGCCCTCAACAACATATGAATCGAAGGGAAGGACTTTGCCATTCCCCCCCAGAAAGCCCATCTTAAGAACAAGGCGACGCTGAAAAGCCGATCTGCTGCAATGACTGTGTCGGCCCATCCGGTCGTGAATCCAAGAGGACCAGGGACTCCTGTCCGCCCTGCAAGAGGACCTTGCTGGAACCTGCTCCCTGGGCCTGTCTTCTGCTTGACTTCCACCTGCTTTTCTGGGGGGTAACTTCCTTTTGCTTAAGCGTGATCCTCTTTATCTCTAGGCCTTTTCTTCTTGTGGGCTGACCCTCCCTCCCCCGCTCCCCTTCCACCTCACTGTGTCCCCCATCATCTTCGTTCCTGCACCTTGCATCCCCCACAGCATCACCCTAGACCCAGGTCGCCAGAGCCACAAGACCCTCAGTGGCCTGGTTTCCTGTCCCAGGGTCTGCTGCTTCGTTTATATTCACTCTTCTCAGTTAATGAGGAGCTTTGTTTCACTCTTGGCACAAATAATATCAAAACAACAATCGAGAAGCAAAACGTCAACGGCAAATCCAGGCACTTGGGCATCCTTTGGAACAGCTGGTTTTATTGTCTGTCCCCCCGCCTGGCCCAGTTGTAGACATGCTTTACCATTGAACTTTTTTCACCACCCCGTAGTCACTCAGGGACAGAGCGCCTGCCAGGCACGCGGCTATTACCTGGAACGCAAAGATGAAGCACTCATTTCCCAGGAGTCCAGGTTGCGTTGTTCATAATCAACTTTTAAGAACTGCACCTGTGGCAGTTCTTAAATGATAAAAACACATACAGTGCCGTTTCTGTTGTTTTCCTCAAGGATTTCTGAGAACTTTTCAGTCAAGAATGCACATCAGTGGTGCTCATTATCTTAATGAGTTTCAAAGTCCTCTTTTCTCTATTATTTTACAAGTGGGGAACGTGTTTATGTGTGAGAGGAAAACAAAATGGTCAGCTTAGCTTGGGCAGCACATTTTTAAGACATCAATGGAAACAGGTGTTTCCACCACATGATTTGCTAGATTTAGTTTTTTCTCCTATTCTAGACTATTTTTGGTCCTAACTCTTCTGCAGAAATTATTTCTTCTATAGAAATCTCTCTTGTCCCAGGAGGGAGACATCAGTAAATGGAGACAGCGCGGCAGCAAATGCTTTCAGGCGGCTCTTCTTTCCACCCAGATGCACTGCAAAACCAGTGGCGGAGGGAACCGCACTTCCTGTCCACTCACGCCTTCTGCACCCCAGAGTTGGAGGTCAAGGTGAGACACTTTCACTCATTTTACCTCCAGCTGAAATTACAAACAATTGTCACATTTCTTTGAACTAAACATTTAACTTTTACAAAGCAGGATAAGCAACATTGTCATAACTTTTCCAGGTCCATGAAGTAGAAGCAGGGCCAGCATTATGACTAATCTCATCAGCAAACCCAGCTAGCCAGTATCAGAATGTCATGTGGTCATTAGAAAAATATAGGACATTTTAGCAATTCTACTTTTAAGTCTTGAGTGTATTTAAATCCTTGGCTTAATGGAAAGATATTTCCCCTTTATTAACATTTGTTTTATTTTTAGGTTTATGATTGCAACACTTTATGTTGCCCAGGCATATTTATTATTTCAGCCAACAAATATTTACTGAGTAACTACTATGTGCCAAGCAGAGATCCAGGCTCTGGAGATATCATTGTGTAAAATAAGCACAAGATCTGTGCTCTCATGGAGCTGATATTTTAGTGAAAGATTAACTATGAAGAAAAAGTAAATTCATACTAAAGTGCTGTGATGAAGAGTAACTGCGTGGTCCAGAGAGGCCTTTAGGGAAGAACATTTAAATGGAGAGAGATCTAAGTGGCAGGAAGCATACCTGTCCTGGCAGCAGGACCAGCACACTGAACTCTAAGCAACAGCCTCTGCATAGTCCTCAGGGCAAGTGACCAACACCCCCAGGCAGAGCAGACCAGGGCACAGGTCCTGGGTCTACCATGTTCAATTAAGCATGGCCTAAAGCTACCTCCTCACATATTCTAAGCTTGGTCTAAAGATTTTTTCGTACAGAGGAAACGGTAACCAAATGGCAGGTATAAAGAGACTGTAACTTACTCTTGCATGAATCATGGAGTATTGCCTATCACAGGCAATAAACTATTCAAACTGTGTTCAAATAACAAGGCAAATGCTGAACTGCAGCCAGTCCAGCTGCGTCTGTGCCTCACTTCCCTTTCCTGTACATCTCTTGAAATGTCTAGAAATCCTCTCTGACCACATGGCAGCATGGAGTTGCTCTGAACCTGTTCTGGTTGGGGTGTGGGGAGAGTTGCTGCCATATTCAAGAATCTTCCTTTGCTCAATTAAACTTTGCTAAATCCAATTTGTCTGAAGTTTTTCCTTTAATGACCACCAGGATTCAGTTATTTGAGCAAGTTGCTTAATTCCTATGAGGGGTTGTTTAAATCACTTTACTCCTCACTGGTAAAATATGGATAATAAGAACTAACTCACAGGATTGGTACAAGGTTTAAGGAATTAATGTATGTTAGAGTAGTGCCTGATACATATTAAGTGCTTCATAAGGGAGTCATAATGAGTGCTATTAAATGTTCTAAGCATATACACCCAGGTTCACAGCTGTACTATTCACAGTAGCCAAAAGGTGGAAGCAACACAAGTGTCTACTGATGGATGAATGGGTAAAGAAAAGACGGTTTATTCATACAACAGGGTATTATTCAGCCTTAAAAACGAAGAAAATCCCAGCACATGCTACCACATGGATGAACTTTGAGTGAAATAAGCCCATCACAAAAGGACAAATACTGTGTGATTCCACTTACATGTGGTACCTAGAGTAGGCACATTCAGAGACAGGAAGTAGAAAGATAGCTGCCAGGGGCTGGGGAGAAAGGGCATCAAGAATAGTGGTTTAATGAAGACAGAATTTCAGATCTGCAAGATGTCCTGAAGATTGGATGTACAAATGTGAATATACTTAACATTACTAAATGGTACACTTCAAAATAACTAAGATAATAAATGTATATGTATCTTACCACACATTTTTAAGAAGTGCTAAGTATAAAAAACAATGTGAAATCAGAATCACGGTAGAGATAGGGAGTAGCAGCTGTACAGTAGCAAAGATTTTGGGGCATGCAAGGTTGTACACGTCTGAGCTTCCATTCATATCTTAATCTACACAACAGCACACCAGAGGTGCTCAGTTCATAGCCTGCCTGAATATTCATGGTGTTTCAGACTATTTCTCCCTCCCACATGTCCCTGAGGTCTAGTCAAGCTTCTTGTTGCAAGCAACAGAAACTAGCAGGAGAGAAGTTTATTTAGAAGATATTAGATGGGCTTGAGAATGAGGCTCAAGGCCAAACTTCCAGGAAGAACCCAAAATCATGCTGCAGTATGGGCCTGATCGTAAAAATGGCCATACCGCCCAAAGCAATTTATAGATTCAAGGGTATTCTTACTAAACTACCATTGAGATTCTTCACATAACTAGAAAAAAAACTTTTCAAAAATTCATATGAAATCCAAAAAGAGCCCAAATAGCCAAGGCAATCCTTAGCAAAAAGGAGAAAAGTGGAGGTATCATGCTACCCGACTTCGATTACACTACAGGGCTACAGTAACCAAAACAGCTTCTGCGCAGCAAAAGAAACTATCAACAGAGTGAACAGACACCTACAGAATGGCAGAAAATATCTGCAACTATGCATCCAACGAAGGTCTAATATCCAGCATCCATAAGGAACTTAAACAAAATTGACAAGAAAAACAAACTACTCCATTAAAAAGTAGGCAAAGGACATGAACAGACACTGTTCAAAAGACATGCATGCCGACAACAAGCATATGAAAAAAAGCTCAGTATCACTGATCATTAGAGAAATTCAAATCGAAACCACCATGAGATACCATCTGACGCAGTCAGAATGGCTATTACAAAGGCTATTACTGTGTGAGAATGCTAGTCAAAATACTCAAAAAAATAACAGATGCTGGCGAGGTTGTGGGAAAAAAAAAGGAACGCTTATACACTATTGGTGGCAGTGTAAATAGTTCAACCATTGTGTAAGTCAGTATGGCAATTCCTCAAAGACCTAATAACAGAAATACCATTTGACCCAGCAATTTCATTTCTGGGCATATATAAAAAGGAATATACATTTTTCTATTATACAGACACATGTATGTGTATGTTCAGTACAGCAGTATTTCACAATAGCAAAGACATGGAATCAACTTGAATGCCCATCAATGACAGATTGGATAAAGAAAATATGGTACATATATATATATTATGGAATACTATGCAGCCACAAAAAAGAGTAAGATCATGTCTTCTGTAGGGAGGCCATTATCCTTAGCAAACTAACAGAGGAACAGAAAACCAAATCCTGCATGTTCTCACTTATAAGTGGAAACTAAATGGACACATAGAGAAGATCAACACACGCTGGGGCCTATAGAGTGTGGAGGGTGAGAGAAGAGGATCAGGAAAAATAACTAATGGGCACTTGGCTTAATGCTTGGGTGATGAAATCATCTGTACAACAAATCCCCATGATACAAGTTTATCTATGTAATGAACCTACACGTGTACTCCTGAACTTAAAAGTTAAAAAAATAAAATTTTAATTAAAAATAAACAAAACAAAAGGAAATTGTGTTTATTAGGTCAAATCAGCAGCTTATTACACCGTAAGATTCTGTTCCAGTGGTGGCAGAGCCCAGAGCCTTCCACGCTGTTACCGTCAAAAGAAATATTAGTTTCAACTTTCCAATCTCAATGAGCTTTAAATTTTATATGTATTACAGCTCCGTCACTGTGAATTTACTTATATAACTTCCTTAGATCTACTTATATTTTTGATGTATACAAAAATGTGAGATTGTTATTTATAGGAGAAATAGTTCTTTATGTTTTGCTTTTTATTAAGACACCCAGTTTTGATGCTCTTAAGTTTAATGTCTAAATCCCTATTTGACCTAATCATGCTTCTTGACTTACAAAGGGTACATACAGCTCAAGAAGTACAGAACAAGCAGCAGGGACCTGGAACTAGCAGGATTTGCAGCTATTTGCTATCTGGATTCCGGTGTTTATTCATGGAAGTCGTAAGTGAGTGGAGTTCTGATCAGGGATGGGAAAAGTGTAAAGACTGAGACTGAAGTGTTAAGATTGGGCAGGCAGAGTGCCTGGGCTGGGAAGTCTATGCAGCTTGGTGGGGTGTGGGTGGTATGGAGCTGGTGGGTGCTGGATCATAGCCATGAGGGAACAGAAAGAAATACAATCAACTTCATCTGCTTCCAGTTTATCCTTGAACTGGGTATGCTAAGGATAGCACAAGAGAAATGCATTAGGCTCTAAGACTGTGAGGTTAGCAGAAGCTGCTTTAGCTATTACCTTGCAAATGGCAACCCCAGGCCTCTGCTTGGTTTGGTTTGTCCCCTCCCTAGGCTGTGGTTCCATGGCTGTCTGTCAGATCTGGCCTGAGTCTCTGAATCTGGCTGCCACAAAGGGCTAATGTCTGCTGGAGTTTGACGACTGACTGTGCAGTTGGCATTGTCAACCTGAGCCTGCTCCGTTTTTAACCCATGGTGTGTGCCAAGCAGCAGAGTCCTGTTTGAAAGAGTGAGAAGGGAAATAAAGGGTAAGAGGGGGGCTGAGGCATAAATATAGACCCCTCCTGGCCCATGAAGGCAGGGCCCAGTCTGCCATGAAAGGAGCCATGGTGAGCACAGTGGGTGCCTGCTGTCCTCCTCTGTGGATGAGGCAGTCCTGCCTTTGAGAAGTGCCTCTGCTCTGATGCACAGCTGAATGGCAGATTTGTCCCAGGGAGGTACAAAATTGTGGCCTGTTTGGTAGCTGGTCTACCATGGCAAGAGTCCTGGGCTTGAAACTGGGAAAGAAGGTGGAAGCTCTGGGAGTCTCACCTCCCGGCCGTATGACTTCGGGCAAATCCTTTAAACTCTAAGTCTCAGTTTCCTCATCTGCAAACTGGGGGAAAGAATGCTTGCTTCAAAGAATTGGGATGAAGACCAAGTGATATGAGGTACATGTGAGATTCAGGTGGGACATATCTGGACAGAAATAAGCCCTATTTAAGTCACCATCCTCTGGTGGGGTTTGGCATTTTGGGGTGAGCAGATGAATTTCCTTACCTGGTCTTATCCATTCTGGTCACAGACTGATTAATTCAACTATTACCTGGGTCCATGTGTAACCTAAAGGTACAATATAGGTATGTACCCTCAACAATTCATAATCAATAACGATGGTAATAGATTACATTTGTTTCACACATACTATGTACTTGGCATTAGGTAAATGCTTCAGGTGTGCTATCTCATTTAATCTTTACAACAGCCCTAGGAAGGCCAGACCAATCTCAGGTTTCCCTGCGACAATATTTGCTCAGATTACTTAAGGGGTCCAAGACCAGTCAAGTTGTAAGCAGCAGATCTGAGATTCAAACAAAAGCATTTGGACTTCAGAGCCCATGCTTTAGAACTTAGAAATACTTTCTAAAACTTAGTTTAAAATGACAGAACCCGCAGCACAGTCGAAAGAACTACGTATGGTTGACCAAACTTAGCTTTACCATAAATATCTATGAAACAAATACAATACCATGTGGTTCTAGTGTTAGTTCCATCCACTCATCAATCATAGCTTGTTGATATATTTAGTCAGGTGTGGCTTAGGACACATCTCTGATCAGTCCTGTGAGGAGCGTATATTTTCATTATCCAATTCCATGTTCCTTGCTAATACTCACTCACATATCCCATGCTGTCGGCACATAAAGAGGCTCACAGCCCTCCCACACATGCTCTGCCTCCCATCTGGTACTCCTCATACAACCCTCTCCACCACACACATCAAAACGCCCACTCTGAAGCTCAGCACATGGGGGAAGTTTGGAAATCACCTTAGACTAAGTGGACAGCTCTTGGCTGGAGGGCGACCTGAAAAAGTTTATTCCCTGTACAGTTGTCATTGATATATTTTATGTTCAATGTACATTAATAGACATCCCCCTGACGGGTTAACACCTTAGAGTTTTGCTACCCAAAGTTATAAAGATTTAAAGTTTCTGATATTAAAACTATGAAGGTTATTAAGTTACATAGAGCCCAAGGTAGACTGTTCTAGGTGTTCTCAATCTGATGAGGCTCAGTGTTGCCTCTTTATGCTGTTGTGGCACTCCACAGAACACTGTCCCAATGCACAGTATCTTCTGAGCACTTGTCTTCTCTATTAGACTGTAATCTTCGAGACGGGAAGAACAATGCATTGTTTATCACTTTCTTCCCAGTATTTTACACAGTGCCTGGTATGGAACAGGTGGTTAATATAGTTTCTTCAATGGATGGAAGAATAGAGAGTAGATAAATGGAAAGAAGGGAGGGAGAAATGATGGATGGACAGGTAGATATATGAAGGAAGGATGGATGAATAGAAGGAAGAATAGAGGACGAATGGATGGAAGACAGGAAGGAATGAAGAATGGATGGAAGGATGAATAGACGGAAGGAGAAATATATGGATATTTGAATGTATAGATGGAGGGGAAGAATGAAAGGAAGGAGGAGGAAGGATGTGTGGGGGTAGATGGATGGATGGATGATGAATTCTCCTATTTTTCAGGCCTCTCTGAATCTCCAATAAGATATGGCTTAGGCTTCTTCTGCAGATTTGTCCTGTGGCTCAGTGTCGTATTTGTAGTGAGAAATATGCAGTCAGGCCAACTGTGGGGGGCCCAGATATTGCCCTGCCCTGGCATCAATGAGTGACATTTAAATGTCTCTTCTTCTGTTTCAGGGTCCCATCCAGGATGTCACCTTGCATTTTATTATTCTGGCTCCTCAGTCTCCTCTGGTCTGTAACAGTTTCTCGGGCTTTCCGTATTTTTCGTGGCTGTTTTGAGGAGTACTGATAAGGTGTTTTACAGAATTTTCTTCAATTTGGGTTTGTCTCATGTTTTCTTATAATTAGACTGGACATGAGGCTTTTTAAAAAAAAATACCTACCCAGAGGTGAAGTCACATCCTTTCGGAGGTACATGACATGCTGATGACATCATTGGTGATGCTGACCTTCATCACTGATTAAGAAGGCACCCAGCAGCATTTTAGTTTGGCTGCCGTAACAAAGCACCATAGACTTGGGTAGCTTAACGCCAACAGAAATTTGTCTTTCACAATTCTGCAGGCTGGCAAATCCAAGGTCCAAGTACCAGAAGATTCAGTGTCTGGTGACAGCCTACATCCTAGTTTGTAGATGTCTGTCTTTCTATGTCCTCACATTGCAGAAGTGGTGTGGCAGCTCTCTTTATAAGGATGCAAATCCCATTCATGAGAGCCCCACCCTCATGACCCAATAACCTCCCAAGGGCCTCACCTCCTAATACCTTCTCATTAGGGGTTAGGATTTCAACATACAAACTTCAGAAGGACAAAAACATTTAGTCCACTGCAGCCAGATTTGTCCACTGTGAGGTTACTGCTTTCCCTCTGATTTAATTGAGATTAATTTAAATGTAATCAGAATGTAGGCTAGTCACTAACTCATAACATATGGGCTTGATAAAACAGACTATAGCCATTTCAGTAGCTTTATTGTCTGTTGTTATACTAACATATTGTGAGCTTCAGAACTCATTCAGTGATCTGTGACAGGCTGCTCCATTCACAGGGAAAATCATTTGGAGGTAGACTGACCCAATGAGGCTGGAGATCCGGTACAGTAAACACTGAAAAGAGAAAGTGCTAGAAAGGTAGGCAGGAATGGCTGACTTGAAGAGGACGACAGAGGCAGAGCAGGGCACAGGAGCTCTAGGGGCACGCACCAGAGGCACTGAGGCCACACAGCAAGCAATCAGCTCCTCAGAAAGGAGGCAGGCAGGCAACAGAGACCTTACTTAGTTCATTGAGGAAGTCATCTCTGAGGTCTCCTGGAATAATGCTGGAATGGTGAGTGGAGAACTCTTATCCCTATGAGTGAGGCAGGGAATGGGACACAAATTCAGGACAGCGACTAAGAGGAGAAAGCTGGATGACACAGGCTGTTTGTTTTGTTTTGTTTGCTTTTGTTTTATAAAGGGTGAAACAACAGCAAGGAGAAGGCTGCCCCCTCTTCCTGACCCTGAGCTGCAGAGGATGTGGCAGGAGCCGCCCCCACTTGAGTGGGCTCAGGGAAGCTGTGTCTTGGGTGGCGGCCAGGGTTCAGTCCAGCAAGGACATGGAGGAACATTTAGCGACGACGTGGGGGAGTTTGGTTTCCTGCAGGGAGGGTTCTGGAGGGTCTGGCAGGCATGTTCAGGAGGGAAGAGCACTGAGGCAGTGGGCCAGGGGAGAGGATGGCAGTCAGAGGACAGAGGTGCTTAGGTCTTGGGCACAGATTAAGCATTGTGATAACTCAATAAATACAGAAAGTAATCTGTATGTTAAGTAGCTTGATTTTGCCTACCCACAATGTATACAAATTTCAAAACCTGCTGTACATGATAAATACATACAATTTTAATGTGTCAATTAAAAAATGAGGTATGATCCATACATACAATTTTTATGTGTCAATTAAAAAATGAGGTATGATCCTTTACTAACTCCTCCTATGAATCCCTACTGAGTGATCTTTCTGTGCCTGCGGCAGATTGGCAAGGAGGAGGCAGACAAGAATAAAATGAGGTCCCGGCTGTGGAGCTCACCCTCACATCAGGCAGACCTGGGACCAGCACATGGTGAGCACTGGGAGGAAGATCCTGGTCAAGGCTGGCTGAGGACAGAGGGCAGGGCTGGGTCTCAGGCAAGGGACCCTGAGGCCCATCCCAGGGAGGACATCTGAGCAGGGATGGGAGCTTCTGGCCCATGCATGTTGTGGAAGCATCAGACCTGGGAGACGAGAGGCTGAAGGGAGTAGAGGCCCTCGGAGGCCCTGGCCTGGTCTCTGGGCTTTATTCTGAGTGTGATGTGAGGAGGGGGGTGTCCAGAGCAGAACAGTCGACCTGTGGTCGACCTGTGGCATGGGGGGCTGAGCCCGCCTGAACCAATGGTCCATAGCATGAGCTTCATCAGCAGCCAGCCGGGAGGACAAATAATTGCCCTGGTGGCCAGCTGCAGGCAGCATTGGCTGTTTTCTAAGGGCAAGTAGGAGCAGCGACTGGCTTTAGCTCCTGAAATTCACAGAATATGGAAACAGAAGTGGCAGCTAGGCAGGGAATATGGTCTCTGGGAACTGATAGTGTCAGCCTGGATAGGTTCTTTGTGCCAGATGCCCACCTGCTGCAGGCAGGGAGATCTGGCTTCCCCGGGAAGAGGCCCACTAGCCAGTACTCATTGTGGGGTCTGAATTGGTTATCTTGGCTATAAAGAAAGGCCTTATGGTTCAAGGTTTCAGGCACATGAACTCTGAGGAGGTGCTGGGAGGTGTGCCCCTCATCCTGAGTCTCCCCCCTCCAACGTCTACAGGAAACTTTGGCTTTGCTAACTTGGAGGCCCTGGCACTGTCAGGTGGCTGGATCATGACCACAGAAAGGCATACACAAACATGTGGTTTGCAACAGTTTCCAAAGAAATTTCCTGGCAAAGTCCACCCCAAATCAAAGTTTACAAATCCCAGTGCTTTCCTCAATCTTCAAGAAGGGCTATGAAGGATGGAAGATAACAAATGCATGTGCACACATGCAGACACGGCACACATACACACACGCACACACAAACTCTTGTGCAGTACAGCTCAGGCGTGGTCATGAAGATACTTCACTGGGTCCCCCTTACACGGTTCCAGACACACTGAGCCCAAACTTTATAAGAACATGGAAAATCAGAACTGGCTGAAGGCTCCTTCATCAACTGATCCCCACCCTCTATTTTGCAAATAAGAAGTGTGGCTTCATGGAGATAAGATGACCCAGGTTCACAGAGCTCTGGAGCGGCAGGGCTGGTGGGAAGTCACAGCCCCTTGGGTGCCAGCGCTGTGCACCTCAGTGCCATTGGAGGAGAATTTCATCCTATGTGCCCTCGGCTCTCTTCGTCCTGATCAGCCCCTACTTGGTCCCTTGCCTCTTGCCCCAAACCCTTCAGTCCTTCCTCCGAAGATGAAGCCTCACCCCTAAACACAGGATTTTGCATTGTGATGCTCCATCAACAGCACTTTGAACCATGAGAAGTGGACATGGGGCTAAGAAGTCCTAGAGCTCTCCCCGGAATAGCATCAGTAGTAAGCAGCCACACTGTACCAGAGACAGTAGAGCATCTGAGATGTGAACAGGCCTGATAGGAGTCACACAGGCAACTGAGTGTGTTCCTCAAAATACTCCCATTGGTGGGTCATGTCTCCATCCAATGACGATTCCATTGCACATAACAACTCTGGACCTCTGCCTCAAGGCAGCAATAAGCAGTGAAAAGTAGGCTTTGAGTCAAAGGTATCTAACCTAAAGCTTAGTTCTAAAACATACCAGTTAGCTGTGTGGCTTTGGGTGAGTTAATCTCTCTGAACCTCAGCATTTTTCTTTTTAATTTTTTAAAAACATTTATCTTAGGTTTGGGGTACATGTGAGGTCTGTTATATAGATAAACTCAGGAGTTTATTGTTCAGATTATTTCATCAACCAGGTATTAAGCCTAGTATTCATTATTTATTTTTTTCTGCTACTCTTCCTCCTCCCACCCTCCACTCTCAAGTAGACCCCAGTGTCTGTTGTTCCCTTCCTAGTGTTTATGAGTTCTTATCATTAAGGTTCTATTTATAAGAACATGTAGTATTCAGTTTTCTGTTTCTGCATTAGTCTGTTAAGGATAATGGCTTCTAGCTCCGTCCATGTCCCTATAAAAGACATGATCTCATTCTTTGTCATGGCTGCACAGTGTTCCATGGTGTATATATGTACTACACTTTTAAATCCAGTCTACCATTGGTGGGCATTTAGGTTGATTCTGTCTTTGCGATTGCTGAATAGTGCTACAATGAGCATTTGCATGCATGCGGCTTTATGGTAGAATGATTTATATTCCTCTGGGTACCTACCCAGTAATGGGATTGTTAGGTCAAATGGCAGTTGTTTTTAGCCCTTTGAAGAATTGTGTATTACTTTCTACAATGGCTAAACTAATTTATGAGCCCGCCAACAGTGTATACGCATTCTCTTTACAACCTTGTTAGCATCTGTTATTTTTGAAATTTCAGTAATAGCCATTCTGACTGGTATGAGATAGTATCTCATTGTGGTTTTACTTTGCATTTCTCTAATATTAGTGATCCTGAGCTTTTTTTCATATGCCTGTTAGCTGCATGTATGTCTTATTTTGAAAATTGTCTGTTTATATCTTTTGCCCACTATTTTTTTTTTCCTGAGGCACAGTCTTACTTTGTTGCCCCAGCTGGAATGCAGTGGCATGGTTTCGGCTCACTGCAACCTCCACCTCCCAGGTTCAAGTGATTCTCCTGCCTCAGCCTCCGGAGTAGCTGAGAGAGATTATAGGCGCACACCAGCACACCCAGCTAATTTTTGTATTTTTAGTAGAGACAGGGTTTCATCATGTTGGCCAGGCTGGTCTTGAACTCCTGACCTTCCAAGTACTGAGATTACAAGCGTGAGCACCATGCCTGGCTGCATTTGCTCGCTTTTTAATAGAGTTGTTTGCTTTTCCCTTGTAATTGTTTAAGTTCCTTATAGATGCTGGATATTAGATCTTTGTCAGATGCTAGTTTGCAAATACTTTCTCCCATTCTGTAGGTTGTCTGTTCAGTCGGTTGATAGACAACCTTCTGTTGTGCAGAGGCTCTTAAGTTTACTTAGATCCTATTTGTCAATTTTTGCTTTTGTTGCCATTGCTTTTGGCATCTTTCTCATGAAATGTTTGCCTATGCCTATGTCCAGCATGGTATTGCCTAGGTTGTCTTCCAGAGTTTTTATAGTTTTGGGTTTTACATTTAAGTTTTAAATCCATCTTGGGTTAATTTTTTTACATAGGTGTAAAGAAAGGATCCAACTTCAATTTCATCATATGGCTAGCCAGTTATCCAAGTACCATTTATTGAATAGAGAATTCTTTCCCATTGCTTGTTTCTGTTAGCTTTGTGAAAGATCAGATAGCTGAAAGACAAGCATTTTTTGACACTTACCAAGTCCCAAGGGCTGTGCTGGGTGGTGAGGTTATAGCAGTGCACAGACCATGACCCTTGTCCTGGAGCTCAGAGGTCTACATGAGACACAGTGGCGTCATTACTAGGATAAACAAATGCACAGCTGCCCAGGAAAGGTGATGTTCAATGTTAACTTCTGTGGGGCTGAAGACATTCTGGGAAGTTTGTGTAAACATAAATCTTGCTACCTGACAGGTTAACCAGTGAACCTATAGCCCCCCTAACATAAATGGTAAGAAAGAGCAATTAGACAGTGCTCCCAATAGTTAGCTATTATTCACTGATCTGACATGATTTATCAAACTTAAAAATAAGTAACTAATCATCTAAATTTCATAATTATGTAGGCAGTTTTGAAGCCATGAGTTTCACACCAAGAAAGTTATGAAGTTAGTAATTTCCTCTTCTAGAATCTCTAATCAGGTCATCAGTTATTCCTCTACGTAATGTGCAGCCCTTTGGCATACAGATGAGTCTCACATGTGTGAGCTATTCTTTTGTCCCGTATGTAGTAATCACCCAAGGCAGAAACTCTATTTTGCCTTGGGTGATTTTCTGTTTCGCCTCTATTTTCTCAGTCATAAAATGGAGATATCAAAATTACCTACTGAAGGAATTGTGGTAAGCATTAAATGAGTTGATATAATTGAGGGTGTTTAAACAGTGCCTAGATCAAGTGAGTGAGTTTGCTATTACCATTGTTAATCTGATACCCAGACAACAATATCAGGTAGAGAGTTGCTGACTAGGTAGAGAGTTTCCAACACTAGAATCCTTCCTTCCACTATGATCAAAATATGTCACCCTAAGTTAAGCTTTCTGGGTTTGGTTTCATGGCCAGCAATAACTAAATTTATGTAGCCTCATAATTATGTAAAGATAAATAAATACAAAGACATAACACTCTGGTGTAAGATCAGGTGTGGGGCCACAGCATGGCCAGATGGGAACTCATGTTGGGTTGGGTGTACGAGGCAGGAATGACACTGCCAGCTTTGAATCTGGCCATATCTCCTTTCTGCATCCCATGGTCCACTGCCACAGCATCCATGGAATGAAGATGTAATAATGTGGAGTTGGGGCGGCGTGGGGAGGAATTCCATACGAGCTGCTGAGATCAAAAAAGCAGTGAGAGAGATCTGGAGTCTTACTAGTCCTCCCTGGACCCCCAAGGGTAGGGATGAGTTCTGAGCCTCCTCTCCTGCCTGATTGCAGTGTTGATTTAGGGTCAAGGTGCTCAGAGCAAGAGATCACATATATTTATGGTGTGGCAATTTTAAAAGGCCAGGCTTGTCCGTCTTTAGGAAGTCACATTTCTCATGATGGTTGGAGGCTGGGCATAGGGGTAGGGTTCAGAGAAATCAAAGAAGTAGAGTTTATGCCTGAAAAAGATAAATCAAATTCCCAACCCTGCACCAATCCTTTCAGTGCATTTGGTCATAAGACGTTCACGCAGAACATCTCTCACCACTCAGTCCTATACGGACGCAGTCACAGGACTCCGAGGACATGCTCTGTTAATACTGGCTTCCCTGAGGTGCTCCATTTAACAGCATCAGGAAACCACCTCACCAGAGGTGAACTAAAGAGACCCCTCTGCAGACAGAGGGAAAAAATTCAGGACTTTGTCAAGAGGACCGACAACTGCAGTGGGAAGGAGAAAAGTTCCATTTCTCCTTCTCCTGTACATCCAATTCAAGGATAAGAAAGTCCACTCCCTTTTTATGTGCAGGATAATTTGAAGGCGCAGAATTGGACCTGTGGCCAGATCAGCTTGGAAATCTTGTCAGACACACACAGCAATGTGCTTGTCTTTTCTTTATTCCTCTCCCAAAACAAAGCCACCAAAAGGAACAGTCTTTTAAGTACCATGTATTCCCATTTTCAGAAAGCAAGGCTGTCCAAAGAAGCCATCCCTTCCATTCACTCAAGATATATCCATGCATACATATTCTCTCCTATGTGCTAGATAGTGTGCTGGGCTCTGTGGGTACAGCAGTAGGCAATTCACACAACACAACTCACATTGCAGAAAAGAAACAAACAAGCAATTAACAGTGACACTTAGGACAGAAGGCTATGGGAGCATGCAAGTTGAGCATCTAACCCATCATGTATCTTGTATGGCAATGGAGTAACAAGTCTGTTCTTTCACTACTTGAAAAGCTGAAATGCAGATCTACATGGTTAACCAGACGTGTAAGCTTTTTCTGTCCACCCCTTTCCAGAACTTCCAAAGATCTCTAAATGGGTCTTAATGCATTTTAAGGTGGACACATGGTAGATACTCACTTAGACTGTTCTGGGCACTTTGTTCTATTCCCTCATCACTTCTAGTTTTAAATTTTCCTATTCATTTGATAAAAACTAACTTCCTCTTTCAACTGTTTTGACATCTGTGAAATTCTGAAGGGTGCCCTTCATCCTATCTTCCTATCATAACCATGCGCTGTACCATTTCAGAGGACTTTTCATGGAGAAATCTAAAGAGTAGACAAAAGAAAATATGAGAAATATAATAACAATGACACATCATTAATTTATGATGGTTCTTAATCAATGTGTACAGGTTTTATACTACCTGATAGGAGAAAAGGTTTAGGAGGATAAGCATTTTTCACTTGTATATAAAATGGAAAATATGCATTTTTATTGTTAAACTTAAAAAATAAATGATCACTTATGAAGTGTAGTATCTTCTAAAAAAAATTGTATGACAGATCATATAACCATAGCACTCACTTCTTGGGATAATATGCCCCAGCATTTAAAAACATTAAGTCAGTTTAGCTAGCTGCCTTTCAGAAGGTGGTTATTTTGACTATCATTTTACACTCATAATTCAAATTTTTATAAACAACTCTAACGCCACTTGCTGTAATTAATTTTTTTTTTTTTTAGATGAAGTCTCACTCTGTCATACAGGCTGGAGTGCAGTGGTGCCATCTGGGCTCACTGCAACCTCTGCCTCCTGAGTTCAAGCCATTCTCCTGCCCCGGCCTCCCGAGTAGCTGGGATTACAGGCACCCACCACTATGCCCAGCTAATTTTTTTTATTTTTAGTAGAGATGGAGTTTCACCATGTTGGACAGGCTGGTCTCGAACTTCTGACCTCATTATTCACTGCCTCAGCCTCCCAAAGTGCTGGGATTACAGGTGTGAGCCACCACACCTGGTCTGTAATTCAAAATTTCTATGTCAAGAATGCTAATGTTGTGCCCTGTCACATTTTACAGTATTTGAGCAAAATTACAGCCTCCAGCAGCCTGAGGGGCATATGCTTTACATATATGGCACAGAGTAATCAGCCTGCAGTTCATGTGCATATAAGTTACAAAGCATTTGTCTTTGTGAAAATCCTGTATAATTACATGACACTCCGTTTCTATCTTGTTGTCCTTAACTTGCTTTCCCAGTCCTCTCCTTCTGCTTCAGTGTTACAGAGGTTATGTATTCATCCTTTCATTGTGGGTGCAGCACATATGTAAGATCCCAGATGCAGTCTCCACCCTGTCCTTTTCTATCTGTGTTTTTTTAAGGCAAATATCTTAATTTTTGTCTGCCTAGGGAGATGGAGGATACTCACAGGACCTACTCTTTAGATTTCTATTAAATGCATTTTAAAAGTTCTTAGGATTTGTTATTTGGGGGTAATTGTGAATTGTTTCTGCAAGTCAAAGTTCATTTAAACTGTAAGTGCATACCTGGTTTGTACATTAGACAGCTAACCTTACAATATGGTCATTATACTGTCATACAAGTTCCCCTAACACTAAATTGGAAAGTTATCTCTGGGCATGCTGCTATTTCTCATGCCACCACTGCCACTGCCAGTAGTAGCTTAGTGATGACATTTTGGAAATCTCCTTTTTGGATATTGGACAGAGCTAATTTTGTTAAACTTCATATTCATCTATCTAAGATGGCTGCAGATGGATTTGCAGTTCTCTTTAAATCTACCCTGAAGACTTCTCCCCTTTCCGGGCTAAATGAACCAGTGGTCTCACACTGCATGGTTGCTGTGGGGTGTGATGGCTGTCAGGCTAGCAACATAGAGGCAGCTGTGGCTCTCTCATTTTTATAGACTGCTTATGCCTCAAGCACAAAGATACCCCGTAATAACAGTTGTGAGTTCACTGATGTTTGGAAAATTCCTACTTCATGGTATTAACAAGAATCCATTCCTGAAAACGTGCATGGTTCTGTTGGTTTCAAACAGTCATCAAGAAGACTAAGGGATTGTTCTCGTGTCTGAAAATTCTTGTCTGAATCTTGATGGCTGAGACGGCAGCCTGAAAACCATACAGAAGTAAAACCCAAACATTGTTTTCCTCATGTCAGCAGGTCCCAAGGACTACAGGATGGAGCCCCAGACCTCTCAGACAGCTCAGCCTAAAGGTGGGTGTTCCTAGGACATCTAGTGGCCACAGAGAAAAATACCCCCACCCTGGGCCCAGGTAGTAGCAAGATAAGTCACTAAGGGTGCTTGGATATCTAGTGCATTCACCCTCCTCACTTCCAGCCAGGTAAGATAACTGAAACCCCAGGTACGAACAGTTCACCCAATTTCACATCTCCAAAAGGAGGTGTTGGTACTTATTTCTTGTAGATAATTTCTACCTGAATTTTGTTATGCAGGGACTCCAGGTCAATTAGCCACGGAATGAGTGGCTGAGAAGTTTTAGTGGCCTAGAGTTCACTGCGTATTTGCATCTAAACCTGGTAATTTTCCAAATTCGATTATACATTCCTTTGTGGATCATGGCACTGAGGCGGAATTCTAGCTCTGAACCTCTACGCTAACTTGCCTCCTGCAAGACGTTTTCTGAATTCTGTGATTATAGAATGCAAGGAAACAAAAATGTTCTTGCTGCTCAGACACTTGATGCTTTATATCTAAAATAAGAAAATCACAGAGGTAAAACAACTTTGTGTTGTAGGTACTAATAGGTCTCTGAAAATTGAAACAAAACAATAAAAGAATTTCTATTTTTCACCCCAAAGAGCAGCAGGAGAGAAGAGAAAATCCAAGAGAGCTGGGAATTACAGCTGTTATGCAAGGTAGAGGTAGGAAAAATCAAAAGCCAACGTTCCCAGTCCCGAAATATCCCTGCAGGAAGCTAAGTGGAACAATTTTCCACAGAAAGCAGGAGACATGTCATATGAATAATGCAGTGGGCAGGGCTGAGCGCGGGGCAGGATCCCCTGGAAGGAGGAGGGAAGGGCTGCATGGGCCCCTGAGCTGTTGGCTGCCTCCGGCCACAGGAATGCAGTTGTGGTCCAAGGCCAGGATGCTGAATATTAATATTCTGCTTATAAAATGTGCCTTTTCCCGAAAAATTTAGACACATTCTACTGTGTCCAAAGAGTTCCTTAAAGTCACATCCTTTCCATTTTCCCTGTTCTCCTGTCACTGGGCCAGCATCCACAGCCTGGCTTTCATTTGGAAATGGGAGGGCAGGGAGAGATGCCATCGTGGCAATTTCTCACAACCTGCCCAGAACATTAATGTCTCACATCATGGGTTAAAAAGAAACAAAAACACACATATATATACATATTTGTTTTTATCAGTCGTTAGAATCATTCCGAATTTTCTAAATTTTTTTTTTTTTTTTTTTTTTTAGTAATAGTTTGTTGTTGTTTGTAGAGATAGGATCTTGTTATGTTACTCAGCCTGGTCTCAAACCCCTGGCCTCAAGCAATCTTCTGGTCTCAGCATCTCAAACTGCTGGGATCACAGTCCTGGGCCACTGCATCAGCCCTATTCAGAATTTTAATATACAATGGATTGTTCATGATAACCAAGAAATAAAGACTTGGAGCTCAAACTGTGCCCCTGAGGCCTGCGATTCTTGAGAACTGTGCTTCCTCCCCATGGTTCCTTTTGGAATTGCGTTAAGCACAGAGACCTGAGGAGCCGGACAGGCAGGAAGATATTGGTATGAGAAACCAAACTCCGCCTCCAGACACAGGGACTCCTCACCAGCTGTTAGGGCTTCAGTGCACACAGAGGAAGTGAGTGGACTGGCAAGGCGCACAGAAGGGATGGGGGTGCCAGCACCAGGACGGCTAAACTTGGTGAGGAGTTGCAGGTGTGGGTCGAGGGTGAGGAGGAAGAACAGGTTCCCGTGAACTCCTGGGACCCCAGGCTGGCAGCTGCTGCCTCCTCTGTCCCTTGGCCACCCTCCCTTTGCCCTCCTGCCCTAGAAAGGGTTAGCAGGCTCTTGTACCCTGGACTTTTGATGATGCTGCTGCCTCTGCCTCCAATCCCTACCCCTCTCCCCCTAAAGCCCCCACCTCTGAAGATTTGCCTCATTATCATCTCCTGTGTGTAATGTCTTCTCAGCTTCCCCTTACCGTAAGTCCCCACCCCTCTGTCCCCCAACAGGGAGCATTGTCTCTGCTGGCTCCACTCTACTAGACCAGCAGGGAGATTTACTCCTTGGCTTACTTCTACAGACCACCCACTGAACATAACCTCCTCCCCCAAGGCTGGGGTGTGCATGAATGCACCCCAAGTGCCTTCGCCCAGGCAGGTGTAAGGGCGTGTGAAACTGGAGGCGAGAGCCTGGAAGGCTGTACATGGTGTGGCTGAAAAAGATAGGTAGGGATGCCCAGGGAGTCCTTAAGGGGATCTGGGGAAACTTCATCTTCAACCCCAGACAAGGGTCACTTACCTGAAATGCCAGGACCAGGCAGTCCTGCTGGCTGCAGGTACAGCCTGTCCAACATGATTGGAAATCATTTCCTGTTGTTCATGTCCTCTTGGAAAGTCAGGTGGCCCCTGCAACAAAGTATGTGCTGTGTAGAGGAGAGAGGCGGCGGGAACTAGGGTCTCTGAAAATCTCAGGAGGCTAGCCTCAGCAATGCTCACTTAAGAGTTCATGTACTCAGTGACATTCATAAAAACTGGCGGAAATCTGGAGAAAACAGGTGCTCCCACAACCACCCAGCTGGTGGATGGCAGATATGGGTCTAGAGCCCGCTTAGCTCACAGTACACTCACCTGCAAAAACAGCTGGAAAACCCTCAGGTAACACAACTCAGATGTTTTAGTACTGACGTTAGCGGATAGCACATTGTTTTGAAAAGTGGGTAAGGCCTCCCAGGACAGTAAAGCCGCACCAGTTTAAGATGCTTGCCCCTTTATTTGGGTGTCTGAGTGTTACACAAATGACTGCCACTGTCACATGTGGTGGGTGGCACGAGGCACCTTGGCCATATAGTCCTGCCCGCGGGGGACTCACAGACCATGCTTGTCAGGATTATGCATGGTACCTGCCTTTGAAGCAAGACAAAAGCAAGTTTTACAAAGTGTCTCCACATCCCTGCATTGGAACTTCTGGCTGAGGCACAGCACAGAAAATGCCTTCACCTCTTGTGGATTCTTGCCCAGGGCTGAGACCTGGCTGGCTGCCATGCTGTGTCCTGGGTGCTTGCTCCAGCCAGACACCAGATGGGTCCCTTCTCCTTTCCTGTCTGTGTGCCTGACCAGACACAGAGGTCCCTGAGTGATGAGCAATAGCTCCTTGGTCTCGAATCCTATATAACATGAGGCAGCCCATCCATGCTGCCTGTTTTTGTTTTGTTTTGATACTCTCCTCTTATAACAAGGATATTTGATTTCTTGTGAGGATGAGTCAAGTGGGTAAATTTGGCTCCGGAGAATGACCTGTCAGCATTATCAGATTTCAAGGAACTAGAGTGCATTGAAGATTTTAGTCTTTTGTTATCAACTAAAGATGAACTTCCTATTTTTTAATATCTGCTATACTTAACAGTTTCTCATAAATTCATGGTCAATGTCAATCCTAATGACTTCCCCAGATGGTTCAGAAAGAGTCTGAAAGGCCAGGCACAGTGGCTCATGCTTGTAATCCCAGCACTTTGGGAGGCCGAGGTAGGCGAATCATGAGGTCAGGATTTCGAGACCAGCCTGACCAACAGAGTGAAACCCTGTCTCTACTAAAAATACAAAAATTAGCTGGACATGGAGGCAGATGCCTGTTATCCCACCTACTCGGGATGCTGAGGCAGGAGAATCACATGAACCCAGGAGGAAGTGGTTGCAGTGAGCCGAGATCGCGCCACTGCACTCCCTGGGTGACCGAGCAACTCCATCTCTAAAAAAAAAAGAAAAGAAAAAATCTGAAAATGTCTGCAAATGGAAAGAATCCGATTTCCCTCTTCTTGGTTTATAAAGGCTCCTGCAGATACTGTCTGATGGCTGCATGATACACTTGAGGTACTTTCTTCAGAATATTTCCACATGTGGTGCACATGCTTCGATGATGAACAGATTATCCAGTCCGTTCACAGCCCATCAGTTTCACATCTTTAGTAATCTGACGTTGGCATCATCGCATGTATATAACAGACTCCCTATATTGGCCTCCCAGATACTGCATGCACTGCTTAAGTTGCATTACAGCATGTTACATTTTAAACTTTACTGTGACCATTGACACCGTCTTAGGTGCAGTCATGCATCACTTACTAATGGGGATACATTCCGAGAAATGTAGGTGATGTTGTGTGAACAATACGGAGTGTACTCACACAAACCTAGATAATATAGCCCACCACACCCCTAGGCTGCACGTTGTAGCCTATTGCTCCCAGGCTACAAACCTGCACACGTTACTATACTGAGTACTGTAGGCAGCTATAACACAATGGTAAGTATTCGTGCATCTGAACACACCTAAATGTAGAAAAGGAATAGAAATGCGGTATTATAATGTCGTGGGGCCGCTGTCCTGTATGTGGGGCATCCATGTCTGAAACGTTGTCATGCTGGGCACAACTGTACTGCTGTTGTTACTGCTGCTGCTGTTCATATTTTACAGCAAAGGAGACGAACAACTGGAGAATCAATATGCTTGTTTTAGGCTCATCATGTCCAGGGGTTAGAATTTAGGCATTTCTTAACTTCTAAGCCTCAATCCTGAATTTAAGTAACCATTTGGTAGCCCGTGTCTACTTCATTAGTATCAGCTCCTATCCCAGTGAATCTCCTTTCATAGCTCTTTTTGTTTTTCTTTGAGTTTCTTAACCTGAATTCTAACTTGTAATTTTAATTTTGTTCCATAATAAAGAAGGTATTTCAAGCTATTTCCTCTAAACACAACTCTTCCTGGATGCAATAAATTTGCTACAAAGTCTTCTAGTTTAAACTATTTCGATAACTTGTAATTTCAGCCTTGATTTCTCCTTTGCTCTAGGACACTTACGACTGCACTCTAATGTTAAATAGTTCAGCTTGGGTCTTTACACAATTTATTTTTTTTTTTGGATTTTGATCAGACACTGATGGCACTAACGTCTCTAGTTTCCTGAACTATTTGAAATTTTCTTCATCATCAACCTAACTAAATTTTATAAATTTTGTAAAGTACAAAGGACGAACCACATAAGAAAAAATTATATATTCTCTATTTGTAAGATGTAAATTTTATATGTATTATTACATGAAAGTATGAATTTAAGATACCCTTCCTCCTTGATCACTTAGTTTACTAGATCTGTTAAATTCTTAAATGGAAATATTCAAAATCATTCATTCTATTTGTGATTTATCAAGTTCTATTTATATTTTTTTTTATTTGCTTTTGCTTTATATGTTTAGGTACATGTTGCTTTGTATATTATATCGTCTTATTTTCTAAACTATATAAGATAATGATAAAAATGCAATAGTCATCTGGGAAATGCAAATTAAAAGCATAGCAAGACATCACTACACTGTAATGTAATGTGTGTCCACTTGACTGGGCTGAGTGATATCCAGATAGCAGGTTAATATATTATTTCTGGGAAGTGTTGAGGCTATTTCTGAGAGAGATTAGCATTTTTTTTTTTTTTTTTTTTTTTTTTGAGACGAAGTCTTGCTCTGTCTCCTAGGTTGGAGTGCAGTGGTGTGATCTCAGTTCACTGCAACCTCCACCTCCCGGGTTCAAGTAATTCTCCTGCCTCAGCCTCCCAAGTAGCTGGGTTTACAGATGCATACCACCACAGCTGGCTAACTTTTGTTTTAGTAGAGACAGGGTTTTGCCATGTTGGTCAGGCTGGTCTCGAACTCCTGACCTCATGATCTGCATGCCTTGGCCTCCCAAAGTGCTGGGATTACAGGTGTGAGCCACCATGCCTGGCTGAGATTAGCATTTGAATCATCTGGCTAAGTAAAGACACACCCTCCCTAATGTGGGTGGCACTGGCCAATACTTTGAGGGTAGGAATAGAACAGAAAGGCATCAGGGAGAGTGGCCTTGCCAAAAAGGACATCCATCTCCTACCCTGGGACACCAGACATTGATGCACCTGGTTCTTGGGCCTTTGGGCTTGGAACAGGACCTATATGCCATTGGCTTCCCTGGTTCTCAGGCCTCTGAGTTTAGACAGGAACTACACCAGCTTTCCCACATCTCCAGCTTACAGATAGTGGATCCTGGGCTTCTCAGCCTCCATGATCACATTGTTAAGTCTCTTTCCATATATCTATACAGATCCTATTGGTTCTTATTCTCTGGAGAGCCCTTGCTAACACAAGCGAAAAAGCCAACATGAAAAAGAGAAATACCAAGGGTTTGTAACGATAAAGAGGAACTCTCAGACTATATTGGGAGTATAAATTGGTGCAGCTGCTTTGGAAAACTGGTAAGATTTACTAAAGCTGATGAAACTGCCTTTGCTAAATTTTCAACAGTAAGAGAAATTTAGCCTAACTAACTCCATCTTGCGTCTATTCCTGCAAGCTAATTCCCTTGGTTAACTTTAAAACAAAGATGGGTAACAGTCTCTTCCTGAAACTAACTCCCTCCTTGCTCAGGACCGAAATTGCCTTTGTAAGATGAATGGAGGGTCACAAGATTAAGATTATGGGAATGGTCTGAATTCTGCTAAGAGGTAGGCTTAAATGATACCCAGCTACTGTTCTCTGGTTTGCTTTTCTATAATTCCTTGCCTCTTAGGAGTCATGTGGCTAGTGGTCACAGGATTGGTGACTTCTCCAATTGTTTCAGTAGATAACACTACTATTACAGAACCTAAGATTGTTATTTTGAGATGTTCTTCAGACTTCTGCATTCTGGCAGCAACTGCCTGACTGCACCTGACCCATGACTCATGACTCAACCAGTCCTGTGGCCCCCACCTAGAGGTGGATTCAGTGCACAAGGACCATTTCCCACACCCCAATGATTTCATCCCCCAACCAATCAGCAGCACCCATTCCCTAGCTTGCTGTCCACCAAATTAGCCATAAAACTCCTAGCCTCTGAGTTCTCAGAGAGGCTGCTTTGAGTAATAAACTCCTGTTTTGCTTGGCTAGCCCTGTTTATTAAACTTGTTCTGTACTGCAATACTGCTGTCTCAGTGAATCGATTTTATCTGTGCAGTGGACAAGAAGGATCTGGTGATTACATTGATCAATATGCATAACTTCCAATCAGCAATTACATCTCTAGGTATATATCCAATATAAATGGGTGTATGTTTACCAAAGATGTACAAGAACGCTCACAGCAGCTTTATTCATAAAGTCCTCAAACAGGAAGCCCAATTTTCTATCAACAGTACAATTAATAAATAAATGTTGGTTTTATACAATGGACATTTATACAGCTACAGGAACTAACAGCAAACTGCTGCCACCCCACACATCATGGATGAATCTTGCAAACATATTGAGTGAAGGAAGCCAGACCAGAAGAGTATAAACCGTATGACTCTATTTATGGAAAGTACAAAATTAGGCAAAACACTACCCTGGGCAACATAGCAAGACCCCATCTCTACAAAAATTAGCTGGTTGTGGTGGTGTGCACCTGTAGTCCTAGCTACTTGGGAGGCTATAATCACACCACTGGACTCCAGTCTGGGTGACAGAGTGAGACTCTCACTCCCCCACCAAAAAAAAAAACAGGCAAAAGAAACCTATGGTGTTAGAAGTCAGGATAGTGGGTACCTTCCTAGGATGGGAAAGTGACTAGGAGGGGACAGGAAGAGAATTTCTGAGGCTGTTTCTTAACCTAAATGCTAGTATATGAGTGTTCACTGTAAAAATCCAAGTAGCTACACAGTTGACTTTAGACACTTTTCCATGTATGTGATACACTCCAGCAAAACAAAACAAAACAAATCTCACACAGGGCTCTGCACAGCATTTGTTATGAAACAGAGCATGCAATGCTTTGCATTTTTTACAAGGTAGTAAAATTCAAATTTGAAGGAATATTGTGCCAGGCACTGTGCTAATCCCTTCTCACAAATCACTTTAATGGTCGACATTGCCCACTGAGGTGGGTACTATGATCCTATTCTCCACATTAGAGAAAGGAGGCTCAGAATGAAATCAGTTTGTCTTAGACCACACATCTGCTGCCTGACCACGAGGAGATGGGGAGGGCACGCCGACAGGCTGAGAGCCTATAGTTGGAACAAATCCCAGCAACCCTGTGGCTCAGCCTGTTTATCTGTGTGGGTCAAACATAATCTTCCCCCATGGTATTTTATAAGAATTGCTTAGCGATTCTTCACAACTAAAATGAAGCCTTAGCATTCTTGCATTGAACTTCTCAACTTTCGTTGAGCACTGATTTTATTTCATCACCCTTTGTTACGAGCCTGGTATTCTTGACAGTGTCATTTTACACACTAAATTTCTTCCGTAACATTTCCTCTACAGTGTTTAACAACTTAAAAAACTTGTATTTTGTGATCCACCTAATTGAATTTAATAATCTTACAGCTTGTTTAGGGCATTTAATGTTTTCACTTCACAGCAATTTAAACTGAGAGCAAAAAATGTTTATGCAAAATGCCTTTTTCCAAAAACTTTGGCTCATAATAAAAGGTGCATATGAAATAAAGCTAAAATGAAGAAAATAAAACCTTATAAAAGGAGAAGAAACTAATTAAGGATAATACAAAGGTCATCGTTAAATATTAAATTTAACTCTAAACTTTCTGGAAGACAAGAACAACATAAATATTCTTATCTGAAAAAAGGAAGACAATCTTTAAAGAAGATTCAAAGAAGAATCCTCCAGGTACAAATTTCCAGGAACAATGCCAAAGAAACATACAACTTTGTCACATAAATTGGCAATGAGTGATATAAATTATACATAGAGTAATATTCAGAAATGTCATGATAAGAGGAAAATCTTACAAACTCAGCAGCCCTGGATTTTATTTTTAAATAATGAGTTCAAGGGAAACACAAAAGAATAAAGGAAGAAAAGGAGGGTCTGAATTTTAAAAGGCTCATAATTTATTTATCCTGTCTAACTAACTTTGTACACACTGACCAACCTCTCTTCACCCTGCCTTCCCCTACCCCCACCCCAGCCTTTGGAAACCACCATTCCATTCACTGTCTCCAGGAGATGAATATTTTCAGATTCCACATATAACTGGGATGATGCCGTATTTGTCCTTCTGTGTCTGTCTTATTTCACTTAACATAATGTCCTCTAGGTTCATCCATGTTGCAAATGACTATAGTTTAAAATAATGCATTGTATTTTTCAAAATAGCTAGAAGAATGGATTTTGAATGTTCTTACCACAAAGGTCAAGTGTGAGATGACAGATATGCTAATTACCCTGATTCGATCATTAAACAATGTAAACATGTATAGAAACATTACACTGTACCCATACAGTATCAGGTATCAACTGAAAATTAAAACAAACAAACAAACAAAGGCAGCAGAGGCCCACTAAGCCATCGCTGTGATGTGGGTTCACAGCTCAGCAGCCAGGGGCCAGGCTGAGGCATCTGCTTCCCACCAGGGGAGGCGCCCTCCACCGTCTGGGCTTTAACTTCTCATCATGGAAGGAAAGGAATTCATAGTACTTTTCCTGACTGCTTCCTGGTCAGAGCACCCTGTAAAAAGCAGAAGTCTCTACCATCATCATCTTACCGCCAGCAGCACCATCAAAATGGAAAAAAAATCCCCACCTCCCAAGGTTGGGAAGCAGTTAAAGTTGCCACCTACCATTCTTGTTGGGTGTCCTTGTTTTGAGGGTGACTTCATTTGTTCCACTTACAGTCCTTTCCAATTGAATAAGGAAGGGCATTTACTAGAAAATCTCAGCGTGTGATGAATCAGCACAGAATCACAAAAATGTGCTGCAAAATAGGACCTTTCACTATGAGCGGGGCATGCCCAATATTTCATCCTTTCCCCTCTGGCATAGGCTATAAGCAACAAAAAAAATTCCCTTAAAGTTACAAGAGACATAAAAATTGGGGACAAATTCACTGAGGCCTTTATTCTCCAGAAAAGCATGTTTTCTTGTTTTCTTCATGCTGACAATGGTGGATTCTATGCTGCAAATTACCAGTGAGTACAAGACTCTGTGTGCCAGATGCATGTGCACAGAAGTGTGTGTTCACGTGTGTGTGTGTGTGTGTGTGTGTCCCTCAATCAAGGCCCAGAACCTGGGAGGTGCAGTGTTTTCAGTGTTCTTTTCCTGAGTAGCCCCATGGTTGCTAAAAATGATTTCTGAATCCCTCAAGCAGCAGGGACCAGTGCTACTGAGACGGGAGAAATAGACGCCGTGTTTGGTCACAAAAAGGGCAGCATCCCACCACATACGCACCTGGACCCACACCACTATTCTTGGCTGTGCAATCCCCTGCACAACTGTCATAGCCAAGATGCATGTCCAAGGCGAGGCAGCTAACGGACAGGAATGATGCACCACCAAGCCAGAGAGGTGTTATGGAGAACACCCAGGCCAGCCACTGATGTCCCTCTCTGTGACCTTACCAACACCTGAAACACACTTGAGATGTAATGAGTTTGTGTGGGTTCCACTCAGCTGAGCCAATATTGGCATTATTCACTAAGACACCCATTGCAAAAGGGTTCACTATCAACTCAGGCTAGTTGAGGATATATTTACAGAGATATGTTTATACATTTGTATCACTCCATCAACTGCAAATCTAAACAGACAGTAAGCTTCTGAGGAACCATTTCTAAATGCATGTTTCCAGTGATGTTTCTTGACATGGGGTTCTCAGACTGTGTTCTTAGAATGAACTGGGAGGGCTTGGTAAGATGCAGATTCTCAGGCTCCACAGCTGGCCAACTGGGGCAGCCTCTCTGGGATTGACACTTAGGAATTTCTGTTTTTATCAAGCTCTCCCAAGTACATGCATGCACTATTGATTCTTAGAAAGTCTCCTCTTTGAGCTAGTTCAGTAAGGTTTACCCCCTGGTGATGAATACACCAGCTGACCAGCCATGAGCCAGTGCTCTGAGATGCGAGTTAGCGCACGGGGGGTGGATGTGCACTTCTGCCTCTGAGATGGTGAGTTAGTGCACGGGGGTGGACGTGCACTCGTGCCTCTGAGATGGTGAGTTAGCGCACAGGGGGTGGATGTGCACTTCTGCCTCTGAGATGGTGAGTTAGTGCATGGGGGTGGATGTGCACTTGTGTCTCTGAGACGGTGAGTTAGTGCACGGGGATGGATGTGCACTTGTGCCTCTGAGACGGTGAGTTAGTGCACGGGGGTGGATGGCACTTCTGCCTCTGAGATGGTGAGTTAGTGCATGGGGGTGGACATGCACTTGTGTCTCTGAGACGGTGAGTTAGTGCACGGGGATGGATGTGCACTTGTGCCTCTGAGATGGTGAGTTAGCGCACGGGGGTGGACGTGCACTTGTGTCTCTGAGATGGTGAGTTAGTGCACGGGGGTGGACGTGCACTTGTGTCTCTGAGACGGTGAGTTAGTGCACGGGGGTGGACGTGCACTTGTGCCTCTGAGACGGTGAGTTAGTGCACGGGGGTGGACGTGCACTTGTGCCTCTGAAACGGTGAGTTAGTGCACGGGGGTGGACGTGCACTTGTGCCTCTGAGACGGTGAGTTAGTGCATGGGGATGGACGTGCACTTGTGCCTCTGAGATGCGAGTTAGTGCACGGGGGTGGACGTGCACTTGTGCCTCTGAGATGGTGAGTTAGTGCATGGGGGTGAACGTGCACTTGTGCCTCTTAGACAGTGAGTTAGTGCACGGGGATGGATGGGCACTTGTGCCTCTCAGATGCGAGTTAGTGCATGGGGGTGGATGGCACTTGTGTCTCTGAGATGGTGAGTTAGTGCACGGGGGTAGACGTGCACTTGTGCCTCTGAGATGGTGAGTTAGTGCATGAGGATGGATGTGCACTTGTGCCTCTGAGACGGTGAGTTAGTGCATGGGGATGGACATGCACTTGTGCCTCTGAGATGCGAGTTAGTGCACGGGTGTGGATGGCACTTGTGCCTCTGAGATGGTGACATAGTGCACGGGGGTGGATGGCACTTGTGCCTCTGAGATGGTGAGTTAGTGCACGGGGGTGGATGGCACTTGTGCCTCTGAGATGGTGAGTTAGTGCACGGGGGTGGATGGCACTTGTGCCTCTGAGATGGTGAGTTAGTGCATGGGGGTGGATGTGCGTTTGTGTCTCTGAGATGTGAGTTAACACACAGGTGTGAAAGTGCACTTGTGTCTCTGATGTCAGCGACTCATGAGGACTGGCAACAGTGGTTTCACACAGCAGCCTGATTTGCTTTGGCAACAGAAGCACCGTCAACATGCAACATCTCAGAAAGTGCCCTATGGATCCTTCCACAAAGGCCAGAACTGCATCATTGGTCTTCCAATTTGAACTTTTACATTTTATGTTAATTTCCCCTGTGTCTCTCATTCAACAAGGATTGAAAATTCCCATTGAAACCAATGGAGCTTATCCATCAGCTTCAGGGCAAATAGTATGTTCCTATGATTTAAGAGTAAGAGAATAGTGACAGAACGACCTTCTGGAACCTGCTTTCTCCCTCACAACCCACACTAGGTGGCTACAGCGAACGCTCCTGTGACATAGAGGACGCCATGCTTTCCCAGCAAATGTGCCTGAAGGAAGCTTGCCCTGCCCTGCCTTGAAACATGACACACATGGCTGCCTCTGTGCCCCACATGACCCAACAGCAAGAAATACCCCAGTACATTTTCTAAACAGGCGTTAGGCAACATTTTTCAAATAGGATGAGGAAAAGGCGAGGGCTGTGTGTCAGATACATTCTGACTGACCATTTCGCCTCACTCTGATGCACCTGGTCTTTGCAAAGCTGCCATGAGTGCCCAAGTCCTCTCTGCCCTTGCTTGGCTGAGGATAGCCTTCCTTTACCTGTCTCACGCTTTCCCACCTTCCTTCCAGCCATGGATTGTGTGTGACCTTCTCCTGGGTTGACTGAAAATAAATGCGATGTCCCTATCCACCACTCATCCTGACAACTGCCTTCACCCAGCCCAGCCCTCAGCTCCCTTCTTTTCTACTTTCTGATAGTATTTTCCCACCAAGAAGAAAAAGAATGAAAACAAAACATTTTCTTATCACCACGATTCCTGGCACAACTGCGTATTTATTTGTGCTTCCAACATGTGACCTACAAGCTATTTGATAAAACTGATACTGACATTTTGTTTAGCTTTACATATTATATGATGATATCTTTTATGCCCTGTGAGATTTCTAGTTACATGTGAGATTCTGATTCTGAGACATTAAATTTGGACAGAGGCATCATAGATTATGCTACTCTGACCTGGCTCAAAATTTGTCAATAGGGAAAATGAGCTTGAGAGAGAGAAAGAGAAACAAAAACCCTTTATAAAAATTCAGGCTGAAACTTCCTTTATTAAAAATCCAAATAACTTATATAACTTATATAACTCTGAAATTACCAAGAGATTCTACAGAACATGCCGCCCTTTATTTCGGAAACAAGTTTCTCCCATTTTCCAGTGTGGTTCTGAGCTACTGTATGTTGAATCAAGCTAAGTGGATAGGTCTGCACCATTTCAGCCACATCCTACCCCATCCCACAACGTTCCTATAGGTAAGAGCACAGGCGGGCATTGTGATTTTGCTGTTATTTGTTGTTTCACAGTAAAACTGCCTTAATCGTGATTATCAACATGCAGTTGTAGCCATGGGACCCACCAGCACCTCTCCTCATGGCTTGTTTCCTCTAGGTCTCCGGGTCTCCCGCAAGGGCTTCCCAGTGGGCTGCAACTGCAGTGTATTAGTTTGGTGTGCTTTAATCTGAGCAAAAGCTGCTCAAGACGGGTCAACTACAATCTCTATCAAAAACTGGGAAAAGTTTTATAAAGGAATTACAGCAAACAATCAGCAAAAGCTGAAAAGAAGAGCCTCAGACTACTAAAGGATTTAAACTTGGGGTGCCTTGAAGCCCCCTGCTTTCCCCTTTCAGTTGGTACAATTTGGATCCACAGGAGAGAAGGCCTAGTTGGATTTTCCTCAGGTCATTTCTCCTCATTAAACCTGAGCTTTACGAAATTGGTGCTTGGCAGGCTTTGGGTCCTGGACCCTGTCTGCCCTGGACCCCAAGGCTCTATTTGCCCTTGCCTTCCAACGTCCACAGTGTTCTGGTGGTGGCCTCCTCTCCAACCCCATCTGCGTGTCTGTAGAACACAAAAATGTAGTTACACCTGGTTTCCCTTCAAGGGTGGTGCTGTGAATTTCTATGCCCCACACTCTAACGACTACTTGGTGTTCTGTTAAAAACATACAGACAGACTCAGATGCTGTTGGCTGAGCCATGTACCACCTAGGAGGCATCAGGTCTTAACTTCTCAAATCCTCAATTTCCTGACTTGAAAAATCAGGTTTGTGAGACACACAGGGCCTTCGTTCAGAGCTGGATGCACAGGGAGCACTCAGTGAAGGCTATCTCCCTCCCTCCCCGGGCCCAAGCCTTCCCATTGAGAATAAGAAAGAAAAGAGTGCCCTTTTATGAACTTGATAATAAAAGGAACCTATGTAAGTCAAAGCGCTTGCCAAGTTTTAAATTCTGATTTGCCAGCTGAACTACCTAAACCCCTTCTGCATCTGCTAAAGATTAAACTTGTGAGACCCGGTGAATCTGCTTCCACTCTCTCTCTCTTTAGGAAGGATGCCACCGAGGCTTTCCCTACAATGTCCACTCCCACCAGGCTTTCCTCCCACCGGCGAAGTCTGCAAGGTGGAGCTGTCAACACCAGTTTAGTAAATGAGGAGTGGCCAGTGGAGGGAGGACCAGCAGCTACCACAGCCGGGTGCAAACGCAGAATTTAAAGCACAACAATCAAGACAGTGTTTCTAGCGCTCTGGTGACATCATACACCATGAACATTTTATTCATTGTCCGCATGGAGCAGAGAAAGAAAGGTTCACTCACTACACAGGCAGATCAGGGAGCAATCCGGATTTTCTAGCAGAAGCCTGCACTCTCCTGGTTTGTGGTGGTGTAAACAATAACCTTTTTAATCTTCTCTGATAAAAGGTACATGAACGCTGGAGCAGTGAGCACAAAACTGTCCCTACTGGCTACATCACTGGGCTGCCTGTCTGGGCAATGGCCTGGGATGAGCTGGTTTCTCTGGATTTGTGTGCTCACTTTTTAGCCAAGACTAGAATTATCAACTATTGGTGAAATCCAGAGTCCTAAGAGTCCCCAGGATTCCACTCAATTTTTTGATTTGTGCTTCCTTATTGTAACTGTAACTCTTGCATCCTAGTGAGCTGTGAATTTAGATTAGAGGTTCACAAACTCCAGCCCATGGGCCAAATGCAGTCCCTGCCTGTTTCTGTAAATAGAGTTGTTTGGATGTTTGTGGCTGCGTCTGTGCAGCAATGCAGAGCTGAATCACCACAGAGACCATACGGCCTGCAAAGCCTAAAACCCTTACTCTCTGCACTTTACAGAAGACGTTTGCTGACCCTGAGTTGGATGCTGTCTTGCTTCTGAGTACAAAAGGAGGCTCCTTGCTGAAGTGCTACAGTGACATGTCCTGCTTCCCCGGCACTAGCTGCTTGTACATGGGAGGAAACAGAACAAGAACTCCCTTCCCAACACAGACTATGCTGGAATATCAAAAATGACCAGATGGTTGGGACTCCAATGTAACCATAGAATAGAGGGAACTAAAGCCTCTTGGCACAATCAAGGAAGGATTTGCTTTTATAAATGTGGTCTTTTCTAATCCCATTATAGCAGATCTTGGGTTTAAAATCTGTCAGAAAGACCAAAGTATATATTTGTTAAAAATCTAGCCTAGTTGTTACTAACCTTCTAGGGCCCCCAACAAGCTAGTCCATGAACCCTAGATTAAGAAACTCTGATCAATTTTTCTGCTTGTCATGGGAAAAACAAACTTTAAAAGTGTTAGTCGGCCTGGCTCTATAGCTCACGCCTGGAATCCCAGCACTCTGGGAGGCCAAGGCGGGCGGATCACGAGGTCAAGAGATCGAGACCGTCCTGGCCAACCTGGTAAACCCCATCTCTACTAAAGATACAAAAATCAGCTGGGCAAGGTCGTACATGCCTATAGTCCCAGCTACTCAGGAGGCTGAGGCAGGAGAATCTCTTCAACCTGGGAGGCAGAGGTTGCGGGTGAGCTGAGAAAGCACCACTGTACTCCAGCCTGGGCAACAAAGCTCAAGACTCCGTCTCAAAAAAAAATAAATAAATAAAATTGACAGCATTTACTAAGGGCCATATGAGCGGTAGAGACAATAACGTTATTCGAATTGAGTAAGAAAGAGATACTTGTTGTTTAGTAAGGTTGGAGAAGGCTTCACAGAGGAGATGCAATTTATCTATGATCTCAGAATTTCGAAGTTTTAGACAAGCAGGAAGAGCAGGGTGGGCTGGGCTGCAAATGTCTTGAAGGCTCAGAAAGATCTCAGCCTTGGGTGTCTCCCCTGCGGGCCCCAGGTTGGGGGTGCTAAACACAGTCACCTAAAATACAGTCACCTAAAGAACGTCCAGGTGTCTATTCCAGATTCTACAGTGCACCTAACCACTGAGAAACCACACTTGTCAGGAAACTCAAACTAACCTGCCATTATCTGAAAAGTCTGTTTACATACCACTCCTTTTTCCACTTCCATACCTGTGAGGCCAGATATTCCTCCTCTATGTCAGCCAAGGCAACACATTATAACAGACTCAGCCTAAATGCAAGAGCAGATGAACAGTCCCGCTGTCTTCCACTAAGCCTGACACCAGAGAGGTTTACAAAACAACAAAACACTGCCGTTCTTATTGTCTTTTGGGCTTTGGAAAAGACATTTTCATAAAAATATGGAATTTATGTAATGGAATTTTTATTGTGCTTTTAAAGTAAACATGTATTTTTGAAACTTGTCAATTTTAATTTCTAGTATTGTAAATAGTAGGTCTAGCCAATAAGAAACAAAAGCTCCCTAGGTTCCTCAGGTTATTTTTTCTTTTTTTTTTTTGGAGACAGGGTCTCACTCTGCCACCCAGGCTGGAGAGCAGTGGCATGATCTAGGCTCACTGCAGCCTCAACCTCCCGGGTTCAAGTGATTCTCCAGTCTTAGCCTCCCCAGTAGCTGGGACTACAAGCGTGAGCCACCGATACCCGGCTAATTTTTACATTTTTAGTAGAGATGGGGTTTTGCCATGTTGGCCAGGCTGGTCTAAACTCCTGACCTCAAGTGATCCACCTGCCTTGGCCTCCCAAAGTGCTAGGAGAACAGGTGTGAGCCACCACACCCAGCCAGATCCTCAGTTTTTAGAAAATAAAGGGGTCCTGAGACTGAAAGTTTGAAGAGAACCATTACATAAAGTAAAACTCAATGATATGCCTCCTGTGAATCAGGTTTTTCTGGCCTGCTTTTCTCATGTTTCTTATTTTTTACTGAGTTAGGCTGTGTGCTCAGGAACCCAGAAAAGCAACCTGTCCTTGTAGCCTGTAAAGCTCCTAAAATTCTGTTCTGAGTCTCCACGTTCAAAGCTAAGCCAAGGGGTTTTAGAATACTATATAGGCCAGGCACAGGGGTTCACACCTGTAATCCCAGTACTTTGGGAGGCCGAGACAGCAGATCATTTGAGCCCAGAAGTTCAAGACCAGCCTGGCCCACATGGCAAAACCCATCTCTACTAAAAACATAAAAATTAGCTGGGCGTGGTGGTGCACACCTGTAATCCCAGCTGCTCAGGAGGCTGAGGCACAAGAACTGCTTGAACCTGGGAGGTGGAGGTTGCAATGAGCTGAGATTGCACCACTGCACCCCAGCCTGGGCAACAGAGTGAGACTCTGTCTCAAAAAAAAAAAACAAAAAAAATTACCAAATAGAAAATAAACAATGCCCAATAAAGTACAGGATGTTAATTTCTTAGAATTTTATTATGAATGTGACATTATTTGCCATATAACTCATGTCTTTGGAGATAGATGTTAAATAAATGAAAGTTGATGTGCCATGCAGAGCTTTATTTCTTGGCAAGAAAACTGATGGATTAAAGATGGCCACAGTTGCTTTGAACTCTCCCCCATTGAGAAGTGGAGTTTATCTTCCCACAGTCTGAATTTAGCCTGGCCCCGTGAATACTTAAGGCATAGATTATGGCAGAGTGGCACTGTGCCCATTGCTGGCTCAGCGTCTTAGAGGACTGACGAGAGCTTTTGCTTCTGCTGCCTGGGGGACAATCACTCCTAGGACTCTGCCTCTCAGACCCTGCTGCTGTGCTGTGAAAATCCCATGCCACACAAACAGCCATGTGTAGGTGCTGGGGTCAACATCCCCAGCCAAGCTCCCGGCCCCAGGCCATACCCACTGGCAGCTGTGAGACTGAGCTGTCTGGGAGGCTTCCACCGGTGAACCTCCCAATGACTGTGGTCCAGGTGACATCACAGGACTAGAGCCCAAGTGACCATGGTCCACACACAGAGCTCTGGGGGAATAATAAAACAGTTGCTTTAAACTATTAAGTGTTGTCTGGTTTGTTATGCACCAATATATTTTAAATATATATAAAATGTGGGGGAGACACTGTCTTGAATTTATCACTTTCTCTATTAAGACCTGTTAGGTACATTAATCAACAAGTGCTACAGACCCTGAAGTAAGCATTTCACATTAAGTGATTAGACCCAACTAGTTTAATGAAAAGTTTGGTCTCCCATCTTATTTTTGATCAAGAGCACAAGGGACTATTAACTTTCTTTTCCATTACACTTCTCCATTCAGCAAGCACTGTGTGGAGCAAAGGAGATTAGTAGGTTATATAAAAAAGGTTCCCTGGGGTTTGAAATGTAGATTGTTGACTTTCCTACTCGAGCTCCCTTCTTGCCCAAGACCATAATTCCAAGAATTCCCCAGCATCATCCCAGGAATCTAAACAGTCTTTTAAACAGCTGCTAAATGTCGATGGTCTCATGATTCCTTAAAGGAATTTTTCTGTGGGTGGAGGAAGCCTCCCTTATGGCTCTTAATCAAATGTTGAAAGTGCGCCCACAACAATGACTGGAACAGAGTGGAATCTTCAGAACTGCAATGCAGATAAAGGGTCTCCTCTTCCACAAATAATGACTTTCTATAGAAAAACTAATTGCTTTCTTCTTTTCTGTTGAGTAAAAAGATGACTGTTGATACATGATAAAAGCCAAATAAGCTCTAATAACCAGTGTTACTTCAGTCTCCTGATTTCCCTTTCCCACGTTTCCCCCTGGCATTGACTTCCTGAGGCAGTCACACAGGCTAAACAGCAGGACTCACCTGCCACATGACAGAGGAACACACAGCCAGGCAGAGGTGCCCGTTCCATCAGCACACTAAGCAACCTCCCCCTACTTCACCATGCTTAGCACGAGATAGGGGGCACTGAGCACTCACAGCCCCTCAGCGCCCCACCACGTCCCCACTGCAGGCCAGGTAAGGATCCAGAACCTTTGTAAGCCCCCTGAATCAGGCCTAGAACGGCTGCTGTGTGCCCAGGCTCTCCTCAGGTTCTTCTTCCAAGTCAGGGTTAATGAGAAAATTTTCTAGTCTGAGTTGAAACCAAGAGGTTAACAGAATATTCTGGGTGGGGGGAAGGCATCAGAGAGACCTCTGTGCACTGCCAGCATTCACATACTCATTAATGGAAAAGGAAGGTTCATCTCTGATGCCACAAGGGTCTGGCCATGAAGAACAGAGGGAAATGCAATGCACTCCTCTGGCCCTATCAGAAGCAAATATGGAGGAGACTCTCCGTGCATGCCTCTTGACTTGACTGCCTTTTTTCTTCTACAACTTGACTGCTTTTGGTTTTTTTCTTTAGATTTTTGAAATTCCATGTTTTGAGCAGTTCTGTTCAATTTGGTGGTTTCACACAGAGTGTGGAGGTTAGGTGAGTGTTCTTGCTTTCAAATGATAGTCAAACCTTGGAGGTCTGAGGACTTTCCCTGCTACCTGTCATCAAAGGACTTAGTGCACACTTCTGAGACATGTATCTTTAAAAAATCAAATTGATGCTTTATATATCTGGAAAAAATCTGAATTTTTGTCTCCATGAATAGTATTGTATTACACAAACCTTTCCAATCTACCAAATTGAGTGACACAAATAAATGAGTCATTCTCCCTGGCCAGGGCTTTATCAAATGCCCCAGCATTCCCAGTGTTGGAGACCTATTAATAGAAAACAAATATTAAGTTTCAGACCTACTTATTCAACTAAACTGAACTGTAAGAATAAAAACTGGACCTTGGACTCTGGCAAGCCATGAAGGCGGGGCCGCCCCAACGTAGTGAGCACATTTAGGTTTACTCATATTTAATAGTCACATTTTGGGGCAAATTTAATTCTCAAATATAAAGTTATTTTGAAGTTATTCTGCTCGTGCACTGGATTTCCCACGTTCCTGGAACTCTAATGCCTTATTTTCAACCGAAAGCCTCTATACTCTCCATTACTGCAGAAAGGATAGGGAAAGAAGCTTTCCTTGCAGTCAGCTGCCCTGTGAACAAGCATAAAAGAAACCCACTCCTTGTGAAATCTCTGGCAGAGACAGAGCTGAACTGATTCCAACAGCACTCCATGTCCTGCTAATGCCATATGAATGGTTGTTAAGAATAATACCATGTGGACTGTTGAAGAAATATTTTAGTGACACTTGTTACAGTACAGTAAGAAAGAATTTATTCAGGATCGTTGCAATGGGTATGGAGACCACAGCAACGTGGTCTTGCCATGGGGGAGAGGGACCAGGCTCAATGCTGAATACAGCATGAGCAAGTGGAAATTTATAGCCAAGGGCCAGGGTAGGACTTAGTAGACAGAAAATCACTAAGAGAAAATGTCAGGGTGAGGCAGGCTTCTACCTGAAGCAGCCCACCAGAATTCTTGCTGAAGACAAGCCAGATGATCAGACATCACCTGGGGGGATGGTGGAGGATAATCAGACACTAAGCATGGGGTGTTCTTACTAAACTAATTGGATTTTACAAGGAACTAAACAGATGGGTGTAGCAGAAGATTCAGAAGCCTGACTAAAGTTTGGCCAAGTAAAGAATCTTTGTCAGAACTTAGAACATAGAGGACAACTGTGGCTGAAGAATTATCCAAAATTAAAGGAAAACAGTGACCCAAAGAAGGAACTCACCTAATGTGATAGCTTGTAAATATGGTACTGAGAATATCCTGGAAATCCAGAGCGTGTCCAAAGTCAATATCCTCTTCTCTGAAATTAACTTCATAATGCTGGATGTAGATATAAGAAAGGGAATTCTGTAGTGTTGACTGAGCATTGTTTAAGGAAGAGAGGAAGTCCAAGATCACAAATTCCCCCAAGGGCAGGTCATATGAGGTCTTAGCTATTTTTGCATCTACAGTGTCTGACATGGTAACTACTACCCTGCAGAGGTTCAATGTATGTTCATTATTGGACCTATTCTATGGCAGAAATCTCAGTTATTAGAAATGTTCATTTCATCAGATTTTTCATGGCTTGAAGGCCATTTAATTTCTTTAGGTTATTTAGCTTTCTGTAATTCCTGCCAAGCATATGTCTATTCATAGATGTGTTTTCCCCATTATCTTGATATCTGGAATGATCTGGGAAAGTGGACACAAGCAACCGAAAGGACTCTCTCTCATTGTGAACTAATGCATTGAAAGACTGGCTTAGGAGATGTGCTAGCATGAATCGGTGTGCTACAGTCAGATCAACTCCAAAGAAACCAATGGAAGGGAGTTTCCCAACCAGTTATGCTAAGGACCACACCTTGGTCTGTGCTAAATGTCCCAAGAAACTGCCACAGAATGAGGTCCTGACTAATCCACAGGCCAGTCCTGATGCTGGCATCCATGCCATCCATGAAAGGGCCTCCCCTAGGCAGCAATTCTAAACACGGTATCAATCAATCAATGAATAAATCGGTCACAACTAAATAAATTAAAATGAGCTTTAAAACCATTTGCTATTTTGAATGGTAGAAGATAACTGAGAAATGGAAGAAAATGCAGTAAACTAGGTGAAAACATAGCCTTTGGAGACTAGAAGAGCTAAGATTGAATTGTTATTCAATTATTATTCTAGACTGGTTATTACTTTGTGAACTTAAGCAAATTAAGTAACCTTTTAAAATCTCAGTGTTCTCTGTAAAATTAGAATAGTAGTATCCATTTCATTGGGCTGTGAGGATTAAATGAGATGATCTACATCATAAAGGTCTTTGATCTCTACTGCTGGCAATATGGTAGACTAGAGACTCTAAAAATCCTCCCACTACAGAAACATCTAAGAATATTAGAGTCAATATTTAAGAAAAAAATAGGCCGGGCGCGGGGGAGCTTAAGCTTGTAATCCCAGCACTTTGGGAGGCCGAGGCGGGCAGATCATGAGGTCAAGAGATCGAGACCATCCTGGCCAACATGGTGAAACCCCGTCCCTACTAAAAATACAAAAATTAGCCGGGCGTGGTGGCACGCGCCTGTGGTCCCAGCTACTCGGGAGGCTGAGGCAGAAGAATAGCTTGAACCCAGGAGGCGGAGGCTGCAGTGAGCTGAGATCACGCCACTACACTCCAGCCTGGCAACAGAGCAAGAGTCCTTCTCAAAAAAAAAAAAAAAAAAAAAAAAAACTCTTTAAACATGTTATGGCTGAATTAGCAAGACAAAAGAATTCCCCTGAAATCGGAATGAATTCATAGGATAAATCCAGGGAAATAAGAGATTGTTGAACATAGGGAGCTGGAGACATCTAAAGCTCTAGGTTCTGGGGCTGGGGCTGGGGCTTTAATACTAATGGAAACATGCACGGGCAGGAGATTAGGGAGGAGGAGAACCAGAGACAGAATGACAAGACATATCAAGGCTGTGCCTTCAGAGAAATGTCAAGACAAGGGGTTATGAGCACCCTGCCCAAACTGCTGATGGAAAGTGATCTGTCTTGGTCTTGGCTCTTAGTGGAAAGGACAAAGTCTCCCATGGGTAGGGTTTTCAGTTTTACCAAATAAAATATGAAGTACAGGAGTTTATAGGCAGTGAAGCTGTTCCATCTCATGCTATAATGGTGAACACATAACATTACACCTATGTCTAACACCAGTGAATGTATAACACCAAGTGTGAACCCTAATGTCCACTAGGGACTCTGAGTCACAGTGATGTGTCAGTGTTTGTTCATCATCTGTAACAAATGCACCACCCTGTGGGGGTTGTGGATGACAGGGGAGGGTGTGTGTGGGGGTGGGGAGGAGAAGGTAGGGCATATATGGAGACTCTACTTTGCACTCAATTTTGCTGTGAATTCCCATGGAATACTATGCAGCCATAAAAAAGAATGAGATCATGTCCTTTGCATGAACATGGATGGAGCTGGAGGTCATTATCCTTAACAAACTAACTCAGGAAGCTATAACCAAACACTGCATGTTCTCACTTACAAGTGGGAGCTAAGTGATGAGAACATATAGAGGGGAACAACACACACTGGGGCCTATCAGAGGATAGAGGGTAGGAGGAGGAAAAGGATTAGAAAAATTAATGTGTATCAGGCTTAATATCTGCATGGTGAAATAATCTGTAAAACGAACCCCTATGACACAACTTTATGTATATAACAAAGCTGCATTTGTACCACTGAACTTAAAATAACAAAATTTAAATTTTAAAAATCTGCTGTGATTCCACAAATACTCTACAAAACACTCTATATGTTAACATATATTTAAAAATATAGGATCCCTAGATAATTTGAATTTTATGTAATTAACATATTTATACTAAAATTTTTTTATTAATTGAAACTCAAATTTAACTGAACATTCTATATTTTTTATGGCTACCCTACTTCTGACAATCTGTGGCTATCAGCCAGCCCTAACATAAATTTGGGTCTTGATTGCACACTATTGTCTAAAAAATGTAAGCTAAAATGTTTATATTAAATAGATCCAAATTTGTATTGTCCTGAAGCATCTGGTAAAAGCATACAAAAATCATTTCTGTAAAAGACGTGTCTTTGCCCCAGGATTTAACGTATTCCCACAAATAGATTTTCAGAGGCCAGGTGTGTTGGCACATGCCTGTAAGTTCCAGCTACTTGGGAGGTGAAGTGAGAGGATCACTGGAGCCCAGGAGTTTAAGTTCAGCCTGGGCAACACAGTGAGATCCCATCACTAATAAAAACTTTTAAAAATAAATTAGAAAATTAAAAATAAACATTTTGAATAAATATAATCTTACAATTTTAAAAAAACACACACATACAAGGAAACAAAAGAGAACAGAAAAAAACAAGTATCGGTCCAGGCTCACCAGAACATTAGATAGTAGAATTATTAGATGTGGATTATAAAATGTTTTCATGTTTAAAGAAATAGGGGAAATTGAAGCCATGAGCAAGGAGATTTTTAGAAATGACCAGTAACATAAAAAACACAAATCTTTAAAACAGAGAAATATAACTACTGAAATGAAAAACTCAAAGCAACAGTTAAATAACGGATTACATACAGTTGAGTAAACAAAGTGACAGAAAAATGTGAGGGAAAAGCTTGAAGCATAACACCCAACAAACATTCAACTGGAATTCTATATAAAGATAGTAAAGTGAACAAAGGAAAGACAATTAGAATTTTCCAAAATTTTGAGGATCGATAGCAGGTATCAATCCTCAAAATTAGGAAGCATAAAGAATACCATGCAAGGCTGGGCATGGTGGCTCACGCCTGTAATCCCAGCACTTTGGGAGGCTGAGGCAGGCGGATCACAAGATCAGGAGTTCAAGATCAGCCTGACCAACATGGTGAAATCCCATCTCTACTAAAAATACAACAATAAGCTGGGCGTGGTGGCGTGTGCCTGGAGTGCCAGCTACTTGGAAGGCTGAGGCAGAGAATCGCTTGAACCCGGGAGGTGAAGGTTGTAGTAAGCCAAGATCATGCCACTGGGCAACAGAGCAAGACTCTGTCTCGAAAAAAAAAAAAGAATATCATGCAAGATCTCTTCTAGATACATCACTAAAAAACTGAAGAATGCTAAAGTCAGAAAAAGATTTCAAAGCAACCAAAGAGAAAAGATATGACCTTGTATTTAATTAGACACTCAGCTGACGTCAGAACTGCAACCAAGAAAGTCAGGAGAATATTATCTATAAAGTACTAAGAGAAACTAACAACCAATCCAGAATTATGTAGCCAGCAAATCACTTTCGAGAATGATGGCAAAATACAGATATTTGTACATGAACAGATACATTCAGGTAAGTTGGGAGCAGTATACCAACAAGACATCCTCACTAAAAGATTTCTGGAAGAATGTTCTACAGAAGAAAATAAATTAGCTCAGATGCAAAAAGCAAAGAAAATGGTAAGTATGTGTATATATCTGAACAAGCCTAAGTAGTAGAAGATAATAACAACAGACTATATTTGTGGAGATTTAAAAAAAAAATTACCAATTTTATGTATTAACCCATAAATTTTAACAGTCCTGACTCCATGTTAGAGAAGAGTTTGCTTGCCTGAATATAATTAGTGTTTTGCTAGAGTCTGTAGATTATTTACTGAAATCAGCCTCAAGAAAACAGAACTGTCAACAGATAAAATGAACAGGCCGGCCGGCCTGGTAAGACCAGGCTGATGGCGCCAGCAGAAAGTCTTACAACACTGATCAAGAAAGCAATGATTAACTGCCTGCCTAAGGCATTTCACAAGTATGTTTTGATCAACATTTCCCCCTCATTAAAAACAACACCACCAAAACCCTGATCTAAAGGCACAACTCAGATAGATGATATCTGAACGCCAGTCACTGCCTTCCCCTGGTTGGCTGGTTTCTCCAATGAAGCGAACTTCCAGGAAAGCTCCTCTCTTGAGTTTGTCACTTTCAGTCGATGAGTGGTGTGGACTTGAGTTCGGTTACAAAATCAAGTCTCATAAATTTTGGAAAATTGGTATTAAATAGACCTTGTTTTCTGACAAAATATAATAATTCAGGTTTTTAAATAGCAAAAATTTCTATATGTTTGGAAATTATTAAATTATAAAAACATCTAAATAATTCATGAATCAAAGAGAAATATAATAGAAATTAAATAGGAATTCTTTTACACTGTTGGTGGGAGTGTAGTTCAACCATTGTGGAAGACAGTGTGGTAATTCCTCAAGATCTAGAACCAGAAATACCATTTGACCCAGCAATCCCATTACTGAGTATATACCCAAAGGATTACAAATCATTCTACTATAAAGACATATGCACATGTATGTTTACTGCAGCACTGTTCACAATAGCAAAGACTTGGAACCAACCCAAATGCCCATCAATGATAGACTGGATAAAGAAAATGTGGTACATATACACCATGGAATACTATGCAGCCATAAAAATGGATGAGTTCATGTCCTTTTCAGGGACGTGGATGAAGCTGGAAACCATCATTCTCAGCAAACTAACACAGGAACAGAAAATCAAACACCACATGTTCTCACTTATAAGTGGGAGTTGAACAATGAGAACACATGGACACAGGGAGGGGAACATCACACACTGGGGCCTGTCAGTCAGTAGGGGGTTGAGGGAGGGATAGTATTAGGAGAAATACCTAACGTAGATGATGGGTTGCTGGGTGCAGCAAACCACCATGGCACGTGTATACCTATGTAACAAACCTGCACACTTTGCACATGTATCCCAGAACTTAAAATATAATAATAAAAAAGTTACCTATTAAAGAAAATGAAAAAAATAAAAATGTGAACAAAAGAAACGAAAAAATTTTTGTTTGCATTATTATTTTTGTTTTCAAACACACACACACACACACACAAACAAAACAAAAGAAGAAATTTAAAACTACTAAAACAATTATAACAAAAACACTCTTCACACAGATTTTCTGGTGTTAAATGGCTAATGATGTTGAAGGAGATGCTGGAGCAGGGAGGAGGAAGAGTAAAGAGAGTAAAGGGGTGGGAGAAGAACAAGCAGGCAGGAAGTTCACGCGTGTCAGGTTTACTCTACACCAGGTGTTCTTCTAAAGCTCTGTGCATATACTAATTCCCTGGGTCTTCATAACTACGCTATGATACTGGTGTTACCCAATTTCGAGTATGTGAAAGTAGGCCACAGAGAAGTTAAGTTACCTGACCAAGGTCACACAGCCAGAAAGAGGCTTACTTGCTTATACTAGAAAAGAAGAACTGAATATTCATGAACTAAGCACTAACACATAAAGGTAAAAAACAGCAACTCAAAAAACCCAAGAATGTAGAAGGAAATAACAAAGATAAGAGCTAAAATTAATGAAACTAGAGATCAAGTATATAACAGAGAAATTAGGAAGTAAAATTTATTCTCTGGAAATATTAATAAAATTACTAAACCTCTGGCAAGTTTTAAAAAAAGAAAAGGCTAAACAAAACATATCAGGAACAAAAAGGTAGTATGACAGGGATACAACAGAGAAAAGATTAAACTATGCTTTAATCAACTTTCTATACACTATACAATAAAAATACAAAATGCACACATTCCTAGAAAAAATAATAGAAAATTGACTTACAAAGAAACACATTACCTTCAACAACTAAATATAGTGAATCAGCCATTTAAAATCTTCCTATAAAAGAAACAGCAGTTTTGTATCCAATTTCTACGTATAGTTTTATAAACACAGTATCTACCAAAAATTAAAGGGTCAAATAATTCCATCTTACCCAACGGAACCACGGAAAAGAAGGAACACTCCCTATCTCTAATGCTAGTAAATAATTAATACTGAAAACAGATCTGGAACACAGGAGAGGATCTCTACTTCACTTCACACCTCCCTCCCCAGTCCACACCAAAAACAATAATTCACCTCCTCTTCATGTGAAGAACACAAAACTCCAAAATCAGCAGAGAATACAGGAAGGTAGTTATGTGACTTTGGGATAGAGAAGGATTTCTTAACTTACAAGAAGCATTAATCATAACAGGAAAAAGACTAAATACAGTAAGAAATTCTGTTCAGGGGGGATTGGGGAAAAAAAAAAACTTCACCATGATGCCATAAAACGACACGAAAAGTCACACATTGAGGGGAAGATATTTGCAACCAATGTAACCAACAAATTAGTAGCCAAGATATATGAACAAGCAACCCAGTAAAAAAAGGCAAAAAATGTGATCAGATATTTTACAGAAAAAAATGTGAATGGCTAACAACTCTATGGAAAGATGCTCAAATTCTGTAGAAGTCACAAAAAGGAAAATTTAAACCATAAGAAAAACCATTTAATATTCACCACATTGGCGTAAGTGTGAAAACCAGGAATAGCAAATTTTAGTAAGGATTTAGAGCAAAGGGAAGTTGTATATGCCACAGTTTTACGTATAAATTGGAACAACCACTTTGGAAAATAGTTTGGATTATTTTTTAAAGCTGAATACACAATTACACAATGTTCCAGCAACTCCTAAATATATGTCCTAAGGAAATTTGCACATGGCTACTGGGAGACAAGTAGAAAGTTCATTGAAAAGTTTTTTGTAATAGTTACAAAATGTAACTATTATAAAATGTAATGTTCATCCACAGAAGAATGTACATAGATATGTATTAATATTATATACATATATCTTGGTATATAAGTACATGGAAATACTTCAGAGCAGTAAAAATGGATAAAATCTAACAAACTGTCAGCATGGTTACTTTAAAAAAGCATTTAGGGCTGGGCGTGGTGGCTCACACTTGTAATCCCAACACTTTGGGAGGCCGAGGTGGGCAGATCATGAGATCAGGAATTCAAGACCAGTCTGGACAATATGGTGAAACCTCGTCTCTACTGAAAATACAAAAATTAGCCAGGCCTGGTGTCATGCACCTGTAACCCCAGCTACTCAGGAGGGTGAGGCTGAAAAATTGCTTGAACCCAGGAGGCAGAGGTTGCGCTAAGCTGAGATCACGCCACCGTACTCCAGCCCGGATGAAAGAGCAAGACTCCATCTCAAAAACAAAAACAAAAGGCAAAAATAGGAAAATATTGCTTAAGGACATAAATGTGGTAAAACAATAAAGAAAAAAAAGAATTAAACATAATCGGAATAGTGGCCACCTCTGGAGAAGACAGGACTATTCAACCATGGATTTAATATGCAGGGAACTTTAGATTTTTAATTCTGTAATGTTGCCCAGGGCTGGAATCTAACTTCTGTGTTCAAGCAATACCTCCCATCTTAGCCTGCCAAGCAGCTGGGGACACAGGTGTGTGCCACTGCAGCCAGCAAATGTATCTGAATTTCAATTTTTATTTTTTTTAGAGAGGGAGTCTTACTATATATGTAACATTTTATGTTATCAAATATTAATAAAATGTTTAAAAAGAACGTCCTGTGTGACATCTGGTAAGTACTAGATGCATCATGGCGGGATGAGCAGTGCAGTGCTGGCTGCTCTGAAGAACCATGCTTTGTGGCCACCAGCAGGGCCCCAGTCGCATGGGACTCAGAGGGAGAGGGTCTCTAACACTCCAGCTAGCACTCTCCTTTCTCTTGTATGTGGCTGGTCTCGTTACTAGACAACCCAAGACAACAAGGGGTATTTCTTCTTTTGTAAGCAGGCTAATTCATCATTCCTTCATTCTCCCCATCTGACCTTCCGTCCGTCTGTCCGTCCGTCCATCCATTCATCCATACAATAAATATTTAAGCACCCAACACGTGCTGGCAATCTCTATACTTCATCTTTCATTCAAAGTCCTATAGTTTGAAGAATCTTAGGGCACATACAACCATGGGTCAGGAAACTGTGGATGTGGATGGGGCCAGTTCATGGTGTGACTGGTCACCTCCCTTAGCCACCCTTCTGCCAATGCCTGTGTGAAACAGATTGCTCTGAATGAAACTCAACTCTAACACACCGACCTCTGCAGGACATGACTCAGAGCCTCTTCAGCACAGTAGTGGTTCTGAATCCCCTCGAATCTGTATCAGAGCTCACAACTTATTCACCAACATCATGGACTACTGCAGTACAGATGACCAGGATTTTGCTGTGAACTATGATATTAGTGCCCACATGTATGTGCTTCGTGCTGCTGCTGAACAAATCCACACCCACCCTGTGGCCTGAAACACTGCAGATCACCCTCTCACAGTGCTGCAGGGTGGAAGTCCAACAGGGGTCTCATGGGTTAAAACCAAGGTGATGGCAGGGCTGATTCTCTTCTGGAGGCTTCTCAGGGAGAACCAATTTCCCAGCTTTGAGAGGGCATGTGCCCACATTCCTTGGCTCATGGCCTCCACCTTCAAAGCCAGCAATGTCAGATGGGGTTCTTGTACTGCATCTCTCTGGCCTCCTGTTCAGCCTCCTTCTTCCACTTTTAAGGATCCTTGTGATTACACTGGGCTTTCCAGATAATCTAGGATAATCTCCTCATTTTAGCATCAGCTGATTAGCAACCTTAATTCCATGTGCAACCTAATTCCTCTTTACCATAGGAAGTAAAATATTCACAAATGCCAGGGAATAGAACATGGACATCATCCAGGGACTATTATTCTGCTTGTCACATACATAACCCTCATTATTGCCTAATTTTTTATTAAAGTTAGAAAAAAGTAAAGTATACGAATCAGTTATATCTTCACTCCAGAGAAATGAAATCACTGAGCTATGCCTTAATATCTACAGCCTCTACAGTAGATTCAAGTATATCTGAACAACCTCTACATAGTTTTAAAAGAAAACGGCAATTGAAGTTATTGTCCAGCACATTATTCAATGTTTCTTTTTCTAAAAGAGCCTGCCCTGTACAGTTCGCTTAAGTCTAATTCCAGGAAAACTTACGTTTCTGCAGAAGTAGTCATCAATGAAAACAATATGGCCCACAATGGTGACCCCAAATCCTCCTACATGCTGCCAGAAAACAGAAGAGCTAAATCCATCCCACTTCCTGTAGACAGTTTCTTCTTGTTTTAGCTCCAAAAAAATTCTTTAGTTTTTAAAATTTGTGGTGGAAAACATGTAACTTAAAATTCACCATCTTAACCATTTTCAAGTGTGCAGCTCAGTAGTGTTAAACATATTTTTACACTGTGATGCAATGGATCGCGAGAAGGTTTTTATCTTGCAAAATTGAAACTCTGTACTCATTAAACAATATTTCTTTAAAATTTTAAAGTTATCTCTAGTATGCTAAGAAGTACTCATTTCTATCTTAAAAAGATGGCTTTCAATTATTTTGAAAGTTTTACAAGTGCTTTATCAGCTTCAGAATACTGCAATTAAGAAATATTAAGATTTTTGGCTGGGCACGCTGGCTCACACCTGCAATCCCAGCACTTGGGGAGGCCTAGGTGAGCAGACCACCTGAGGTCAGGCGTTTGAGACCAGCCTGGCCAACATGGTTAAACCCCTTCTCTACTGAAAAAAACAACAACAACAACAACAACAAACATTAGCTGGGTGTGGTGGTGTGGGCCTGTAATCCCAGCTGAGGGTGAGGAGAATTTAAAAGCAGATTCACAATCCATTTGTGTTGGAAACCGTCCTTGGCCCACAAACCCAGTTTCCCTCAGAGGCCTCGAGAGGGAGCTGTTGAACCTTAAACGAATCCCAGCTGAGGTGGGAGGCTGAGGCAGAATTGCTTGAACCTGGGAGGTAGAGGTTGTAGTGAGCCAAGATCGTGCCACTGCACTCCAGCCTGGGCAACAGAGCAAGACCCTGTCTCAAAAAAAAAAAAAAAAAAAAAAGAAAAGAAAAGAAAAATCAAGATTTTTAGCCAGGCATGGTGGCACATGCCTATAATCTCAGTACTTTGGGAGGCCAAAGTTGGGTGGATCACCTGGGGTCAGGAGTTCGACACCAACCTGGACAACAAGGTAAAACCCCATCTCTACTAAAAATACAGAAAACTTAGCTGGGTGTGGTGGCACACACCTGTAATCCCAGCTATTGGGGGAGTTTAAGATAGGAAAATTGCTTGAATCTGGGAGGTGGAAGCTGCAGTGAGCCGAGATTGTGCCACTGTACTCCAGCCTGGGAGAGACAGAGTAAGACTCCATCTCAAAAAAAAAAAAAAAAAAAGAAAAGAAAAGAAAAGAAACATTAAGATTTTCTAACAACCTGTAGAATATCAATTTAACATCTGGTGAATAATACTCAATGCTCAGCATATATATTCACAGGTTAAGAGTTCATTTGGTCAAATTTTGACATTCAAAACAATTAGAGACAAGTCAGTCCTCGGGCATTTACGTGTGATTACAATTCAGCCAAACCTAGCTTTTCTGCCTGATATTGTTTGCTTCCTGACTCAGCTTCCAAAGTACCTGGGACTACAGGTGCAACTCACTGCCTGCCCTCTGCCTGCTATTCTCTTAATCATCTTTATGCAACCTATTCTTTGGGCAAACTGGCTCCTTCAGAGTTCTCCAAACTTACTTTCCTTATGCTGGGCTCCACACTTGGCATGCTCCCCACTATTTGTAAACTCCCAGAGAAGTGCTCCAGCCCTTCTTAGAGGTGAACTCCTCCCTCCTGCCTCTCCTGATGCCTTCTTCCCTGTGGAAACTCAATGTATCTTATATATTGTGTTCTACTTTACAATGCAGGTGTGCATACACAGACATGCACACATATTTATGAGCCACTCAAACTATTTATGTATTTATGTTTTGAGATGGTGTCTTTCTCTGTCGCACAGGCTGGAGTGCAGTGGCTCGATTTCGACTCACTACAACCTCCGCCTCCCAGGTTCAAGCAATTATTTTCCTCAGCCTCCCAAGTAACTGGGATTACAGGCGCCTGCCACCATGCCCAGTTAATTTTTGTATTTTTAGTAGAGACGAGGTTTCAGCATCTTGGCCTGGCTGGTCTTGAACTCCTGACCTCGTGATACACCACCTCAGTTTCCCAAAGTGCTGGGATTACAGGTGACAGCCACCGTGCCCGGCCCAATTTATTTATTTTTGTGCCTCCTTTTAGCATAAAGTGCCTTGTAAATAATATGTACTAAAAAGTATTCACTGGATTTAACTGAGTATCTCTTAATTAACTGCATAACTTTTGCTTTAATAGAAATTAAAATTATACTACTGCTCATTACAAGTTAAACTTGACAGATGGGTATCTGAATAGTTTGGCCTAAGATTGACTGTTAAAAGTCAAATACGAATACAATTCGTTTAAGGTTCAACAGCTCCCTCTCGAGGCCTCTGAGGGAAACTGGGTTTGTGGGCCAAGGACGGTTTCCAACACAAATGGATTGTGAATCTGCTTTTAAAATACTAATATATTCTACTTAATATTAATGAAAAATTTGATTAAAGTTAAAAAACAAAAACGTTTTCATAAAGTCACATGTATCTTTAAGGCATAGGAATAATATATCTGGAAATTAAATGACAATACATAGCACTGTATTTTTGCCTTTTTCATAACTCAGAACAATGTCAGTTGCATATTAGTTAAAAGTTCAAGCATTATAACTATAAAATGAAATGCTCAAGTTTGAAATGGAACACTTGAAAACAAGGAACTAAGTGAAATACCAAAACATTAAAACACACAGGTCTCAACAAAATCCAAATTCTTCAAGTCCTCATGCCAACTGTTGGTGTGTTTTATGTCAGCAGGGAGAAGCTGTGTGCAGGTGGTCAGGTCTGGCTGTTGGTGAGGCATGGTGCTCTAAGATGTACTTCCTAAGACAGAAGCTGGAGTCTGCACCTCACACAATGATGTACAGGAAAAGTAGAGCTTAAAGTAAGCTTCCATGAACATAGATGTCTGAATTCTGACATGGCGGCAAAGAGGTGTGGGCTGGCCTGAAAACCGCAGAAAGACCCCAGGGAGAAAGAGATGAGGACCCTAAGCCCTACCAGTCTTCACTGGCACCAGAGGGGCCACGGTGAAATCTATGCCTGTGATTGCTAATGTAGCCTCGCTGGCAACAGAAGCTTTTTCCAGACATGGGGTGGTTCTTTCTCCTTGGACTCCCATTGCTCTATAGAGCCTCTAAGCTACCTAGGATTCCAACAAGTATTTCAAAATGTCATTTCTTTTTTTAGCAGTTCTATAGTGGTTTTCCCCTATTGTTTTATTTTTTAAATAAAATCTGACCTCAGAGAAGTATTTTCATTAATGGTATTTATTCTAAACTACACACAAGAGGAAAAAGAGACTACACTAATAATACTCTGCTAAAGAAAAGTTTTCTAGTTATTTAGCATGTGACATTAAAAAGGCTTTAAAATACACATAAATATTTGGCTAGAAAATGGATTTTTAGTAAGTTCAAAAACAAGACATAATTACAAAAGTATGTAGAAACTGTAGCTCTTCTGCTATAAAATTATACAGCATGTCATAAAACTATACACTGTTTCTCTTTTTTTTTTTTTTTTTTTTTTTTGAGACGGAGTTTTGCTCTGTCGCCAGGCTGGAGTGCAGTGGCACAATCTTGGCTCACTGAAACCTCTGCCTCCTGGGTTCAAGCGATTCTTCCGCCTCAGCCTCCCGAGTAGCTAGGACCACAGGCGCGTGCCACCACGCCTGGCTAATTTTTGTATTTTTAGTAGAGACCGGGTTTCACCATGCTGGCCAAGATGGTCTCAACCTCTTGAACCGGTGATCCACCCTCTTCAGCCTCCCAAAGTGCTGGGATTACAGGCGTGAGCCACCGCGCCCAGCCCTGTTTCTTTTTTATAAATAAGAATCATATAATGTAGGAGCCCTTTCTTTAGACACATTCACTTATATCAACCAAATTCTACTATGTCTGTTGAGATCCACGAAATCAGATATGCCTCAGTATTCTCCTACATTCTAAATATTTAAAATATCCTAAAACAGACCAAGTAAGTTTTTCATACCTTGTCATAATTTTCCTCATGACTGTGTACCAAATGCTTTTGAAGACAAAGATATGTGATTGATAATCCACTCACATCATATGCAAAATGTTGGAACCTAAATGCTATAATGTAATTCTTCTCGCAAACCAATGCAAATCAAAATTTCAAAAAAACAAATGCACAAGTTAAGTAAAATACAGAAAAAATGGCAAATGAAAAGTCAATGTCAGGTAGGGTCTATGGTGCAGACCAGTAACTAACCTTCTGTTGAAACTTGAAACAAGAAGCCGCTTGCTTCGTCAATTAGCTGTGCCTCTGTCATCATTGGCTATTAATAATTAGACCTCTCAGGTTTTCTGAGATCTAAATATAACCTCAAATTGAATTACCTAAATTTAGTATTGTCTAGCTCATTAAAGCTTTCAGAAGCTGCCATCCACTTTAATTGGAAAAAAGGAATTTAAAAAGATACTTCATTCATTACTTGAATTACCTTCCTCAGATTCTTTGTTAGTCTTTAATTGGGTCCAACAGGTAAATCATGGTTTAAATAATACTAAGATAGCAAAAACTAACTTTTGCAACATTTCTATCTGTCCAACAGAAAAGACATTTTGACCTTACACCTGTGAAGTGGCTCGTAATACAGTTTAATCTACAACAGGATTTAAGTATGTCATATTTATGAACACATATGCAAACGTATATTAAAATGTGTTAAACTCTAAGGTTATATTCATCCAATAACAAACATTCAAAAACCCAAAACATTCCCAGGTTTTTATCACAATAAACTATCTTAAAATTTAAGACTCTCATGATTGGTTTTCCATGGGTGTGAGGTGATTTATTTGTATTTGCTTCCAAAATAAAATCCTTTCCAAGTTTGCCTACAAATGGATTGACAATACTAGCAGAACATTTAGTGGCAATAGTGCAGATTAATGAAATCCATGTAGGGTCTAAACTTATGCTCAGAGGCAGCCTCGGTTCACAAAGGAAGAGGTCATGTCAAATACCTTGACAGAGGGTATGTTTTGAAAAGTCAACAAAAGTGTGAAACTATCAAATTTGTAGTGATTATACAGTATGTTATGGAGGTAACATATGGATTACAAAGTTAACATGCAGATTATATGGTCTGCAGACGGACCTAGGATTTACAGGAGAAAGGAGACAGAGAGGGAAGAACAGACTCGAGGTCCTTCTTACCAGGTTTCTGCACCGGCTACTCTTGAAGACAAGCTCTGGAAAGGAAGAAAAGGGTGCGTTGTTTTAGTGCGCAGATGTGTGATAACAGGTTAGCTGAAGTTAAATGAGAATGGCAGACAGGGTCCATCTTGTCCAAAAAATATATGTAAACAAAAATGTATATATACACATATGTGTATATATCTTACATAACATACATATATACACACACATACATCTCTCACATGGCCTTAAGAGCAGAATTTTAGAGTTCAGAGAAAAGCTCTGCCTGAGAGATTTGGATCACACATTAGCCCCACAGTCTGGACCGTGCATTTTAAAGCTCTAAGCCCTGGGTTTCAAACACTCTGAATTCAGGTCAAGTACGTGGACTTACATAGGTTCCGGTTCGGGTCCACCACTCACTTGCTGCATGACCCAGGCAAATTATTCTATTTCTCAGATGAGGGTAACAGCAGAATTGTGAGCATTAACTGAGTTACTGTCTCAGAGCAGTGCCTAGCACCTGTGAGCCTGTGTAAGCACATGCTGTTATTTCAGGGATTTGTTCTCTATGGCTAAAAACTGTACAGTTTCTCAGGAGTGCTGGCTCATCTACTGATATTACCTCGGCGCTCTGCTCTGGCACAGGGCTGGGCCCCACAGAACGGATGTCTGCCTTCTGACTGTCACCTCCTCCTACGCTGCAGGTGCTCCTCACCACCTCCTGCCTCGAGGCTGCGGCGTCTGTGTTAGGCCCCACTTGGTATTCTCCATGGGCTCCACCATCCACTCTCATCCCATAACTGTATTTATTGAAGCCTGGGCACAAGCCTGGATGCGGGCAGCGCTGTCCTCCACCAGCCCCAGGTTCTCTGCATCCTGGGACTTGTCAGGCCCATGTAACCGTGCAGCGGCCAGGCCTGGGGAAGCAGAGCCACCAACCTAGTGCTGAACTGGGGCACACTGCACATCCCAGAGTGTCTTCCAGGGGCTTCTCTGCACAAGGACAATGAAACTTCTGGAAGAGAATACTGGGGACATGCAGCTCAGGAGGACTGAGAGCCACAAAGGAAAGGGAGTGGGGAGGTGCTCCCAGCCTCGCAGGCCACGCCCGAGCCCTGGTCACTGAGCCGGCTACAAAAGAGTCAGTGGGGCTCAAGGTGAACCCAGGGTCCTGCTTGGCTGTGGGCAGAGAAGGGCACCTTTGAGCCCAGCATCATGAGTTTTGAGTCCTGTATCACAGCCGCCCAGTCGCCAAAAATGCTTCCAGTTCTTCCAGCAAGAATTTGGGAAACATAGGAAGTCAATTAAATAAAATTGATGTGACATCTAGGGTGATGTCAGAAATGGGAAGAGGTCGCGTCTGGATCCAAACAGAAATGGTGGCCACTAGGAAACAGCCCTCCCAGACTTAGGAAGAGCCGCACTGCTTCCCAGAGAGTCCAGGGCCACATGTGGCAGATGGAGCGCTCCGGGGGTGGTCAGGGACGGACCCCACTGGCCTCCACCCCTCGCAGGAAGAGCTGGAGTGGGGCTGAAGGACAAGCCACAAACACAAGGCCAGGCAGGGCTCAGCGGTGTCTGAGAAAGATGCACTCGCAGTTCCAAGTCCTGCCGGGGACCTGGAACAGGGCTCTGCCATTTTCCTTGTGGAGCTCAGAACCATGCCATGTGTCACCGTGGCTCACACCATCACCCCCAACAAACACACTGCATACCCTCCAAGTCATTGTGGGGCCAAGGAGCCACAACATCGAGGGCAGGACAAGGAAGGACAGAAGCTATCTTTGATGCTGAAACCCCACTGCCTGAGGAAATGCCTGTATTTTAAACTATCTCTAAGAACCAACAACTTTGTTTTGCTGATTTAGGTGTGGTCATGATGGGGACTGTGAAATGTCGCCTGCAGAGGCTTACCCCGGGGTGGGGTTTGGTTGGGAAGGCTCCGGAAATGGTGGTCCTGGGAAGGGGAAGGGGGAGCCTGCCAGGGGTCTCCCTGAGAGGGAAGGAGAAGGAGGGCCATAGATGTCCAGGCTGGACTGACCTTCTGGTGGATGGTGGGGAAGAACTTTCCAGAATGAACCAGAAGCAGGAAAGAAGGCCCAGGAGTCAGCAATGGTGAGAATGAAGCAGAGGAGACAAGGTGGCGCCTGGCTTGGGGTCAGGCCTGACTCAGCTCACAACAGGGTCATATTCACATTTTTTATAAAATCACTGCTGAGAGAGAGGGGATGCCACAGGAGAAACAATCTTGAAGGCAGGGCTGTCAAAATTAGCTTTTCTTCATGTGCACTTTAAAGAAAGGGTTTTCTGAAAATGTACAGTCCAGCCAGTTCCTCTCAGTGAAAGGTAAATTGCTAAGGCTTTTACTTAGGTTCTCTGAGTATTTGGGAAAAAAATTAAATAATGCCATGTATTTATTTTGGAGTAAACTCTGGCTTTCAGCAGATGTTTTTGCTTCCAAGGCTTATTGGATCTATTCCTTTCTGGTTAAGATTCATAAAGGTCATCTTTTACCATAAAAATCCAGGAAGTGCCAAAAAGGAAACCTGAATCCTAGAACTACAACAATCCTATGGAAACCTTAACTGAAAGGAAGACGACAGGAATTGAAATAACTTGTGCAAATCACAACCTTAATTAACAATTAAACTGATGAGAGGATTTATTTCCTCTCATCAGTTTCACTAAACCACTCATCTTCCTTTTAAAGGAAGTCATTAAATAACAGTAAGAAACTTTAGGGAAAGGCATACACAATTTTGTTACAAACTAACAGACCACAGGATGAAGCAACGTTTTAGGGGAGTCAAAGGTTATATGCAGGTTTTGACTGCATGGGGGAAGGGGTGTGTTGGTGCCCTCGAGTTGTCAACTGTAGATTAGGGTGAGACCCTAATCTAATACAATCTGTGCTCTAATGGAAAGGGAGACTCTGGACACACACACGCATACAGGGAGAATGTGATGCTACGAAGAGCTGGGAGAGGGCTGGGACCTGACCTTCCACGGCACCTGCAGACGGAGCATGGCCCTCCTGACCCTGTGGCCTCCAGCCTCCAGGACAGCGAGGTAAACCATTTCTGTTGTGAAAGCCAATCAGCTTGCGGCACAGCAGCCCTAGCCAGTGAGTACAGCCCCTCCGCGTGACGGGGCTTTGGCGGCTCTGACGCTACCGCACTCCAGCCTTGCACACCGGGTCGGTATAGCACAACAGCTTACAACAGGTTCTGCAGACATTAAGGCCTACAGTCCATTACCCGTTATAACCTCATGAACAACGGCACCAGGCTGAACTCTTGATTTCCTCATGAGTCAAAGAGCCACGACTGTATGCAGCACCCAGGCCTTCGAGGTTTTTAAGAGGACAGAATAAACGAACATATGTGGCACTCCTAACACTACAGACTGCTGGGAGCCTGGTCTTCAGGAGCAAAAAAAAAAGTGGAAAAAAAAAGTCAGACTGTAAGGCACAAGGAACAAGTGGGTGGTGAAGAATGAAAGCCATGGGTGTAGCTTACTCTTTCAAAACATTTTCTCAAAAAAGGCAAATTAGAGATCAGCAAGATCTTAGAAGGATTCACAGGATCTAAGAAAAAGTACCTTTTTAGGATAAGGGAGACTTAAGCTTCTGTGTAGATTTCTTGTCCCCATTCTCAGAGAAGACAGAATCCAGGGCACTGTCCCCAATCAGTGTCCCAGGTATAGGGGCAAGGCACAGGGTGAGGGGGCTGCCCATGAGCCCCAGAGCCTGCAACAGAGCCAGGACAGAGCAGGTGGGAAATAAGCAGCAAGTGGGAGAGGATCGTCAGCCCGACAGGTGAGGAAGGGGAGAAATGGGCTGACGGTGGGCATGGAATGCTGCAGAAGCCAGGGTACTCAGATGAAACGAGAGTTCCACTCACAGAGTGGGAGCGGAGCTGAGAAGTTCCTTGGGAGAAAGAGCATGCAACAGTGTGGCATGCATGGGGAGACAGGAAGAGCTCTAAGTCGCTTTCGGTGGGAGGAGACTGAGGTTTTTCCAGTTCTGCACAGGTTGCTGTATACCCCCTACTCTGGCTCTGGGCTCAGCCACATGGGCTGCAGCCAGCAGGGTATTAACAAAGGGGTGACAACAGGACCTTGGAAAGCTCACGCAGTGTGGCCTTGCTTGCTCCCCGCTCTGCCGTCATGATGAGGTGGTGTTGGGCTCGCTTGCTGATGGAGACACGCGGCCCAGGTGCACCCTGCCACTAGCCACAGCCAACAGAGTGCCAGCCACAGGAGGGAGCCCAGCCCAAGCCCATGAGAGCCCCGACCTGCAGATGCATAAGCCAAACACATGCCACTGTCTGCGGCCACTGGGCTCAGATGTGGTGTCCTGGGCGTTACCGTGGCAACACTGTTGCAGTGGCCATGACTGCTCCTCTTCCCACACATTCCCAGCAAGGGGGAGCTGCTGGAATCACTGGCTTGGAGCCTGCACCCTGCCCACCACACACTGGGGGGGCCAGCTACGGGAGATGAGGAGGGAACAGACTCCAGGAGCTTGTCAGGGCAGAGAAAAATCAACCAGGGGGAGCCCCTGACAGGGAAAACCATGAACTTGATCAACGTGGCCAACTTGAAATGCCAAGTGGGAAGCCTGTCAGAATTACCATATGGTTGTCCTCTCCTACTCCTTAGAGACAGTAGGCACAGCCTTTGTCTCCGTCCTGTTGTACCACAGGACACCCTGACAGCGTTCCTGGGTGGTGTGTTGTCCTCAAGATACTGACCAACTAGGAGCATCTGCTGCCGACGTCCCCCTGCCTGGGGCCAACCTTGACCAAGATAGCCAAGTTTCACCCATGAGCTGCCCTGTAGCTCAGAGGCTAAAAATATTTTGATCCTTAAGTAGAAAGCAGTTCTCTGTTCTGGAGAAGTCCCTAGACCCTTCCCATGATGTAGAGTCTGGCTGTGACACAGGTGCAAAGATTCCCCAGGCAGGAGACCGATACCTCTGCAGGCTTTCATCACAGGCTGGTCACACGCCTGGCTTCTTGGCAATGTGTTTGCCAGTGACACAGGCCCCTCATATCCCTGCTGGGGCCCACGGTCAGATGCAACAGCTGCAAGAAACCACTGCCTCCATCTTCTCAGTGAGTCCATCAAGCAACATCTGTTTAGGGTGGTGGGCAAGCCCAAGTCCCTGTGCCTGTGAGTTTTATAATCTGTTGCGGGAGGCAGAGGCACACATTGAAGTCCCCGCTGCAAGTCTAATGAAGTGAGGAAGTGTCCTGCTGGGAGGAAAAGCAGATCTAATGTAGGTCACAGGTGGAGGAGCTTCCAGGCAGGAGGGACCAAGGGGCTGTGAAAGGAAAGAAATCTTGGGACCCCCCAATCATTAAGCCAAAGAGAAAAGTAAAGCTGGGATTAGGCAAACTGCCTCCTATTTTATTCCTAAACAAGATAGCTACAAAGATGGGGGGAAAAAGCTACATACCTCCCTCACAATATACCCACGAGGAAATTCCCTGTGGTCTCAAGATCTCTACTGTAAAACAATTCTGTTAAATTTCCCTTTGGCAATGTAAATTGATAGCTTATCTTCACAGACGCAAAACAAAGAACAGAACTCAAAGTCATTCATCTGCTCACCTGAGGCCAATGCATTTCTGATTGCTTCCTCTGCCCTATTATTTATGTAAAAATGCAGATTCACTGAGCCAGACTAAGAAGTGACTATTCCTCTACCAGCTCTCACATATAAATTGCGTATTCAGCGAAAGGGTAATCAAAGATCTGGGAAGAATGCAACCATTTATCTCTTATCTACTTGTAATCTGGAAGCCCCCTCCCTGCCTTTCAGGACCAAACCAATGTACATCTTACATGTATTTGATTGATGTCTCATATCTCCCTAAAATGTGAAAAACCAAGCTGTACCCTAACTGCCTTGGGCATATGTTGTCAAGACTGCCTGTAAACCAAAAATAAAATTGTAAGCCCCCCCAACCCATCTGAATGGACCTCTCCTCTTGGTCAAGGGCATTCCAAATTTAACCTGAAAAAGTTGTTCAAGCCAGGCTGGAAGGGAGGTCAGACATGCCTCATTATACCCTCCTCTTTTGTGAATTCAAGAAAAGCCCACCAGTATTAACATTAACAGACCTTCAGTCTGATGAGAAACATCTACAGTCTGTTCTCTCTGAAGCCTGCTATCTGGAGGGTTCATCTGCATGATAAAACATTAGTCTCCACCACCCCTTATCATCCTAACCCAGACATTCCTTTTACTGATTCCAGGTGTTTAGATAATAACTTATCTCTTTCAACCAACAGCCATTCAGAAAATTTTAAAATCTATCTATGACCTGGAACAATCCCACACCCTGCTTCAAGTTGTCTCATCTCTCCACACCAAACCAATGTACATCTTACATGTCTTTGGTGTCTCATGTCTGCCTAAAATGTATAAAACTAGGCTGTAACCCAACCACCTTGGGCACATGTTCTCAGGATCTCCTAAGGGCTGTGTCACAGGTCATTGGTCACTCATATTTGGCTCAGAATGAGCATCTTCAAATATTTTGCAGAGTGTGATTCTTTTCATTGACAGTAACCTTGGCAAAATAAACTTTCTAAATTGATGGAAACCTATCTCAGATAGTTTTGGTTCACAGGATCATGGGAGGAGGGTGGCCTCCCTGCTGGACCAACTGAAGCTGCTCTCACTTCCACATGGTGATGTCTGGGACGCACTGACCTAAATGTGTCAGCTCCAGGAAGAACCAGAGCAGAGTTTAGGTGGGGACAGCAGGCTGGCTGAGATTTTGGGGGCCCCCTCCACAGGGCCTGGCAGAGTTCTTGGGTACCCACAGCAAAGAGACCTACCCCACATGGTGAACGCTGTGGCCCTGGCAGCAGAGTGCCTGCTGGCCAGCACCACTGCTCAGCACCTCTTGTGCCGCTTCTTGTTCCTGATTCTGTTGGCAAGAGCAGTCCCCAATCCCCACACTTGGTCCCAGAGCTACTCTTTCCCCCCTCTCCCCTCCTCCTTGGTCGAATGGGTATCTGGGGCCTGTCGGTCATTCCATCAGTGAGTCATTTTCATAGACAGGAACTACAGAAGATAAGCCTGAGAGCCATCAAGGGGGGTGAGGAGGGTGTACATGGGGGTGGGCAGGGAGCTGGGGGCCAGGAAGGTCTCCAGGGCTCTGCCAGGTAACTCACAGCAGCCTCACCTCTGCCTTCCTTAGCTGGCCCAGGCCTGCTGCTTCCTCCAGTGTTCCCTTCCCTTCATATTAAACACAGTTTCAGTCCACATTCTACATTGTTATTTTCTTGCTTGATCTCCCTCTCTCTCTCTACCCCCCTTCCCCTTCTTCGGCTCTCCTACCCCCCTACCTCTTCTCTGAAGTCACCACCAATAAGGCCGTCTACCTGGAGAGCTACGGAGGGGCTGGGGAACTGCTTTCCTTCATGGTGGCCAACAAAGAAGATGCTAAGAGCTACTGGCCAGGGAGCATCAGAATAAAGAACAGCCAGCCCCAGGCTGGACAAGGAGTCAGGGCTTTGCAGTCTCTGTCTCTGTCTCTGTCTCTCTCTCTCTCTCTCTCTCTCTCCCTCTCTCTCTGTGAGATGAAGGAAAATTGAAAGAAGAGCCCCTCAGCCCCAAGGGCTTTAGATGAATGAAATCTCCTTACGTGGTACACAATAAAGTCTGACTACAGGGCAGATGGTGTGTGGCCATGTCCACATGCTCTCCCTCAGCACACAGCTTGAACCTCTTTCCTTAACCTTCACAGGGACACACAGCTGGGTGGTTTAGCTCCCCATGAGCAGGGCTGCTGTGGACATGAATCATCTACACACTTTGCAGCCTGGCCTGCAGAGCAGCCTTTGGGCTGGACCTGCCTCCATTTCCCCCCCAGGACTTCCAGGTTATGCTTGAGGTAGAGCTAATTTTTGTCCTTTCGTGGGTTGGCATGTGCATCCAGATCATGATATACAGTATTTATACAATAAATACTGTTTAGTAAGTCTCACTATGCATGGAGCACATGTAATATTTCTTTTAATCTTCACAGTGAAATGCATGAGCTGAGTAGTACTGTTACTCCTAAATTTAAAATAAAAAACCCCTGGCCGGGCTCAATGGCTCATGCCTGTAATCCCAGCACTTTGGAAAGCCAAGGTAGGTGGATCATCTGAGACCAGGAGTTTGAGACCAGCCTGGCCAACATGGCCATTTTTAGTAGAAAACCTGTCTCTACTAAAAATACAGAAAATTAGCCAGGTGTGGTGGCGCTGCTTGTAATCCCAACTATTCAGGAGGCTGAGGCATGAGAACTGCTTGAACCTGGGAAGTGGAGGTTGCAGTGGGCTGAGATGGCACCAATGCACTTCAGCCTGGGCTGACAGAGTGAGACTCCACCTCAAAAGAAAAGAAAAATCCCCAAGCCCTGCAACTTCAAGATCACCCCAGCTCATCCCTGGTGCAGCAGGATTTTGAACTCAGCAGATAGTCACCCCAGGGGCCAGCTACTGACCCCAGACAGGACAGCCGAACCCTGAGCCTGGCCCCCTCCATAGGCAAGCCTCGCCCCTCAAAGATGCAAGCAGTGGCTCAGCCCGGCCTTTCCTCTGACCAGAGGCTGGCCCTGGACACGTCACTCAGCAGAAGGGTGTTAAACTCTGCACTGGGCTCAGAGCCTCAGGGCCAGGAGGCAACCAGCACAGGCCCTTGCAATGCTTGGCAGTCAGAAGAGGTACTGACAGAGGTGACTACAGTGCCAGAGGGCAGCTGAGGGCCAGCAGGAAGGTCACACTCAGCCGAGGGGACACTGGACAGGAGGCCTTATGCATGAACTGGCATCCAGACTGCATCCTAGAGCAAAGGTGGCTCCACACACAGGAGGGGGTGCAGCACGGGGGAGGCTGGCCCACAACGACAAAACCGTGAAGAAGCCCAGGCAATGCCAGAGCATCCTCTTTCCAGAGCGGGGCTTCGTGTTATCGCCAAGCGAGGGCGTCCTCTCCCTACACCATGGATATGGCTTCCTTGCACTCTTCGAGTGAAATCCCAGAACAGTCGCCCTTCTCGGGAGCTGGCACACGAATGCAAGGGTACTAGGAGCTTGGGCTGCGTGTCCCAGTACACTCCCAGCTCCACCACATGAAAGCTGGCCTTGCTGCCACTCATTTCCCCAGCTGTAAAATGGGACCATGGCCATGCAGGTCCCTAGGATGACTGTGGTGACCGAATCAGCTGGCACCTTCCAGAGTTAGGGCCCAGTCAACTGCAGCTGCGACCGTGATGAATTAGCATCTGGGCCTGTTAGTGTCTGCTCGCTCCTCTGCCCCACCTTGTGCCCCAAGCCCCCTAGTTTGCTGAGCTCCTTTCTCGGTTCCTTCACACATCACAGAACATAAAATGGGGACATGCTAGCAACACGTTTGTTGTGTGGCTGTCTGAGATCATTGCTCATTTATACTGTGTACAGATTTACTTCTATCATATTTGCAATCTCAAGGAGCCTCATGTTATGAAATACTTGAGGTGCCTAAAGGCCTTGTGTTTATTTACCTACTGATGAGTTAGTTGATCTCATGAACACTCAAGAGTGACAATTTATGAACACCAGGGAATGAGAAAACTTTTAATACAAAAAAAACACTAATGAACACTGATATTTAAACTTACCCCCATACCCTCGCAGTTATGCTTTAACAAAGCAATTATTAATCTCTCACCTAATAACAGAATGATAGTGGTTACTCACACAGTGGCTGTCTCTCCTCTGTGGCTCACACTGGCAACTGCAGGAACACAGCAGGCACCACCGGCCGCTTCCAGCCAGACCCTGGCCTTCTCGGGGGTATCTCCTATCCAGAAGCATGGGTCAAAACAGGCTAACTGTGTAGCATAATCATCAACAGGTGATGATTGTACAAGAAACAGTGCAGTCTTTTAGAAGGTCAGCTCTAAAGGTCAAGGGGGTGGACGTCTTTATTAAGAAGGGAAAAATATGTCAGCTATGCTGCTGTGTGCAGAAAAAGGAATCCACTCCTCCATTGACAAAAATGCCCAGGCTGCATCTTGCTGAGCCTCAGATCCAGCTTTCAGGGTTGTGAAAAATCTAAAAGCACATGCATTCCTCGGGGAAACGCCCCTCTACAGCTTGTGTGTTCTCAGACCCCTTTATATGACACGTACCAGCTGTTCTTCACATTATTTGAAAGACACTTTTATCAACTCAGATTTCCCCCATCCCTCTCCCACCCCCAGTCCCCATACCTACAATTCATGAGTTCATCCCTTCACCAGAGAGGGAAGCTGTATAATGGCACTTTTTCACCAAGGATTCCATATTCCCCAAAACATTCCTTAAAACTGTAGTTTCCATTCTCTCCCTGCACACACTCTATCTTTTGTACTTAAATATGAACTCCCGTCCTGGACTTACGCTGCTAGGCACCAGGTGAGCACTACATTCATGAGCTGCTTCCATGGTCTAAGAAGCAAGGCAATCTTCCAGTCCATTGAAGATCTCTGATTCTTGCCTCTAAACATACAAGTATCTTTTAGAACATGGCTTCATAATCCATCCAGATTTAGTAAACGCGGTAAAAATTTAAGAAGTAAAACAGTTTTGAAATGTGAGCACAACAGCCAGGCTGCCAGGGAACAGAATTTATTTGCCATTAAATGCTGATGTCGTCTTCCAGAATCTGTTAACTTCTCCCCTACCCACTCAGAGAAAGCAGAATTCTTCCAAATTAAGGGCTCTCAAAAAAGTACTTACTTTGAGAAAGTCTTAGCTCTTTTAAAATGGCGAGAACGTGGCAAAGATAACCTGTGTGTCATGAAAAGGTAGCCATGTGAAAGGAAACATATATTCATTTTCACATGCGCATCAATGAAATCATTTTATTTATTCTCACAGACAGTAAGTAGATTGTGATGATAATAGAACAGCTAAAGTCAAGATGTGTGCTTTAAGCTTTCACTCCAAATATGATAATGTGAAGGGTTTCTGGTTTAATGTGGGGGTCGTGAGTGGTTGGCATTTTGTTATGTGAGTGTCCTTTTGTATCTTACTGTTAGCCTAATGTCACTGTAGACTCTCCCACAGGTTTTACAGATACTGTGACCGAACATAATTTGGGATGATAAATTGTATGGAAAGGAAATTTTCAGCCCTTTGTGGACAGAGCAGTCTCGGAATTGATTTCATTGATACGCTGTGCTGACCATTCCTGCATCTTTCTGAGGCAGTGTCTGTTGCCCACAGCCAGCTCCAGGACACCCGATGGAACTCCCAAGGGAAGGAGCACCTTCATACGGGGGCGGCCCCATCCTCCCTAAGTCCTGTCTGCACCCCTGAGAGGAGCCCCTCACCCCTGGATGACCACGGAGCTAAGAAAACCTTTTAATTTTCCTATAGAACTACAGAGCCAGAGAACAAACAAATATACTGTGGTCCTTCCAACCTGGATGAGAGAAATTTAACAAGAAGTAAGCACAGTTGCCACGTTAACTGTAAACACTGCTGTAAATACTACCTGTTCAAAGTGCGCAGTTAGGTGTTGGTAAAAGAACCGGGATTTCACTGACTCTTTACTGACTCATGACTGCAGAGCAGGATTTTGTGTATCTGCTTTTAATTTCATCTTTCTAGTAATTAATCTTTCTAATAATTTATCTTTATGTAATTCACCAGATAGGGGTCCATAATGCTTTGGAGATTTTTTTGAAGCTGTGTTTCACCAGAGACAGAGACATTCTGCCCTAGGGAGGAATCCAAGTCCCTGAACGACCTTGAGGACAGACCAAAGACCAGGACTGCCAACCAGGAACTATGCAAGGAACCAAGAGTCAACTTCTGTATTTGAAAGACATTAGTATAAGTACTGTTTCTATGTGTATGTATATGCATCAAGTGTACAAAACGATGCTGTGGCAGGAGGAAGAGTGTGGCTGAGAAGGGGCTTCTGCTGTATTGGTTCCTGTTTAATGGGTTCTGTATTTGCTAATGTATACTGTGGTTTTTTTTTCCATGTCTAATATTGTATTAAATTTGTGAGTTAAGCATACAACAAAAAGTATTTTAGAATCATTATTGTAATGGATAATGGCTGATGTATAATATAAATACAAATACTTTTGCAAATATTTTGCATTAGTTAAAAAATGGACTTTCTGCTCACGCCTGTAACTTCAGCACTTTGGGAGGCTGAGGTGGGTGGATCATGAGGTCAGGTATCGAGACCATCCTGGCTAACACGGTGAAACCCCATCTCTACTAAAAATACAAAATATAAGCCAGGCGTGGTGGCATGTGCCTGTAGTCCCAGCTACTTAGAAGGCTGAGGCAGGAGAATCACTTGAATCCAGGAGGCGGAAGTTACAGTGAGCCAAGATTGCGCCACCGTACTCCAGCCTGGGTGACAGAGCGAGACTCCGTCTCAAAAAAAAAAAAAACAAAAAAGGATTTTCTACAGTCATAGTTAATATTCTGCTTCAATCTAAAATTGCTTAAAATGCATTACAGGCAATTAAATTTGTATTAGTTACTACTAATATAATGTTAAAGAACTGAATACATGATGAAGATTCTAATCTTAGTTCTATTTCTCTTAAAATTCTAGGTTTTCTTAAGAGCTAGTTGTTATCATTAAAGCTACTACATGCTTCCAAAGAAAAATTACACATTACTTGTTTTGTGGCACAGCAGCCTTAAGTCAGGTTCCTTATGAAGACAGGCACAGTACTCTTTCCTGTGTGCACTCCATTCATTATTTGAATTCTCAATCTCTTTACCACCTTCTCTTGTAAACCTGCTGTTATCTCATGGCTCAGCAATGAAGTTGTTACTAGGGTCAGAGAAGCTGTGCTTAGTTTAGGATTTCTGTAACTGAAACATCAAAATTTTAATCCAACACTTTCTCTGAGTGAGCTGGCCTAGGCACTCTCTATATGTACATCTAAGCATCCATACACACACACATACACATCCAGATTTATAGACCAGTGTGGGGAAAATGTTACAGACAGAACCATTGAAAACCAGACAGATGGGATTTTGAACAGAAGTGCATATGCTGTAATTTGGAAGACTGAGCCAATGGCCACAGGGAATTGTAGGCCCATATACTCCTGGCCTGAGTTCGTGGGGAGAATTAACAGAAGAAAAAATTAGAGTAATTTTCTCTGTTCAGCCCCCCACATTCAGAAAAAGAAAAATATTTCGTTGAGCCACTTCTGGGGACACCAGAAGTGAAGGTTCCAATAGGGCCCAATTCCCACCTGGGACAGTCAATGAGTTTGATTTTACAACACTGTGTATAACTGCGTATAGGAAAAACAGGGCTGGATAGTTCCTACATGAGTGCCTGGCAAGCAAAAACTGCAGTGTGGAGCAAACTGTTTCCATCAGCGGGTACAGCCAGTGCCTGTGGTGGTGGGAGTGGGCGAGGGGGGCGGGGTCGCAGGCGCACTGGATGCCCTTCCCTCTTCAAGGAGCCAGACCAGCCTTGTGGCAGTTTTCTTCCAAGGAGACTCCAGGAACTGGTGAATTCGTGAAGCTCCTCCAGTCTAGTCAGTCCAACAGCGAGGGATGGGGAGTCTCAAAGACCAACACACCCACTCCTCTGACCATGCCTCGGGCCACTGAGGCCAATCTAGTGTTTCCCCAAGCCCAGAGTGCTTCTAGATACCACCACGACCAGCTCCTCTACTCCTTCCCCAGAGTGTGTCACTCTGTCCCCCTCTCTATGGAACGCAGAGCTACTGTGACATTTCCCCTCCTACTGGAATTTGTTTATCAATGCCTCTGATTCTAAAGACCCCAAGAAGACAGACTTTTATTTACTCCGTGCCTGCAAGCCCAACATAGAGACTGGTAGGTACCTGTCATTCAATATGTTCACCAAGACGTTTTTTGAAAGTCTTTCAATCACAAGCGTAGTGTTAAGAGTGAGCTATTGAGTGGGTGCATGGACACATACATGACAATCATCTTAGACCTCTTGTAAATGACCTCATGTAACAGAGGTCAAAAGCTACGACGCTTTTTGAAGCCCATGCCTCAAACATGCACCTAACCCCACCTTTGCCACACTGCACTTTGCTGACCTCTGGTCACTCCCTCTCAGGCACGTAAGATGTTGACATGTGGCTCACAGGACATGGTCCACCTCTGTTCTCACCCGCCCCCTGGGTGAGTACAATGTCTACGTAAGTGACGTTGTGGCCACACGGTTGGCCTTATCTTCTGAAATTATTGTCTGAATCTCTGGGGCCAGTGCTGGAGCCTTTCCCTGCAGATTACTTGCTCAGTCCTCACTGTTGCTCCCTCACCTCCTGGACCTCCTGGTGCTGACTCCTTTAGTTTTCCAACCCATCAGGTTCCCCTTCTTCATTTCCCTCCAAAACCATGGCCATCATTGACATCCCTGCCGGTATCCAAAACTCCTCACCCCTCTGGCTTCCCACCCAACTCACTGGGATGAATGGGGCACCCTCCTGGGTCTGTGCTGGAATCTCCTGGGAAGCATCACCATCAGGACAGAGGGGAATTCATGGGATTGACCCCAACAGGTTCAGCAGCCAGTTCAGTCACCCTCCTGCCTTTCCCACCGGCTCATTCTCCCCTTTCCATGGCCATTCCTTCAGGAGATCTCCACTCTCCTCAAACTTCCAGGCCCACCAAGCCCCAACCTGACCTCACCTCTTTCACACGCTCCTTCTCAGAAGAAGCAGGTGTCCCCCAGACAGACACTCCCTCCATCCCTGCTCCTGCAATTTTTCTGTAAGACACATTATCCCCTGCAACCTGCCATTAGTGCAGAGGCGTCGCCTCCTCTCCAGCCATTCACCTGCTCACCCTCCACCTCAGTAACCTCACACCGTTACTTTCCCCCGTGTCCTAGTATATTTGACTACTTCTGCTCAACTCTAACCTTAAAATGTAATGTGGCTGTGAGACTGGGTGACATTACCTGGAGACAGCACGAGTACAAGAGGCCACTTGCCCAGCCTGGAAGAACTATGTTAGATCATACTAATAGTAGCCAAAGAGGCTGGGGTGTGAGAGGAGCGGGCAAAGAGGAAACACAGGGCACGGCAGCCAAGAACTCGGAGGAGGAGAGAGACTAAAAAGCAGTACTGGGTTATAGTAGCCTAGGAAATAAACAGTGTCCAGTCCCGAATTCCCAACTTGACCCGGGGGAATCTCCCAAATTCACACCTCACGCAGGGGCTCCCAATTCATACCCCTCACCCGGGGCTCTCCCGAATTCACACCCCTCACCCGGGGCTCTCCTGAATTCACACCCCTCACCCGGGGCTCTCCTGAATTCACACCCCTCACCCGGGGCTCTCCTGAACTCACATCTCACCCGGGGCCCTCCTGAATTTACATCTCATCCGGGGCCCTCCCGAATTCACACCTCTCATCCGGGGCTCTCCCGAATTTACACCTCACCCAGGGCTCTCCGAATTCACACCCCTCACCTGGGGCGCTCCTGAATTCACACCTCACCCGGGGCTCTCCCGAATTCACACCCCTCACCCGGGGCTCTCCCGAATTCACACCTCACCCGGGGCTCTCCCGAATTCACACCCCTCACCCGGGGCTCTCCCGAATTCACACCTCACCCGGGGCTCTCCTGAATTCACATCTCACCCGGGGCCCTCCTGAATTTACATCTCATCCGGGGCCCTCCTGAATTCACACCTCTCATCCGGGGCTCTCCCGAATTCACACCCCTCACCTGGGGCTCTCCTGAATTCACACCTCACCCGGGGCTCTCCTGAATTCACACCCCTCACCCGGGGCTCTCCTGAATTCACACCTCACCCGGGGCTCTCCTGAATTCACATCTCACCCGGGGCTCTCCTGAATTTACATCTCATCCAGGGCCCTCCTGAATTCACACCTCTCATCCGGGGCTCTCCTGAATTCACACCTCTCACCTGGGGCTCTCCTGAATTCACACCTCACCCGGGGCTCTCCCGAATTCTCACACCTCTCACACAGGGCTCTCCTGAATTTACACCTCACCCAGGGCTCTCCTGAATTCACATCTTTAGCCTAGAGCTCTCTCGAATTCACACCTCACCCAGGCTCTCCTGAATTCACACCTCACCCAGGGCTCTCCTGAATTCACACCTCACCCAGGGCTCTCCCGAATTCACATCTTTAGCCTAGGGCTCTCCTGAATTCACACCTCTCACCCAGGGCTCTCCTAATTCACATCTTTAGCCTAGGGCTCTCCCAAATTCATGCTTCTGGCCCAGAGCTCTCCCGAATTCATGCCTCTATCCCAGGGCTTCCTGAATTCACTTCCTTGAACACAAACCTCTCCCCCCAACAGGGCTTCTGCATGCCCTATTGCCCTTCCCCTAGAATCCTTCTTGGGGCCTCTTCCCCCACCACTTTATAGAATAGATCACATTAGCAAACATCTTACGTTGTTGCTGTGTACTTGGTTTACGTCTTCCCCCTAGAAGGTGGGTTTGCGGATGGGAAGGGGCTGCATCTGTCCTGAGGGTCATTCCTTGTGCAGTATAAGGAAGGTTCTTCCCCACCAAGAGCTGCTTGGCTTAGACACCTCGCCACCCAGCACTGTCTTTCACTGGGCTCTACACACCTCCTGTATTCTCCTCCATCACTGGACTTTGACACCTGCTGCTCCCTTTGAAACCCTCTTTTCTATCTTCAGCCTCCTTAAAAACTCTTGCTCCCCCTTCAGCTGCCCCAAGACTCATACTTCCTCAGTGAAGGCTTCCCAGCCCCAAGGCCAGGTCAAGCCCTCTGTTCTCTCTCAGGGCACAATGCCCTTCTTTCTAGACGGCCACAGCTGAAATTCTGTATTTGATTCTGTGCTCATCTGCTCAATGTCTAACTCTCCCCACTAGCTTTCTTACCTCACTCTCCTCGGTGTGAAATGCCATCTTCGTGTGGTTTTAATATACATTTTGGTGATTACTCATGAGGGCAAACACTGTTTTTCCTGTTTATAGGCCCACTCGTTGTACTATATTCTACTACACGGCCTATCTTTCAGGCCTGGCAAGGTAACGATTAGCTGTGCTGCAAGTCAGGTATTTGGCCAGGAATATTAACAACAGAGGCACTCTGCATCTGCTTTGCATAAGTATCTAAATGAGGGAAGTCTGCTACAAAAAGTGAAAAAGAGGATTTCTGATTCTGAACAAAATGGAGTAATAGGAACCAGATTTACTCCCTCACTGAAAATAAAAGCAACCTAAATATAAGAAACACGAGTTTACAAATATTAGATACCAGGCCACACTTGAGAGTAATCCCTGAGAGACAGAAACAAATAGGCTAGCCCTTAGGCTTCCTTAGGCATTGCCTGGAGGGTGTTCCAGGCTGCAGCTCAGGCAGGAAGAATCCAGCCTGAGCCTGGACATCTCTCTGACTTGAGGTGGAGCTGGGAGTCCCACAAGGTCAAGGTGTATACACTTACAACTACTACCTGCTGTTCAGGCAAAATAAAATGAGAAACAGCCTGTGTGATGGGTTGGAAGATTCAATATTGTTAATATGCCAAATGTCCTCAAATTGATGTAAATATTCTACACAATGCTAATCAATATCCAAACAGGCTTTTTTTAAAAAATAGAAAATGAGAAACTGTTTCTAAAACACATGGAAATGCAAAATGCCTAGAATGACCAAAACAGCCTTGAAAAAAATGGAGGACCTACAACACCTGATTTTGAGACTTATAAAACTAGTTGTCAAGATAATCAACATTAGGCCAGGCACAGTGGCTCACGATTGTAATCCCAGCACTTTGAGAGGCCGAGGCAGGTGGGTCACTTGAGATCAAGAGTTCAAGACCAGCCTGGCCAACATGGTGAAACCCCATCTCTACTAACAACACAAAAAGTTAGCCTGATATGGTGGCATGTACCTGTAATACCAGCTACTTCAGAGGCTGAGGCATGAGAACTGCTTGAACCTGGGAGGCAGAGGTTGCAGTGAGCCGAAACTGTGCCACTGCACTCCAGCCTGGGCAACAGAGAAGACTCCATCTAAAAAGTATGTATATACAGAGAGAGTCAACTTAGTGAAAAGATGAAAAATTGATCACTGAACGTAACAGAGAGTCTAGAAATAGACTCACAAATATAAAGCCAACTGATTTTTTTTTTTTTTGAGACAGTGTTTCGCTCTTGTTTCCCAGGCTGGAGTGCAATGGCATGACCTCGGCTCACTGCAACCTCCGCCTCCTGGATTCAAGTGATTCTTCTCAGCCTCCTGAGTAGCTGGGATTACAGGCATGCGCCACCACGACTGGCTAATTTTTTTGTATTTTTAGTAGAGACGGGGTTTCTCCATGTTGGTCAGGCTGGTCTCCAACTCCCTACCTCCAGCCTCAAGTGAGGCCGCCTACTTTGGCTTCCCAAAGTCCTGGTATTACAGGCGTGAGCCACCGCGCCCAAGCCAAGTGATTTTTAACAAAAAATGCAAAGGTAATTCAATGGAAAAGTATCATTTTGTCACCAAATGGTGTTGGAAGAGATGGATGTTCATGTGCAAAAAAAGAACCTTAATCTGTATCTCAGGCCATATGTGAAAATTAACTGAAATTGGATCATAAACCTAAATGTAAAACCTAGATATATAAAATTTCTGTAACAACACATAAAAGGAAAACATTGTAACCCTGATTTAGGAAAAGATTTCATAAATACAAAAAACATGATCCATTAAAGAAACAACTGGCAAACTGAATTTTATCAAAATTAAAAACTTCTGTTTTTCTAAAGACGCTGTTAAGAAAATTTAAAGATGGCTGGGCACGGTGGCTCACGCCTGTAATCCCAGCACTTTGGGAGGCTGAGGTGGGTGGATCACAAGGTCAGGAGTTTGAGACCAGCCTGACCAACATGGAGAAACCCTGACTCTACTAAAAATACAAAAAATTATTTTTTGTATTTTTACCACCGGTGTGGTGGCGCATGCCTGTAATCCCAGGCAGGAGAATCGCTTGAAGCCGGAGGCAGACGTTGCAGTGAGCCAAGATCATGCCACTGTACTCCAGCCTGGGCAACAAGAGTGAAACTCCGAAACTCCATCTCAAAAAAAAAAAAAGAAAAAAAGAAAAAGAAAATTAAGCTACAGTCAAGGAGAAAACATTTGTAAATAATGTATCTGAAAAAGGTCTTTTATCCATAACATGTTTATAAAACACTCTCAAATGCAATAATATGAAAACAACCTGATAAAAATGGACAAAAGATTTGGAGAGACATTGCATGAAAGAAGATAGATAACAAATAAGAACAAGAAGAAAGCTCAATGTCGTTAGTCATTGAGAAAATGCAAATTAAAACTACTCCAAGATACCACTACATACCTTTAGAATGGCTAAAATTTTTTAAACTGATGATTCCAAGTGCTGTAGAGAATGTAAGGTAACTGGAACATTCTAGGGTGGGAACATTTACTGCTGGTGGGAAAGTGAAATGGTGCAATTACTTTGGAAAACAGTTCGGTAGTTTCTAATAAAGTTAAACATACCTACCACATCACCTTGTCATTCGTACTTAGACACTACCCCAGCAGAAAAGAGTACATTTGTCCACACAAAGACCTGAAACTGAATTCCTGTAGCAGCTTTACTCATCATAGCCCAAGACCGGAAACAATTCAGTGTTTATTCCCAAGCGGCTGGATGAACAATGGAATACTACCAATATAGTTTCTCTCCTCCAAGACTCATGTTGAAATGTGATCCCCAGTGTTGGTGGTGGGGTCTAGTGGGAGGTGTTTGGGTCATGGGGGTGGATCCTTCATGGGTGGATTGGTGCCCTCTCATGGTAATGAGTGAGCTCTGCTCTATGAGTTCAGAAGAGAGGGGGATTGTTTACAGAGGCTGGCACCTCCTCCTCACTCCCTTGTTGCCTCTCTTGCCATGTGACATGCCTGCTCCCCCTTCACCTTTCCACCATGATTAGAAGCTTGCTGAGGCCTCAACAGAAGCAGACGCTGGTCCTATGCTTCCTGAACAACCTGCAGAATCATAAGCCAAATAAACCTCTTTATAAATTACCCAGTTTCAGGTATTTCTTTATAGCAATGCAAAATGGACTAATGTAACTACTAAGCAATAAAAAGGCATGAACTAGTGACACATGGAATGACATGGATAAATCTCAAAGTAATTACGCTGAGTGAAAGAAGTAAAAAAAAAAAAAATTTCATGGTGTATGCCTTCTTTTGTATAAAATTCTGGAAAATGCAACTAACTTAATAGTGATAGGAAGCATCAGTGTTTGCCTGGGAATGGGGTGGGGAGGGATGGATCACAGGGGGCAATGTATGTTCTACTTTTGACGGTGATGAATATGCACATGATTTTGATTGTGATGGGTATACACACATCTACCAAAGTGTACACTTTCAATATGTGCATTCTATGCCCGTTATACCTTAATAAATAAAGAAAAGACAAAAATGGAGACCATTTCTGCTCACAGTATTTTTAATTGAAATGGATGGTTGTTTAAGCAGAAAAGCAATCATTTAAGAGCCCAGATGTTTCTATCAATCATGACTGATCCTTACAAGAGTGGTTAGAGGCCCAGAATGAATACTGGTTATTCCATTATTCACTGTTCTTAAGAGAAATGGGGCACTGGGAACAGCAAGGGCCCTCTGAGCCACACTCTCCTACCTATACGTTTGGAAAAGCAGTCCCTGCCTTCAAGACGATCTGAGAGGGCCACTGTGGGCACAAAGATCCTTGTAAAGTAAAGAGAGTGGCAGGGGAGCCAGAGGAGGAGACTGACCATGGAAGCAGAGGTTGGAGCCAGGCGACTGCTGGCTCTGGAGATGGACGAGGGGCCACAAGCCAAGGAATGCTGGAAGCCTCTTGTTAAATTACCTTTGGCCTAAAGCTGCCTCCTCAGGTATTTTAAGTTTGGCCTCAAGGCTTCTTTGTGCATAGCTTCTTATGTATAGTGAACTGTAACTTCATTGATGTGTAAACAGCCTGTAAACTACTCTTGTAACAAGTAGCTAAATCTCAGCCAATCAACCAAACTCAAGTGGCCAACGATTAAAACTTGTTCAGATAAGGCAAGTGCCCAGCTGTGACCAACACAGCCATTTCTGTACGTCACTTCATTTTCAGTAGGTCACTTTCTTTCCTCTGTCCATAAATATTATCCAAACATGTGACAGCCCCAGTTCAGTTGCTCTAAACCTCTTCTGGTTCTGGGGGGGCTGCCTGATTTGCAAACCGTTTTTTGCTCAATTGAACTCTGGTAAATTTAATTTGCTGGAAGCCTTTTTGTAACACTCTAGAAGGTGGAAAGGCAAGGTGTGGATTCTCCCTCATGGCCTCAGAAGGAAAGCAATCCTGCCCACTCTTGAGTAACCCCAGTGAAGCCCACTTTGGACTCCTGACCCTCAAAATATGAGATAATAATATTTGATTTACGTGTGTTCAAAGATCACATTAGGTTCACAACTTGTTACAACAGCAAGAAAAAACTACCTAAAATCCTTCATTTTCTCAGAGTCTCCAAAACACTGCTAGGGTCTGTTCTCTTCCGGAATGAGCAACCGAAGTTCTGTGTGTCTCACCGGTCCCGTATCTATCTCTCAGTTGTCTCTGTAGGCTTTTCAAGTCTTTCCTTAAACAGGAAGCTCAGGCAGAGACAGAGCACATGCACTCAAGTCCAACCAGTACTCAGAATAAAAGATGACAACTTCCTCCATGCAGTTCAAGGCAGCCTCACCCTTCCCCAGTTCTCAAGCAAGGTGACTTATGTGAATTTTTATGCCCTTCTCACCACTCTCTACACTTTTCAAAGAGTCGCATCTTGTGCTCTCATTTGCAAATCAATAATTAATTAACATAACTGCCTTCACTTCTCTGCCTTTGTAATTTTTTCAGAAGTTTCTGGTAAGAAGAATCAAAACTTTCCAGATCACAAAATTAGACTGATTATAAATATGAAAATGCATATCAGATACAGATGAAATTCCATGATCTCACATTGTTATCTCAAAGGGAAAACCTCAGTCGACTTGGAGACTGCATCTGTTTGCAGCTGAAACGGCAGCCAATTAGGGCCCCTGCCACAGCTGACCTCTGTCATTTCCTTCTCATGTGGGCTGGATTCATTTTAAGTTATCAGCATAATCAGTTATCTAAAAATAAGTCAGAAACAATACCAAGTTAAAAAACCAAGGCCCAGTGATACTAATGTTAATGTCAAATCCAATTAAATGGGATTCATCACCTGGATTTTATTAAGCCAAACAGGAAAAACAAAATAACCTTTGATTTACATGTGGTTCAAAGATCACAGCTTTCTTTGTCTTTCTAGGGATAAAAACAGGACATCAGCTATGTAAAATTTTAACATGCAATTTTTTTGTAGTCTTAAAAACAGCAAACGAGATTGCTATGTATCTTCAGGCGATGCCAGGGTTTCCCAACCTTGGCACTGCTGACATTTTTGGATAACGTAATTCGTGTTTGGGGGCTGTGTGTGCATGGTGAGATGTTCAGCTGCATCCCTGGCGTCTACCCACTAGACGTCAGCAACAGCATCTTACACAGTCACGACCCTGAAAACCTTCTCCAGACACTGCCAGATGTCTCCTGGGAGGCAAAAGTCACCCCTAGTTCAGAACACTGGGCTAAACCAATTCACCAGTTTAATTAAGGCAAATGCTCTGTAGCAGTGTGCAGATGTGCTTTTAACTTTTAATCTCCCTTTTGGCCTAAAATGTAGGTTTTACTAGCTAGTAGCTTCGTTACAAGCTAGTTTCTTTATGACTGTAAGGCAGGAAGAATCTATTGCCTATTGACTCTTAGAATTCTACTCTTCTGTTTCCAAAAATGAGCGCTCTTTATTCCTCTACACAGACTCCAATATTTAAAAAATAGCACTCTACGCTCATTTTATTCTTTTCTCACCTTCATTACTCAATGGTAAACAGAAAACTTCAACATTTCCCACGTGTGGTCATTAAAGACAGGCTCCCAGTTGTGGATAAGCAGGACCTACCCAGCACTTAAAGGATCTTAGCAGCAAGGGCCTGAAGGGCACCTACAATCATGCCAGCCAGTCCCACACATGAACCTCCTACCCAACACATCTGCTTCTATTCTAACAGAAAGCTGTGCTGTTGTTAAGGACGATACATCATCCTCCAGCTTCCACCCTAATTCTGCTCTCTGAAGCCATGGCAAGATTGTCTCATTTCTCCCTCTATACAATAACTGAAGCTCCATTTGAGAGCTGAAGCTCCATTCATACCACGTTAACATATGTGCTCACCCCAGCTGGCTGCACCCTCACACATGCCTTGAACATAAGCAAATTTAATTTCCCAGACAAATCTGTTGTAATATGCAATGGCCTCACCCTTAGGCTGCATAAATAATGCCTGCTGTGAGCAGGGGTGGTTTGCAGCTGGATGGGGAGTTTTATGGGGAACTACCTAGAGATCCCCTTAAAAAGCAAGCGTGGCTGCTTCCTCTCCCTCTAGCCAAAGGATGGGCTTTCCTAGGTAAATTTTCACTTATCCTCGCCTGTGGGTTTGAATCCATGGTCCAACAATGTCATGCAGGGGTCTGTAGGAAGGGCTGGAGCATGGACAGGCCACATGCACACGGTATCAGGACCCGGGCTGAGAATGTCGTTGGTAGGAACTGGCGTCAAGCATTTGACATTTGTTAAACATCATCACTCTTCTGAGAGGTAGGTGCTTTCTCTCATTTGCAGAGAAGCCTTATTGCCGTAAATGTGCAGACAAGGGCAATTTGATGATGTAAATAACACATTTCTAGAAAGAATAGCACTTTAATACCAGTTACTTCAGTCACACACTAGCTGGTGGCAGATCAACTAAAACCATTAATTAAAATGTCATGGTCTATTAAACGGTTGAAAGCTGCTGCCTTGGACTGCAAATGTAACTGGGCTGATCCACGATGCTCTGAGTTCTATGCGAGGCAGCAGCTGTGACTCTGCCATTACGAAGTGCCAGGATTAGGAACCTAGGCTGCCACTGTGCACCAAGCCTTGGGACGTTCCATCCATGACCTTTCACTACAGCAGGTTCATTGCTTCCTATGTGGTGACTTAAGACTGTGGACTTTTAAATCCATCTCTGCTAATGCTTCCAGGCTCTTCTGAAAGCAGTGGCCCGAAACCGAGCCCAGGCACATTATATGATGCCCAGAGCATGTTGGTGAAAATATAATGAGAGGCAGCTGTCAGGGCACAGCTGGCTTGATGAAAATTCCCATGCTGCATTGTAAACAGGAATAGTAGCTGATGCTTCCTAGCTTTTGCCGTGTCAGGCACTTTGCACACATGGCAGCAGATGCCAGCAGTCACCTATCTCAGGCAGTCTAGACAGTGTTTCCCAGCATTGTGGAGCCAAATGTGGCCATGTCCCCCAAGGTCCATCCAACTACAGATGTGAGTTTACCAGGAAGCTAATGAATCCTAGGCTGCAGAATCCCTCTCCTGCAGGGCCCCTTTCAACCTCAGGAAGGGGCTGTAGTAATCTGGTCATGGGCCACTTTGTGTTGGTTTCTTAAAGAGAATCCCCTAAATTGACCCTTCAGGCCTCACCATACCTGAGACTACCCCTGCCAACATTCTTCTCTGGTCTGTGGGTGTAATGGCTAGGACCCAGTGGTCCTGGAAATCACACATCAAATATACAAAGCCTTTATTAGCCTAGATCCCTGCAGACTTTGTGGAGCAAAGCCATCCACCACCACTAGCACCTGTCACCGACCAGACATACTTGCATTGGTCTGTATCCGGGCAGTAAATTTTTATCTGAGTCAAGCCATCAAAATGTTGGGCTTTGTTTATTACAGCACTTAGTATCACTCTAACTAATATATGTCTTATTTTATATAATTCTCACAACAATCCTATATATCTCATGTTGGTCTGAAGCACACAGACCTAAGTACACAAAGTCACACAGCTATCAGGAACAGAGCTAGATTCAGACCTCCTGGACAGTGATGGAGACAGTGGGTCTCTGAGTTGAGAGCACATAGTTGAACTCCAGTTCTCCACTTTATACCAAGAACCCAGACTTGAGAAGTGTCGTGGGCACAGGGGGTGGGGGGGGTTCTGGGCCTCAGTCATCTCACTGCAAACTAACCTATTCTACTCACTTCCTAGATTTCATGAGGATTAAATAAAATAAGCCATGTAAAATATTTAGGAGACTGCTTGGCTTGTAGTAACCACTCAACAATGGCAGTGACAATCATTACAATAACTCCATGTTCATCATCACTGTGTCCTCTTCTCGTTTGGGGTACCTTTCCATATTGCACTATACCAAAGCCTGAATGAATAGTCTCATTCAACACTGCTTGGTATGGAAGATTTTTCTTCTCAGAAACAATACAGAAAACAACCCACTCACCCACCCCCAACCCCACTCCACCTGTCCCCAACTCAGTCTCCCTAATCTGATTTTCTACAAACAAAGGTCATTGTAGGATGATTACTCTGTTGTCCTCTTGGTGTTAGGGGCTAAGAAGTATTTTTACTTCTTGAACAATTTTTCACAAATGCGCACAATATGCATGGTGCTCGAAATTCTAACCCTTGCTCTTTTTCTTATTGGCCTTGCTATGAACATGAGTCTCATCAATGCATTGGGGAAAAGAATGCAGTAATAACAAAAACAGCTGGACACTGAGGGGCTGGGACTCACTAACTTTGCAGCATGAAGCCCAGTGGAGAAGAAGTTTCTTATGATGACAACATTCCCTGCAAATTTTCATGGAGAAAAGAGGAGCAAGAAAGGAAGTCATCTGAGAGTGTCTTCAGCTAAAAGTTTGCTTACTTTAGAGTGCAGTAAAATATGACCTTTGCTATTTTTATTGGATTGCATACTGATTAGAACTTAAGTCCCAAATCAGTAATTACATTCTGCAAATAAATTCAGGATTTATTGCCCTGAATGAGCCCCAAACCAACTTACATCTCAGAGAGGGACAGGAATGTATTAAAAAGAAAAGATAGCACAGGTTCTTCTTGGATGGGCTGACCTTGAAGGCAATTTGAGTGATGCTGCATTCCAAACCCATCCCTTCCCCCACCAGCCCTGGCCAGGATCTATGCCTTAAGCTTTTGTGCCCCTTCTCACTTTGGGGAGCTGCTGCCCTGCCTAGGACTCTGCCAGGACAACTGGCAGGTGTCTGTTTCTCCTCTGCCTCATCTTAACCTTGAGCAGGCTTCATCTTCCTCACTGTCTTTCTCACAAGGCCAGGGGTACATCAGGCAAAAAAACCACAGGCAACTCAGCTTCTCTTCTTGCTACACAGGTTTCATTGATTTGCAGGAAAGACACTCAGGGTCTCATCCTGGGACTCTGAATGTGTGCTATTATCACAACCCACTGGCACCTGGCCACATCCCATCCCCAGAAGGCATTCTCCGTTAGTTCTCCAGCCATCTTTCAACACTCATCCATCAACAGATGCTTATGAGCAATCAGTATGTTAGGTTCTGGATGATCACAGGAAACAAGGTAGACATGATCCTGCTTCCTGGGCATTTACAGCTTTGTGGGGTGCGCCTATTTATACAAGGAAGCAGGCAGTTATAGCACAGGGCAATTATGCAAGCTAAGGGACATGCAGGATCCTAGAAGAAGCCACTAAACCAGGCTGGGAGTATTGGGCAAGACTCACTGGAAGAAGAAGGAATAGAGCTGCTCAGGTTGGTAGAGACTGGGGAGTGAAACGGAAGAAGATTCCAGAAAAAAAGAGCAGATTCAAAAGTCCTGAAAAAAGGGTGCACACTGAGTTTAAGGAATTGAGAAATCACTATTGGGAACAGTGGAGTATAGGAAGGAGGGGGCAATGAGTGAGGAAACTGAGGGGGTGGGCCGGGGCATGCCAGCCCAGAGGCCATGCTAAGGAGTTTGAGTTTTATTCTAGGGGGGATGGAGGCCATCAAAGAGTTTCAGCCAGGGATATGGTTTTATAAAAACAGAGAGTTGCATTTCATAAACTTCTCTTGGTGACAGATCAGACAACTGCTGAATGTGGAAAAGTCTAAAGGCAAAGACTCAGCTGGAGGTGGCTGAGGGAACCCAGCAGGGATTGAGTGGGGTCTGAACAAGGTGGTGGTGACTGGGTGCAGGGTGGTGGACACAGCAGAGGGATTGTTTCAGCAGAACTTAAGAAAGTTAAGTTGTAACAAAATGCCATAAAAACTGGGTGGTTTATGAACAACAGACATTTATCTCTGACAGTTCTGGAGGCTGGGAAGTCCAAGATCACTGTTTCAGTAGATTCAATGTCTGGCAGGTGCCCTCTTTCTAGTTCAAGATGGTGCCATCTTGCTACATCCTTGCATAGTGGAAATGGCAAGACAGCTTCCTGGTGCCTCTTTTCTAAGGGCATCAACCCTGTTCATCAGGCCTCTGACCTCATGATCTAATCACTTCCCAAGACCTCACTTCTGATACCATCACCTTGGGGGTTAGATTTCAGCATTGCATTTTATAGGGACACAAACTTTCAGCCCATGGTGATGGTGTAGAGAATAATACAGAAAAGAGTAGAGAGTATCTGGAGAAGCAAAACAGAAAACTCAGGAACTGGGAAGTTACTCTGTGGGTTAGAGAAATGAGTTCAGGGTGGGGCATGCTGAGTTAAGAGTTTTCCAGTATGCAGTTAGCTGCATGAGCTTAGCAAATAATATTTAATAATAAGCTATTTTGGTTTTTCTTTTAGTTCATACCAATTTATTTATTAAGTTTATATATTTAATGTTTAAAAACTTCAGTAAATCTTAACATTGAAACACATTGTGAGACTAGAAATTTTTATAACTTTCTCACAAAGATATTCTTCTTCAGCATATTAACTATTTTAGTAAGGCCTCCTACCACACTGGACTCTCCCCTTAATAAAACCTACTGTCACCAAGCCAGTATTTGATCAATGGTGTTGAAAAGCAGGTTTTACTAATTCTCAGACAAAGCTCTTGTTTCATAGGAGAGCTCTAAAGACTCCCACAGGCTGCACTAGGATGCCAAACAACAGCACATTTTTCAACAACAGCCAATATAAAGAAGAGGGAGGAGAAAAACCCAACAGCCCAACTGAGAAATGAACAAATAGCTGCAGTAAAAGAAATACAATGGCCCTGATTCAGAGTTCACTCAAACTAGAAAAGTAAATTATAAATACACCGAGACACCATTTTCCATCCTGAAATGAGCAAAAATGAAGGAATTGTTCACATGCTGCTTTGGTGAGGGCTTGGGAGTCAGATTCTCTATAAAGGAGACATAAATTGGTATAATCTCCAGAGAAGGAAATTCTTCAACATCCCGAAATTTAATGTGCCTAAAACATTCTTCTCAGCAAATCAATATTAATATACCTGATTGACAAACATGCTTGGACATGTGTGAAATGGTTTAAGTTCACATTTATTCACTGAAGCATGGAAAAAACTGAAAGCCTGTCCAAAGAGAACTGGTTTATGTAACATGTTATAACCATAGAACAGAATACCATGCAGCCATTGGAAAAAATGAAAATGGTGGAAACAACCCAAATTTCCATCAGCAGGTAAATGAATAAACAAAATGTGGTATATACACATTATGGAATATTACTCAGCCTTAAAAAGGAAAAAATTTCTGACATATGCCACAACATAAAAAGATCTTAAGGACATTATATTATGTGAAGTTAAGTGAGATACTAAAGGACAAATACTGTAGAATCCACTTATACGAGGTACCTAGAGTAGTCTAATTCATAGAGACAGAAAGTAGAATGGTAGTGGCCAGGGGCTGGAGAGGGAGTGGGGAATTCCATTTGTGTAAGACAGAAAGAGTTCTGCAGATGGATGGAGGTGAAAGTTGCAAAGCAATGTGAATGTGCTTAATGCCACTGAACTGTACTCTTAAAAATGATAAAGAAAACACCAAACTTTTCAAATCCGAGGCTTTTATCTTCTAATTGGTCAACATATAATTGCATAACCAAATTCTTACTGGCAAAATCAAGTCTTTTAGAGAACAAAACAATGCTTAATTCAGTGGCCTATGTTGGTTAAATATAAACAAGGTTGCAAAAATAATTTGCTTGGGTGGATTCCCCAGACCTAACAGCAATGAGCATAATATTTAACTTTAAAAGTGCTTAAACTTCTCTCCAAAAAATATAACTCCACCATTAGGGGAACTGTTGATTTTTACATTATTCAAGCTATCTTTTATTCACTGAAAATGTGAGTATTTTACAAGTAGTGTGGCTCCTCATTTCCAGGTCATAGACATATTCTAATAGCTAGCCATGAAAATATTTTCTGAAATAACACAAATAAGACTCCAAGATTATCTATCCTATAAACTAAGAGATCTGCTTTCATTATAAACGAATGTCTCATAATACTAACAGGTTCAGTATAGGTTTCAATCCTCTATTTACAATATCAATCCAGGCTACTCTGAGCACACTGCCTATGGGGTAGGTCTGCCCCGTGTGTAGTAGTAAACACACATACACACACACACACACACACACACACACACACAGAGACACATACGCACACACACAGATATCTCCATTGACCTCCAAAATACCAAGATTTGAAACTTGTTGAAATTTTCCAGTGTACTCCCTGCACAAGGAGATTCCTTGATGTTTCCAAACTGAGGAAACTTCAGGCGTCTGTGTCTGAGACAGAATACAACAGCAAAAACAGCCTTAAGTGACCGACATTCCTGTGGCCAAATGATTGCTGTATGGCCCTGATGCTCTCTCAAGACTAAGATCTTACAGCTAAGACATCAAAGCCAGGAGCGCTGAAGACAATGCTGTTTCACAAAGGGCCAAGCCAAAAGGGTAAAGTTGAGAAATCCACACCTCTAAACATCTTCCCAGGCAGACTTTCCCAACCTTGTGTATAAAAACAGGGCGATAGCATCCTCCTTGCGGCTTTCTAGAAACACTAGGGGACTTAGGGATAGAAGGCCAAGGGGTTTATACTTGAGAAGCATTTGGGATTCTTAGAGAAGATGTGTTACATTTTAGGCTGGCTTTTAGAAGGAGCAGAAGTCACCTTAAAAACAAATCCAAATCCTCTTCTTGCACATAATACATGTAAATCTTTGGGGATTTGGCTCGATAAGCATTTATGCAAGACTAGCATCCAGGTCCCCCTGACAGTCCTCTGGACCATTCTGTTGTGTCTTCTTATCCAAAAAAATTCTTAGATGCCTTCATTTTCATGTTACAAAGGTTTTGCTCAACAAAAATAACATTTCGCTTGTTTGGAATCTGGCATATAGTTTCCTTAGAAAGAGGTAATATGATGAATAGGCCCCTGGGCCAGCCCAAATACCTAATGTGTACATGTGAGACCATGGTATGCTAAAAACACCTGCAAACCTTACACCCCAGAACTGCATTTATTATTCCAACTTGAAACGCCAGGAAGGATGGAAGGAGCGACAGCTGCACTCCCTTCTGGGGACTCCTCCAGCTCCAAATCACTGCTGATATCATCAAGGGGAGAGCTAAGGTCGTGGGTGAGGATCAGGGCTCCTGGGGCTAATCCAGGGGGATACTTTGTACCCAGGGTGGCTTCCTCGTCCCTGTGTGTCTCTTCTCCATGGACCACTGGCTGTTCTCTCTCACTCACCATCTAGCGTTGTGACCAGCGTTTTTCTCCTCTCCCCTGCTGCTGCCCTCAACACAGTCTTATATTCCTATGTTGCCTGAGTATCCTCCTGTCCTGGAAATGGGCACTCGGGCAATCTTTTAGGATTTTCCAACAATTTCTGACTACTACCAATAATGAAGAAAGACTAAGAACAGTCCTCTCTTCCTCTCCTTCAGCCCAGTCCCTCTTTTATTTCCTTCAGACCCTGATGAAATTCCTCCAGGAAGATAAGGCTTGAAACCCCCACAGCCAGACTCACCCTGGTGTAGACACATCCAGAGTTAGGATTTCTTGAGCCATCCTCACCAACTGGAGGAAGACCCTGAGCTCAAAGTGGGAGGGAGCTGGATTGGGGTTGGGGTGATGAGAACATGCAGGAGACAGACAGGAGGAAAGAAGCCACAGCAGGGAAGGATCTGGGCTTCTGGCCAATGAGCTCCTGCAGCAGGCATTCCTGGGTGGCTGTGCCACGAAACAGCCTTTCCCACGCTTCCCTGTGTGCACAGCGGCTCACCCTCAGCCGGATCGTAAACTACTCAGGAAGAAAGGTCGTGACACATCTAGTGCCCCTGTCAGCACTGAGTACACAGGAAGTAACTGATCAATACTTGTTGAGTCACGTGAACGTCTAAGCCACTCAATGTCATTACCACCTTCAGCAGCAGAGGGGGAAGGAAGGGCATTTCACTATGCCCATGCCTGCCCATGCCTCAGAAAGTCATCAACAGCCAGAACAATCATTCTTCCTCACTCTTTACACATTGTGTTTGGTTGTCCTATTCCATAATCTGAGGACAGTGTGTCTGAGGTGAACATTTGATTAAAAGGTGCTATAAAAGCAGCAACTGGGCCAGGCGCAGTGGCTCATGCCTGTAATCCTAGCACTTTGGGAGGCTGAGGAGGGTGGATCACGAGGTCAAGAAATGGAGACCATCCTGGCCAACATGGTGAAAGTCCGTCTCTACTAAAAATACAAAAATTAGCTGGGCATAGTGGCATGCCTGTGGTCCCAGCTACTTGGGAGGCTGAGGTAGGAGAAACACTTGAAGGAGGGTGGAGGTTGCAGTGAGCCAAGATCGTGCCACTGCACTCCAGCCTAGTGACAGAGCAAGGCTAGGTCTCAAAAAAAAGCAGCAACTGAAGAGACCAACTCACCTCCAGAATCTGTGCCAGATGATTTGCACAGCTGGCCAGTTAGACAGATGTCTGGCTCAAATAAGGAGAAACAGATCATTCTACCTTGCAGGGACTTGCACTCACTTTCAAAGCTGACTTTTCAAACTGCAAGTGCTGGCACCAACTCCCGTTCTAATTAAGTATGCAGGGCTCTGAGAAATAGGCAGCCTTTTTTGGCTGAGGTAATAGTAGCTGTTCTACACAAGAACCTGTTTCTGAAAGCACCTATCAAGGAGAGCTGCTGGATCTTGTCCAAACAGTGCATTCTGAATGCTTTCCGTGTTCCTTGGAAAAGCTCCAGCGGGTGTACTGGAGCCCTGCTCTTCAGCAGGGATACTGCAGAATTTCCTCCGGGCCTCACACTTAGAAGTAAAAAGAAATGACTGGGGGGAAATTCGAGAAGGACACAGACCAAAACTCCAGCACTCGTGGTGGGAAGGGCAGGTGGCGCAGGGCCCTGATAGAAACAGGTTCCTAGAATAATGCATATGGTTTCTATTCAATTTACAGAGAAGGGCCAAGAAGCGGCCTCTTAAAACTCTTTCAGCAAATGACAAGACATTAAATGAATAAAATAGAAAACTACTCTCCCTCCCTTTGAAGGCAGAATATTTAGTAACGAAGGAGGTTAAGGAGACAAACACAAGTATTTTCAGTGTCTGATGACTGGTGAACACCGAAACTTCTGTGGCAGAAGACTCCGGAACCACCTACTTTGGCTGACTTTAAACACAGTATTGATTTCCACCTTTACAAAGCAGGCACTGTGTAGTCCATCCAAGGGCAAGGTACTGACCACAAGACCTGCAGGCTTTGCTGCAGACCCTGTTATTTTATGACCAAATATTTTAACAACTTGAGTCTTTGCCACACATTCCAATTACACCCTTGTTAGTTGCTCAATGCCTCAGAGAAAACTTTCAAATTCTACTGGCTGCCCTTCACAAACAGTCTGAAATACTCTGCCACAGGTATCTTGTTAGAAATAAGCATGGAGAATGCCATGCAGGCGGAAGGTTGCCCTAACTTACCTTCATGGCCAGGATCTAGGGTTCGCCATCTGCATGGTGCTGCCATTTCATTTTCATCAGGTCTGTGGTGCTGCACAGGCAGCGAATATGACTGATCACTCCACAGCTCAAAAAATGCAGAAGACAGGTCACCTCTAGCTGGAAGTAGGGTTCATCTTCCCTTGTCAGAGCTTGACAAGGTTTGAAGCTGGCCCTGCGGAGATGAGCGTGAGAATAGATTACGAAGCAAGCTAAATACAGAATTCAGTTCTGGATTTTTAAAAAATCAACCAAAAGAATATACTAATGTAAAAATAAATGGCCACTATTCGTTCAACCATTTATTTGTGCTAGGAGAGAACACTAATGGGAATAACAAAGCAATTGAAACAGGTCACCAGGTCTCGTCTTCAAAGTCATGGGTCAGTGTCACCTTTTCAATTCTCTGCAATGGACTCAAAATTCACATGGTGAAGTCCTAACCCCAGTACCTCAGAATGGGACTGTATTTGGAGACAGGGCCTTCATAGCCGTAATTAAGGTATAATGAGGTCATACGGGTGGGCTCTAATCCAATATGACTGGTGTCCTTACAAGCAGAGATTAGGACACAGATAATACAGAGGGATGACCCTGTGAGGCTGGCAGTAAAAAGGCAGCTGTTTGTGAGCCAAGGAGCAAGGCCTCAGAAGAAACCATCCCTGCAGACTCCTTGATCTTCGATTCCCAGCCCCCAGCACCAGGAGACAATCGAGGTCTTTTGTTTAAGCCCCCAGGCTGTGGAATTTTGTGATGGCAGCCGGAACAAAGACCCTCTCTCTCATCCCCTCACTCCTATTTTTGAACAGTGGTTGGTTTTTGATCAACTTCACTTGACTCTTCTTTCTCACCCTTACTTCCTTTTTGCTCCAGGGAGCCCCTCTCTAGCTCCTTCCGCCTGCCTTGCCTCTTTCTCTTTTAAAAGAGTTTCGGATGAACCTGGAAACCATCATTCTCAGCAAACTGACACAAGAACAGAAAATCAAACACCGCATGTTCTCACTCATAGGCGGGTGTTGAACAATGGGAACACATGGACACAGGGAGGGGGAGTATCACACACTGGGGTCTGTTGGGGGGGAAAAGGGGAGGGATAGTGGGGGGGTGGGGAGTTGGGGGAGGGATAGCATGGGGAGAAATGCCAGATATAGGTGATGGGGGAGGAAGGCAGCAAATCACACTGCCATGTGTGTACCTATGCAACAATCTTCCATGTTCTTCACATGTACCCCCAAACCTAAAATGCAATAAAAAAATAAAAATAAAAATAAAAAAATAAAATAAAATACATTTTGGAGTTTGCAGTGTAAAAAAAAAAAAAAAAAAGAGTTTCTCTCATCTTTTTCCAAGACAGAGGAGCCACCTTGGGAAAGTGAGAGGGAGAGAAGGCATCTTGCACTGAGCACCCCAGGGCTGGTGAGAGACCCAGCCTCCCAAAGCTCACAAGTGCATCTGGTTTGCAATGGCAGAATAAAAACCATGTGACATGATCAGAAGATACATCTCTTCCTTTCGGGGTGACCCTGACTCACTCAACTTCTCTGAGCTTCTGTTTTCTCATGTATTTAAAAAAATGGTGATGTGAATTCTTGAATGTTGTTGTAAGGCTCAATGAAGATAATGCATTGGAAAATACTTCATATGCTAATCAACACAATTCAGTTTCTCTACCTATGAAATAAGCACTCCCTAGCATTTCACAGTGTAGTTTAATCAAAACAAAAGTCAGCAAATAAAACTTCTGTGACTCAGAATAGCATATATAAAAGTATTATTTCTACTCTAGTTTTCATCAGCCTGGTGAAGTTTATTTTTGTTTTCTTCTGCCAGTTTTTATGAAGAGTGTCGTATTCAGTATTAGAAAGAGAATTCTAAAGACACAAAAGATCTGGTTCTTGCCTTCAGGAGTTCTGCAATGTATTTAAAAAATAATTTTAACAGTAAAATCAATTATAAAATTAGTTCAAAGAGGTTTTCCAGGCTGCAGTGGAAAATGCATAGCTAAGTCTCCATGCAGGACCAGCCAGGTCCATACCTGAACTTCATAGGACAACCTTCCAGATAGACATTTTTCCTATGACTACTCTAATGAGGCTGCAAGTGGAAACTAAGAAATCAGACATTTAAAAAGTTAATAAAAACTTAAAATAACTAGCGTATTTTGCTTTAAACAAATCTACTCCTACAGCGATTTATTATAGTACTTTAAAACACAAATGCCTTTAAATGTTTTAAAATTATGAAAAGAATAACCAAATTTTCTAATCCCTCGAAAAACTATTGACAATGGCAACATTCCAGTCGGAAAAACACATTGTCTTCAGAATGCAATTGCTATCTGATTTTAGAAATACGTGACTTTAGAAACACCCGACCAAAAAGAAAATTGCATTATACTTACTGTTTTTAAGAAATTCACACGTACCGTTATGAATAATTAAAATATGGTCATTTAGGTAGTCAGGACTTAATGATCAAAGGATGGAAAAGTGCATGTCATAGCAGTTGCTTTTGTATCTTGAGCCTGACTGCCTGTGAGACAGGCTCATCACTGCACTTCTGAGGGCTGGCCTCCTCCTGTTTTAAACGGGTCCAATAATGCCTGCTTTAAAAGAGCAAAACCCACAACTCAAATGAAGCTCCAAGCTCAGCTGCGGGCAGTGTACCTATCCAGGCCAGTAGCAGGGCGCTGTCCTGGTGGCATCTCAGGATGAGAATGTATCATCGTGGTTTACAGCTGCTTCCTAGCATTTCCAGCTCCCTAAACTGTGAACTTTTCTAATTCAACTTTACATGTCCCTCTCACCACTTACTTCTCTGCTTTCAAGTCTAGCACTGTACATAGCACATAGTAGAGCCTCAACAAATGTTTGGTGAATGAATATCTGAGTAAACGAACAACGGATAATTTGTAAAATGGAAGTACTACTGTAGCTACAAAAAACTGCTCTGAAAAAGGTCAAACTCCTTGACATTTTTTTTCTCCTGTAGTGTATGACTAAAACAAGTAATCTCTGATATAGTAAGACAAATGTTCCCTGGCACATCTACAAGTAAGAAAATACCCATAGAAATAAAATGAGGCTTATTCTCTAGTCCTTTGTGAAAGTCACATCTTTCTAAAGCATTTTAAGATCAACAGTAGAACTGTCTGCATTTTTAGTACTGTGCCTAATTTTTAGTACTGCTACCTGCTTTATATATTTTTCTTTTGCAAACGTTTTTGTTAGTACATTTGAAAGGAACGATTTGTTTTGTAGATGTAGATACAATCCTGGTTCTGTACTTCATTGTTTAAATAATACTTAAGGAACCCCTGTCAATAGATGCTACCTTAAAAACGAGGAAATAGAATATATTGTTTAAAAACCTTTGTTGGCTGGGCGCGGTGGCTCACGGTTGTAATCTCAGCACTTCAGGAGCCGAAGCGGGCGGGTCAGGAGTTAAGAGACCAGCCTGGCCAACATGGTGAAATCCCGTCTCTACTGAACATACAAAAATTAGCCGGACGTAATGGCAGGGGTCTGAAATTCCAGCTATTCGGGAGGCTGAGGCAAGGGAATCGCTTGAACCCGGGGGGCTGAGGTTGCAGTGAGCACAGTGCGCCACTGTACTGTACTCTGTCTCAAAAACAAAACAAAACAAAAACTTTAAGTAGGAGTATGATACTTTCTCATGTCTTCCATCACACCACAATTCAGGTATTTTCAAAAGCAGAGCATTAAAGCCTTAAGTAGGTGATAGCGCAGACGCCTGACTCCCTAGCCAAGTGACAGTGGCTGCCAGCGGACTGTGAATCGAAATCGAGAGACACAGGTGTCCACGCAGTATCAGACTGGGAGCTCCCGAGAAGACACCAAGCGCGGCGAGATTCCCGGCTTCCCCCGCGGCCTCTCCGTCGCCCGGCAACGCAGCCGCACCGCGGTTCGGCACCGCCCCCGCTGCCATGGCAACGCGACCGCCACAGGGCTGGCTTTGTGCTAGCACTGTCCAGGGCGCCCTGCTGGGGCCACGGCAACTTTTCTAACCTCACCGCATCTACCACTCTGTCCCCTTCTCCTACCCGGAGCCGCTGATCATCAACTTTCACCCTCGTTTCAGGAAAAAAAAGTTCCACGAACACAGGATTTCGACCAAATTCTGCTTGGCTTTACTTCAAAAGTGCGGCGAGGTGACAATAGCTAGAGAAACCCCACTTGCCTGTCTCAGCATCCCTCCCACGTCTGCAGAGGGTCCTTGAAGGGATCCCAGCATCCCGCTCCGAGCTGGAAGTGAGAGGAAGGTCACGGAGAAGCCGACGGGAGACTGTCCCGGGTGAGTGCCGCCCCCGTGCCCTGCGCCCTCCTCTTTGCTCGGCCAGGGCGGGATCTCCCAGCCTCTGGGCCCGGGACCGCTGCGAATCCGTCTCCGGCTCCCGGCCCAGCAGAGCTCAGACCGGCTCTGGAGGGCTGTCGGGATGCCGCGTTTCCCTGGAGATCAGCAGTTCCGCGTCACCCTCGGCAGCCAGCTCGGCTTCCAGGGCTTGGGCTGTGCTATTGTTTGCTGCTCTTGAAAGGAGGTGGGGAGGATGGGGGCGCCCCAGGCTGAGCCCAGGCAGGCGGACCTGGGGTGGACTTTTTTGCAGAGCTTTTTCTCTCCTGCTTCTCCCAGCCCCTTATGTTGCATATTCATAAGAAGGCGGGGTCATTTCCCATATCCTTTGAATCTTTCAACCTTGAGGATCAGCGGAAAAGAATTGAGGTATTAGGTATGGGAGGGATCACTAGGAGGCGAATAAGATGGGGGGAAAAGTGGTGACAGAGACAAGCAAATATTGGATTCCTGTTCACAGTTTCTTCCTTCACCCTCATGCAAGGACGGACACACACACACACACACACACGCACACACACACACATACACACAAATTTCTTAATACCTGAACTGAACAAAGGGAAATTTCAAAGAAATCCTGACTAAAGTGGAGATCAAGTTTCCAACACATAAACTTTGGCGGATACATTCAAACCACAGCAGATGGTAAAACTATCACTACCGGAAAATAAGAGAATCAATTGTTAAACTATTAGAAACAAAGGAAATTAGAAAACAACAATGTATAAAAGATTACTATGTGGGCTGAGTAGCATAATGTAGGTGACAGAATTCATGAGTGAACTTGAAGATAGACCAATAGAAAGTATTCAATTGAAAAATAGAGGGCTGGGCATGGTGCCTCATGCCTATAATCCCAGCATTTTGGGAGGCCAATGTGAAAAGATCATTTGAAGCCAGGAGTTCAAGACCAATCTGGTCAACACAGCAAGACCTCATCTCTACAAAAAAAAATTTTTTTTTAATTAGTTGGGTGTGGTGGTGCATGCTTGTACTCCAGCTATTCCAGCGGCTGCGATGAGAAGATTGCTTGAGCCCAGGAGGTTGAAGCTGCAGTGAGCTGTAACTGTGCCACTGTACTCCACAAAATGAGACCTGTCTAAAAACAATAACAACAACAGAAAAAGACAAATAGAGAATGTAAGGAGACATGCGAACAGAGACTCCCATCTCTAAAGAACATATATAAATAAAAAATAAATATAAATGGATGAAATACTCCAAAAGACAGGGATTAGCTGGTGAAATGTATTTTTAAAAAAGACCTACCTTCGTGCTGTCTACAAAAGATGCTGCTTAAATGCAAAAGTACAAAGGAGTTGAAAGAATGAAAAAAGACATACCATGGAAACATAAAGCATGAGAAAGCTGGAGTAGCTGCATTATCATAAACACAGATTTTAAGAAGTGGTGCTAGAGATAAACAAGATCATTTCATAATGACACAAACCCAAAGTAAGTAGAAGGAAAGAAATAATAAAGGTAACAGCGGAAATCAATAAAATAGAAAATGGACATACTAAAGAGAAAAGTAAATGGAATCAAAAGCTCTGCTCTCTGAAAATACCAACAAAATTGATAAACCTTTAGCAAAACTGGTCAGTTAAAAATGAATGGCCACAGGCTGGGTGCGCCATGGCTCATGCCTGTAATCCTAGCACTTTGGGAGGCCAAGGCGGGTGGATTACTTGAAGTTAAGAGTTCCATACCAGCCTGGTCAATATGGTAAACCCCATCTCTACTAAAAATACAAAAAGTAGCCGGGCATGGTGATGCATGCCTGTAATCCCAGCTACTCGAGACTGAGGCAAGAGAATCTCTTGAACCCAGGAGGTGAAGGATGCAGTGAGCTTAGATTGCACCACTGCACTCCAACCTGGATGACAGACTCAGAACCTGTCTCAAAAAGAAAAAAAAAGAAAAAAACTGTCAATATCGGAAATTACAGTTATCAGAAGAAAAATGAAATACTGTGAGCAACACTATGCCAAAAAATTCAATGATTTAGATAAAAAAGATTCTTTGAAAAACAGAAATTATAAAAACAGACTTAAAAAAACCCAAAAGACCTAGATTGTCCTATAACAAATTATTATGATTACTATGAGACAGTGTTTCACTCTGTTGTTCAGGCTGGACTGCAGTGACCCGACCATGGCTCACAGCAACCTTGACTTCCTGGGCTCAAGTGATCCTCTCACCTCAGCCTCCTCAGTAACTAAGACCACAGGCATACACCACCAAGCCTAGCTAATTTAAAAAAAATTTTTTTTTTGTAGATATAGGGTCTCCTTATGTTGCCCAGACTGGTCTTGAATTATTTTTATTTCTGTATATCAATAACAAACAATTGAAAATGACATTTGAAAAACAAAAGGATATGTACTCACTCGTAAGTGGAAGCTAAGCTATGAGGATACAAAGTCATAAGAATGGACTTCAGGGGCTTGGAAGGAAAGAGTGGGTGGCAAGGGATTAAAAACTACAAATTTGGTACAGGAGACTGCTCAGATGATAGGTGCACCAGAATCTCAGAAATCACCACTAAAGAACTTACTCATGTAACCAAACACCATCTGTTCCCCAAAAGCCTACAGAAATAAAAAAGAAAAAAACCCAAATGCATTCAAAATAGCATAAACATATCCAGGAATACACTTAACCAAAGATATGGAAGATCTATACACTGATAAAGAAATTTCAAAAGACCTAAATAAATGGAGAGATAGGTCCTGTTTATGAACTGGAAGACTCAATAATGTTAAGATGTTGATTTTTCCTGAATCTATAATATAGTTGATGGCAATTTTAATAAATATTATAGCAAGCACATTCTTTTAGAAATTGACAAGTAATTCTAAACTTGATATGAAAATAAAAAGGATGTAAAACAGCTGAACAGTTTTAGAAAGAGAAAGTTGGAGGACTTGAACTACCTGAGATGAAGATTGACAATAACACTGCAGTAATCAAGAGTGTGTGTCATGGGGATAAGGAAAGGCACACCAACCAGTGGGACAGAGACCAGTCCAGAGGTAAACCCACATATGCATAGTCAACTGATCTTTATTAAAGCACCACAGTAATTCAGTGAATGAAAGGACAGTGTTTTCAACAAACAGCACTGGAATAGTTTGCATACTGGGGGGAAAAAATGAGTCTGAACCCTTATCTTAAATTAACTCAAAATGGGTCACAGACATAAATGCTAAAATCTTAAGTCAGAAAAAAATAGCAGGATATATTTGTGGTATTAGTTAGGAAAAAGTTTCTTATTAAGACAAAGGCATGAAACAAAAATATTAATAAAATAAATTTCACTAAAATAAAAATCTTTTGCTCTTCGAAGGACCCTCTTCAGAAAATAAAATGGAAAAAAACTTTGCAAAACATGTGTCCAACAAAGGCCCTGTGTCTTTCATACATAAAGAACTATTACAAGTTACCAATAAGACAACTCAGTAACAAAATGGACAAAAGATTTAAACACTTCACAAGAGAATATATGTAAATGGCCAGTAAGTAACTTTTTTCTTTTCAGTTTTTTAAAGAATAGAGATGAGGTCTCTTTATGTTGCCCAGGCTAGGCAACTCTTGAGCTCAAGCAATCCACCCTCCTGGGCCTCCCAAAGTGCTGGGAGGTGAAACAACTGGAATACTCATCTGTTGCTAGTCGTTAGTTACACTGTAATTAGCATCTATTTTGAAAAACAAGTTGGAAGTTTATCTCATGAAAAACACATTTACCTCTTCTTTTTTATAGAGACAGATCTCTGTTGCCCAGGCTGCAGTGAAGTGGCGCTCTCTCGGCTCACTGAAACCTCCACCCTCTGGGCTCAAGCAATTCTCCTGCCTCAGCCTCGCAAGTAGCTGGGATTACAGGCACACACGACCACACCTGGCTATTTCTGTATTTTTGGTAGAGATGTAGTTTCACCATATTGCCCAGGCTGATTTCTAACTTTGGACCTCAGGTTATTCGCCTGTCTTGGCCTCCCAAAGGGCTGGGATTACAGATGTGAGCTACCACACCCAGCCTGTATCTTGCATTTTTTGAGGTACAATTTGCATTTAGTAAAATTCACAGGCTGGGCACGGTGACCCAGGCCTGTAATCCCAGCACTCTGGGAGGCCCAGGCTGGTGGATCACTTGAACTTAGGAGTTCGAGACCAGCCTGACCAACATGATGAAACCTCATTTCTACAAAAAATACAAAAATTAGCTGGGCGTGGTGGTGCATGTCTATGGTCCCAGCTACTCCAGGGGCTGAGATGGGAGGACTGCTTGAGCCCAGGGAGGTTGCAGTTGTAATGAGTCATGATTGCGCCACCGTACTCCAGACTGGGATACAGAGAAGACATTGTCTCAAAAAAAAAAAAAAGAAAAAAAAAGTAAAAATCAGTGTCTTTCAAATATAAAAAATAATGGCCAGTAGAATATTCAGTGGGAGAAAGAAAGCACTGGGTGTCCTCTGTTTGCCTCTAGATTCACTCTCACTGGACTCCCTCCTGCTCTCTCCCCAGCGAGGCTTGACAGTATTGATTCTAGCAATAGACTCTCTTGCCCTCTTGCCTCTGATTGGGTTTGCCCACTGGGAAAACTAAGGAATAGCAGGAAATCTAAGGAATAGAGGAGAGTGGGGTAGCATACTTATTTCCTCTTTTACCCCTATTCTCTCTGGAAGGAGCAAGGTTATAACTCTTATCAGTTGGCCTCTCCAATAAGAATGGGGTCTCTGGAGTATAGCAACTACCCCTTCGAACCATTCACGCCTAGGTGTCAAAATGAGGGCCCCAAGACTACTATTACTAGCTGAAAGGTACTACTCTTTTACCTTGGTTTTTCTGTATTTTGTTCACATTTTAGTAAATACTACTTTTTATCTCCTCTAGTTAACCAATTTAAATAGAATCATTTGTTCCTTAACAGAGTCCACTTGCCACAATAGCAACAACAAAAAATCCATTGGAATTAATAAGCGAGAAATCACATGAGCTATATAAAGAATACATCAAAATCAAAATCAAAAATACTTAAACAAATGGAAAGACATTTGTGTACTTGAATAAGAAACTTCAACATAATAAAGAGGGCTTTTTTTTTTTTTTGAGATGGAGTTTCGCTCTTGTTGCCCAGGCTGGAGTGCAATGGTGCGATCTCAACTCACCACAATCTCTGCCTCCCAGGTTCAAGCGATTCTCCTGCCTCAGCCTCCAAAATAGCTGGGATCATAGGCCTGCACCACCAGCCCAGCTAATTTTGTATTTGTAGTAGACATAGGTTTTCTCCATGTTGGTCAGGCTGATCTTGAACTCCTGACCTCAGGTGATCCACCTGCCTTGGACTCCCAATGTGCTGGGATTACAGGCATGAGCCACCGTGCCTGGCTAAATATGGCAGTTATTCTGTAGTTCAATTATAAATTAAATGCCAACAGGTATTTTATTGTTTTGTTGTTATTGCTGTTTTATGTATTAAACTAGTTTTAATATTCATGCTGAAAAGCAAACAAGATTATGAAAACTTTGAAAAAGAGCAAATATTAAAACATAAAGTTGTTGTAATTAAAAACAGGAGAAACATGTTATCAAACAAAAAGTCCAGAAATATACCCAAATGCATACAAAAGTTTACAGTAAAAATTTCATCTAAAATCAGTGAAAGGAAAAGATGGATTATTTAATAAGTGGATTGAGAATAATAGGTAGTATTCTGGAAATAAAAACACAGTTGAATTAGTATCTTTTTTTGTTTTTGGAGACAGGGTCTCATTCTGTTGCCCAGGCTGGAGTGCAGCGGCATGATCTTGGCTCAGCACAGCTTTGACATCCCAGGCTCAGGTGATCCTCCCACCTCAGGCTCCTGAGTAGCTGCAATCACAGGCACATGCCACCACACTCAGCTAATTTTTGTGTTTCTTTTTGGTTTGCTTGTTTGTTTTTCAGAGACAGGGTATATTAGAACTGCCCAATACGGGTAATTTATAAAGGAAAGAAGACTAATTGACTCACATTTCAACATGGCTGGGGAGGCCTCAGGAAACTTACAATCATGACAGAAGGGGAAGCAAACATGTCCTTCACATGGCAGCAGGAGAAGTGCAAGCAGGAGAAATGCCAGACACTTAGAAAACCATCAGATCGCATGAGAACTCACTATCATGAGAGTATGGGGGAAATCCCATGATCCAATCACTTCCCACTGGATCCCTCCCATGAAACATGCGGATTATAGGAACTACAATTTGAGATGTGATTGGTGTGGGGGACACAGCCAAACCATATAAGGGGGTTTCACCATGTTGCGCAGGCTGTTCTCAAACTCCTGGGCTCAAGTGATCTGTCTGCCTTGGCTTCCCAAGGTGCTGGGATCACATGGATGAGACACTGCACCTGGTTAAATTCATATCTTATAATATACAACAGGATAAATTCAAAATCAATCAAAGATTTAAATTTGAAAAATGGAATCATAAAAGCATTAGAAGTAAACATGAGATAATTGGTAGAAATTTTAAAGTGATGTCTTTGTTTTGTGCTGCTGTAACAGAATGTGTGAGACTAATTTATTTTATTTTATATTTTTGAGATGGAGTCTCTCTCTCTCCCAGGCTGGAGTGCAGTGGTGCCATCTCAACTTATTGTAATCTCCCTCCCCACACAGGTACAAGCAATTCTCCTGTCTCAGCCTCCTGAGTAGCTGAGACTACAGGTGCATGCCACCACACCGAGCTAATTTTTGTATTTTTAGTAGAGATATGGTTTCACCATATTGGTCAGGCTGGTCTTGAACCCCTGACCTGAGGTGATTCATCCGCCTTGGCCTCCCAAAGTGCTGGGATTACAGGCGTGAGCCACTGCACCCAGTTGAGACTGAGTGATAACAAACAAATGCATTTGGCTCATGCTTCTGGAGGCTTGGAAGTCCAAGTTCAGGGGGTGGCATCTGGCTAGGAACTTTTTACTCTATCATCCCATGGTAGAAGGACAGAAAGGCACAAGAGCACAAATGAGAGAGTAAGGGAGAAGGAGGCTGAACTCATCTATTTGTCAGGAACTCATTCCAAAATAACAACATTAATCCATTCAGGAGGGGCAGAGTCATCATGACTTGAACGCCTCTTAAAGTCCCACCTCTCAACACTTGCACTGGGGATTAAGTTTCTAACACATGAACTTTGAGAGCTACATTCAAATCACAGCAAATGGGAAAAGCCTTCCTGATTACAGTAGTTCCCCCTGTGTACATGGCACAGTTGTTCCAGGACCTCCCCTCAGATACCAAAGTCCATGGATGCTCAAATCTCTTATATAAAATGGTGCAATATTTGCATATAACCTGCGAACATTAAATCATCTCTATACTTATAAACATTGTTTCTAATACCTAATACGGTGTAAGAACTATGAAAATAGCTGTTAATGTATTGTTTTAAAATTTGTATTTTTATTGTTTGACTTTTTGGAATATTTTCAGTCCATGGTTTGGATGCAGAACTCACAGATACAAAGGGCCAAGAGTATAACACAAATCCAGAAGTCATAAAAATTGTTGGCTGAACAGTGGCTGACATCTATAACCCAGCACTTTGGGGGGCTGAGGCGGGCAAAACGCTTGAGCCCAGGATTTCGAGATTAGCCTCGGCAATGTGGTAAAACCCCATTATCTACAAACAAAAAATATAAAAATTAGCTGGGCATGGTGGCACACACCTATATTCCCAGCTGCTTGAGAGGCTGAGGTGGCAGGATTTACTTGAGCCTGGGAGATGATTACAATGAGCCATGATTGTGCCACTACACTCCATCCTGGGCAACAGAATGAGACCCTGATTCAAAAACAACAACAAAAAAATTAAGGCTGTAAGATGAAAACACTATAAATAATTGCTGGATGCTGTGGCTCATGCCTGTAATCCCAGCTCTTAGGGAGGCAGAAGCAGGAGGATAGGTTGAGCCCCCGGAGTTTGAGACCTGCCTGGGCAATCTAGCAAGACCCCATTCTCCACAAAAAGGAAAAAAACAAAAAGACAAAAAAAAAAAATGATCAGAACAGGTACAAAAAGAAAACATACCAGCATTTTAACCATGAGAAAGGATGCTCAACTTTTTTCATAAAAAATTCAAATTAAAACAATACTAAGAAATCACTGCTCACTTATCAAGTAGGAAAACTGAAAAACAGAGTATTTCTGGTGAGGCTGAGGGAAAACAGCTCCTATCACAGACAGCTTTTAGAAGTGTAATTACTACCAGTACTAAGGAGGGCCGTTGACAATAGCTATTAGAATTTCACATGTTTACTTTTTGAACTACCTCTTCTATTCCTAGATGTTTACTCTGCAGAAATATTTGCACAGTTGCAAAATTTTATCTATACAAGCTGTGAGAATTGCACATACCAGGATGAAATCATTCTTGTCAGACCCTAACAAAACAGGGCTGGGAATGCACGAAGAGGGGGCTCATGCTTGCATGTCTGAGATAAGAACTGCTTCCAAAGGCTTCCTAGAAACCTCCCAAGAAATCCCTTCACATCTGTCACACATCTCCTGCCTTGCAAGTCTGGCATGTTTCACACGTATACATGCATTTCTAGGTTGGTGCAAAAGTAACTGCAGTTTGGACTGTGAATCTTAAATCATAACTAGACTCAAACATATCTTTATTAATCAAAATGGGAACCATTACAACCAACACATTTTTGCCAATGAGAAATAAGTTTGTTTAATCCTGTAGTGTAAAAATTCTTGCTTCAGGATTCAACAAACTCTTGAAAAGCGTTTTCTGTATCCTACTGGCTGTGAAAGCGTTTTCCCTGCAAAAAATTGTCAAGATGCTTGAAGAAGTGGTAGTCAGTTGGCGAGAGGTCAGGTGAATATGGCAGACGAGGAAAAGCTTCGTAACCCAATTCGTTCAACTTTTGAAGTATTTGTGTGATGTGTGGTCAGGCGCTGTCAAGGAGAATTGGGCTCTTTCTGCTGATCAATACTGGCTGCAGGCACTGGAGTTTTCAGTGCACCTCATCAACTTGCTGAGAATACTTCTCAGATGTAATGGTTTCACTGGAATTCAGAAAGCTTCAGTGGATCAGACCAGCAGATGATCACCCAACAGTGACCATGACCTTTTTTGGTGCAAGTTTGGCTTTGGGAAGTGCCTTGGAGCTTCTTCTTGGTCCAACCACTGAGCTGGTCATCACTGGCTGTCATATAAAATTCCCTTTCGTCATGTCACGATCCAATCAAGAAATGGTTCATCATTATTAGATAGAATGAAAAAGAACGACACTTCAAAACGGCGATTTAAAAAAAATTTTCAGTCAGCTCCTGAGGCACCCACTTACCGAGCTTTTTCACCTTTCCAATTTGTTTCAAATGACAAATGACTGTAAAAAGTGTATCACTAGGCCAGGAACAGTGGCTCATGCCTGTAATCCCAATACTTTGGGAGACCAAGGTGGGCAGATCATTTGAGGTCAGGAGTTCAAGACCAACCTGACTAACATGGTGAAACCATGTCTCTACTAAAAATACAAAAATTAGCTGAGCGTGGTGGCACATGCCTGTAATCCCAGCTACTCAGGAGGCTGAGGCAGGAGAATCACTTGAACTCAGGAGACGGAGGTTGCAGTGAGCTGAGGTTGTGCCACTGCTCTCCAGCCTGGGCAACAGAGCAAAATTCTGTCGGGGAAAAAAAAAAAGAAAGAAAAGTAAAAGGAAGTAGGTAAAATTAATTTATTAAAATTAATAAAAAATAATATATCTCATTTAAGTAGGAAAAAAACGTACATCACTAGACACTCTTTAGGGCTGTAGTAATTCCAATAAGATACTCTAAAGAAAACTTGCCCAATAACAGCATCCCCCACCAATAAACTGATGGCAACTCTGACTTAAGTCTTTGGAACCAATGAACTCTGTTCCTAAGCAGGTTACATAAACCTCTCATTTTGCTAACAAAAGCTTCCCGTTACCTTTCAGCAGAAACACTTGTGGTTTGCCATTCCATGAGTATCTGATAAACCATTTTTTCCATTCCTGAATAAATTCAACACATCTAGAAATAAGTTTCTCAAATGTCTTTTTTAGGTTGACATACTCTGTGGTCAGAAGTGGGATGGAACAAGGTTACCTTTGGAAGAGACTGGCGACCATTGGGACAAGGCGAGGCACACACAATTGAGCTTTTTGTGCACTGCACTTTCATGGATTGCCTTTTTTTCCTACCCAGGTACATCATCTCTCAGGTTAAGCTTCCTACCTTTGATAGCAGCTGTCTGTTGAGCTTATTTAGGACCTGAGTGGGTTAAGTCACTGTAGTAAAGGCTCTCGTATCTTGTCTGGGACTATAGAACACTTTTTATCTATTCTGGCAAGTCATTTCTAGTAAAAAGACAGTTTGTGTTTCTGATCCTGGTAAATGAACTTTTGGTTTCAGTTTTGTTCCGAGTTGTTTGCATATTCTTGATACATTTGTTTGCTACTTGTTTTTTTCCCCCATTTGTTTCTGAACATCTTTCAAGAACAAAATTGCTTTCTAAAACCATGGGCAAGAGTTGACCCTTTAAAAGCTGTCAGAGCAGTTGCCACCATTCTATGAGGGATGTCAGTCTCCAAAGAAAAAGTCTGTTGTTAGAATAAACTGGTACAAAGACAGAGAAAACTATCACTTGGGGCCTGCCAGTTAAAAAAAAATCATGTATCTAGGGAAAACCTGGTGTCAGGGTGCGGGGTGAGCAGTCAGTACATAGGCTGGGGCCAAATCAAACAAAAATCCCAGGCACACTGAAACACACACCAGGTCCAAACTACTAACATACAAAAATCAGCAAAATTTGCAGGTTAAATCACTGCCCAGGTTAGCATCAGTCAGAATAGAGTCCTCTGACAGATGTGGTACCAATCAACAAGGCACACAAAACAGGAAAGATTTCAACACCTCTCCTGCTCATAAGATAAAGATACAGGGAGGGAGGTGGGACAGGACTCTTAATAACATTCAACAAGAAAATCTATGGGGTCTTTTTTTTTTTTCTTGCTTTTGTCATGTAAAGACTGTATCTATGTATTAAGGATGTTTTTGCTGTGATTAAAAATAAAGAGTTATATTTTTTAAAACAATGTCTTATCACTGAGGTATACACTTCAAGTAGTTACAAATTAAAGTATATGATGTGCAGGTTTGTTTTAGAATAATCTATCAAAGTGGGAGGGGGTGAGTACATGTGAAACAAAATTGATGAAATTGGTAATGGCTGAAGGTGGAAAATGAGTTTATTAACTCTTTTATTTTGTGTATGCTTAAAATTTTCCATGATAAAAATGTTTTAATGTAGCTATGAAACTACAGAGGAAGGAAAGTGTCTTCAAAAACAACCCTTCTCCTAACAGAAGGGCTACTAATAGTACTAACAGTACTCTACTAAAAGAAGATTCATTATTTACTGTATTTATTCCTTTGTTTCAGACTCATCTGTTTCTGTGTTCATCATTCACTTTGGGCAAGGTTTCTCAATCTCAGCACTATGTACACTTGAAGCCAGATCATTCTTTGCTAGGCGGTTGTCCTGGGCACAGCAGAATCTTTAGCAGCACCCCTGGACTCCCAACTACCAGATGCCAAAACTACACTTGTTTCTTAACCCCCATTTGTGACAACCAAAAACATCTACAGACATTGCCAAAGACCAAAGGGGAGGAAGGGGCACTCAAAATCACTTAGATGGGGACCATCAAATTGGACTAAATGCCTTGAGGAGTGTTTTCAGTTATGTGTTCCTGGTGATGGAAACAAGGATTAGTACATACTACGTGTTGATAAAAAATCTAGTGACTTATTAGGTTGGATACCTTATTGGGAACCATAGGTAAATCAAAGTATGAAGGAAAACAAACACAGAGAAAGCAAAGCTGGGTGATAGTTCAGTTTGGTGACAAAGGCATATAGTTTATTCTTGAGGAACTGTATGTTTAAAAAAAAAATCTATCTAACCAATGTGGTTTGTTATAAGCAGAATTTATTAACTAGAATTTTTAAATTACATGTTAAACATTTACATATATTTGTTTTGTTAAATACATATTTATATTTAGTTATTTATGTTTAGTTAATGATAAAATTATGTCTATACAATATTTTTTGAGAGAAGATTTTGCTCTACCTCCCAGGCTGAAGTGCAGAGATGGTATCATAGCTCACTGCAGTCGCCAACTCCTGGGCTCAAGAGATCATCTTGTATCAGCCTCCTAAATAGCTGGGACTACAGGGACCACCATACCTGGATAATTTCTTTCCCTATTTTTGCAGAGATGGAAGTGTTGTTATGTTGTCCAGACTCTTGTTGGACTCCTGGCCTCAAGCTATCCTCCTGCTTCTCAAAGCCCTAATATTTTATATAAAATGTATATTATTACTGTATTTGGCTTGAATGTTATTACTCTCAATTATCCAAACTTGAATTAAGTCCAACTGCCTAATAGATGACATTAACATATCATAGTATTTACTAATCCAGAAATCTCAACTCTCTCAATTCATTCAGGATGCTCTAACAAAATAACCATAAACTGGTGGCTTGTAAACAATGGAAATTCATTTCTCACAGTTGTGGAGACTGGGAAGTCCAAGATCTAGGTGTTAGCAGACTTACCAGCTGGAAAGGGTCCACTTTCTGCTCTGGTGGCATATGCCTGTAATCTCAGCTACTAGGGAGGCTGAAGCAAGAGAACTGCTTGAACCCCAAGAGGCAGATGTTGCAGTGAGCTGAGAGAGACTGTCTCAAAAACAATAATACCAAAATCAAAAACTTTTTACATCCCTTTTTAATTTAGTCAATATTCACACAGAATTTCTTTTGCAAGATTAATTTTTTTAGAAACCTTCCACATAACTTGTTTAAACTTTTAGCTTTATCTTATCTAATTCAAAACAATCCTTTAACTGCAGCCGATAATCTTTAAGTCTGTTTTCATTTCTCAAAGATCAAAGTCACATGAACCAAAAAGTACCATAACTTCTTTTCCCTTTAAAAATATTTGATCCTAGGGCTTATCCTTTTTTGAGTCAATTAATTAGAGCTCTTCACAGACATCACACACACAACACGTATATAACTACACAGACAGAAGATCCAGTAGCTGTAAGATTTTTCATTTGCCAATCTCCCAGTTGGGTTATGGGCCCCCAGGTGGAGCTTGTTAAGAGCAAGACTAGGAAAGCATACAATTTCTAAAGCCTAATAAACAGGTATAGCTGGAAGACAAGAACAGATATTTGAGAGGAATTCATCCTCCTCTAATTCCTGGGGCTCAATGAGGAAAACAGAGGTCTCTCTCACAGTGGAATTCATGGCACCTTTTCTGTTTTTTCCATGGAATCCCAGGCCATGAGAAATTATCTTAGGGCCTCTTATATATGCATTAAAAGTGGCAAGGCAAAATGGAGAAAAATAATTCAGTTGACCGAAGAAAAACCTTTTTCAGCAAAACAAGATCCAAGAAGAGAAAAACATAACAGCCTTTTAAATATACCTATAACTTGGATAATTCACTTTTAATTAAGCTGAGAACTCTCTTTAAGAAAATACTTTTAAATCCTTTATTACCCAACTTTAGTCACGCCAAGTGGCCAATATTTCTGGCTTTTGAGCTTTACCAAAAGTAACCTCCCAGATGCTCAGAGAAAGGAAGATTCAAGGTGGTTCATGGAGGGGGAAGAGAATCAACAGATGGCAAAGGTCACACAGATATCAAACCAGAAGTACTCATTCCCTAAGCCAGGATTAAACACAGGCCACCACTGTAAAATGGCAGAAGCTGAAACAGAGTATTGCCACCTGGTTACAGGTCACACTCCCAAGGATGTTAAACATGATGGGGGGCTGCAGCAAAGTTTGCCATTGCCCAGTTTGCCAGGCTGGCTTGAATAGCAGGCCTATGGAGTCCTGGGCCCATATCCCATCCTAATTCACTCCTCTTTATGACAGAACCACACAGAAAGTCTTGCAAAGCACACCGGATTGGCTACCACTTGACCAGCCTCACGAATCCTTTTTCGTAATTAAAACTTTACAGAGAATGTAAACAGTGATAGTTGTCGTCTTGGCCTAGTAAAACGTCTTTCCTCCACCCTGTCAGCAGTTAACACAACCTGCATTTTAAGTTGTTTGGAAAACTATCAAGAGACACAGCTATCAAGCCAAGAGATAAGCTATGTGCAGAGCTTCTGGTGAAAATACAACAACCACTAACAAGTTTTCCTAACTACTGAGAGGCAGGCCCATCCCTTACAGAAGTTGAACATATTCTACTTCTAGACAGCCCATGGCATGAACACAATCTAATGGACACCTACTACATGTCTCATGTTTCCAATGACTTCTAGAGCTTACAAGGAAAGCTTCAAGACCAAACCACCTGAAGGTTAATGTTTATGCTTTTTCAAAAACTTGTAAAGAAAACAGACCAAAAAGGATGCAATGGGCTACCTGGGCCAACTTCTTTTTCTCATTAACAGGATGATTCATCTTCAAAGTTTTTATATTTCACCAGACCCTATTGTAAGAAAACCATGAGTGAAACTAGCCAACATTTAGTTAAGACAAAAAACAAAGCATCCTCTCTTCGTTTCACCACACTCACACAAGCTGGCTAAAGAAACACTACACTGAAGAAGCCTAGGATGTCCATGGACTCCCTGAAACCTAAGTTCTCATTTTTAACATAAAGCTTTTAATACTAGCTTTGTAAGTCCCAGATCCCTACAAAGATAAATATTTTATTATCTGTAACTATATTCAGAGAAGCAGCTGTCTGAATCTGTGCATTGCTCCTGGCCTTTTTCCCCTACCCAGTTTATGAAATTTGAAAAAGTCCAAGTCTATCACAACAAAAAACAAGCAAAAAGATATACAAACAGTCACCCCCTAAATTTTGTTAAGAATGAGACAATAATGCCACTCACACCTGGCTCAGGCACCAGCAGGAGGGCACCCTTCAGGACAAGAGGAAGGACTCTTCCTTGCCTTGGCCACGGGCGCCTCCACCACTGCCACCAAGGCCCAAAGTGCAGCACCTGCAGCTTCCTACCCACCCCAGGCCAGCGAGGCCCAGCAGTGCTCCTACTGCCCCCTTCCTGACCCCCAGACTTACTGCTGCTGTCATCAGTAGCACCAATACACCAACCCCTGCCATCGCCCTCAATGCATCAGTCCACCCTATAAGGCTCCTCCCATCTGGCTGCTGCGGCCGCCATCCTACCTCCTACCACTGTAGAGCTGCAGTCTCCATGACCCCCACCAACTGAAGCAGGGCAAGCCACAGAGCCATGCCATTTGCAGGCTCCAGCATACCATATGTGACTCCTCCTCCTCCTCCAGCCAGAAATGGAGCAGCTGGGCAGGCAAACCAGAAAAGCCTAGAACAGAATGCAGGGGGTAGTATCTTAGAGCCTCACCTTGTCATGCTGGCCACTGGCTGGCAGAGGCCCTTTTCGATGAAGGCACTCACACCCACGCTCCAAAGTCCAGTCTCTCTTTTTGGCCCAAACTGGGCAGGAACTGGGGCCTAGGAACACCACAGTACCCAGCTCCCCACTCCACAGGAACCCCTGGGCACCAGGGCTGCCCTCCTCAGGGAGCATGAGCAGCAGACACTCAGACCCAGCCAACCCTCTCCACCCAAGTGCCCATTCAGAACACCTCAGGCCCTGTCTCCCCGTGGCGTCTGCTACTTCATGCCTGTGGGTTCCAGGTGGTCTCCGCAACACAGAGTGAGAGGGAGGGCTGACCCGGGAACCACGGCGGGTGGGGGGGCCCTGCTGTGTTCAGAATTCCCGAGGAAACACTGTGCGACCGCCAGGCTCTACCACAGCAGGAGGAGGTCGCCCTCTAGAGTCTGGAGTCCAGAGAGAGGAGAACAGCCCTTTCTTTGGAGGCCACGGCTGTTCACTGCCACCTCTGCTGCCCACCACTGCCAGCAGTGCAGCTCCCAATGGCACCGTGACCTGTCCCCTGCCATGAGCATTGCAGCACCTGGTAGTGCCGCCAACCGCCCTCTCCCCTGTGCAGGCAGTGAAGTACTGAATAGCGCACCTCCCCTCTTCGCAGGCAGTGCAGCACATGACAGCCTGACCCCCTTCCCTGCCAACCAGTACTGAAGCCCGGAGAGCTCACCCAATTCACCGCCCTGTCGCTGGCAGTGCACAACAGCAGACACAACCCACCCCCTCCCATACCGCGGGCAGTGTAGCCCCCCAGTACGCAGCCAACCCGCTCAATTGCCTGCAATGCAACCCTGAATAGCACCCCAAACCAGCCCCCGTGTTGCGGGGCAGTGTAGCCAGGACAAGGCAGTCACGGGCAGTGCAGCCCCAACAGCACACCCAACCCGCACTCCATGGCTGCCGGATTGCGCACCTACCCTGCAGCATTTCTACAACTCTGGCCGACTCCAGTCTTGGTGACCACCAACTGCAGCGACAGCCTCCAGCAAGCGGCAGGTAGCTCCCTCGCTGCGTTTTCTGAAACCGGGCGTGAAGCAGTTACTTCCACATACACACAAGAGCCGGGAATGACACGACCCTCCTCAGCATACCTTACATACTGAGGTTAGGGAATGAGGTTCCTGGACTCCACCTTCTGATTGGATGAGAGAAAACCACTAGACCTACTCTGATTGGACTTTATTTTCATGCTCTAATTGGCTGTCCTAAGACTTGCTTTCATCCAATCATAACATGCTAATAAAGTCCAATCAGAGTATGTCTAGAAGGTTTCTCTGATCCAATCAGAACATGTAGTCCAGAAGCCTCATTTGCATAACCTCAGTATATAAATCATGCTGAGGGGCGTGGTGCCATTCCAAGTACTTGTGTGTCTTTCCGAGTAGTTTCTCTGTTACTGGCATAGAGGACCAGGGGAAAGGGGAAGCTGCCTGCCACGTTCTGGATGCTGGAGCCTGCATACCGCGGCGTCTTTGCTGTGGTTGGTGGTAGCCAGGAGGACTGCTGCGGGGCTGGAGTGGTAGGAGCGGGTCAGTTTTGGGGTAGATGGAGAAGTAGAGAGGATGGTGAGTGTCAAAGGGAAAAGAGGAAGGTAAGGTGAACAGAGAAGGTTTTGGGAAAAGATGGTGGGTAAAAGTTTTTGGGTGGATGGAGGGGGAAAGCGGGTCACAAGTGGGAAGAGGAAAGGGAGGATGGCGAGGGGGTAAATGGGGGCAAACAGGAGGGAGAAAAGGTTTGCAAAAAGACAGAGAGGGAGAAAAACACGATGGGGAAGAATAGAAAGATGGTGGGTAAAAAGATTGTGGGTAGATGGAGCCGGGGAAATAGGGTGGCAAGTGGGAGAAGAAAAGAGATGGTGCTGAGAGGGAGGAGGAAGAGGGTGGTGAGCAGGAGGGAGAGAAGGTTGTATGAAAAGATGGTTTGGAGAAAGACAATGGGGAGAAAGTTTTGGGGCAGATGGAGGGGGAAGAGGGTGGCAAGTGGGAGTACGAAAAAGAGGGTGGTGAGTGGGAGGAAGAGAAAGTTTTGCAAAAAGACATTGAGCAGAAAAGAAAGACCATGGAGAAAGAGAGGGTGAGGAAAAAGGTTTGGGGTAGATGGAGGGAGAAAGAGGGTGGCAAGCAGGATAGGGGAAAGAAGACGGCGAGTGGAACGGGGGAAAGGCTTTGTGGAGACATGGTGGGGAAAAATTTGGGGGATAGATGGAGGGGAAAAGAGGGTGGTGTGAGCAGGAGTCGGGGAGAAGGCTTTGTGAAAAGATGAGAATGTTTTCGGATAGATGGAGAGAGGGAAGAGGGTGGCAAGGGGAGAGGAGGGGATGATGATGGAGAAAAGAGTTTTTGGGTAGATGGAGGGGAAAGGGTGGTGAATAGCAGGAGTGGGGAGAAGGCTTTGGGAAAAGACTGGGGAAAATGTTTTTGGGTAGATGGAGCAAAGAGGGTGATGGGAGCTGGAGGAGGGGAAAGAGGGTGGCTAGGGGAGAGGGAGAAATGATGGTGGGGAAAAGTTTTTGGGTAGATAGATGGGGTGGTGAGTGGGAGAGTAGAGAAGGCTTTGCAAAAGACAGTGGGGAAAAAGTTTGGGTAGATGAAAAAGGGGAGATGACGGAGGGAGCCAAAGGTGGTCACCTGTGGGGGGCCTGGTTGTCACTGGAGGGCTGGGGTCACCTTTGGACCTTGGTTCAACTTGAGACCTAGCGTTTATTTGAATTTTCATATCCTCATGAGACCTAGTGTCTTTCTGAGGCCTGAGTGTCCATGGGGGCCTGATGCTTACCAGGGTCTTATGTATCCACCTTTGGGCCTTGTGTCCACCACGGGCCTGCTCTTCACCTGGGACCTGGGATTCTTCTTGACCTGCTGTTCACCTGAGACCTGGGTGTCACCTTGGGACCAAATGTCCACCTGGGACTTGAGTGTCCACTGGGGCTTGAAGACTTCCTGGGGCCTGGATATCCACATGGGGTCTAATGTCTGGACATCTAGGGTTTTGGTTTTCACTTGGGGCCTGGATATTCACCTAGGGCCTGATGTTCACCGGGGCTAATGTTCCCCAGAGTACTGGAGTTCATCTGGGGCCTGGTGTCCACCTCTGACCTTATGGCTTTCTGGGTTCTAGCTATAACTCTGAGGCATGTGTCTTCATTGATACTGGGTGTTCATGCACCTGCAGCCTAGTGTACGCATAGAGCCTAGTCAGTTTTCCTGAGGGTCTGGTGTCCACCTGGGGACTGGGTATCCACTTGGAACCTTTTTTCTTCTTGGGGCCTTAGTGTGTACCTGGACCCTGATGGTCAGCTGTAGCTGGGTTTCTTCCTAGGGCCTGATGTTCACTTTGAGATTGGGTGTTCATCTGGGGCCTGGGGATCCTGCTGAAGCCTGATGTCCACCTGGGGCCTGATGTGTACCTGGGACATGGTTGTCACCTTTGGTTTTGCTGTCCTGTGGTACCCTGTTGTTCCTTGGGGTTATGGTGTCTGCCTGGGGTATGGTGTCCACCTGGGGACAGGATGTTTACCTGGATCTTGGCGTCCATCTGAGGCCTAGTGTTCACATGGGGCCTGAGTGTCCACCTTGGGCCTCATGTCTTCCTGGAGCCTGTTGTTAACTTGGGACCTTGGTGTCCCCTCGAGCTTGATGTTTATCTGGGGCCTGGTATCAACTGGGGGCCTGAGTTCTGTTTGGGGCATTGCTTTTACCTAGGGACTGGGTATGTACCTGGGACCTCTTGTCCAACTGACACCTAATAGCTGCCTGGGACCTGGGTGTCCGCCTGGGATCTGATGTTTACCCTGGGCCTGTTGTGTGTCAAAGGCCCAATGTCTCCCTTGAGCCTGGATGTCCACCTGGGGCAGTGGTATATGCTTCTTGGGCCTGGTGTCCACCTGTGGCATTGTGTCCAAATGTGGCCTGGGTGTGAACCTGGTGCCAGATACATACCTTTGGTTTTGTGTCCACCTTGGACCTGAGGGCCACCTGGGGCTCGATGCTGTCGTCGCTTGAACTAGGGCGATGGTGATAGAGATGTGGAGCTCCGAATTGCTTTGAGAATTATCAAGTTGTCAAAATGTTAGCTGGGCGTGGCGGTGTGCACCTGTAAGCCCAGCTACTCTGGAGGCTAAGGCAGGAGGATTGCTTGAGCCCAGGAGGTTGAGGCTGCAGTGAGCTATGATCCTGCCACTGCACTCCAGCCTGAGTGGCAGAGCAAGACCCTATCTCAAAAAAAAAAAAGTCAAAACATAAGAGTTGGCAGTTGCCTGGGTGATGGGAAATGAGGAAGAGAGGACAAATCAAAAATGGCTGCTGGGTTTCTGGCTTCTGTGACACTGGAGATTTTGCTACTGAGGAGGACTGAGGGAGAGAGAGAGAGAGAGAGAGGTAGGAAGAGGTGGGGCTTAGGGAAGAGAAAGGTGAGTTAAATTTCCATATGAGTTAAAGGTTCCTAGGGGCTACCCAGATATATAGTTATAGACACAGAAGGCATAAATTAGGGACTCATGAGCAGATGTTTATATGTATTGTTGTTATTATTTGAGACAGAGTCTCACTCTTTAGCCCAGGCTGGAGTGCAGTGGTGCAATCTCAGCTCACTGCAACCTCCACCTCCCGGGTTCAAGCGATTTTCCTGCCTCAGCCTCCCAAGTAGCTGGGACTGCAGGCGTGCTCTACGATATCCAGCTAATTTTTCGTGTTTTTGGTAGAGATGGGGTGGGGTTTCAACATGTTGGCCAGGCTGGTCTCGAACTCCTGACCTCGTGATCCACCCGCCTCAGCCTCCCAGAGTGCTGGAATTACAGGCATGAGCCACTATGCCCAGCCTATTTTTTATTTTTATAGAGATGAGGTCTTGCTGTGTTGCCCAGGTTGATCTTGAATGCCTGAGCTCAAGCAATCCTCCCACCTTGGCTTCCCAAAGTGCTGAGATTATAGGCATGAGCCACTGCACGCAGCCTCACGAGGAGATAGACGGTAGTTAAAATTATGAGAATTTATAGAGAAAGAACATTGAATGAATGAGTTCACAGTCTCCTGCCCTCATTTACCAGAGGAAGAAAATAGGGCCCAAAGAGGATAAATGCGTTGCTCAAATGCAGTTATCAAAGCTGAGAACTTTCAAAAGAGGGGACTTGGAGCTCTGGTCTCCAACTCTTTGCCTCACAGAAGACAACTTGAAAATGAAGTGTCTTAACATTCTCTGGTTTGTTTCATAATGTGTGAATTTACAACTCTTTAAAGTTTTAGATTAATGTCAATGTTTTTTCTGACTTACCCTCGCCCCCATCCCAGTATTGTCCCTTCAAAGTACACCACTCTGAGAGCTCTTTTCAATTCCAAAGTTGTCCTCACTGCTCAGAATGTGTTTGGAACTGGATTCTGGGAATTGCCATTAAGGTTTTAGAATGAATTTTGGAAAGAACCTTAGTATTGATAGTAGCAAATTTCCTTTGGCTTTTTTTTTTTTTTTTTTGAGGTAGGTCTCACCTGCCAGGAGGATTACTTGAGCCCAGGAGGTTGAGGCTATCTCACTTTGTCACCCACGCTGGAGTGCAGTGGCATGATCATGGCTCACTGTGGGCTTGACTTCCCGGACTTCAGTGATCCTCCCACCTCAGCCCCCTGAGAAGGTGAGACCACAGGTGTGTACCACCACACTGGGCTAATTTTTGTATTTTTGGTAGAGATGTGGTTTTGCCATGTTGCCCAGGCTGATCTCAAACCCCTGAGCTTAAGTGATTCTCCTGTCTCAGCCTCCCAAAGTGCTGGGATTACAAGTTTGAGCCACCAGGCCTGGCCAGCTTTTTAAAAAGTCAGGTTTATTAAGCTACAATTTTCATACAGTGATTTCATTCTCTTTAGTATGCAGTTTTATGAGTTTAAGAAACAAATACAGTCATAGAACTGCCACACTATCAAGATACAGATATTTCCATTCCCCTCAAAAGTTCCCTCATGGTGGGACTCATGCCTGTAATCCCAGCACTTTGGGAAGCCAAGGCCAGAGGATCACTTGAGGTCAGCAGTTCGAGACCAGCCTGGCCAACATAGTGAAAACCCATCACTACTAAAAAAAAAAAAAAAAAAAAGTCAAAATTAGCTGGGCATGGTGGCAGACTCCTGTAATCCCAGCTACTTGGGAGGCTGAGGCAGGAGAATTGCTTGAACCCAGGAGGGAGGATTGCAATGAGCCAAGATGGCACCACTGCACTCCAGCCTGGGTGACACAGCAAGACTCCATCTCAAAAAAAAAAAAAGGTGCTCTTTGAGGAAGACACGGTGGTGGCTGCTGTGGATCGTTAGTCCACACGCTCCTGCTCCTGACTCACCGCTGTTCGCTCTTGCCGAGGAACAAGTCGGTAGGAAGCCGCGCAGCAGCCATGGCTTTTAAGGATACCGGAAAAACACCCGTGGAGCCGGAGGTGGCAATTCACCGAATTCAAATCACTCTAACAAGCCGCAACGTAAAATCGCTGGAAAAGGTGTGTGCTGACTTGATCAGAGGAGCAAAGGAAAAGAATCTGAAAGTGAAAGGACCAGTTCGAATGCCTACCAAGACTTTGAGAATCACTACAAGAAAAACCTTGTGGTGAAGGTTCTAAGACATGGGATCGTTTCCAGATGAGAATCCACAAGCGACTCATTGACTTACACAGTCCTTCTGAGATTGTTAAGCAGATTACTTCCATCAGTATTGAGCCAGGAGTTGAGGTGGAAGTCACCATTGCAGATGCTTAAGTCAGTTATTTTAATAAATTGATTACCAGTTGTTTAAAAAAAAAAAAAAAGGTTCCGTCATGCCCTTTTGTAGTCAACTCTGATCCCTACCCCAACCAGTAATCTCTTCTCTTCTTTCATCATTTTTCCCCTCATAGAATGTCATGTAAGTGGAATCTTATGATATGTAGCCTTTGAGTGTGTTTATTTCACATAGTGGAATGATCAGATTTATCTGTGTTATTATGTATATCAGTAAATTTTTCTTTCTGCTGCTGAGTAGTATCCTATGGTATGGTTAGGCTCAGTTTGTTTATCCATTAACTAGCTGACTGGTCATTTGTTTACTTCCAGTTTTGGGAATAATGAATAAAACAGCTAAAATATTTGAATACAGGTTTTTGTGTGAGCATAGGTTTCATTTCTTTTGGGTAAATACCTCAGAGTAGTGTTGTATTGCTGCACTGCATGCTAAGTGAATGTTTAACTTCATGAGAAACTGCCAAACTGTTTTTCAAAGTGATTGTATCATTTGTCATTTACCCCAACAATGTGTGAGAATTGCATTTGCTCAAGGTCATCGTCAGCATGTGGTATTGTCAGCATTTTGTTTTTGTTTTTTTAACCATTCTAATGGGGTGTGGCAATATGTTACTGTGGCTTAAATTTGCATTTCCCTAATAACTAACGATGTTAAACATCTTTTCGTGTGTTTAATTGTCATCCTATATTTTGTTTGGTGAAGTGTCTCCTAAAATCTTTTGCCCATTTTTAAAATTGGATTGTTTGTTTTATTATTATTAGGTTTTAAGGGTTCTTTGGGTATTATAGATACAAGTCCTTTTTCACACATATATCATCAAAATGTTTTCTCCAGTCTGTGGCTTGTCTTTTCTTATTTTTTTTTTCTTTTTCTTTCTTTTTTTTTTTTTTTTTTTGAGATAGGGTTTCACTCTGTCACCCAGGCTGGAGTGCAATGGCACAATCTTGGTTCACTGCAACCTCTGCCTCCCGGGTTTAAGCAATTCCTCCGCCTCAACCTCCCGAGTAGCAGTGATTATAGGCGGGTGCCACCATGTACAGCTAATTTTTGTATTTTTAATAGAGACAGAGGTTTCACCATGTTGGCCAGGCTGATGTCAAACTCCTGACCTCAGGTGATCCTCCTGCCCTGGCCTCCCAAAGTGCTGGGATTACAGGTGTGAGCCACTGCGCCCACTCATCTTTACATTTTTTAAGAATGTTTTCTTAGGCCTGGCGGGGTGGTTAACACCTGTAATTCCAACAATTTGGGAGGCTGAGGCGGGGTGGATCACTTGAGGTCAGGAGTTTGAGACCAGCCTGGCCAACATGGTGAAATCCTGTCTCTATTAAAAATACAAAAATTAGGCTGGGCGTGGTGGTGGGTGCTTTTAATCCCAAGCTACTCAGAAGGCTGAGGCAGGAGAATAGCCTAACGTGGGAGGCAGAGGTTGCAGTGAACCAGGATGGTGACATTGTACTCAGGCAACAGTGCGAGACTCTGTCTCAAAAAAAAAAATGTTTTCTGGCCTGGTGCCGTGGCTTACGCCTGTAATCCCAGCACTTTGGGAGGCCAAGGCAGGAGGATCACCTGAGGTCAGGAGTTTGAGACCAGCCTGGCCATCATGGTGAAAACCCGTCTCTACTAAAAATATAAAAATTAACCAGGCATGGTGGTGTGCACCTGTTATTCCAGCTACTCAGAAGGCTGAGGCATGAGAATCGCTTGAACCTGGGAGGCCAAGGTTGCAGTGAGCCAAGACTGTGCCACTGCACTCCAGCCTGGGCGACAGAGTGAGACTCCATCTCAAAAAAATAAAATAAAAAGAATGTTTTTCTGAGGAGCAAAAGTTTTCCATTTTGGTGAAGTCCATTAGTGGAAAAAAATTAACTCTAGACTGAACACTGTTCTGATCCCACCTAACCCATCTTAAATGCAAGACATGAAAGAACAAAGTGTTCACCATAAATTTAATTGCATCCCAAAAAAGTTCAAGAATATTTAACAGAAGACAGAAACATCTGGCACCAGGTAAAATTCACAATGTTTGACAACCAATTATAAATTTACTAGACAAACAAAGAACAAGAAAAATTTAACTCATAATAAGGAGAAAAATCAGTCACTCAAAAGGGACCCAAAAATGACATCAAATGTGGAATTAGTAGGCAAGAAAATTAAAATGGTTATTGTAACAGTATTCCATGTATTTCTGAATGAGTAAAGATCGTACATATTAAGCAGAAACGTACATAGTAAATATAACAAATTATCCAAATTGCACTTCTAAGGATGAAAACTCAATTACATTCAAGAGGATTAGTAACAGATTAAACAACACATGAGAAAAGATTAGTGGACTTGGAGGAGGCATAGCAATAGAAACTATACAAAATGAACAGAGAAAAAAGACCAGATAACATGAACAGAGAATTAGGGAGGTGCAGAACTGCAGGTGGTCAGATATACATGTAATTAAGTCCCTAAAGGAGAGAATGGGGGGGAAAGGAAGATGACAGAAAAGATACTTGAAAAATAATGGAGGAAAATTGTCAAAATCAGATAAAAATGATGACAAACCTATAGGTTCAGGAAGCCCAGTAAAACTCAAGCACATGACTCAGGAAAACTACAAAATGGCCCATTATAATGAAATTTGTTAAAGCCAGAGACTAAGAGAAAATCTTAAAAGCCTCCAGAGAAAAAAGATACATTCATATGGCAGACTTCTTGTCATGAATGAGGTAAGTCGGAGAGTGAAGAAACACTGCAACATCTTTTAAGAACTGAAGAATGGGCTGGGCGCGGTGGCTCACGCCTGTAATCCCAGCACTTTGGGAGGCCAAGGAGGGAGAATCACGAGGTCAGGAGTTTGAGACCAGCCTGGCCAACATGGTGAAACCCCATCTCTACTGAAAATACAAAAAATTAGCTGGGTGTAGTGATGGGTGCACGTAATCCCAGCTACTTGGGAGGCTGAAGCAGGAGAGTTGCTTGAGCCCAGGAGGCAGAGGTTGCATTGAGCAGGGATCACACCACTGTACTCCAGTCCTGGCAACAGAGTGAGACTCTGTCTCAAAAAAAAAAAAAAAAAAAAAAGAACAACTGAAGAATGCTTGGGGAGGCTGAGGCAGGAGGATTGCTTGAAACCAGGAGCTCAAGACCAGCCTGGGTAACATAGCAAGACATTGTCTTTACAAAAAAAATAAAAGAATTAGCTAGGCTTGGTGGTGTGTCTTTGTAGTCAAAGTAGGGCCCAGGATCCCGAGGGATATCCAAGAGAGCGCACCGTCAGGTAAGGCGGGCTGTGCACTCGGCGACCCTGACGCCATCCAAGGAAAGCTCGCCATCCCTGCCAGTGCCAGATGTGCAGCTGCAAACCGCGTCGGGCCGGGCCGCGGTGACAGCGGGTGGGGGAGGAGCGCCCCGACTCTCCCCGCTGCCTGATACTAACCATACAGACTCCAGGGCCAGAGACTCAGCGCTGAAGCCCGGCCATCGCGAAGCCACTCCTATGGGCCGCGGAGTGCCCGTGCCGGCACCTCCTCTCCTTTCCGAGGAGAAGCGGGCCGGGCCGCGCCGCCAGACAGGCCCTCCTTCTCAGGCCGGGCGGGCGGCTCGCCTGCGATCCTGGGGCCGCCGGGGCGAGCCCGGGAGAACCCGCGAGCCCTGCGGTGCCGCCCGGAGCTGCAGCCGCACCTGACGTAGCGCGCCACGTGCCTGGGGAGGGGCTTCCGGGAGCCCCGCGGCCACCGCGGGGCAGGCGCGCGCCCAACGGCTTTGCGAGGCTCACTTGGTCTGAGAGGTCGGAGGCTGCGACTGTCGCTGCTGAAGGCTGTGGTGGACCGAGCTGGATCGCGGATTCTGCGCTAGACATTTGGCATCGCGGACTGGGGGGGTGGATCCGGGATTTGGGGCTGGGTCGGCGCTGGTAGGGGGCGGTGAGAAGGTGACCCGGACCTGCCCCTGCCAGGAGCGGGTGGTTGGGGGTCAGAGACGAAGTCACCACCATGAAGTTCTTCGGCTTCGGGAGCCGCAGGGCCCAGATGGTCCAGGACTCCACAGACCACGTCTACACCGACTCCGGATCCCGAATCCGGAACGCTGACCTGCGGGAAGATCCACAGGGCGGCTGTCAAGGGCGACGCCGCGGAGGTGGAGCGCTGCCTGGCGCGCAAGAGCGGAGACCTGAACGCCCGGGACAAGCAGCACAGGTGCAGCCCGGGGTGGGAGGGGGTCCCCAGGCCCCCGCAGCCCCTGGGACCGGGCCTTGGAGGGCGTCGGGCACACTTGGAGCCAAACGGAGCCTCAGCTGCTTCCCGTCCCTCATAATTACCTGACTGGAGCAGTTGGTGGAGAATTTGAATGATTTAACTCACAAAGTTAAGCGTATACTGTGTTATTGTTAATGTACACGTTAGAAACAAGGAGTTATATACATTATCGGAGATACCTAATGAGAGAACTCATTGCCCTATCAAAAATACCGTGAGTCATTTTCAGTAGGCGAAAAGTACTCAGAGAAAACTGTCCGTTTTACATCGGTTCCCACCTGTGTAGATAGGTCCTCTACTGAAGGTTCTTAGAGGGAAACTTGGAAGTGGGAGGTGGGTTCTGTGTTCTTGAATAGGAAGACACATTTTTCTCAAAATGTTGATGTTTACCAATTTTACATAAACCGAACGAAAACATCAAGGTTTTAGCATTTTTGCATGACACCTGCTGTCTTTTACTATTGTGATGACATTTTTAAAAATTTCATAAGGAAGTGAAAAAACACTTGCTCCTCTGGATATCAAAATGTGCTATTAATTTCTACAATTAATTGTTGACTAACAGCTGAAAAGACAGGTAAATACATGGAACAGAATAGGAAATTCAGAAACACTAAAATTATGTAAGATATATGTAAAGATGTGATAATGTAAACAGTTACGAATAGGAAAGGATGAATTATTAATGAAAAAATGACTGCTGTTTGAAGAAAACTAATGAAATTTTATGTCACAAACACGAGTTCCTGATGGACTACAGACTGAAATTTTTACATATATAAATGAGAAAAGTACCAGAAGAAAATACAAATGCTTATTTTACAGGTACATTTTATGTTGACAAAGACCTTCCTAAGAATGACCTCACAAGCAGGCTTCTGAAGGTTGATTTAGCAAAATAAGAATTAAAAGTGTCTCAGATAAAACTGTGTTTTACATCTTTTTTTCTGAAACACATTTCTGTTTTTCAGGAAAAAAATAACAAAATAAAAGATAACATATTTGAAAAATATTTACTATATTATATATTAAAAAGTTAAAAATGTATATATATATTAAAAAATTAAAAGTGTCTCAGATAAGACTGTTTTACATCGTTTTTTTCTGAAAACCATTTCTGTGTTTTCAGAAAAAAATTAAGAGAATGAAAGAACATACTTGAAAAATATTTACTATATTATATGTGTATATATATATTCAGATGAAAAGTATGTTTTCATTTTACAGGGAATTCATTCTTCTCTTTCTTTTTTTTTTTTTTCTTTTTGAGACAGAGTCTTACTCTTCTCCAGGCTGGAGTGCAATGGCACAATCTTGGCTCACTGCAGCCTCCACTTCCCGAGTTCAAGCAGTTCTACCTCACCCCTCCCAAGTAGCTGGGATTACAGGCACCAAGTAGTTGGGATTACAGGCAAGTGCCAACACGCCCAGCTAATTTTTGTATTTTTAGTAGAGACAGGGTTTCACCATGTTGGCCAGGCTGGTCTTGAACTCCTCGCCTCAAGTGATCTGCCTGCATCGGCCTCCCAAAGTGCTGGGATTACAGGCGTGAGCCCCCATGCCCTGCCTATATTCTTTATTGTATACCATGTGATATATATATATTACTGATATGTATAACATATATTACAGATACGTTATATATCAGTTTTATATACACATTAGATGAAAAGTTATATGTATATATACACACATTATATGAAAACTACATCTTCATTTTACAGGGAATTCTTTCAAATCAAATCAAAAGCTCTAAAAGTGGGGAAGTACCTTTTTGCAAATCTATAAGTTACTTATCTACATAGGAAAACATCCTTTGCATTTCTGTCATGAGAATTTAAAAGAGGACTGAAACTGTTTTCTAACCACAATATTTGTGAGGATCTTTTGTACTGCCGCTTAAAGTTTAAGTTACTGGTGACTTTTCAAATAGATAATTTGGTGGTAAGTACTACATTTTAAAAATGTGTGTACCGTTTACCCATCAACTCCATTATACTAAAATACCCTTAGGAAACAGAGATACATGCACTTTATTTTTCACAGCACTTATTTTAAAAGGAACCCATAGAATGAATCCTATAAATAAATTTCAGTTGCATCCATAGGATGAAATAATATGTGATCATTGAAGGTGACAATAGATACAGAAGTACGTTGATGTGTGAAGATGTATTTTGTTGCAGCCAGCAAGGAAAAAAAATAGTTTGATAATACATACACACAAACACACTATGGTCTTTTAGCAAAAGATATGTACAAAATATGATAAAATTTGTAATTTCTGAGCATTTGTATTTTAAGCATTTGTAATTTCTGAGCATTTGTATTTTAAAGTTTTTTCCTTTTTCTTATCTGTGATTGCTGCAGTAAGCATGTGGAAAACTTCTAGTAAAAGTTTATTAATGAAATAATCCCTGGGAAGAGAGAAATATGAATCTTGCACAGATAAAAATAATTTCTCACTTTCTATTATTATCATTATTATTATCATGTGTGTTGTTATCTTCTTTAAACTTCTAGCCTTTTCAGAAGTAAAAAGGGAACGTTTTTATCTGTGTTTCCAGATTTTATTATGTACATGTTTCATTATTCTATTTTATTATGTACTTATGTTTTTCTTATATGTAGATTCATTCAATTTATGCAAACAATGGTAGATTAATCATTTCATTAAATTGTATTCTTTAAAAATAACGAATATAATTACTATTACAAAAATATTGCTTTATAGGAGTTTATTTTAAAATACTGAGCTCCCCAACTGTATTTATCCATTCTTCCATTTCATTTATTCATCAAACGTAACTTTAGTACTTGTCATGTAGCAGAGTACCTGTATGTAACATATTCGACTATTTCTCAGGACCCTTCCATCTTTAAAAACTTCATGTTTACCTGCCCTGCCTGCACAAGCTGAGAGATTTAAAATGGGAATATTGGGACTTACTCTCATTGAAACTTTATCTCCCACCTTTCAAATGAAAGCATTTCCGAAGTAGAAAATAGTAGAAGATAACCCTTGACTGCCCTTTCAAAAGCTTATCCTTCTTAAATACTAGTATTAGTCATTAGAAAGTCTTGTTTGCTTATATTCTGTAAATATAAGTATTGAAAACATGAGCCATATTCACTTGAATCATGAGTTTCCTTTGGTTTCAAGTTTTTTGAAAATCAAATAATTTGTCTAAAAAATGTGTTACTGTTATTTCAGTGCTCTTTCCTCATAGTACCTTTAAGAACTAAAATGTATTTAAGTGCCAGTTATACGCCTAGAACTGCCCTAGACCTGCTGAGTATACCATATTCTACTTAACGGAAGGTCTCCTGGATTGTGTGATGCCCCATTATTTTACATATCAATAAGCTAATTTTTAAAATGCTACCAATTATAGTTATAATAAATCATGAATTATAAATGGCATTCCAATGTCAGAGGTATTAAAATGTGACCTACTCTTTAAGTCATCCTGCAAAGTGGTATAATTGTATCACTTTACTTAATTAAAATGTTTTTGTTAAGTAGTAATAGTGATAATTATAATATCTGGCTGGGTGCAGTGACTCATACCTGTAATCCCGGAACTTTGGGAGGCTGAAGTGGGAGGATCACTTGATGCCAGGAGTTTGAGGCCAGCCTGGGCAACAAAGTGAGAGTTTATGCTACAAAATTTTTTAAGTGAATATCTGGGCATGCTGGTGCACATCTGTAGTCCCAGCTACTCAGGAGGCTGGGGATGGAGGATCACTTGAGCCCAGGAGTCCCAGGCTACTGTGAGATATGATTATACCATTGCTCTCCATCCTGGGCAAAAGAGTGAGAGCTCATCTCAAAAAACAAAAATCTAACAATTATTGTGTTGTCATTGTAGGAACTATTCTAAATAATTTACATAGTTTCTCATTTAAGCATTCTGATTGTGTCATACGAGATAGCTACTATTGTCATCTTTATTAATGAGGAAGCTGAAGCAAAGAAAGGCTAAGCAATAGCTTGTAAGTGACAGAATTTAAAGTAGGACTCAAGCCCTAATTGAACTGAATCCAAAGACCGAGCTCTTTCTATTCAAATAGGCTGCTGATTTCATCAAGGTAGTGAGCAATAAGAGCCAATAAGTATTGCACTTTCTTAAAAAAATAGTATTTGTTTGGAAGGCAGAGTAAAAACATGCTATTGAATGTTTACACTTACATGAATGCTTGTATGTTTTGAGATATTGCAGTACAATTTCCTAAGAAGTCCTCTTACTCTCGTAGAACTGCTCTACATTTGGCCTGTGCCCGTGGCCATGTGGCAGTGGTGACTCTCCTGGTGGACAGAAAATGCCAGATTGATATCTGTGACAAATTAAACAGGACACCTTTGATACAGGTATATCGTAGCCAACTCTTTTCGGCATGACATGGATTTGATTTGAATATATAGAATTAAAATAAATTTATCTTATTTAAATATAACTAGTTGGTGAAACCTATGGAAAGTGTATTTTGAATTCTTAGAATTTACAATCTATTTCTTGATCTAATACTGACAGGCTGTGCATTCCCAGGAAGAGACTTGTGCCAGTGTTCTGCTGAAACATGGCGCCAATCCAAATCTTACGGATATCTACGGCAACACTGCTCTCCATTATGCAGTGTATAATGACAGTACATCACTGGCAGAAAAACTGCTTTCCCATGATGCAAATATTGAAGCATTGGACAAGGTAGAGATCAATGAACTTTCTTTTCAAAAGATTTGTTTTAACATTGACTTAGGTAAGGGTCAATTTTTCATATTTGGAAGCTCAAGCATTCCCTGAATGCACCTGCAAATTAAGTTACTTTGAAATAACTTGTCGAAGATTGTATTTTAAATATTGATACTTTTAAAGAAGCATTAAAGGGCACAGCTTTTTAAATGCACTTTGGAAAATATTTGTGAATTTGTTAAACGTAAAACCTTTTCCATTTTTTTTCTAGGTAAGGTTATTTTTTTTTTTCCTGATTAGTGTAAAACAGCACAGGAAAGAAAGCATGCCCTGGAAATAAGTTTTATCTTAAAACTCAAACAAAACTAAATCAACATACAATAAATAGACATCTTGCTGCTGCTGACGATTTTCTAAAAAACTGATGTATCATCTGTCAGTGGCAAGGCTTAAGAGGGAAAAATGGATAGGGAAAAGGAGAGCAATCAGAAATATGCAGGTCACCTGAAAATTAGGTAATAAGGGAAAATGCCAAGAAGAGTTGTTTTTTTTTTTTAGTTTGTTGTTCTCCCAGTTTTTGTGTTGAGACAAGGTACTCTTTAGCTTTGGGTCTAATAATTTTTGGTTTGAAAAAGAGTGAGTTGAAACTTGCCTACAGATTAATATTAGTAGGACTGTGAGGAAACCAGGTTGGCAGTGAATATGTGGTGACAAAGTGAGAAACACTTCTGCAGAATGTGGAACAAATTATTAACTGACTTATTACCCATCCTGGCAGAAACAGCCGCTTAGATGAGAGTCTAAAGTCTCCTCTCAAATCTAGAATGTCTTGGTGGGGAAGGTGGACAATCAGGCGCTTATAAACTGCAAAATCCAGTTGGATTTTGACTTTACTTGTCCCTGTCCTGCCCATACCCAGGAAAATTAACTGGAGTTTTAATAAAATTAACTGAGTTTACTCTTTTCTCTTTTTGGCCTCATCTCCAACTGATAAAGGGAATTAACCATGTGGGTGAGAGACGAAGCTGCAGTGATTGCTGCACTAATTTTCAGAATTGTGCATTACAGTGACCTGAGGAAATTTTGTCAAAGATCTAAAATTGTAGGCTTTCTACTGAAGATTTTGATATAATAAGATCTAGTAAGGCCTGAATGTGTTTAAAAATGTTTTCTTGAAGTTGGGCACAGTGGCATGTTCCTGTGGTCCCAACAAGGGCAAGCCAAAAAATAAAAAACCCTCAAGGTTCGAATACACTCTTGATTTAGAACTCCAGAATAGATAATGCAATACATAAATTTCCGTATCTCAAAAATATAAGAAATCTCAAGAAGAGTTGGCATTTGATAGGTGCTACTTTCTTCCAGGTTCTCCTTTTCAGTAATATTAGCCTGACTTATCTGTCTTTCTCTACATCTGTGACTGGGAAGTGAAAGAAAAATATTATTGGCAATATCTCTCAGCTTACAAAATGAAACCTTTTTCTTCGCACCATTAATCATTCACTGCCATTCAGAGAGTCTTTAGAAATTTGCTTATAGGTAGTCTTTCAATAAGTAGAGGCTGACTCTTTCGTGATTTCATGTCCCTTTGTCACCATGCAGGTGATTATGTGTCAACAGATGTTCATTGCAAGTTGGGTTTTCTCAATTAGAACAGTAGCAAATCCTAACCATTTTTTTTCAGTTGAAGTTGTATGATGAACTATCTCAATATGTCTCTTGAATTTATGGAGCTTTAGCATAATCAGGATATGAGTTTCAAACACTGAAATCCATAAAGTTAATAAGAATACGGATAGTATTCTTTTAATCATTTGGTTTTAGCAGTCCTATGAACTACGTATCTATTTGGTTAACAATCTGGGAAAAGTATATACAAATAGATTTTAAATGAATAAATGTTGGAAACATTATTGAAGCGGGCATATGAGTCTTTTTAGAAATTTTTATTATATGTGAGGGCCTGATTTTTTGGTAAAACATATGTTACTAGAGAAATAAAATATTTTACATGTAAATACTTGGATTATACACAACCATTCAGTAACACATTCATAGCAAATATAAAAACAGAAGGGCTGTATTCTAATGTGGTACACAGATTTGTTTGTTTGCCTTTATAAATTGAGTCAACATGTAAAATTTAGAAGATTGGTGCAGAAATCTGGACTTTCAGGCTTGTCTTTAAAAATCCAATCTGTTGTCCCCTGAGTTTCTATCACTGTTCGGTCTGCTGTGCAGAGGTTGCCCCGTTACAGAAGGCATGTATTCTTCAGTTTGAGACTGTGCCCACCTCAGTACTTCCCTTACTCTGGTAACCTTTCTTTTTTCTTGTAAGTATTTGAATGTATAACTCCTTTGTTGTAGAATATTTTGATAAAAATTTCAAGGTTTTTAAGTCAGCATGTATTTGTTTATAATATATAATCTATAGATTATATAAATCCCTCAGTTATGTGGTTGAATTTTAGAATTTAGAATTTTTAAAACTCTTTTTCTTTATATATACCACAAATAATCATCTGCCCATAAGAATGCCTGGAAACCTTTTAGGTTATTCCTGGCTGTAGTTGGATAGTTTATGAATATTGTAGACATTACATCTTTCTCCTCAGCAATCTTCCTTAAAAATGCAAGTGACTTATTGGCTTTTATTATGCTAGAAATGATCCATATGGATCAGAATGAGAACTTTTATTAATAAGCCATTATATTTTTATTTCTTGATTTATATTTTTCCTAAAATAAAAATAATTTTAAATAGCAATTTAAATGGAAACCAATAAAAGTGGATTTAAAAAGTAGAATTGTGTTAGGGTCCCAGGATTACCATTATAATTGAGAATATAATTTATTACTGAGGTTTAAGCATTTATTTTTAAGTTTTTTAAACCTGTCTTTCTTACACAGAACATACTGAGCTTTGTAACAGTTAAGATAAAAATCTATTCTCTTGTATTAGGAAAAAAAACCCCATGGTCTATTTAATAATAAGGAAAATAAGTTCATTTGAAGCCAACCTCTCTGAATTCAGAGCTCAGTTCCTTAGTGACCCATTTGGAGCAGGAGTGCCTGACATTGGCATCTGGGATCCTGACACCACTGATAGAAATGAATCAAGCAAGTTTGTACCACCCAGAGGAAAGCTCCACCTGTATTGGGAAGCTCTGACAACTGTATCTCTGAAACTGTTAATTTCTCAAATGTTAATGTTTGCCACAAAACGATTAGGTAAAGTTCAGGAGCTTTCTTGATTGTTGGACATAAAATACAGTTTTGTAATCCTTCTCAAATGCAGATGGTCATGGAGTCTTTCCCTTGGGGTATAAAACTTCTGGTAAAGCAAATATTCTTTGGAATATAGTTTAAGAAACACACTTTAGAGATAGTAATTTAGATCATTAATTTATGTAAAAAACTTAAAGTGTTTGCTACTATGTCTTAGGTTTTGGGGCTATAGAGACACAAGATACAGTCCTTGCCCTCAAGAAGCTCTTGGTTTCTGTGGGAAACACTGAAATGATTACAATATACCATTCTAAGTGCTGTGATAAAAGCAAGGATTCTTGGGACTGCTCAATGTTAGAAGTGAGTTTTGGCGATGACCACAGTCAATGCAGGGAGAAGAGGAAGTGTATTTGCAACGCAAAGAGCAGCGCATCAGAAAGCACAGAGGAGTGAGAAGGAAGGGGCTGCTTTCATTCACTTCCTTTCTATATTGTATGCTGAAGTTCAAAGAATCTTAGAGAAGATTTTCAGTTCAGTTGAGAAATACGTAATTTTGTGAATTATTAATTTTTTCTGCTGTTTTATAGGACGGAACACACCACTTTTATTTGCTATAATTTGCAAGAGAGAGAAAATGGCGCAATTTTTAGTGGAAAGCCAAGCGAATGTAGATGTTGTGGATAAGCTGAGACGGTACAGTAGTTTTTTTTTTGTTTTTTTGTTTTTTAAATAAAAACCTGAGTGTTCTAGAGTGGTAATAGTCATTCAAGTCAGGAATATTAATAAGAAGATTAACATAATTATTGGCATATAGTAAAAACTAACATGAATAATGAGGTAGAAAAGCAAATATTTGGACTTAGCAATATAAAGAACAGTATGTGGTAGAATTCATCTTCTCTTATAATATAGTGTTTCGTATTTATAATCTGATGTGTTGGGTCCTGTAATCTTATATTAGCTAAAGGATTTTGTATTGGTTTTATTAATTTTTTTTTTTTTTTTTTTTTTGAGATGGAGTCCCACTCTGTTGCCAGGCTGGAGTGCAGTGGAGTGATCTTAGCTCACTGCAACCTCCGCCTTCAAGGTTCAAGTGATTCTCCTGCCTCAGCCTCCCAAGTAGCTGGGATTACAGGCATGGGCCACCAGGTCTAGCTATCTTTTGTATTTTTAGTGGAGACAAGGTTTCACCATGTTGGCCAGGATGGTCTTGATCTCTTGACCTCATGATCTGCCCACCTTGGCTTCCCAAAGTGCTGGGATTACAGGCATGAGCCACCGCACTTGGCCAGGTTTATCAAGTTTTAAAGTGTGGACTTTTAGCTTATGACTACTAGTATTGCCATTATTATTATTGTTGTTGTTGTTGTTTTTCAGCCTGCAGATAACTCTTCTCTGACCCCCAGATGATCTGAATGACAATATATCAGACTGGAAAAGCAATGGGGAAATCTTTATCTAAATCTTTGCCCACTTTAGATAAGTGATCTCAGCACAGTTTCTTGGCCATCAGAGGACTATAAGTTAGCAATTTTTATGTCATACTCCAGTGGGACAAGAGGGTTTCTTGTTGTCTCTTTCTTTTAGCCTTGGTGATAATTTACAAAGATGAACACTTGAGCACCCAAGATGCTTATTGACATAAGCTAGTCCATGTAAATGATTATTACAGCTACACTGACAGGCAGGATATTATATTGGTAAAGTGTATCAAACTAGCTGTTTAAAAGGTCTTTATTAAAGTTCTTGAGTGGAGTTCTTTGTTATTTTAGATCAGCCCTCATGCTTGCCGTACATTACGGCTTACGAGATATGGTCAACCTCCTGCTTCAGCAAAATGTTGATATCTTTTCTCAAGATAAGTGTGGACGAGATGCAGGGGATTATGCTATTTCTTGTGGTTCGACAAGGTAAGTGTTTATATTAAAAGGCCAGTTAAAGTAAATTGATGTTTAAAATAATTGCAATTATTGCATCTTATACATTAGGCGAGAGTTCGTAGTTTGGTTCAGGCAGTTTGAAATAGCCATGAGTTCGTCTACTTTTTAGCCAGAAATCAAGCAGAAGTTTAGATTAGTTAGAAGTAGGGTGCAAGATTTTTCAGGACTTTTAAGACCTTTATCTCTAGGGACCTCAATGTTGTTCATTTTATTCTAAGTATAATCCCCATGCATCAGATAAAAATAGAGCCACATCTTTGACTTCTTTTCTTTTCTTTCCTTTCTTTCTTTCTTTCTTTTTCATAGAGACAGGGTCTCACTATGTTGCCCAGGCTGGTCTTGAACTCCTGAACTCAAGTAATCCTCCTGCCTCGGCCTCTCAAAGTGCTAGCTACCATGCCTGGCCTGACTTTTCTAATTAGTTACTGGGTCTTGAAATGTCCAGTTTAGCAGATAATCTTATATTGTCCCTGGGGCTATCTCCTGTGTCTTCCTTCTTTGAATTTTCCAAGAAGCTAAGGGGTTTCTTAAGCCCAGGAAAGGCAATCTTTCTTTACAAGTCAGAAGGGGGAAAAAGGCCATTGTAATCATGCTGTTGTTTCTGTGGATTTACTTACTGTATTATTGCCATTGTAACTGGACCTGCAATTTGATAATGATTGACCCTTGCCACCAGGATGCCTGCACTGATTCAGACCCCTCAGTTTTCATGGTGATTCATACACAGTGTTCAAAGCTATGGTGTTTATTAGTTTATGTACTTATGCTCAGCCATTGTTTCCAGCACCCTGCTCTGGCAGGTAGGCCTCCTAGTTTCACCTACACAAATATGGAGCAAAGTGATGCTCCCCCTACACTAAAAACCTCATTTGGAGCCCACCTCTTGTCTAGACTCAGCCTAGGCCTTCACAGTAAGTTATCCTTTGAGACCCGTCTTTGTCTTTTCTGTAATGAATATTAGTTGAGATTGTTCTCAACAGTCAGGAATGTTCAAATAATATTGCAGGAAGAGAACAGAACTCCCTTTCCCTTTTGCTATCACATCTGTACCTTGAGGCTTTTTTACATTCTGTGCAGCAGCTTTGGTCAGATAGCAGAAGGTTCCATGTTATCTTTCCACAGAGTAGTGGGAACCAACTAGCAGTTGGCCCCACAAGTAATGTGTGTCTATAATAATGAAAATCTTCCAGGCTACTTGCATCTCTTCCTCAAGTTTTAAATATATTTTAAAATTCTACCTCACAGGAAGCCATTCAACAAAATCATCTGAATCTAAAGTAAGTGAGTTGGATTTAACAGAGCTAAGCCTCATCCATGACTCATGGGTATCCTTGTATCAAACAGGGCTTTGTACTTGTTTCAGCAGCATGTATTTTAAAATTGGATCATTACAGAGCAGATAAGCATGGCTGCTGCCCAGGGATGGCACACAAATTCATAAAGCAGTCCCCATTTTGCATAGTCCCTGGAAGGTCATTTGACTGTTTGATGACTAGCTCCAAGGAAGCAGTGTGAGTCAAACCAAAACAGGAGACACCCAATACTGCAATTGTGATTATCACTATAAAACTATTGATGTATGGTGATCTATGAAATGAGAATAGAGCTGAGTAATAATGGGATGTTATATGTTGTTAGTACATGTCTTGGGAATGAGAAAATGTCAACTTGCATTTCCTTCATGGAACTGAAAAACAATAAAAGCAGGGTTTTGTCTTGTATGTTAGTTGGAGAGGACCATGGAGATCCAGCATCCTAGCACAGATCTTCTGGCTCAGAGTTTGAGGAGGTAGAGAAGCTGTGGTAGTTGTCCAAGCCAGGTTTTGACATCTGTTAGTTTTCTGCCCTTAGTGTGATTGATGAGCTCAGTGATAGGGGACAATTAGGTAATCTATTTTAATGAGAAAAAAAAAATATATATATATATATATAAATTTAGTTATAAGTTATGAATTAGCTAAAATGCCCTGAATCCAAGCCACAATGAATACACTAATAACCAAAATTAGCATTTAATAACATTTTCTGAAAACTGCAACATTTGAATATTAGAACTTATGGAAAAACACACATCAAGCTTTATTTGGGATTCCAAAATAGTTTCAGTAACAAAGTTCAAGAATAAATTATTCCATTGCTTTACTATTTCTCTGAACATGTAAACACGTAATCTCTTTACATCTTCCTAGCAGCCTAGCGTGGTAAGGCAGCAAAATCCTTATGTTTTAGAAGAAACCATGGAACCTAAGCAACTTGTCTGAAAACAAAATACCTATTAGTTACAGGCTGAGGAGTTATTCTGAGTGCAGGACACTTTGCATGATGTCCAGCCAACTATAGTTAATTTACTGAGCTATGCTTCCTCCATTTGTGAGTACTTCATTTCAACAAGTTTGTAAGGTTTAAAAATTTGAAGAGTGGCTGGGAGCGGTGGCTCACGCCTGTAATCCCAGCACTTTGGGACGCCAAGGCAGGTGGATCACCCGAGGTTGGGAGTTTGAGACCAGCCTGACTAATGTGGAGAAACCCCGTCTCTCTCTCTCTCTCTCTCTTCTCTCTCTCTCTCTATATATATATATTATAAAATTTGAAGAGTATGGGACATTAAAATTCTGATATTAGCTCTGATATTGCCTGAAATAGTTTAAGTATTTAATATGATTGGTTAATATTTTTTATTTCAGTATTAAAATAGCAATTTTATTTATTACTTTTGTATACATAGAATTCAAAACCAAATTATGGAACATAAAAAGAAGATACTTGAAAAAGACAATCCAGGTAAGACTTCTGATCTTGAATTTCTCATTTCTCTTAGTGGTCTGACTTGATTAAAAAAAAAAGTAAGATGTAAGATTAAGGTAGTTTTGATTTAAAAAGACCAATTTAAAAATATGTGTAAATATCATGTACATATGTATATGCGAATTAATTGTTTAAATTTAACTTCTTTAGTTTGAAATTCAGGTTTATTTAAGAAAGTAGTTGTAGCTATTTTATCATCTAAGCTTATTGTCTGAATTCATTTGCTTAATTATGATCCCTAAAATCCCACATAATATTTTTGCATAAACGAGAAAAAAGATGATTAAGTTAGTATGTTGTATGTCTTCTCTATAGACACATTATAACAAATTGGTCTTGTGATACACATGGATCTCCATTTTATTTTTATAATAAATTGTTTATATTTAGTAAATAAATAATTACTGTTGATCCATGAATAATGTGGGGGATAGGGACTCTGATCCCTGTGCAATTGAAAATCTGAGTATAACTTTCACTTTTGATTCCCCCAACGTAGCTACCAATAGCTCACCATTGACTGGAAGCCTTCCTGATAACATAAACAGTTGAGGAACACCTATTTTGTTGGTGCTACATTATTCTATACTGTGTTCTTACAATAAAGTAAGCTAGAGAAATGAAGCTGTTAGAAGGAAAATCGTCAGGAAAAATATATTGACTTTTCATAAAGCATAAGTAGACCCTGACAGAGGTCTTCATCATGTTCAGGTTGATTAGGATGAGGAGGAAGAGGAGAGGTAGCTCTTGCTGTCTCTGGGTTGCAGAGGCAGAAGAAAATCTGCATATAAGTGAACCCCTGCAGTTCAAACCATTGCTGTTCAAGGGTGAACTGTATTACATATTGATTTGTGTCACTAATATAGTAACTATCTTCAGAACCGGGAACTCAGCAATCCCTTCTGGTACCGTAAATACATGGCAGTAAGAGCTGTAAAACTGAACCAGTGTACACCCATACAAAGAGATTATTTTTTGAAGATAGCTACTGAACACAAAAGACAGAAAAGCAATTCCTTTGTGAGAAACACAAGTTATGTTACATATTCTTACACAAGCAAAATGGTCTTATCTGTCATAGTTTACACACACACACACAGACACATGCACATATACACACACATACACATGTGCATGCGTGTGCACACACAAAGTTGAAAGTCCTGCTGATTCTTAATAACCAAATCCACTATTTGCAGTGAGCAGTGGATAACACATCCTACAGTTTGGATGCAATTCTTTTGACTTTTTTACTGCTTCTGTGATGAACTGCCTTTAATGGGTGAACCATGTTTTTAGTTTGATAAGAAAAGACTAGAAGCAAGTAAGAAGAAACTCTATAATCAGTAGTAGACTATTACAGTATACTCTATACTAGTATCATCATATGTTTTTCTCTAGTTATACAAGTTACTTGAATGATGCACAATTAATTAATTATGATTATTTAGAGATAAGGTCTCTCTGTGTTGCCCAGGCTAGAATACAGTGCCTTTGCAGTGGCATAATCACAGCTCACTGTACCCTTGAACTCCTGGGCTCAAGCAGTCCTCTTACCTCATCCTCCTGAGTAGCTGGGACTACAGCCGTGTGCGGTTACATCTGGCCCCATACACATTTGTTTACTTATTTTTGATAGAGGGTTTCCCCTCTCTTGCCAGTACTGGAGTGCAGTGGTGCCTTCTTGGCTCACTGCAACTTCTGCTTCCTGACCTTAAATGATCCTTTCACATTTCACCTCAGTCTCCTGAGTAGCTGCGACTACAGGCATGCACCACCACACTTGGCTAATTTTCCTTTTAAGGTTTGTGTTTGTTTGTTTGTTTGTTAATAGATAACGTCTCACTATATTGCCCACGCTGGTCTGGAACTTCTAGCCTCAAGTGATCCTCCTGCCTTAGCCTCTCAAAATGCTGGGATTTTACAAGTGTAGCCACTGCACCTGGCCTACACAATTATTATAAAAAGGAATTAAGCCCCAGTTGAGTTGTAGAGAATTGACCACCTTTTCATAGTTTTTTTTTTTTCTAGAAACATTCATATTGTAGAACATATTGTCAGTCATCAAGATTCTCTATTTTTTATTCTGGTTAAAATAGAATTGCTGCTTATTTCACATTATTTTCTGACATCATTGTTTTATTTATTCCTTTTATGGCTTTACTCAATTGGATAGATAGAGAAATACAAGAATCTCCAAGTCAAATTTCAAGGAAAAAAAGAAAAGAAAGTTTATTTTTAGGGAAAAGATTAGGGAAATTTATTAGGAAAAATTCTTCTGTGAAATAACTATTTGATTACCGTCATATATATTATATCAACTTAATAAAAATCTCATATAAGACATTTGTGTCAAGGATTCGCAAGACCACCCCCAGGTTTGGTGGTTCACTAGAAGGACTCACAGGACTCAGCAAATAATCATACTCAGATCTTTCATTTATTACAATGAAAGAGCAAAGCAAATTTAGTAGAGAGAAAAGCTGCATGTGGTCAAATCTGGAGGAAACCAGGCACAAGCCTCCAGGAGTTCTCTCCTGTGGAGTTCCTGGGATCTGCTTCTCCCAGCCTCACATTTTGGCAACACATGTGCAGTGATGTCTACCAGTATCAGAGTCTCATTGGAGACTAAGTACCCGAGTTTTTTTGTGTGGAGGTTACTCTTCTTCACCTGTACCCAAATTCCAGACTCCCAGAAGGAAAGCAGCTGTTCAGAGCAACCACACTATTTCTATAAACACTTTAGACATGGTGAGCCACCCTTCTCAGGGAATGGTGGAAGCCCTCCCAATTCTAATTTCCTCAACACCAGCCAAGGGCCAGCCTTGTATGCAGACCTTTCTAAGGTTGGCAGTCTCTTGCCTGCTATATGAAATCTTTTCTGCACAAGACTTATGGCCCCAACTTAATTTTTGGTATTGTTTTAAAATTTCATTTTAATAACATAATATTTTATAAGACAAGGTAACTTGGTGCACTAGTTTCTGTTGTTTGATCCGTCTTAAGTTGCAATGCTGGTTGCCTTTTTGACTTTTGGTGACTAACAGGTATTTGTATATAAGTTACCACAGCAATATTAGGTAATTATAATCTGTCCTCCTTATCTCATTAACCTTTCAGTAAAATTGTTAAATTAAATAAGCATAATAATTTCTGAGTTAAAATTAGAATAAAAATTATCTTTTATTTTGATTACATGAATAATCTAGTTTTCATATTGGGCTAAATCCATTTAGAATTATTAAATAAGATAAAATATTTTCTTGCCTAAGCATGCAATTAAATTTCTTTATTTCATATACTTTTTATACTTCAATTTGAGAAGTAATGCCCACATGCTGTTACTTTGGTCTTCAGTGATCTCTAATTTTTAGGGTCACTCTGTCTTGCTTAAATATATCATAACAACAGGTTCAGTGAATATATTTTTTAAAATTTTTGTTCTGGAGATCCTGGAATAGCTTTTTTTTTTTTTTTGAGATGGAGTCTCACTTTATCAACCAGGCTGGAGTGCAGCGGCTCAATCTCAGCTCACTGCAACCTCCATCTCCTGGGTTCAAGCAATTCTCCTTCCTCAGTCTCCTGAGTAGCTGGGAATACAGGTGTGCGCCACCACACCTGGCTAATTTTTGTATTTTTAGTAGAGACGAGGTGTCACCATGTTGGCCAGGCTGGTCTTGAACTCCTGACCTCCAGTGATCCGCCCACCTCGGCCTCCTAAAGTCCTGGGATTACAGGCATGAGCCACCATGCCCAGCTGTGAATATCTTTTTTAGATCAATAACTTTACTTCTTAGAACAGTTTTATGTTCACAGCAAAATTGAGAGGAAGGTACAGAGATTTCTCATATGCTCCATGCCTCCCACACATGCACAGCTTTCCCCATTATTAGTATTTTCCATCAGAGTGGTACATTTGTTACAACTGATCAACCTACACTGATACGTTATAATCACTCAAAGTTCATAGTTTACATCAGGCTTCACCCTTGATGGGTACATTCTGTGAATTTGGACAAATGTATAATGACATGTATCTATTGTTTTAATATTATGGACAGAACAGTTTCACTGCCCTAAAAATTCTCTATACTATGCCTGTTCATCTTTCCCTTTCTCCCTAGCAACTCTTGGCAACCACTAATCTTTACTCTGTCTTTATAGTTTTACTTTTTTCAGAAGAGTCATACAGTTGGAATAATATAGTGGATATCGTTTTGAATAGTTAAAAAAATTAAAGTTTCATAGTAATTGAATGTGGTCAGTCATTTAAGATGTTCTTTGTCCTTTTGTTTTTCTTTTGCTTCTTTATCATTGTAAGATCTGATGACATATGCTTTACATACTTAGGAAACATGCTTTGTATAGATACTTGCCACATAATGAAAAGGGTTGAGGAAAATGACACCACTCAGCACAAACTGGAGCATCTTGCTCTGTGAGGTGGGTCCAGATAGACTCCCTAGCAATGGAAGTGGACAAGCTCAAAAGGCTGTACTTCATAAAACTGGAATCACAAAGTCTCTCATACTTACCTTTGGTTGGAAATAAGACCAGACAGTGAATGCTATGGGTAAATACTTATATTCCTCACTGATCCTCTTCCTTTGAGGTATGTGTTAGACAACAGTCTGTATTATAATGACATGACTCACCTACAACTAGATTCTGTCAAGAGGGATGGCAAGGGAGTTTTGCTTTATGTGAGGTGAAAAATAATTTTTTTCTTCTACTAGGGAAAGAGGCAAGCATTGGCACGTTCTGATAGCAAAGGGGCAGTGATAGTTTCTTTCTATATATTTTTCACATCAGATAGTACTGCCTGGCAGCCTGCCACACCTCCCCAGTGTTTCTTAAGCTTCTCTCTGAATGTGAGGTGTGGTTCAGAGTGAATAAGCTATTAAAGGAGTGATATTTCCGTGGTTCTTTCTGTGGGAGGAAAAATGGCAGGTGAATTTGGACCTTGTTGCATGTAGGGCAGAGCACATAGCTACAACTAAGTAAATCACCCAGCACCTTCCCCAAAGAGTATTAGCCAGAGTAACACATTGATCTCTCTTGAGCTGTTCTCCACTGACAGCTGGAAAGTCTTTGCAAGGATCCCTGTTTCTGGTCTGATTCCTTTGTTTTGCTGGCTTCTGGTGATAGAGTGTTTTATCCTAAACTGAACAGTTTTAACTGAAGAGCTAGAGAGGCTGTGTTGTGTTCAACAAAGTAAGTGCAGTCGCTCCCCCGAACTGCGGGAGATACATTCCAAACCCCCAGTGAATGCCTGAAACCACAAATAGTACTGAATCACACACTGTTTTTTCCTATACATGCATATCTGTGATAAAGTTTAATTTATAAATTAGGCACAGTAAGAAACTAACAATAATAATAATAAAATATATAAAATATAAATAAAATTATAATAATATGCTGTAATAAAAGTTACTTGAATGTGGTCTCCTAAAATTTATTGTATGGTTCTCACCCTTTTTCTTGTGATATTGTGAAGTGATACAATGCCTATGTAATGAGGTGAAGTGAGGTGAATGGCATAGGCATTGTAACATAGTGTTAGGCCACTATTCATGCCCTGAGTCTAAGTGAGAAAAAAGATGATCAGTTTGAGTGATCCTGGCTCTTCAAGCCTTAATGATGTTGGTGGCCGGGTGCAGGAGGAGAGCATGTTGATGACTAATGGGTGGGTAGCAGATGCAGTGTGGATGCACTGCAGGATGACTCACACCCTGGCCTGGGTAGAGGGGGGATAGCTCAAGATTTCATTGTGCTTCTCAGACTGGCACACTAAAACCTAAGACTTGTTTATTTCTGGAGTTTTCAATGTAATATTTTGGAATACAGTTGACCATCAGTAACTGCAACCACAGAAATCAAAACTGCGGATGTAAAATCCGTTTGGTCTTTGACTTATTTATTGGTGTACAGTTCTTAAAATCCTTAGAATTTCCAAAGTGATGTCATTTTGTATACCAGTGATTGAAGGCTGGAAGCCCCTAGGTAGCTTCAGATGGGACTGATCACCGGAAAAACCATGACATGATAGGTTAGAGGGTTGAGATCTCCTGGCTCACTATGCAAACTCTGGAAAGGAGAGAAGGGCTGAAGGTTGTCAGTCACCAATGGCCAGTGATTTATTTAATCAATGATGCCTCTTTAATGAAGCTTTCATAAAGACCCAAAGGGACTGGGCTTGTAGAGCTTCCAGATTGCTGAATACATGGAGGTTCCTTGAGGGTGGTGTGCCCTGGGAGGGCAAGGAATCTTCCTGCCACCTCCGCCAGACTTTGCACTATGCATCTCTTCATCTGTACCTTTTGTAACGTCATTCATAGCAAACTGGTAAATGTGTTTCCCCGAGTACTTCGAGCCACTCCAACAATTCAATTTAACCCAAAGCGGGAGTCCTGGGAACCCCAATTTTAAGCCGGTTGGTCAGAAGTTCTGGAGCTTCAGACTTAGGGCAGATGTAGGGAGGTGGTCTCATGGGACTGAGCCCTTTACCTGTGGAATCTGATGTTATCTGCAGATAGAGTGTGAGAACTGAATTAGAGGACATTCAGCTTGTGTCATCTGCAGAAATGATTGCTTGTTTGTTGGTGGGGAAAGACTCTCCACATGTCTGGTCACAGGAGCCTTTCTTGTTGATGATTGTTGCTGTGGCATGAGAGCAGAGAAAAACATGTCAAGGGTGTCTTTTCCACACATATTACCGTATACTCTATTTTAACTGCCCTCATATTTTGGTCCAGGAATCATGCTCTTTGACACTGTTCACTCATCACAATACCATTTTTAGTCAGTCTCACAGGGTTTGGCTAGGATGACTTGTATACTGCAGTTCACTTGTAGATATCAAATTTTGATAAATTTATTCTTCTTTGCATCTAATAAATACAAAGCAAAGGAATTAAGAGTTCTTACTGCATTAATTACCTACCAATAGGTTAAATTAATATTATTTCTGATAAGGTCCCAGGTATGCTCCCAAAGGAATGATTTGTAACAAAGCGTCAGTCCCATGATTAAAAAAAAAACATAAAACAAAAAAACATGGTCTAAAGCATGCACACAAGTGTGCATAATTTTTTTATGAAGATAGAATCTTGCTGTTTCCCAAGCTGGTCTCAAACTTCTGGGTTCCTCAAGTGGTCCTCCTGCCTCAGCCTCCCAAGTAGTTGGGATTACAGGCATGCATCACTGTGCATGCTTATGTTTTTAATATTCTGTATATTTATTATTGATTTAAATGCATTTTACCTTTTTTTAAATAGATGCTGGGAGTTCTGGTGAATCTCTAACCAGGTAGGATTTTGCAAATTTAAAACATTATTTTAACTAAGGAAATACAGATGGAAGAAACTAATATCTGTTGAGTGTCGTATTCTGGGCTAGAACGCTATTATGTGCTATGCATTTATCATCTCATAAAGCCATCACAACGTCTGTGTTCCTGTAACCTACTGTTCACTAAACAGGCGACTATGGTTTAGAGAGGTTGATTGACTGACTCATGTTCCCATAGTTAACAAAGCAGCTGGCCCACAGTTTGACCGTTAGCCTGCCTGGCTCCAACGGTCCCTTCTCCTGCTCCTCCGCATAGATTGACAGAGATCTATGCAGCACTCGAATCAGAGTATAGGTCCGAATCCTATTTAGATTAATTAAATTGAGACATAACAAAATTTATTTTTTATTAATTGAGGCATAACAAAAATTAATTTAGATTAATAAATTAACAAATTGATTTAGATGTAACAAATCTAAAGATGTGTTAGAAATGTGGTTATTGTTTAAGGTGATTGTCAGAATGTGGTTAGTCCAAGAATTTGTCCTAATAAATTTGACAATTTCAGTGGTAACCAGTATCCTAATTTTACCTTTAAAGGTTTTAGGACAGATCTTACTTAGCTTTGGCCATAGGACTGTAAGTTTTAGAAAAGCAAGTTTAGGCAAGTCTTAGAGAGAAATTATTTGACTTCCCAGGTTGGTTTTCCCTTTAGGCTCATATTTCCAACTACTTCCATATTTTTTTTTTTTTTAGTCTTTTTTCTTTTTCCATGACTTTTCTGTAATCTTGTCTCGATGTTTTAAAACTTTCTTCTCTGGTTTTCTTCGTGTTTCTTTTGTTCTATTCTTTTTTCAAATTCTGCTGGCTATGCATTCCCAGTTTTTCTATGGACAGAATTAAAAGCACATGGAATTACAGAATTTGAGGAATCTTAGAACTAATTAAAATACTCTCTAGTACTTCAGCCTGTGCTGAACTTTCTGGTCAAGTGATTCTCTAGATCTGCAGCTTGAGACTCAAAGAGATGAAGATGCCTCTTTTTAGACATAGAAAGTGGCAAAAATGAGATTTGAACTCATTTTAAAGCCCAGTACTCTTCCTTCCTTTTTTTTTTTTAAATCATATTTGTGTGTGTTTTAATAATAGAAAGAGTGAGTGAGTCTTGTGCACCCCGTGGATAGAATGAGAGTGGAATGAGCAGGTGAACCCAGTGGAAGTGGATAAGAATGGAATGAGCAGGGGAAGGCCAAGTTGGAAGAGAAACAACACTGGATTGGATAGGAGTATGGACTCTTCAATAAGAGATCAGAATCTTGGGGTTTATGACAAGTTTGATAAAGATAAATGTTAAAGATGAAGTACACAAGATGTTGGGAATTATCTACAAGGCACATTAAAGTAGAAGTTTCAAGGCTGTTCTAAACAGGTTGCTTTTTTTTTTTTTTTGTCAAGAACTGACAAACATGAAGATTTTCACTGAAAGATGGTAAGAGATTTTGAGACACTGGGAGGAGTGTCTACAGCAGACAGAAATGTGGTTTCATCTACTTCCATCCTTACAGAGGGGTGGCTTAGAGCCCGTGGAGTTCAAAGGGCTGGAGTTTGCTGAACTACATAGATTCATGGCCCAGGGCAGGTGTCTCCTCACCTCTGCCTCTTTTCCCAATTCACTGATGTCCTTCCCATGTTCATGTAGGCTGGGTCAGGGGCATGATTGGCTGGCAGATCCATCATGGAGTTCAGCTGGGTAGTTGGTAGTGTGTCTATGCTGGGGGAAGGTGATGGAGACTCCAGTTAGCTTGTTTTTCAGGAGCAGGGATATAGGGAGCTCCTACTCTTGGTCAGTTGAGGCCATCCTTTCAGGAATCTGTGCTTTCATAGACTGAAGATTGGAAGACTGGGGACATCTGTGGAGCCCTGCACAGTCCCCACTGTAGAAGTGGGAGCCCATGGAAAAAAGATATTAAGATAGTACTTAGGGGAATAGAGGTACAACTACCAGGACTCTGTGTTTCCAGCAGTCTGTCTCCTTGGGTATCTGAGTACCTATAAATGTTTTTAAGGGCTTGCTAGTTTACGTGGATGCAAATAAGGTAGGACCTATAGAGTGAAAATAATGAGATTTCATAATCGTTAATGTTTTAAACTTTCTGGGAATAGTATTCTCAATAAGAACATACGCCTTTGTTGTTTGGCTTTTGTACATTTAGCTTTCACAGATTTCAAATATTGCCAGGGATTCCCGGTACTGTTTTAGGGCAAAGGAAAGCAATAGGACCTTCCTAAGTGGTTTGCATGCTGAGGAATATATACCGCCATTGTGAAGTGACACAGATTAGTCTTTTAAGCAGAGATAGATTATGGACAAGAGAGGGGGATCTCTCTACCTTGTTTCAGGTCATCAGGTGTCTTCCAGTTTAGGTAACAAAAGTTATGTCATTCATTAATTGAATTTTAAGTTCAGCTTCAGGACAGTCATTTGTGAGGGTATAAATTATTGCCAGGCTCTGCTAATATATTGGGTGTCACTATTTGTTATGGACCTCATGGTCAGTTTTCATTGAATATTTTATAGATTTAGACAGGTGGAGGCAGAAATAGGTAACTAAAATAAAGTTTTAGAATAGAGGCCATATTTTAATTATATCAAGAGACATTATTTAATACACAGATAGCTGACCTTTCCTTATATTGTGTTTTTGTTTTTTGGAGAAGGAAGCTGGATATGAACTAGCAGATAAAAAAATATAAAAAAATCATCTTGCTCATTTTCATTGTGTATTTTTGCTCTAAAGCATTTTCCAAGAACTGTGTGTGGATTCATCCACTAAACCAGAAGATAAATGCTTGACAGTTGCTACCAAGGTAAAGTGGTCTCTTGTTAAATTAATTTTTTCACTCTGAATCTAGTTTTACATAATATTTACTTTTAAAATTTAGCAGTGGTTACCTATCATTGTTTTATGTTGGTAATGGAAAGTTGGTCAGAGAAAACAGACGTATGGCTAGTTCATTAAAGCAATTTGCTTAACTTTGGTAACTAACAAAAGATTGATAAGTGCTGTGACAGGGTGGTGGCTGAAAAAAATAAACTGGAAAATACATAGAGGAAAATCACATTAGGAAATGCTTTCCTTAGTAGAGGAAATATAAAATTTGGTTAAGTTTTATTTGGACAAATATTAATACTTTGACTTTAAAATCATACTTGTGTGACTTTCATAATATTTATGCCTGTATAAATCTTCAGTGGATCAAATGACTTGTAGTAATCATGGAATCTCCCTGGTACCTTTTAGTTGCAAATCTGTACAGCGCATAGAATATAGCTTTTTTCCTTGGACACTTATTATTTTGGTATCATGTAGTTTTTAGGAGAGATTATTTCTCTACTTATATTATTGGTAGCATAGGGAGACTAAAATAATATTAAAAATTGTAGAAAAATAGCTGGGTGTGGTGGTGTATGCCTGTAGTCCCTGCTACTTGCGAGTTTGAGGCAGGAGGATTGCTTGAGTCCAGGAGTTTGAGGACAGCCTTGGTAACATAACAAGACTGTATCTAATTTAAAAATATAAATTGTGGAAATGTAGAAATTTAAATTTAATGTTTTCAAAGTTTGTATTACAAAGAGATTTTTGTGTGTTTTATAAGTTGTCCGTGAAGGGTATATATAAAACTATTCATCTAATTGAATAACATGTATTTTGCTGCAAATAACCAGTCCTAGAAGCAGAGACTCTTAATAGCAATATGGTAAGACTTCAACATCACAATTTTGTCATTGTAATTTATTTAAAATATCCACTCAAAGTCCTTATGTCACATTCTGAAATTTCAAATTTCAGTTTTTATATTTAGTTGTTTAAATTAGCATTTAAATCTCCTGTGTACCATGAGCTACTGGAGGTCAGTAAACATATTTGTGTGTGTCTTTGAGTACCTTGAATACAGTCTTCCATGTAAGAAGCATTTTAATTGTGTGTGTGTGTGTGTGTGTGTGTGTGTGTGTGTGTGTGTGTGTGTGTGTTTGTTTTGTTTTTTGGAGATGGGGTTTTACCTTGTTACCCAGGCTGGAGTGCAGTGGTGGGATCCTGGCTCACTGCAATCTCTGCTTCCTGGGCTCAGGTGATCCTCCCACTGCAGCCATCTGAGTAACTGGGAATATAAACCTGTGTCGCCATGCTCGGGTGATTTTTGTATTTTTTGTAGAGATGGGGTTTTGCCTTGTTGCCCAGGCTAGTTTTGAACTGCTGGGCTCAAGGGATCCACTTGCCTCAGCCTCTCAGAGTGCTGGGGTTACAAGATATGAGTTACCACATACAGACTTGATAGTTATTTAATCTAAATAAATAAATAGACACATGAATTTTTATATTATGGAATATTATAAGTAATATTACATACCTAATGTATCTCATTATTAAATACCGCATTTTTAAAATATTGCTTACATTTGTATTATTTTTTAATGTTTAAGAATGTATAAGTTTCGATGTGTTATGTTGAGAAATTATGCCATTAATAAAAAGGAAATAAATTATAAATAGGTCGTAAATAGCCAAGAAGTTTACAATATATTTTCTTGTATCATTCAACTGAAATCTTTTTTTTTTTTTTTTTTTTTTTGAGACAGAGTCTTGCTCTATCGCCAGGCTGGAGTGCAGTGGTGCCATCTCGGCTCACTGCAACCTCCACCTCCTGGGTTCAAGCGATTCTTCCGCCTCAGCCTCCCGAGTAGCTGGGACCACAGGCACGTGCCACCATGCCCGGCTATTTTTTTGTATTTTTAGTAGAGACGGGGTTTCACCATGTTTGCCAGGATGGTCTCCATCTCTTGACCTTGTGATCCACCCACCTCGGCCTCCCAAAGTGCTGGGATTACAGGCGTGAGCCACCACGCCCGGCCTCAACTGAAATCTTAAGATTATGATTTTAGATTAAAATTTCTTAAACTTTTTGTTAGCCCCAATTTATGTTGTATATATATTAAAGATACCATTTCAAAATATACCTTTTCATACATGCTGGGTTTATACTAAATATACTCTTTTAAGCCATACATTACTCTTTAGCATTCTGGTGACCAGTTCTTTCTCTAGGTGGAAAGTTGATGGAAAGTTCCAGTTTTCTCTCTCTGTAATAATAATGTTCTTTCAGGTAGTGGTCAACGACCATGTTTAGCTAATTGAATGTCTTATAGTAATAAACTCTGTATCACATAAGTGTTTACAAAAAACTCATTGTAGCATAAATATTAATTAGCATTATTAGGGCTGTAAAGGACCAAAAGCTCTGCTATATATCTATTTCTCCGTGTACTTTATTATATTGATTGTTTCTTTTCTTTCTTGGCTTAAGCTCATATTTAATTGACCAATTAGGCTTATTTTTTGTTTGTTTCTTTTTACATTTTAAAAATGATTCATTCCAGCCTAATTTTTTTCTCCCAGATCTCATTGTTCTAGTGACTGGTCTTTCAGTCCATCTCTGCCTTCATCGTCAGCATGTTTAGTTACAGCTTTCTCTTTTAGTTCGCTATGTGTGGCTTTCATTCAAAAATTATGACCCCACAAGGTTTATTCTTGTTTTTCTTCTTCTTCCTTGGAAGGAGCTGAATTTATACACCTATCTTTAGCTTTTGACAAACAGAATAGAAGCAATTAATATATTTTCAATGCCAACCCACTTAAATAAGGTACTACAAACTAAACTCTCACAGTTTTCCTCACAAAAATAAGTGATTTATGCAAGTGATTACCTCCTGCATATGCCTTTAATGAATTATTTTCTTATTTTTTAGCCCACAATTAATATAGTCATTATGTGCCAAGTACATTACTGCTGCATAGTTTAATTCCGGTAATCTGCTTAATTCATTTAAAAAGCAAATATAGTATAGTGCATGGAAAATAAAGCTTAGAATTTGCAAAAAATTAGTTTGTGTTCTGAAGGTAAGTTTATCTAAAAACTAAAGAATTATTTCAGGTTAAGCCACGGCCAAATGTATCTTTCTGCGATATATCTGGATGTGCAAAAGTCTTAAAGAGAGTTAGAGAGAAACAGTTTGAATTGTAGGTTTTTTTTGTTTTTTTTTTTTTTTTTTTTTTTTGCATTTGGAACTTGAAAAGATAATGCTGGGACTTTAATATATTTATATATTTTGATTGTTCAATACAGATGTACAATGAACATTTTAGGATAAGAAAAACATGGGGAGTAGTAACTAGGTGGGACTGTAGTAACAGCAACTTAGTTTAGTGTTGTAATAAGCGAAGTCATTTTCAAAAACAGAACACACTGAGTATTTTTGTGGCAGCCATACTTGTAGCAGGAGAAGTATAAGAGAAAGATGACATATTGTAATGTGATGACTCTGGAGAGAAATGGGAGGGGCCTGACTGTTCAGTGGAAGCAGCTGCTGCGTAGTTCTACCAGCACCAAGCGGAAGTCAGAAGACACGTTAGCGTCCAGGTTCTGCCACTTACTAACTGTGCAACCTTGGGAAAAATTCTTTCACCTATTTAAATATCAGTGACCTCGTTCATAAAAATGGTACTAATGGTACCTCTCAGGCATGTGTAATGAACCAAAGTGGTGGGGAAATGTGAAAACATTTGTAAACTAGAAAGTATATATACAAAGGTGAGACAAAATGATCACAGCAGTATTCAGTGACTTAATAAATCTTGAGGAAGCTTTTTGTAAACTGAAGGACAATAAAATGGCAGTAGCATCGAGGAAAGAATGGGAAAGTAGGAACTGGCATGTGGATTTTAAGTTTGGGGTAGGAGTGTGTTCAGTTTCAGCAGGCCACTACGACTGGAGATATCCTGTAGAAACATAGCAGTTTGGGACATGAAACCTCTCGATGAAATTTTAAGTATTTTGACCTAGAATTTATTTTGGTTATAGGTCACAAACTGTGCTAGTCAGTGAGACACCGAATATACAAGATGAGGGCTTACACTATAGTAGTGGGAACAGAAAAGTAACCAGCAAATTCTTCTGACTGACTATAAATGCTTTCTATAAAGAAAACAGAAAATGTTAGAAGATATCAAGGAAGTTTGTGTAAGGATGGGGATGGGAGTGGGAGTGGAATTCTGTGGTCACAGAAGATCTCTCTGAGTGTGATATTTAAGCTATCAACCGAAGGATGAGAAGGAGCCAGCCATGTGAAAGTCTAGGAGGAGGAAATTCTGAATGGAGAGAAAAATGGATCACATCTTTTCATCATTTTGCTTGTAACATCCCGGAATGACCAGGAAGCCATCATCATAATCAGTTTTATGATTACAGTATGTACAACATATGTGCATATAAGATCCTGGCACATCTTAGATGCTTTCTAAATGTTCTTTCTTTTTTCCCTTTTAAAGAAAGCTTGCCACACTTTTATTTTTATTTTTTTGAGACAGAGCCTCACTCTGTCACCCTGGCTGGAGTGCAGTGGCTCGATCTCAGCTCACTGCAACCTCTGCCTTCTGGGTGGAAGCGAGTCTTCTGCCTCAGTCTCCCGAGTAGCTGGGACTATAGGAGCGTGCCAGCACACTTGGCTAATTTTTGTATTTTTAGTGGAGACAGGGTTTCACTGTGTAAGCCAGGATGATCTCAATCTCCTGACCTCGTGATTCACTCACTTTGGCCTCCCAAAGTGCTGGGATTACAGGCTTGAGCCACTGTGTCAGGCTTAGCTTGCTTGCTATACTTTTTTGAAGTTATTTCTTTTTCTTTTTCTGAGACAGGTTCTCACTTTGTTGCTTGTGCTGAAGTGCAGTAGTGCAATTTCAGCTCACTGCAGACTTGACCTTACAGGCTAAGGTGATCCTCTGACCTCAGTCTTCTGAGTAGCTGGGATTACAGGCTTGTACCACCATGCCCAGCTAATTTTTGTATCTCTTGTAGAGATGCAGTTTCAACATTTTGCACAGATTGGTTTCAAACTCCTGGGCTCAAATAATCCACCCACCTTGGCCTCCCAAACTCCTAGGATTACAGGTGTGAGCCATGGCCCCTGGCCTGAAGTTATTTCTTAACTGGAAAAATTTGCACAGTTTATATATATCTGCTTGCTCTTATTTAAATACAACATAAAGTTTTATTACTGTATTATCATCCTATTCAACCGTTTTTTCATGTCACTAAAAATTTTATCAGAAAATATGTAGATGTTTCCAAGCCCCTGTTTACATAAATGAAGCATCAATGGAACAGTGTCCTATTGTGGCTCAAGATGACGTATTTCCAAGTTTTTTCTCATAAGTATCTTATTTTAGCACTGAAATATTTATGAGGAATATTTAAAATTTTTAATACTGTAAGTATTATAGCAAGTATATGATACATATCCTGAGAAAGGGTCTCACTCTGTCACCCAGGCTGGAGTGCTGTGGCATGATCCTGGTTCACTGCAACTTCCACCTTCCTGGTTCAAGCAATTCTGCTGTCTCAGCCTCCTGAGTAGCTGGGACTACAGGTCCACACCAGCAAGTCTGGCTAATTTTTGTATTTTTAGTAGAGCCAGGGTTTCACCCTATTGGTCAGGCTGGTCTTGAACTCCTGACCTCAGGTGTTCTACCCACCTTGGCCTCCCAAAATGCTGGGATTATAGGCATGAGCTACCGTCCCTGGCTGACATGTATTTTTTAAATGCTTTCTTATTTTTGGTGGAGACTGCAAAGTGGAGTTAGGTATTTTGAAGCCAGTTCCTGGTTGAAATATGCACATGTTAATATTTTGCCTGTGAACATGTTTCTTTGGGCTGCCATGCTTGGATAATAGAGTCAATGTCCATATGAAGATAAGAGATGAGCCTGATCTAGAAAGTGTAGATGAAGTTCTTTCCTGAAATGCTTGGGTTTTTAATACATGCTTCTCTTATTTTAAAGTCAAATTAGTTTTAAAATAGTAAATTGAAATTTTGGGGGAGACAGGGTCTTGCTATGTTGCCGAGACTGGAGTATAGTGGTATGATCTTGGTTCACTACAGTGTCTATGTCTCAGGCTCAAGTTATCCTCCCACATCAGCCTCCCAAGCAGCTGGGACTATAGGCATACACCATGATGCTGACTCATTTTTGTAGAGATGCATTCTCATTATGTTGCCCAGTTGCGTCTGGAATTCCTGAGATCAAGCAATCCACCCACCTTGGCCTTGCAAAGGGCTGGGATTACAGGTGTTAGCCACCATGCCTGGCCTAAATTGAGGTTTATTTAAATAAATTGATTAGGGCTGGGTATGGTGGTGCACACTGGTTATCTCAATACTTTAGGAGGCAAAAATGGAAGGATTACATGAGCCCAGGAGTTTGAGACCAGCCTGGGCAATATAGTGAGGCCTTAGCTCTACAAAAATAACAATAAAAACATTAGCTTGGCATGATGGTACACCCCTGCAGTTCTAGCTACTCAGGATGTTGAGGTGGAAGATTGCTTGAGGTTGGGAGGTGGAGGCCACAGTCAACCACAATCATGCCACTGCATTCGAGCCCTGGAGACAGAGCAAGACCCTGTTTTTTTAAAAAAGAAAATATTGATAAGTTTGATGCAACTCATTATAATTTTTAAAATGAAAACTCACTCTTTATATTACCTTAGCAGTGTGTCCCCGAGAAAGTGTCAGAGCCTTTACCTGGACCTTCCGATGATAAAGGAAACAGTGTAGTCGATGGAAAAAAGAAGGTGAGAATCATATTTTATTTAAAAAGTCATTTGATGAATGATTCTTTAAAAATACGAGCACTAATATATTCTAATAGCTAAAGAAGATGTCCTATTAAGGGTATAATAAGTATGAGTAACATGGTGATAAGTTATGTCTCTAATCAGGGGTCAGCAGTTGATTCTATCGAGAGTGCCACTAAAGGAGCTGAGTTATCAGTTCCATTTTAAGATACTCTAAGACCTGAGGCAAGTCAGGAAAGAGGGAAGAGGAAATGAATTAAAGAGAAAGAAAGAATGAGGAGGGCAGAGTGTACATGGAATAAACAAAGAAAAAATATGCGGGTGTATGGAATGGAGAGTAGTAGAGTCAAATTGATCTGTAGAAGGAGGGGCAGGGTGTTAGAAATAGGGAATAAGATAAAGTGAGCTTCCAGTACCAAAACTGTCAGAATCAGAGCAACATTTTCCTACTCCTGCTGTCATCCTCACTACTGGGGAGGCATTAAGGATTGAGGTACCGCCCCACACAGACCTGTGTTTTTATTTACCATAGATGAACATCACCATAAATGGTCAGCCATGTATGGCTATAATTTAGTGTTACAGAAAATGTTGTAACCTCATAGGATAGTATTATACAGGCCAAATTCACATAATTGAAGAGAATAGTGTTGGGTGATTTATGGAGAAGTTAATTAGAGAAGGTATAGACTGATTAAAAGTTCATTAGCAACATTATGGCTTATAATGTAGTATTACATTCAGGAACATGATGGGAAAGGAACTGAGGCTAGGCTCCTAAAGGGCACTTAGGGTAAACAAATACGGAAGCACATCTTTGTAGAACAGGGCATTTCAATACTCATGGATTGGTTGAGGAGCTTCTGGAAAATGCACATTTTGGATCAGCAGGTATGGGATTCTCCAGTTCTCATGAGTACTCAGGTGATGTTGATGTTGGTCCTTGGACGCAGCTCTGAATAGCAAGGGAATAGCCTCCTTTAGAGAAATCTGGAAAAAGAACCATTAGGCAGCAATTTAAAAAATAACAGAATCAAGGGAAAACATTAATTTCCTTTTATTTCTGAGCATGATTCTAGCCACAGGGGAGGGAGAATGAGATGAAAAAAAGAGAAATATGTGTGTACTACTGCTGACTACAGATGAAAAAAGTGGTTGCAATTATCCATAAAAAGCAGTTAGGAAGGGAAGCATGAGGATGACAGATCTAAAGGTTCCTTTTGCAAAGGAAGAGGGATTGTGAAAGGACAAGGAGAGGGAGAGAAAGAAGTTTGCTGGGGGACTTGAGAGGTGAAGCCAAGGAAACATGAGACACCTCACTTCCAGTTACTTCTATATATACCCAGTCTCACAATAGAGGTATTTCTGTGGACAGTACTGGAGGCAGGAGGGAGTGCTAGAATGGGGGTAAACCACAGCGGCTCATTTCTCTTCATAACTGTCAGGCCTCAGAGAGGAAAATTTCATTGACATGAGTGAATAAGATGTGATTAAGTTGTATATTGATGCTCTGGCTAATTTTTTTTTTGAGACAGCAAGTTCTTTGATATGATCGCTGTTCCATAAAACTTCTCTACAGAGTAAGATAATATATCAAACTTAGCTAATTTTAGAAGCAATCATATTATCAAGTTTATTCTGTGAATACCAAAATCATCATTTTCAATAAATACTGCATTGATTTTGAAATATAAAGTTTATTCATATTCAGCACGTCTGTGGTGATTCAGTGTTTTGTTTTTTAGTAAATATTTTGATGTTGAAAGCTTATTCTACATGGTTCATTTGATGTGTTTCACGGACCGTGTTGCATGAGTGGATCACAGAAGTCTAAGACAAGGCCAAACGAGGGGGATATGAGAAATGCAGGTGCTGCAGTAGTTCACGTGGTCACGGGAAAAATGAATATTTTGCTTATTTCATAAGTGTGTTTCCTAGCTGATATTTAGAACACTTTCTTTGACGAGAGGTGAATCACACGTTCATCTAAACTGTTATTCCAGCTGTGTATTTTCTCACTGATAGGACAAGGGGAATTTATTGTGTGCTGGCAGCAATGCGTCTGATGTGTTGAGTTCAAATACTGTGTCACACCATCAGCTTTGACATTGATTCCCTCAGGTGTGATTTGCTCCTCTGTTTAGTGGTCCCTTTTCTCTGCATCAGCTCATGTGCTCACATTGATATCCATGCTTTTCTATTTTAGATATAGGCATTTGAAACATAATTTCACTATTGAAATGTAAACTGTGCGTTTTTAAAATCCTATATTTTTAGTTTTCTTATTACATTTTTGCCAAGTTGCTGTCCTAGGCAATGAAAAAAGAAGCCAAAAAGAACCCTCAAAATCTTAAGATTGGTTTCATGGCCAGGCATGAGGACTCAGCTCGATAGTAACACTGCATGAATGGTTGGTTGGCCCTGTCATACTTACATATTGATGACATGTCCCCTTTGCTTTGTAGGGCCTCCTGCAAAACAGCCTTCTTGGAAGGTAATTATTATATATTTTTTTGAATTACTAACTCCATGTTGTATAAAATATATATGATTTATCAATCATTTTCTTTTAAAACCCATTCAGCCAACTGCTGAAATGGAAGATCCTGCTGTGAAAGAAGCAGTACAGACAAAGAAAATACAGACATCGGGAGCAGGTACATTTTCAACACAAAGGGAATGCTGGAAATAAGTACATTAAATGATTGCAAGTACTCATGTTCGTCTTACCCCCTAATTCTATTTGCTCTACATTGAATGGAAGGCATTGGCATAAATGTTATTATAGGTATCTATATTTGAATAAAAAAATGTAGAAGCATAAGGCAGTAAGATTTTAAAATGTAAGTTTTAATTCAAATATTTCTCTTCTAATGTTTTGAATAGCATAAAATTTTCAATATAAAATTTTTATATTTGTCAGGGATCAAAGCAGTGAATTTTGAGACACTAAGATATTTCCAGTGTGTTATGTGCTAGTTGAAGTTCTGATCTTACGTTGAGGAAAGCTTTACTTACTAACATGTCAGTTTCTGTTTTAACGTCAGAGACTTTCTGCTAGTGTTATTATACTGATGATCTGAAGCCAATCAGGTGTTCTAATGAGCAGACTGTGCATGCACGTGTATGTATGAGTGTGTGTACGTGTGTGTTTAAGGCATCTTTGATATTTAAAAATGAGAAAAGTAATCATTCATTTATAACGGTTAGACCCAGTCTTTTAAAATGGTGATTTTGATACTTTTTGGTGTTAAAGTTTTTAAAAAATGATTGCATGGAGGCTACCACATCACGAATTGGTTGTTTTTTATGTCAATGCCCTTTTGAAATCTTTAACTATATTGTGATGCTCAGAAATAATATGCAGAATTTTTATTTGTGTCCTAAAATGGCATGTGAGTAGTTATACCCTTTACGTACCTTTCTGCCACTTTCTTTGGTGTACTTTGGATTGTATTTTCTATATGTATCCACATTGATATGATTAGGTCAGTTTTAATTTATTTTATACATTTTTTTGTGTTTCTTTACACCACTCTACCACATTTAATTAGACTCTCCTGTTGCTGATAATGAAGAAAGAAAGAAAAAAGGAAAAAGAAAAATAATGTCAGATCAAAAAGGGCTCTTGTTTAATCAGTTTGTATCTATGAATATTTACTATATGATAGTTTAAAGCTGAAAAGTTCAGAATGCAAGCATGTACTGCCATATTTTGTAAATGCCCTTAGAACTATGACTCATGAGCCTTTAGCATATGCAGTTATGACGATTCATTTCTCTGAAGAAGTTATCTGTACTGTTCTCGAAAAAGAACACTAAAAATAGCATTGAAACTGAAAATGGCATTGTCTTATATGACCTCTTGGACATCCTTGAATGAAACTGGAACTCCAGGGATACTCAGATCAAAATTCAGAACCAATGTTGTAAACAATGTATATAGTTTGTAAATGTCTAGTGATCATGAGCCCTTGTTGATGAAACGGCCTTTCAAGTTTTGTGTTTTTTGCTCTTTTCCTTGGCTTGTTTTAAAAAGCTTAAATTCAACAGTTTTATTTATACAGAAAGCAGCAACATAACTTTTTAAATATATTTCTGTCCTATCACATGGTATTGTGTACTCTTCAGATCTAGCGTGGACCTAGACTTATTTTTACATGGGAACAATTAGATTTTTGGTTTGTTCATTTATTTGTTTCTGTTTTTGAGACAGAGTTTTGCTCTGTCACCCAGGCTGGAGGGCAGTGACTCAGTCTTGGCTCACTGCAACCTGTGCCTCTTGGGTTCAAGCAATGCTTCTGAGCAGCTGATACTACAGGCATGTGCCTCCACACCCTGCTAATTTTTCTATTTGTAGCAGAGATAGGGTTTCACTATGTTGGCCAGGCTGGTCTCTAACTCCTGGCCTCAGGTGATCTGCTCACCTTAGCTTTCCAATGTGCTGGAATTAAAGGTGGGAGCCACTGTGCCCTGCTGCAAATAAGTTTTTTAAGGCTATTTTATTTTATACCAATTTTTGGTCTATATTTAAGCCTTCACATGTGAATTCTGAAGATATTCATGCATTGAGGGAAGATCATCTCAGTTTAATGAAAGCAGTTTTTAATTTAACATATATTCATAGAATTTTTTTTGAAGTTTTTGTCTCTAGTACACAGAAACACAATAATGTCATGGTTATTTAAACAATGTATTTATGCACAAACTTAGTTTGTCAGATATTTTCTTATCCCTGAAGAATCTTAATTATTAATAATAAAATTTCTCATGGAAAACAAAATATTTAATAGAGATAGTTGAGTGATTCAAAGTAAATTGTACTAAATAACATAAGCTGAGAACAAAGTGAGAGATTCTAGTTAAGTAAACTTATCTAAGTTAACAGCAATTAAAGGACTTGTAAAATACATTAGGCCATGAAGGAGTAGTGTGTTTGTGGGGTACAGGACAACATGGGACTGCTTCTGTGTAGAAAGAATTTTTATACCTTATTACAATTTGTATTACTATTTACATTCTAATAAAAAAATATTTTCAGACATTTTAAATTATTTTTCTACTAGTTGGGCCATCAGTAGTAAGGGGGGGGGGGGGGGGGGGGGGGGGGGGGACTTTTCAAAGATTTGGGGAAGTTGAGAGTTGATGATAAGTATTTATCTGTATCACCATCAGTGATCAAAAATCAGGCAGCAGCTACAGACTTTGGACACATGAACTTCATAGTTAAAGAAAGGATTAATCTTGGAGCTGTGTTTCTATCAGGGAATTGTACTCTTCATAACCTGTGTGAATCACAGCTATTAGGGTAGAAAGAGAACACAGAAGGAAAAGAAGCATAGACAGTTTTATTCTAGATTACCCGCTTGGCTTCATGCTGCCATAGTTCTGACTTTTAAAAAATCATTTTGTGGCCAAATGTACTTTACGTTTACTCCCCTTATGCAGCCTACAACCAAACAGAATGCTTCTTTGCAAGGCATTTGTATTCTTCCTTTGAGGATAGCAGCATATAAATAACAAAGAGAATGAGGAGAAAAAGTAATTTTATTGAGGTTAGTACTTAACATAAACTTGAGTGTGGGTACCATGATTCTATTTAGAATTCTGAGGCTGGATGGGAAAACCGGGTAGATGGCTACAGATTTACTACTCAAACACAATGTGGCTTCTTTGATTTATTTTTACATCTCTAATTTTGCAATTGTTAGGTAGAACTATATGCAGTGTTACTAAAAATACCTTCTAAAATCAAATATTAAATAATGTCTATGGCTTTCTGTATTATAGTGTTGATTTTTCTAGTATTAATGGGAACTGTTGAGCATTCGATTTGTGGTGTCTCCTCAGCTGTATTCATACTTTCCATCACCTTATTTTAATGGATAATCACGCACTAGCAATATGGGTTTTAAGAAGAGCTGTATCATTTAAAGAGAACACATGAGCATCAAATTGAATTCTGCTAGACCACCCAGTCTGTTGATTAACTGCAGCTAATATGGGGTCTACTTTATGTACAAGTTAAATTCAGTGCCCTTAATCAGTCATGTGATCAGCTCAACAGTAATAAATCATGCAATATTTTTTCACCCCATAGTTTTAATTTCTTTCTTCCCCTTACATCTAGAATTCACATGTGTTTTACAAAACATGATGATAATCTTATCGAGTAGTGATAACAAGCTATAAATCCAGTTTCTTACCTATGCAAATGGCTTGTTTGATCCCATTTTCTCATGCGCTTGGTAGATCAGGAAGCAAAACTTAAAAAGAAAAAAATTCCAAATGCATTTTCTCAGTACAGAAGACTGAAACAGAAAAAGTATACAGTAAATACAAGTAACTGAAGCAGTTTGTGTATATTATTTTACTTCTCATTTGATTACTTTTATAAAGTAATGAGCAGAGTGTAGTTCTCCCAGGGACCCAGATATATATATTTATTCATTCAATAAAAATGTATTCTTACAGTGACTACTGATACTTATATCCTAAATATTTCTGAAAACATCTTCTCAGTTCAGGCCTGCATCAACTTTGTAGCATTGCCTTACATTTTATCTTTGTTCATTTATTTATATGGCTCTAAATTTTCTGCTCCTCATAGCATTTAGAGTTAATTATCTCTAATGCAAATAGATCTGTGAACCATTGTTGAATACATTAATGTCCAAGCATCTTAAAAGTTTATAGAAGGCTTTCAGAAACTGACTTCTGGGCTGGCTGCGGTGGCCCACGTCTGTAATCCCAGCACTTTGGGAGGCCGAGGCAGGTGGATCATTTGAGTTCAGGAGTTCAAGACCAGCCTAGCCAACATGGTGAAACCCTGTCTCTACTAAAAATACAAAAATTAGCAGGTGATAGTTGCATGTGCCTGTAATCCCAGCTACTCAGGAGGCTGAGGCAGGAGAATCACTTGAACCTGGGAGGCGGGGTTGCAGTGAGCCAAGATCGTACCACTGTACCCCATCCTTGGAGAGAGAATAAGAACTTGTCTCAGAAAAAAAAGAAGAAAAAGAAACTGACTTCTGCCCAATCTCCATCTGTAGCCCTTTCCCCATCTGCCCTTTTCTCTGGAATTACTGAGCTGCTGGTAGTGCCCCCTCACCATTACTCTTTTGTAGAGAAATACATACGCCCTTGGAGGCTTCTCGTCCTCTCTTGTTGCTGCCTGGCCTGTGCTCACCCTTCCCTGCCCTCTGCCTCACTTAATCTGGCTGACCTCACTCTCTGAGTCTCAGCTCAGGCATGATCTTTAGGAAAGCCTCCCTGACAGCTTTTATTTTCCCTCTTTATACCCCAGTGCCTAGCACTTAGCAGGCACTCAATAAATAATTATTTAGTAAAATTAAGGCTGTTTATACAAAGATGACTCAAAAGATTGTCCCCTACAGCCTAGCAGCAAAGGGGATCGACATGTAAAGACATAAGGTGCAGTTCAGGTGGTCAAGTTACACTAGAAAAATTGACAAAGTACAAAGGGAGCCCCAAGAAGCAGACATCTGTATATGTGGAGAAAGATAGCCAGAATCAAGGAAGACTTCGCATAGCATTCTGAGCCTTTTTTTTTCTTTTTCTGTTGTTGGAGACAAGTTCTTACTCTATCACCCAGGGTGGAGTGCAATGGCATGATCGAGACTCACTGCAACCTCAGCTCCTGGGCTCAAGGGATCTTCTCACTTAAACCTCTTGAGTAGCTGGGACTATAAACACATATCACCATGCCTGTCTAATTTTTTTTAGAGTCAAGGTTTTGCTGTGGTTCCCAGGCTGGTCTTAAACTCTTCGCCATGAGCAATTCTCCCATTTTGGCTTTCCAAAGTGCTGGGATTACAGATATGAGCTATTATGCCCAGCCTACATTCTGATCTTAAAAGATGAAAATAAATTTGTCAGAATAGTAGAGGAAGACATTTGAGATGTAAAAAATGGGGTGCACACTAATTCAGGTATAAAAAGTAACAATAATTTTGCAAATTATTAGTAACTGCCTACTCAATTAGTGTGTGTTAAAAAGATACTGTTATGATGTATAGTAAAGTGTTATATTGTATATTTCTACTATATTTTTTAATTGTGTTTTGTGTCCATCAGTTTTGTTTATTTATATTGGGTGCAACAATTGGTGAGTGACCCTGAGATTTTATATGGCTTGAACCTGATGATATCCAGTGTCTCCCCAAGTGATTTGTTGAAGTTTTGGATAGTTAGAAGTATTTCTTAAAGAAGTAAATATTTCAGTAAACATTAAGCTTCATTTAAACTGTCAATATGTAAAATAAAAATAAATGCTATTCTCCAGTCACTTGGATAAAGATTGTAGTCTTTATCCAACTGTTCTACGTTGTTCATTTTAACTCAACCTATGTATTTGTCAGCAGGACAAGACTTCCTAGTGGCTTCAGAGGAAGAGCAAGAAAGCCTTGAAAGAAGTGAAAACAAGGAGCCAGAGGTATAGAAACATTTACATTTACATTTACATTTCTTATTAATATTGGGCTTTTTTTTTGCTTTAGTAACAAAGCATGGTCCAAATGACATGACCTTTGAGACTATACTTTTAGAATCCAATAGATCATAATTTTATAATTAATTTTTAAAACATTTTAACCAGTTATGAAACTTAAGATATTCTTACCACCTCTAGTAACTCATAGCTATCTTTACCCTTGGAATTGAGGCAAGAAACTTCCAGAACTCTCTTACTCTTTTATTTTTATAACCTTATTCATAATACAGAAGGTAACATGAAATATTGAGTCATATTACTAAGCAATAGAAATTATGAACAATTTAACAATGATGGCCACTGAGTTAAAGGAATCATCATTGCCAGCGGTTCAAATTTTGCAGTTTTATGTTGCTGGTCACCAGTGCTGAATTTAAAGATTTATTCTGTTTTGTGGTCTCCAGTTGACTTCAGTGTCTGTGTTCAGGGAGAGAATGCGATCATAAAAGTCAACCCAGTCGCCTATTAAGAGAATTATACCTTGCAGAATGGGACCTTTGGTGTCAGGGTACAAATGATAACTTTATTTTAACATAAATAAATAGTAAATATTACTAAAATTTTTAAAATCCATCCACCATCACTAGTGGAAGTTAAAATATATTACAAGTGAATATAGCAGAAAATCTACCTAGATACATAACACTATCATAGTATATCATTTGAATTAGAATTTAAAATTCTGCTTCTCTTTCCGATTGGTGTTTATTTTGGCTCTTAATAATTTAGTGTTTGCCTAGTCTCCAGTTAATCTTCAGAAATATAAATGCACTGTAGGGGCTCACTATTTCTGGTATGTTGAGGTAAAATATTTTTAAAAGAGGACGCTTCATAATACTACATATTATCTGTGAATTCATTTCTAGTAGTTTTACCACATGACAAATTAAATTTAGTCCAAACAAACACTGAGAGTTCAGCTTGCTGGTTCATGCTTCTCTCCTATGTTAAGCCAAAGCAAATTATTTTTCACTTTTTAGATACGATCCCGTAATTTAAGAAATTTAAGAGTAGCAGTTAAATTTTAATTATTTTCTAATATTTCTTTGTTCATACTTGATTAAAGCTAATTTTAAAACATGCACCCTGGCTGGGCACAGAGGCTCACACCTGTAAGCCCAGCACTTTGGGAGGCCAAGTCAGGCAGATCACAAGGTCAGGAGTTAAACACCAGCCTAACCAACATAATAAA